>JADANP010000007.1:1227500-1827500 GCA_017165645.1 Fusarium sacchari
CAACGAATAAGATACCCATATTATCAAAAGTAGCCTGCTTGTACCATACTGTACCATATCGAGAGCGGCGGACGCAAGAGATGGAGCTCTGCCGAGGTCGGTTTGGAGGGGGAAGAGGGAGGAGATGATTGTTAATGTAGGCGCAACAACGACAGACCAATTATGCAAGGATTCGAGGATTCAAGCCGTGTGTTTGTATAAGTGTGTATGAGGAGTTTAAAAGTGTTGGTCGCGCGGGACAGAATCAAATCTCCACTCTTACCCTTTCAATTGTATGATTTATGATTCACTCTCCATCTTTACCCAAGGTACCTAAGTGATGATGATGGTGTTGTTGCCGTGGAGGCTTCGGTAGGTGAAGCAGCTAGATGTCGCAGATACAGGACGGCAGAGGATCAATTGGTGCAGAATCGATCTGGTCAAAGGGGCCGGTATTTGGGGCTACTGAAGCGCCGAAGAGCAAAGGCCGAAACATGGCAGAGGTTATTTGTACGACCTGTGTTGGGCCCATGTTTTGTTTTGTTGTGTTTTCTGTTGAAACACACTTGGCTGCAGACGGCCGATGATGTAGATGAGTTATCACTTGAGAATAGAGAAAACATTCAACTTGGCTGGACTTTTCGTGAGTGTGCATGCAATGTGCCGTGCAGCTGGGTGATGCCAAGTCGGAATGCGTGAATTGCAGGGGTATAAAACAAGCTTGATAAGTGATCAACATATGATGGGATGACAGCGGAACAGATTCCTCATTTTCCCAAGTTTGTTGGTAGTGTTTTCTAGGTTTCGTCGTTTCGAGCAGAACAGGGTGATGAAAAGGGTGATGGGATCCAATGGGATGGGATGAGGGAGCTAGGGGAGGTCTATGAAACCGCTGGGATTAAACATGTGGAGGAGAGGATCGACGTGATCCTTGCTTGCCCCCCCAGACTTGAATCGTGCAGCCTCAGCTGCTGTGAGTGAAGGGTTTGACTTTTGCGTTATTGATCAGGCAGAAGAAGGCGGTTTAGTGAATTGCATTGTATCCATACTATAGCTACAGTTCTTACTGGGCCCTGAATAACGATCTATTTATTTAAACTACTCCGATTAACTCACTGGGGTCCAAGCGATTTGCGGCTGAAGCTTACCCCTGAGGGTTGAATCCACGAAGGATGAACAGTTGAGCACGTCCATAAATGATAGGCAATCTTGAATAAGGGATCGAAAGGATGAGAGGGGTTGAGCCCAACAGTCGCACCATGATTAATAGACTGTCACTGCAGTCAGTCACTGTCATGAGTTTGGATGACCATGGATAACCCCTGTATTTGTTTCTCTGAGCCAACTTGGGAATTGCTTTTTGTTTCCCGTCAGCGTTTAGAAGGATTCAAGTGTGAAACGACGCCGTTTAGTATGATGAAGGACTAGCAGAATGTCTATGCTTTAAGGTTAACGGGAACCGCGAGCATAAAATTTAGTCGAAGAATAAAAGATAGTAATGAATGGCCAGAACTGTACAGTACGAATAGAGAGCAGCCCTTCCTTCTATCTGCAGCCATTGGTAAGGTATCGATCGGAGGTTACATCCACAGCGGAAACGCCCGTTTATCTGGGCGCTTCCTAGACGCAGGTACCGAAACTTAGCTCAATAAACCACCTCCATCCAATACAATCCAACTTCTAGTTAGTTCTAGTCACCAGTCAAATCTTACCTACACTCATCAAAGCACCCGCAGACCTAGACTCAGGCCTCTCTCGCTACGTTTCACCTTGAATATCTTGGCACTCGGTGATTGACTCCCAAATGATGCGCCACAGGGATCACGACCTTGGCCTTGACCACTCACCATGTTTGGTCACCTTGGTGGCCCGTTTGATTACGCCTGGAAACATGCAGAGAGCCTAAACATGGGTACCTATCCAGCATTATCCGTCCCCAGCTAGAGTAGTGAGTAGCTGTCCTGCTGGGGAAATGGAAAGGGTCGGGCTAGGAGGAACGCCACCGTTTGAGGTGCTGGCGCTGCTTGTCGCCTACGCACCGAATAACTGCAAAGCTGGGTCAATTTTGGTGTAACTCGTCGAGCTTGGCTATCACCTCAATCCTTGTATAGAACCAGGTCTGGAGGATCTGATCTGCAGGCTGACCCGAGCTGAGGTTGAGATGCCTGCCATGTTCATCCCTGATCGTGAGCTGAGGAGCTGTAGTATATATACCTATATATATGAGGCACGGCCACAAGTTCGTGATGCTTTCTCTCCCCTCTCTTCACCTTTATTCTTCCCCATCACGGTGTTTTTCGAGCTGTACTGCGACTCTTTCTCTTCTTTTCACTTTATTCACTCCTTCATTGATTGAAAGACATTCCTTACTGCTTCTTCAAGCATATACGCTCCCTTTTCACGACATCAATCAACGACTTCAACCCTAGTGGTTTTATAGCAGAACTGGTTTTCTGCTCTCCTTCTTTTGTGTTTATCGAAACGATTTTCTTTTGAGCTATCCAACATGAAGCTTCTTGCTACTGTTCTCGGCCTCGCTACTGCTGCCAACGCCCACACCCTTTTCACTACTCTCTTCATTGATGGCGAGAACCAAGGCGACGGTACCTGTGTTCGTCAACCCAAGGATGCCTCCAAGGCCAACAGCCCCATCTACCCCATCACTGGAGGTGTCATGGCTTGTGGTAAGTAGATCTGATGAGTAGCCTTGACTCAGAGACAGTGCTAACGAGGAAATCAGGTGAAAATGGTGACAAGCCAGTCAAGTTCACTTGCCCAGCTCCCGGAGGTGCTCAACTGACTTTCCAATTCCGTGAATCCCCCAGCTACTCCAAGCCTGGTGCCATCGCCGAAGGCCACAAGGGTCCTTGCTCCGTCTACATGAAGAAGGTTGACGATATGAACTCGGACTCTGCTGCTGGTGACGGTTGGTTCAAGGTCTGGGAAGATGGCTACAACGTCAAGGAGGACAAGTGGTGCACCGACACTCTCCGATCCAACGGTGGTCTCCTTTCTGTTGACCTCCCTACTGGTCTCCCTGCTGGCTACTACCTCGTCCGTCCTGAGGTCCTTGCCCTTCACAACGCTCCCTCAGGTGACCCTCAGTTCTACCACAGCTGTGCCCAGATCTTCATCGAGAATGGTCCTGAGGGTCCTCTTGAGATCCCTGAGAAGTACGAAGTCAGCATTCCCGGCTACGTCGACAAGAAGGATCCTGGTGTCACCTACAACATCTACAGTGACAAGGGCGAATATCCTATTCCCGGCCCCGAGGTTTGGAACCCTACCTCCGAGGAGACAGGCACCAAGCAGACTCAGAAGGATGGTCTTGTCCCCAAGGACTGCCTTGCCAAGAACGCCAACTGGTGCGGCAAGCCTATTGCCAAGTACTCTGGGCAAGATAACTGCTGGGCTGCGGCCAAGAAGTGCTGGGATATTGTTGGCGACTGCTGGGACAACGCTCCCCCTACTGGTGGTAAGGGCTGTGATACCTGGAATGACTACTGCAAGGAGATCAACGCCGCCTGTAAAGCCAAGGACTTTGAAGGCCCTCCCAACTTCACTGGCAAGGAGTACTTTGCCGAGGCCCCTGGTCCTATTCCTGCTCCGTATGGCGACTTCGAGGGTAGCGATCTAGCTACTGATGGCAAGAACTCCAACTCCAACTCCAACTCCAAGCCTGCCAGCAAAGAGACCTACGCTACTCCATCAAAGACATCTCAGGCTGCCGCCGCTACGACTGAGGCCTCGAAGCCAGCTGAGAATACGGAGACTACTAAAGAGACAGCGACCCGCAAGTGGGACAAGTATGAGAAGAACACAAAGTACAAGGACACTCCTGTTATCAAGTACCCCATGCCAGTTCAGACAAGCGAGCCTACCCAAGAGGGAAGCTCTGGACTCAAGGTTTCCGAGGATGGCCGCTGTGGCGGTGAGACTGGACAGACTTGTGAGGGCAGCAAGTTTGGTGACTGCTGCTCCCGCGGAGGCAAATGTGGTCGCAAGGCCAAGCAGTGTGAGTGTGGTTGCCAGAATGCATTTGGCATTTGCAAAAAGTAAACAACAAGTTATGACGGGGATTGTGGTTTGAGGCTCTTCACTTCTTTTTATGTACTTTTTTTGGATGGATGAATGATTGAACAGTTAAAAGTTCACCTGACTGACTGACTTGGTTGACCATGTTCGACGAGGTCTTTTTGGAAGCATCTACGAGAAATCAATTGAATTACTCTTATGATGCACTTTATTGATTGAGTTGGTGATTGATACAGTGAGAGCGTAAGCCGAGGAGCATAGTGAAACACAACGAGCCTCAACTTTCTAACTAACTAACTAGATCGCATGAACCTGATTATTGAGTTGGACCCTCCAACTTGTTTTCTCTCTGTGGCAAAGCTGGACGTAACAAGCGTGGCTGACCTCTTGATAAAGTGTGTCTCGTGAGGTGATGATGTCTCTCAAGATGACGTCATGAACCAGGGGTAAAAGATGCTGGAAAGTGTACGGAGTAAAAGGCCCCTAGATTTGGAGGGGACAAAGCCGTTGTGGAACCCGAGTCTGCAGCAAAGGCAACGTTGAGTACTCCGTATCAAAAGATGGATAAGACGCCACAATCTTTTTTATTTTTCAGGGGTAGGTAGGTAGGTAGGTAGACGCTGTTTGAGTGTTAAAACACAGTTACAGATGCTGGCTGAAAAGGGTTTTCTCTATGCGAGCGGCAAGGTAGCCGCCTGTGTTACTCGGGATGCATATTGTACTGTATGAGGATATCTGGATATATAATTGAAACCATCTACGGATGGATGCATTACACACAGTTTATGCGCTGGGGACGTTTTGATATTCTCTGTTAATATGGAGGACACTCGCTTGCCTGTTTCAAGTTTGAGTACCTCGGTAGGTAGGTAGCCAGGTAGGTAAGATGAGATAGGCAGACAAATAACGAGAGGAAAAAATACAATGGAAATGACCTTGAGAGAATTCCAAATCACTACTAACCGTAACCTCACTTACAAAAGTACGGGCAGCCTGACACGTAGGCTCTTTTAAACGTTGTCCACCGCTGAAACACCTCCCTCCACTGCCAACTGGAGTCGGGTCCTTTGGCGCTGCGACAGCCTAAAACCAAGTACCTACGTACTAGAGCCGTGGAGGCAAAAGCCCCTGTAAACACGTATAGGTAGTGTGAGTTAGTTCGTCACTGCCTAATAAGCCTGAGGTGTGCCGTAGAGGTCTTGAGCCCATTATCATTCGCCTGCCGTTCTAGGTACATTACATTAGGTACAGTAGGTACCTACAGGACAGGACAGGCAAACGGATTAGTCCCGCGGTTCAAAGGCCAATCCGATTCCCTCCTCCACTTTCACTCCCAGTCCCAGTCCCCGTTTCCATTTCCAACTCCAACTCCATCTCCATCTTCAACCCTCGACGACCATCAGAACTCAACCACTCACGCTCTAGCCTTCCTTGCCTTGCCTCTTCGCCTCCCTCCGCATCCTCGACCACCGAATTCTCGTCGCCATCGTCGCTTCACTACACGGTAGCTTCTTCTGCTACTCTCACTCCTGGTCAACATGTCGAGTAATCGCAACTATGATTTCCTGGTACGATATCCAAATCCAATCCAATCCAATCCAATCTACTACCGTTCCTCACCCCCACCGCCCGCCAACCCGCCCCCTGCGTCCCTTGGATTCACGTCGTCTCGAGCCAAACCCCGACGAACATGAATATGCCAAATCGTATCGCGCTGTGGTCGCTTTTATTCACTGCTTGCGACCGCCTCGTGATAACTCTTGCTGACCCTCCTCCGTCATGTAGATTAAGCTGCTCCTGATAGGCGACTCCGGCGTCGGCAAGTCGTGCTGTCTGCTGCGATTCAGTGAAGACTCCTTCACCCCTTCATTCATCACCACTATCGGCATCGACTTCAAGATCAGGACTATCGAGCTCGATGGAAAGCGCGTCAAGCTGCAGATCTGGGATACCGCCGGTCAGGAGCGTTTCCGCACCATCACCACCGCCTATTATCGTGGTGCCATGGGAATCCTCCTTGTCTACGACGTCACCGACGAGCGCTCATTCAACAGTACGTCCTGCTATTCTTCCCGACACGCCTCGACATGCACATTTCATGGATATGTCGTCGTGTTGCCCCTCTCCTACCCGATAGCCAAATAGTCGCCCAGCGCCCTTGACCCAACAAAGCAATGCGCCATCGAGCCACATATACCAACAGCAACTAACTAACTAACTCTCTTATAGACATCCGAACTTGGTTCCAAAACGTCGAGCAACATGCCACAGAGGGTGTCAACAAGATTCTAATTGGCAACAAGTGCGACTGGGAGGAGAAGCGAGTTGTTTCCACTGAGCAAGGTCAGGCTCTCGCCGACGAGCTGGGCATCCCCTTCCTCGAGGTCTCCGCCAAGAGCAACATCAATATCGACAAGGCCTTCTACAGTCTAGCCGCAGACATCAAGAAGCGACTCATCGACAACTCCAAGAACGACCAACCCTCAGCGAGCGGTGTCAACGTCGGCGATAAGAGCGAAGGCGGCGGCAGCAAGTGCTGCTAAACCGAATACCCTGACGAGTCCGTTTATCTGTCATTCTCCGTTTGCCGTCGTTTTTATTTTTTATTTTTTTCAAGCTTATTACTTTGTAAACTCGAGGGAGGTGAACACGCTGTGTACGGGTCAGCGTGAGATGAGAGAGAGTTGGAGATTTCACCATTGAGAGAATGGGAAGACAACCTGTGCTCTTCTCTTCGAGCATGAAGGATGGATGAATGGATGAAAGAAAGAAAGAAGCAAAGGAGCCGAAAGAGAGGAATGGATGGCTGTTAGTTTGAGCTGGGCGGCAAATTTCAGTCACGTTCAAAAGAATGAGTGACGACATTGCGAGAGGTTTTTGGTCATGTCTTGTTGTTCCCCCGATCGACCTTCCAACCCATCTTAGAGAGCAAATCCGGTCTGGAGTTTCGGTTTTTGATCTGGGTCTAATATACATTGCTTTCGTTATGTGCATGCGTGGTCGTTGTTGATGTATCCAATTTGATTGCTTCACTTGCGATCAAATGCCGGGTCAAGAGGAGCCAAAGGCTTCTTTGTGAAAGTGTTAACGTCTTGGTTTCAGAAATATCAGAGATTCGACGGGCTGTGAAGTAAGCGTCTTTGATCATTTAAATTTGTTTGTTACAATATAATATTACAGTCGCTAAGTCTCAATGTATGATGCTTTTACACGGTTACGTTGGATAACTTCGTCTCCTCCGTCGTATTCAAGAATGCGCTGATTCCAATTACGAATGAATCGCCAGGCAACGTCAGGATTCTCGCAGGTAAGGA
The DNA here is from genome assembly GCA_017165645.1 of Fusarium sacchari. Taxonomy (NCBI): domain Eukaryota; kingdom Fungi; phylum Ascomycota; class Sordariomycetes; order Hypocreales; family Nectriaceae; genus Fusarium; species Fusarium sacchari. The sequence goes on from JADANP010000007.1 coordinate 1,234,829, forward strand.
CAAACCGTGAAACGAGCTTGTGTCGAAACTCCGGGCTGCTTCGATACAAAGGCACTCGGCGGGTGTTTCTGGGAAACCCCTCCTCAAAATCCATAGTCTCCCTGAGACTGAACACATCCATCTGCCAATCGTATCCACTTTCTATACCGTCCTGCTTTATGATCGCCTTGAGCTCCGACGCCGAGAAACTCGCCTGCGGTAGCTCGAGCAGCACATGACTAGGATTTCTTTTGTGGGACGACTTTTTAACGATTCGTTCCATGACTTGCTGCCATGCCATCTTTTTGACCCGTTTGGCCTTGATTTTAGGGGCAGCTGGGTATGAACCTGGGAGAAGTGTGAAGCGCTCGACCTCAACTTCGGGGTTGGTTTTTTTATTGATGAGAACGGGGTTCACGTTGGTGACCCAGAGACCAGTTTCGTCTCTCATCTTTGCTTGGGCGAGGCGGAGGATACGTTCGACCCTGTCGCGATAGATCTCGGCGGCGGCGCTGGAGGCGAAGGTTATGCGGTATGTGCCAAGTGGTTCCATCGTCCAGGGATCGCGTTCTTGGTGGACTGGTATTTTTGTGAGCTCAATACTTTATGAGGGTATGAAGGACGTCAAGTACCATGAGTGATGACGTTTTCCCAGCCAGCGAGGGTACCTGGCGCAAGACGATGGAAGTCAGCAGCGACAAGTGACGTTGGCAGACCGTCGATGACAAGCATGTGTCGGGAACCCAGGTCCTCAGCCATTGCACCCCTCGATGGAGTGCGAGCCGCTGGCTTTGGCTTCAATTTCCCACCGGGACTGGCCCTGGCCCGAGCAGAGTTGAACTTCTCCTTAAAACTTCCCCAGCTCTCATCGTTTTCGGGGAAGCGGGGGAATCTGGAGCTTGGAGAAGAAAGACATCTTTTCTGGGCGGCGAATACGGCCCTGGTATGGGGAAGCCATTTTTGGCGGATCATCCGGGCGGTGGATTGTGAGGAAACATGGGATTTGAGGTTGGTGGAAGTGCAAGAGGAAGTTTGAGGGCATCTTGGAGCAGAGTAGCAATAGAATCCAGGTGTTTTGCGGGACTCGGCCGAGTTCCGACCCGATTTGGTTTGGCGGGGTTTATTCTCATGAGAGAGACACTGATAAAAAAGTATGTTTGAGCCCGGACCGATGATGATGATGATGATATTATTCCTAAGTTTAAAGGCCTAGAGAGATGACTGTTTCGAAATTATTGAATTATAGGCATTGATAACAATAATACTCTTTCTTCCTATTTGGTCAACTTACTCTCAAATCACTTACACCTACACTGGCCGCTGTGTCTCCGCGCCAAGGCGCCACATGAGTTTCTGAACCACTCACTGACATGAAATATACTGACGAAAACAGAAGAAAATTATGTTATACAGTTATGGCTTGCAGATTTGTGACTCAGGGGGCCAAGTGAGTATCTGTATTCTGACTGAGAGTTATGATAACTCTTTCCACCCCGCTTTGCTGTGTATATAATAAGGTTGTGGATGGTGAGTAGGTCAGTACAGTGACTTATCAAACAGAACTGGTAGTAATCCGGGTCGATATGAGGCTTGAATGATGCCTAAAGTATAAGAAAGTGATGGCTTTTGATGTGTCACATAGATTGATGTCGTTCAGAGTGGAGAAATGTATCTATCTGCTCTTGCTCTATAAATTGGGCCCCTTCAACTTGGGTTGGAAAGAAGCTTTCAGTCGCACTTGCAGATTTGTGAGCGCGAGTGGAGAGTATTTGCTTGCGCACTAACACAGCAGTAGCAGCCCAAAGTAGCATCCTTCCTTCCTTCATCAACCACATTCAGAGGCAGTACCTTACTTTTAAGGCGGCCACTTCGTTTCTATTCCAAACTCGTCAAAACTCATTACATCACTTCCGTCTTCTCTTCCGTCTTCCTTTGTCATGCTTGCGAAAAGTGTCGACGCAAGGGTTAGGCCTTTGGCCAATACAAGCCTCGAAAAGTCAAGTCTCCTCGGTGCCGCTCGAATCTATGTCAGCAAAGATACTCTTCTCTCCTTAAATGGAAATCTAGAGAGCGGAAAACACTGCGTTGTCACGCGCTTAGAATCTGCCGCCAACAAGGAAGATGCTCCCCAAGAAGACTTGCAACGAGAGGCATCACTATGGATCCTGCCAGAGAAGAACCTCAGTCCCAATGTCGTTATGATGACTAGGGCATTCCAAGAAGCTACAGGTTTCAAAATCGGCGATACTGTTCGCATCACGATTGCAGGCACAACACCAGAGGCAGAGGAAGTGGTTGTGCAAGAAGTCACTGAAGTGACAGACAAGACAGCTGCCGAGTTCGAAAAGATGGAGAGATTAGAGAAAGACGTAAAGTATCCTTTCTCCTGGGAGAATTCGCTTGCATTTGCCTTTGGTAAGCTTGGAATTCCTTAAACATTTCACTACCCAGCATGCTAACTCTCATTTCTCCAAGATCGTGCTGATCTCATCTTCCCTGGTATGGTTGTGGAAGCGGCGCACATTTGCAAGGCTCGCCGAAACTTTAAGGTCATTTCTGTTAACTCGAAGACCAACAGCGTTGCCAAGTTCAGCCTTTACACGGCAACCATAATCATCGCTGATGCCAATTCAACAATCACAGACTCAAATGCCCAGGGCCGTGGCGATTTTGTCGTAACTGGTGTCCCTGGAATGACAAAGCAGATCAACACGCTGAACGAATTCCTACTCCTCATCACTCACCCATGTAATGTGGAAGGGGATAAGATGTCGGCTGCTTTTGTCATCCACGGCGGCTCCGGCACTGGCAAGACTTTCATTTTGAATCGCGTCGCTGCCACAAAATGGGGCAGAGTGCACTGGATTAAGCCCTCGGACAAGATCGCAAGTATCAGAGAGACCTTCAAGCTTGCACAAAGCCAGCAACCGAGCATCGTTTTGATGGATAATTTCGAATCTCTGATCAGCAAGGATCGCTCAAATCGAGACACTGTCATCGAAACAGTAGGCGAAGAACTGGACGCTTTGGCCGAAATCTCACAGTCGAAAAACGCTTACGCTCAAGTCGTGGTAATCGCGACTTGCTCCGATTTCTATACTGATATCCCTGAGGAACTGCGATCGCCTACTCGCTTTCTGGAACATACTCCTCTACCTATCCCTAGAACCCATGAGCGCCAAGAAATACTTGAGTTCCTTAAGCCACCGATCAAAGGCGATAAAGAAGCACTTCTCTTGGAACTGGCGCAAATGACACACGCATACAGTCCTAAAGATCTCGCCATATTAGTCACAACCGCCGTCCGTGGCCGCAAAACCCAGCTGCTCAAGGCAGGCGTCGATCCTGGCGATGATAATTTCTTGGAAAAGTCTGATCTAGAACGAGCGAGAAAGGCAGTTCGTCCCACAGCTATGCGCGACATCAATCTCAACCCTCCTACTATTCATTGGCAGGATGTCGGTGGTCAGGATGTCCTGAAAAAGGCACTCAATCGAATGATTAAGTATACAAAGGTGCGATATAAGAGCTTACTATCGAAATATTCTAACAAGATACTGACCATCATACGTTTAGAACCCAGAACACTCTCTCCGGCCTCCTCCCAAAGGTCTTTTGCTCTACGGGCCTCCGGGTTGCTCGAAAACTCTCTCAGCCCAAGCCGCCGCAACAGAGTCAGGCTTCAATTTCTTTGCCGTCAAAGGTGCCGAGCTTCTTAACATGTATGTCGGCGAGTCTGAGCGGGCCGTGCGTACTCTTTTTGAACGGGCTCGCAATGCCTCTCCATCAATCATCTTCTTCGACGAGATCGACTCTATCGGTGGGCAACGTTCAGGCAGCGGCTCCGCTACCCGCAGCACAGGCTCTGTCAATATGCTCACGACCCTTCTCACCGAGATGGACGGTTTCGAAGCTCTCTCAGGGGTGCTAATCCTCGCAGCTACCAACCGACCTGAGGCCATGGACCCAGCATTAATGCGACCCGGCAGATTTGACCAAGTCCTGTACGTTGGCCCTCCTGATGGAGCCGCACGAGAAGCTATTTTCAATGTGCATCTCCGTGGCCTACCGCTTGCATCAGACGTCGATATTGCAGACCTATCTCGACTCGCTGAAGGGTACTCCGGAGCCGAGATCAAGTCCATCTGTGATCAGACCTGCATGCTTGTCCAGGAGCGTTATGATGATGACAGAACGACCAACAAGCTTGAAATGACCATGGCCGACTTAACAGCTATTCTTGAGAAAACACCACGGAACATCACAAAACAGATGATTGATGGGTACGAAAAGTGGTCCAGGCAGTTCAAAAAGGTGTAAAAGTTTATGTGAAATTTATAAAGATCATCCCAAGGACAGACTAAATTTGGGTCGCTTGAGATGATATAATAAGAGTTTGTAAAAGTTGATAAAAGCTTAGATGAAATTTACAAAGATCATCCTAAGGAAAGACTATGTCGTTTGAGATCATATAATAAAAGTTGATCAAAGTTTAGAGATGGATTTTACCATGAAAACGTGATTCAGGTGATAAAGAACTGGGCAAATATGACGAATATTTGTTCTTTATCTAGACGGGTCTTTTTCATTTCTTCGTTACGAATGGTCTGGGATCAGCACCAACTATCGTCCCTGAACCCGACTCAGCTCCTTGCTCGTCTCACAAGGGCTATTGAAGCCATAAAGTGTATGATACAGCTCTGCAACTCAATAAAGCACCACTATGCACTATTGGCACTGCTCAGCTAGCAGACCGCTTTCGAATCTCCCCCTTTTTACAATCCTGCCAATCTCAACTTGCAAGCCCTGGTTTCCTCCACACGCCATTCTGCGTGCCTTGCTGTCGCTTCTCGACGACTCCATCGCCCAAATGAGGGGGCAGAATCTCGGTCCAGATAAAGCCCCATTAGACCAGACCAAGCAATGCAAACAACCCGGACACGCCTAGTCAAAGGGTGCCTAGGTGCAGCAAAGCATGTGATACTAAGAATATAGTGACGGATGCCACAAGGATATTTCAAACATCAACGCCGGTTCTCACCACCTGACCGTTCCGTTAACCAGCAAGCCATACTTGCTAAACGTGCTTGTGCGGGAGTGAGACCTCAAGTCTGCACCCCCCCTTTCATGATAAACCAAAAACAGACCAATAACCGGTACGCCATCGCCGAAAGAAGTGAGGAGAATTTATGACTCCTCGTTGAAACCTGGGTCGCTGCCTGTTTTCAAGCCGCTAGAGAGACTGATGGCGATCTTCTTGCCTCCAGTGGGAGAGTTGACATTGAAGCTTTTGCGTCTTTGTGGACCGCGAGAGTTGCCTAGGATCGCCGTAACAGAACCGCTGCTGCTGCGTCTCTTATTTTGCATCATTTTGCTCATCTCATCCTCGTCTTCCTCCTCTTCGCGTCGACGCTTCTCTGAAAGTCGCTCTGGCGGTGGAATACCTCCTCCAAGGCTCGAATCAATGGGCGAGTGCACAGCGTCGGATGCAACATCGCTGTGTTGGCTGTCCGCTTCTGGTGTAGCTTCAAGGTCGGCATTTTCGTCAGTCTCTTCATCGGATGCGTAGTCGACCAACAGCTTCGAGGTAATTGAGCCATTCGTGGATGGTGTCCTTTCCCCCCCTTTACTTGACTGGTCGTCATCATCTTCGGGGTCAGATGTTGCCCAGTATTCCTCTTGCTCTTGCTCAACGGTGATTTGCTCGGCCATCCTTGTGTTCGCTAGAGGTCTCCTGCCCATCTCGTCTTCAGCTTCCAGGAAATAGTCGACATTGGACGTGTAACCCTGGGTTTGGTCATATCTAAGAAGGATCTCCCGAAAAGTCGGCATGTAACTCAACCCTTTAAGCTTTTCTCTATAGTTGACCACGAGATGTTTGATCAGGTCTTTGATATTCTCTTTCTTGATAAACTCGAAAAATTCCAGCGATGCTGAGCACAAGAGGTTGTCTCGGGGCATGGTCTCGATAAGAACTTCAAGAATTGGCCCCAGGACCTGCTTCTCCATGAGATGCTTAATATAAAAGTCATCCTGCATTGCGATCAATGATCGAAAGAAACGGATAGCAACTATGGAGAGTTAGCAAATCCAAGCACGTCGGGTCAGTATTTCGTACCTAATCTCAAAAATTTCTCAGGGCATGCGAGAAGCTGAGCAATGCGCTTAACGATATCGTGAGTCATGACATGTAACTTGACGCGTAACTGGTGACAGCGGATAAAGAATGTCTGAATCTCGATAAGATACGTAAACATGGACGCCTGCTGGACAGTAAAGTTCATGTCTGTTCGCTTCTCTAAGTCCATGAGGGGCTTGAATAGCCTCGGGGCCGACTTCTCGTAGAATTTGACAATGAAAGTCTCTTGCTGAGGGTCAATAGTGATTTGAGGTCTCTGTCTTCCCAGAAACTCACCATTGGCTTTAGCAAGGGCCTCGTTGTTTTGCAGTTGTTGAGGACCAGGGTCTAATAAGACTCTGAGTGCTTCTGAGATTTGAGACTTGACGCCGAGATCAACTTCCACCAATAAAAGATCAATCAAAGAGTCGGTGAGGAGCGTCTGGTTCTCATGAAGTTGACGGTACAAAGTCTGGCGAATCATTTGGGGGTCGTGATCGATGATAGAGATCAGGATATCAGTTGCGCCAACTCTAACTCCCACGTCGTGGTGTCTGAGCCCGAAGTGGATGACGGAAAGGAGTCCGTGAGCGATGAAGTTGTTGTATAATGTCTGACGCGCCGGGGGTTGGATATTCTTGGCAATCGCACAACATTGCTGGATGAAAAGCACCGCTTCCTTCTTTCTCTTCTGGTCGCAGTTCGTGGGCCTGAAGATGCCAAACAACTCGTTAAGAAAAGCGGCATTCGCTTGCAGGTGCTGAACAATGTCGACTTGGTTGAAAAAGATGAGAGAATTGAGAACCGAAAAAGTAGGATCGTCGAGTATTCTAGCCAGAACAACATCCTTTAGATACTGTAGACGGTATGTTTGGTGAATCTTCCTACGAATTTGTTCCTCCTCTATAGGGACAACTTCTTTGTATCGACCTTGATTACCCAGCCAGTGTCGATGATTAGCCTTGTGACTAGGAAAGTCAGGGTCGTATTCCAGAGCACCAACAACACCTAAAACGCATTCGTCCGACACCGCATGCTCTATAATCGAGGTGTCGTTAAGAAGAATGATTGTTTTCATGATGTTGCAAAGTCGGTGCAGGTCTTGAAGACTCTCGAGGTCCTCAGCCATCTCGACCAGGGGAACAATTTTGCCGATGAAATCCTCGGCCATGATTGCTTTAGCAAGAGCATCACGGCCGTTTGCTGTCGTGCTCATCATCCGCATGGTCTGTTCGATATCTCCGAGATTTCCAAGTTCAGCCGTGGGCAAGTTGATAGCCGGCGGAGCGTCGATAGGGAGATCGTCAGAAAGGCCGTCATCTAGGCATTGGTTATCAGTATCGTAGTCTTTAAGTGGTAAGCGGTCCTGCGTACCAGCTCCTGGCAGATGGTTATGAAATGTCTGTTGAACATTGCTCACGAAACGCCTATTAGATGTCAGTACAGAAGCTACATATTACTGATTAACAGTACGAACCATATCATGGCGCACCCCTCAGCTTCTTGAAAACTGAGTGCCATGTCAACTCCACTACTAGGTTCCTGCCAAACAATCAGTGTATCTGTGAGTCAGGTTAGACACATGACGTCTTCAATGCACATCTCGGACATGGTGACGTGCCTTGTTGCTTCTGGAATCCATCTTCTTTTTGAATTTTTGTTTCTAGCAGAAGACGGTCGGGATGATCCTCTGATTCAACGATGACGCGCGGTTCTTTGCGACCATCCTCAAGCTGCAGGCGCTACAGTCAGCGACTAATTCCGGGCGCAAAAGTGCATGTAGAAATGCAGAATTGGAAGGACATCAACAACATACAGTCTCAAAGCTCGCGCTGCAGAAGCCGGTGCCTCGATCGAACCAGTCATTGTTGCGGAGTTCGTAGACCTTGACGCGCTTCTTATCGGTGGGCTGATGAGGCACGGGCTGTGCCATCATCAAAGACTCGGGCTCTCCCTCGACAGTGAGGTTCGTATACGCAACCAGATCCGGGGCAAGTTCGAGATGCTGTTGCAAGGACAGCTCCGATGGTTCGTTGGGACTCAGAATCGTAAGCGCCGCCACGATTCCTTACGGTGCGCGCAGACGGTGCGCGACAGTGGAACGTCAGGATAACCTGATTATGCGAGATGCGCAGCCGGCGCCGCTATCAAAAGAAATGGTTGAATAAAAAAGCGAGCGACGGTCCTTCAATGCGCCATGCAATAGGAATCTATCGAGATGGGGCGCGGGCGAAAATCGGGCGGGTCGGTGTGCGTTGGACAACTACGGTAGGTTGGAGACACGCCACGGAAGCAATCGGCGGGAAGGAGGGAGCGAGCGACCGCGGGAAAAGGAAGGCGCGACAAGCGGAAGCGGAAAGCGACTTCGGCGACAGGAAGGCAGCCGTACAGAGCCGTGAACTCGGTATGCGGCAGGCGGGATCCGGGGCCAAGAAATTTGATTTTGGGTCGGTTTTCAACGATAAGGGACCGATATATATCGAGGGACCGTTTGAGGCTGTCGAGAAATGCGGATTGAGGTGGGCAATGCGCGTGACCAGGCTGCCAGATGGTGTTGGGTTTAGGCCTTGGGATCTGATCCTCTTCGGGGGGCGAGGGGAGGGGGCCCTGCCTTAGCAATGTCGTGTCAGCCACAGTGAGGCTGAGGAAAAGGAGCCTATCGTCCAATCAGATGCGGTATCAGGTGTTGCCACTTTGAAAAAATGACGCGGGACTGGAGAAGTGAAAAAAGGTTCTCGTCCAATCAAAGCTTGTTTCTCCAGTTTCTTATCAATTGCGCGACCAGAGACAAAAAGAAGGGGACCCCTGAACCTGTCAAGACATTGAAGGAGACAATGATGCAACCACGAACTAAATATAGGTAACTTGTCGAAGAAACATCATCAACAAGAAATACGAATTGAGTGGCAATTGTTGCCAGGCAGTAGATTAGACCTCGTTTATTACCGGGACAATGGCTCTCAAGTTCGGCCCTTATGCAGATAAGGTAGTCAGTCTATATCGTTTGCAAGCGTCATGGTGCAGGCGGCCCATCGTCATATGTTGACAAGTCGATTGTTTGTTTAGGTATGTTGAGCGACGTTGATTCTTTGTTACAAACGCGAATCTCACGTGAAACTCGCATAGAGGCAGCCATTGTAAATGTATGTTGCCGGGAGGATATGGAGTTTGGCCGGATATGCCTTGATCCTGCATCATCAATCAACAGCAAGGTGGACTACCGTTGGCTCAGCACTTGCGTGTTTTGTGCTTGTATCAGGCAAAGGACGCTTCCATCCATAAAATCACATGTTTCGTCCATCTATCTATCAATCGATCATTAGTAGAGGTCGTTCCATTACTCTTCCACCACTCACTTTACATAATGCTCCCGTCTCTCAACTTTATTTTAATCAATATTCATGGGAAAAGTGATCGACAGGGACAATTAAACTCAGCTTTTGAGTTAAACCATGACGCTACTCCTACTGCAGGAACGTGTAGGGCCGAGTCGGTTTAAGTGCTTAAAGCTGTTATTGTTTCCCTGGGCAAGGTTTATTTCCCCGCATCGTGAGTTCAGGGAGCATAAAATAGCTTCAAGCTCAATGTGTGGTAGTAAATAAAGGGAGGAATGAGATAGGTATATCAGCGCCAGCGCACAAATGAGTGAAATATCACGCAAAGGATCGCGATTTTGTCAATGCTAGAGGTTGTTAAAAGTGAAGAAGCCACAGAACCCAATCGAGAGAGCTCACCATCGACTGCGTGACATGCTCAGCATTCTTATCGCATGTCACTGAGACGCGAGACGCCCTGATCTACTTGGGTGTCTTTATCGGAAGAACTATCAGTTGCAGGGTCAAAGCCACGGCGCCGAGCTTTATCGGCATCGGCATCGAGCTCGAGCTCGAGCACTGGATACAAGTGCGATCGCATGATGGCCTTCTCACAGCGCCATCGAGCTACCTGGTGGCTCTTGAGGGCATCCAGGCGTTGATGGTTCACAGTTTAGTGCTCAATAGTAGCCCAATTGAGTCTCTTAGTGTTCCTGATATAGGAAAAAGAGGCTGTTGAGCAACGTGGTCATCGTGGTCAGCTGTGTTGGTTCTCTTGCTCTGCCCAAAGAGGCATCAGCATTTATCCACGAGGCAGCAGTAACGGTCGCCTCATGACCATAACGAGCTAATTCAGAGTCCTCCTTTCCTGTAACGGTCGACACTCTGCCAAGGTCATTGATGAAAGTAAGAGCTGTAGACTACCTATTGGGCCTGTAGAGCTGAAGGGGTTGCGATATAACGAGGGGGAGGAAAGCGAGCGCGAAAGCAGCGAAGGCCAAGAGAACGAGGCTTGCCTGAGAAGAGAAGGTCTATCTATACAGGAAAGAGGCTTGTTCTATTCACAAGACACACTAATATATGGTGTAATGTATTGTCAACCAACATTGTTTCATCTCTTGGCGGCTGTCCACAATGTAACAACAAAGACAAAACGTCTCCGTTGAACGAGAGCTTTGATGTAAGCCAAGATGCAGGCTCCTGAGTCATCCACGAAACAACTCAAGCAGTTTTCTCAGTCGAGTCGGCTTCACCGCCAGGGGGTCTCTTTGATAGAGAAACAAGCCAAGCTTTGTTGGTGCTCCTGGATCTAACCGCATCCTCATGCAGCGTGGAATGGCAATAAGGGAGGTTAGATCTGATCTGACCTTGGCAGGGCATTGAGGCGCTAGAAGGCTGAAGTACTAAACTCTTCTAGGAAGTTTGATCTGGCTTCCAAAGCTTCTAGCGTGAGACGACGGCCTAATCGAGCTTGGGCGAGTCCTTAGAACTGGCAAATAGTGGGGGATCATCATGGACTGTCTTGTCTCTGTTGATCGATTGTATCTTTTCTATGAAATGACCCATTTGCAGTACCACTCTGGTCCGATGCCTACAGGTGTCTCTCAGTTGATACGGATCTCAGGCTCCTAAATCAAGAGATCAACCAAGAAGAATCCGTCCAAGAGTCTCTTCCATTTGGTCGCGTGGTGGCTTGGCCTGGGGTACATCCCTGGTGCAGATCTGCTCTGACAGCCAAAGACAGGGGGTCCCGGACTGTCAAACCCGCAGACACACACAGCACGTTCCCTCTGGGCTTATGCACGACAATGGGACCTTTTAACGACTACGACAACTGCTTCACGATCAAAAGCACAATGATTATAAGCCAAAATTCAAGACGCAATTGCGAGTCAATAGCGAGGCGAAAGAGGCGTTTACATGTTTTAGCCAGGGGGCTCAAAAGCCACAGAAACAATCCAAGATGCTGGTAGGTTCAGACAATCAATGAGGCCGAAACACCTCGGGCGTAATGACTGACGCCACGATATGGATTGCGTGCAGATCGAGCCTGTAGAGAAGCCACGTCGTCCTAATTTGGTCAATAATCTGAAGTAAAGAGGCACAAGACCGTTGGGAGGGTCCATTTTCAACTACTTTTTGTGTAATTGACGTAGAAGAGGCGTTCGAGATGGGAAAACTGTTTGGACATGACGTGTAAGTGGTCTTTTGACACGAAAGCATCTCGTATGGCAAAATAAAATGATTACGATAGCGCAGTAACGGATAAACCCTTCCCTCCACAGACGCAGAACTAGAGACTGATGTAAGCTCTGTCGCTGAATCGGGTCCCAGAGACTCCCTCAGCTTTTTGAGTCAGCGGCTTCTTCGGGTCCCCGAGTAAGCGAAGCCATGGATCTCGGTATTCTCCACAGCTCTTACACTGAAAACCCGCCCCCGGCATCGGCAGTGGCAGAAACCCCGAGGAGCGATAGATTTCTGGTCTTGGCAGGTAAAAAGTGAATGACCTGACGCGGTTCTACTCTGTACTCCGCTGCCTCTGCACCGCCAGGCTCTGGCTACACCCCAGCTTTGGTGGCGTTTTGACCACAAGGTCTGGACGACTCGGCAACGAGCCACTCAGAGTGTTTGCTTGGGAAAAGGCTGTCTGAGCTAACAAACAGCTTCTTAGAATATTCTTCACGTATTGGTTATACCGAAGGGGCGAGACCGAGGTCGATGACCCCGTTGCAACTCGGTGCCGCAACGATACACGGACGGCGTATGGCTGCCGATAGTCTACAGGGACATGGATAATTATACCTCGATTGAGTAGTTTGATGGCCGTAGAAGCTGTGAATCGAACGGTTGGTGACATTTCATCAGGGCGTGGTCACATATCAAACCTCGAGCGGTGACATCTCCATCGTCGATTTTAGATATGCAACTTTCCGACTGGTGACATGTTGATTCTCGACGAGTGACATGACAATCGACGATTGATGACATCTCAATCGACGATTCTGTCCGTCTTCATCAACACGTGGTTCCTGGAAGTTACGGCTTCACACGCGAGGCGGAAACTAACATGGGTTGGACATCGTCTAAGACATGGACAGACCTGGACTTGGATGGTGACATACTGAGTCCACCCTCGTAAGACCAAAACTTCCTCAGTGTCAAAAGTTAGAATTCACCCAAAAAGAAAGGGGGAAAAAAAGATATTTTTTCAACATGACGAGAGTCATAACTAATCATTCATGCTCTGAATCATGTTGCAAAAAAGATCTGCAACGTGTGGCTCAACGCTCTGCATAGATAGTTCCTCCATTCCATCGTATAACCCCTGGATTGCCTCATAGTCGTTTCAACGCAGCGCCTCATGAGCAAACACTTGCTGAGATGGGCTGGGCTTGTTTCACGGATCCGCAGGGGGTTGGTGCGTCTGTGGCGCTTCACTTTAACGCCCTTTAGACCCAAGACCCTCAGCTTGACTTGTACTGTAAGTCTTGTAAGCCTGGGCAGTCTTGGGGGTCTCGAACTCAGTAAAGATCGGCTATTGCAGCGCCGTTGCGGGCCGTCAGGTTCTTTTTCGACGCTGATGCCCGCTCAACTTTGACGCCAGTCTCCAACGCATCACTTCAATGATTATTTACCACCTTAAGGTACCTACCTATCTATCCTCAGCCTCTTGTTATATCTAGACCGCTTCGCCCGTTGGAAAAACGACTCTTTTTTTCTTCATACCATTCCAACATACAATACAACACTAACTCATCCACTTATATATATACCTACTTCACATCATATCGCATCAGAATCTCCTCAGCTTATATATCCACCAACAACCATGTCTATCCTCAGTTCTATCAAGCGTGCTCGCGACCATAAGGAGAAAGTCAAAGCCAAAGAAGTAGAGCAGCCCAAGGCAACAAAACCCACACAAAGATATCGCCATGTTCCCATACACGCAGCATGCGATTCAGTCAACGTCGGTCCAGCTGGTGCCCGTCATCACGACCGCTCCAAGGTTCGCGCTGAGAATCGAAAGCGGACGGCAAAGGCCGTTGCTGATGCCATGCACGACAACCACCACATCCAGATGAACTTCCCCGGATCCTCAACGGCCTCTCCCTTCACCAGTGGCAGCTGCAGCACTACCTACCAACCCAGCGAGACTGACTACGATGGGGACATCAGCCCTAGAAGTCACACTCCTGTGCATCACTTTGAGCCTGCCCACGCCCACAGCTATGAGTACTCTCCTGCGCCAACTTTCCATCATCCCATTTCTCTCAAGGGCAAGGAAGTTGTCCGAGGTCCTCAGTATGGCCTGGCTTACACTGTATCTCCTGACCCTCGGGATCGGCTCGCTGAGCGTTTCCAGACTGGTGTCATGATCTGAGCTTGTAGACTAACTTGATGAGATTTCTGCCCCTGGAGGGTGATTTCTCAGACAAGATCAAAAGCTACAAACCAAAGAGAATCAGCAGGGGGACTGACTCCCTGTTACCAACCACGCTTCGGCCCAACAAGGTCCCATCAACTTACACCGATCCGTCCACCAAGCTCTCCATTGAGATCGAGCAGGACACGGTACTATGAGTATTGAAAGAATGCGAAAGCGAACAACCCAACAAGACACGACCAAAAAAAGAAAGCTACAGGGGTCGGCTTGTGGGGGAGAAAGCAAGCATTGGACACGGGGCCCCTCTCAGTCTCGGGCATTCCGATGTCGAGTTTGACACATCTTGGCAGAAATCCTTATTAGTTACCTTATACTAAACCACAAAAAAGTACGCCACACTCTGTTTAGACTTGGTTCAGAGCTGGAATCCGAACCAAGCTAAGCCCTTTTACTTCAATGTACAATAGCGTTTAGACTTTACTTCTAGAACCTTTCGGGTTCTTCCATTAATTACCTACTGTTACATACATTTTTTTTTAGCTTTAGGCTTTAGCTGCAATGGATTAGATCCAATAGCATCAGGTCATTCTTCGTTGGCTGGGACCAACTGTTACTCAAATGAAACTAAGACAACGAACGATTCACGCTCACTTCCTGTTTTCCATCGATCGCGATCCTGGTGAATGAATGTCATGAAGACAACTACTGCAGGGGTCTCGATTGAGTTTGTTACCTAAGGTAAACAATCAAATGCGGTTATCCGTATTGCAGTTGACTCAGTCTGATTGATCTTGTAAGTCGCAAAGCTAATTAGACTCGCTACATAATAAGTAGAGGTAGCAAGGGAGGCTGTATATTCTCATATCGTCCAATGTTAGTTTCTCCGTCCGTTCGTGGTCTGACAATGGAAAATACAATCCAAAGCCTCATGTAGTTGTTTCTTGATGTGCCGTGCATTGTAATAGACGATCAAACGTGGTTGTTGCCCAGTGTCTTCAATTGTTCTAAAAATATTAGCCTCGGCAGTTTCCTACTGGCCATTTCACGATTTGGTCCCTGCCGATCCCTACCATCTTCACTATAGCACCCTTTGGCACCCGCAAGCCTGTAGCTACGTAATCATCCATTAGATTAGATACGACGCCTCATTCATGCTTCGTGGCCTTCTAATGCTGTACAACCACAACCACAATCGCAAGCAACGTACGCACCGCATCCATACTCCAAATCTTTTCTTCGCCCGCGGGCGCGTCCGCCTTTTTCTTATTTTCCTTTCCTTTCCTTGTGTACGTTGCACCAAATCAATTGCCATCCCAAATGAGCGTACTTTGATTCTACCGACACTCGCCTTTTCATCGCTGCATCTCCGCAGTCGCGAGCCGTATCAAACGACCTTCTCCCCTTGGCCAAAATGGCGGCCGATCCGCCCGCGGAGTTTCTCAGACCCTTATGGGCTTGGGCTGAAGCTACGCCCGTCTACATTCTTCTGACATTATTTCTCGCACTCATTGCGCTGGCACTTCTTGGGGTATGCACTGCACTGAACCCCTCTAGGGCCCCGCGCAATCGCATGCTCACCATTCCTAGCTCTATGTCATCCTCCATCTCGTCGCGCCAAAGCCTCGACCCGTCTACGCCTCCGAAAAGACCTACCTTACCAGCCATCCCACTGAAGGACGGGCACAGCCTCAACCTCTCCCCTGCTGGTACGATCGCTGGCTCGCTGAGCGACAGGCTAGCGAGCAGCACGTCCGTCCCGATGAAGCATTCCCTACTCCCGATGCTGGAAACATCGAGCCCGCCGAAGTGCGTCTGAGCGTTGTCTTCCCAGCCTACAATGAAGAAGCGCGCGTTATCCCCACCCTTGAAGAGGCTGTCACCTATCTCGACGAACACTTTGGCCGGACCAAACAGGCCGGACCTAGCGGAGTGAGTCCCACGACTAAGAGACATGTTCGGAACGCTCCTAAGGAGGATCTCGGCGGATATGAGATCTTAGTTGTCGATGACGGAAGCAAGGATAAGACAGTGGATGTTGTCCTCAAGTTTGCCCAAGAACACGGCCTCCATGACATTCTTAGAGTTGTCTCACTTGCTCGCAACAGAGGCAAGGGCGGAGCGACTACTCATGGCTTCCGACATGTGAGGGGTGAATATGTCCTATTCGCTGATGCTGATGGCGCATCCCGTTTCTCTGATGCTGGCAAGCTCATTGAAGGATGCGAGGAGGTTGTCGATGGATCACACCGCGGCGTTGCTATTGGAAGCCGAGCCCATCTCGTCGGCAGCGAAGCCGTTGTTAAGGTAAACTAACCCCCTCGTCTATAACAGTTGCATCAACTAACATAACTAGCGTTCGGCTCTGCGAAACTTCCTCATGCGATCTTTCCATCTCGTGCTCATGATCCTCACACCCCCGGCAACATCGCGCATCCGCGACACCCAATGCGGTTTCAAGCTCTTCTCGCGAGCATCCCTCCCACACATCATTCCCTACATGCACACTGAGGGGTGGATCTTCGACATCGAGATGCTCATGCTCGCAGAGTCAGCTCCCGCGACCCCAGTTCTTGGCCACGACGGCAGTGTTATTGGCACCAGTCCCGGCATCAAGGTTGCTGAAGTGCCCATTGAGTGGCACGAGGTTGGTGGCAGCAAGCTCAACGTCATCCAGGACAGTATCAAGATGGCTATTGGCCTGGCAGTGCTGAGAGCGAGTTGGATGTTTGGTGTCTATCGAAGACGATTGACATAGGATGGAGGTCAAGGGACCACACAGGATATGAGCACAAATGCTCAGTAATCAAAATGATCATGCCTAGTTGAATAAAACACACAGCCAAACAAATCCTTCAAATTCATCAACATAAACGGCTCGCCCTATACGTGGTTAGGCTGACAAGACACAGTAAAGTGAAGTTCAATTCAGTTGCAATTAATATTAATCTTGAAATGATAATCTACTCGTATCTCCCAATCTCTAACCACAGATGGTATGGGGATCAAGCATGCGTATGTGTGTGTATATCTAACAAAAGCCCACTCCCGCTCAACACTCCGAAATGCTCAGATGTCTCATAACCGCCCATGAAAAGAAGGGCATATGTACAATCGTCCCTCTGCTCTAAACTAATGTCTCCCATTTCTGAAAGATATTTGGATTCGTTTTCAAAATTCGACATAAAAGTCCCAAGCCAAAGCTCCATAAACGCCACAGCTCTTGCTACTTAAACATGCAATGCTCTTCTCTTTCTTTTTTTTTCCCCAGGCTCCAGATTTACTGGAATGTCTCCCGGTACATGATGGGAAGGAAGACAATGCATGCCTTCCAGAGGATAAGGACGGCATCAATGATGGCCAGAGGAGCCTTGAAGATGCCCAAGATACCGCAGCCAATGACGGTGCAGGCGTTGAGCCAGATGGCAAGGAATGCAACGGAGAAGAAGTGGTACGCGAGGATGAAGGGTCGCTGGAGCATACCAGCCAAGAGAGCGACGGGGCCGTCAGTTGAGCCGCGCTTGAAGTAATTGAAGCATCCGTACTGAAGAGCGCGGAGCTGGCGGTCGTTGGCTGCGAACAAGGAGTACAGAGCCTGAGCAAGAACGTTGATGATACCGGTCAAAGGCTTGCGCTTCCAGTAAAGCTGATCAAGCGCATTGTTGATGGCCTTGTTGTCAGCGAGATCAGGCACCTTGCTGGGGTGCAACTCCTCGGCAAGGATGACAACATCGTTGAATGCGACAGTCATACCACCGCCAGTAAGAGGATGTCGCATGTTCATAGCGTCACCCAGGAGAATGGCTCCGTTGGCGCGCTGCTTCGTGGGAGGAAGCCAGCTGTTGGGCATGCTTCGGGGGATCTTGCCATCCTCAAGGGCCTTCTCAGCTGAGGGTCGGATGCCAGCAGGGAGCGCAGGAAGGACATAGTTGCGGATATATCCACGAACGCCGCCATTCTCAGGCGAGGCTTCGGGGATACCTTGAGGCACATCGATAAGAGCGCGGGTCTCGTGAGTGCCGATCTGGTAGAGAAGGATAGGGAAAGCATTGCCAATGATGACATGGCCGTGGCCAGGTTCAGGGAGATCGCAGTCGATGAGCTCAAGAGCGTAGAACTTTGAGCAGACCTTGGGCTTGGTCCTGAGAACCTCCTGGCGCCACTTGGAATCATAACCATCAGCGATAATGGTCAACTGTCCAAAGTAGTAATCCTTCTCTTTGACACCGGTCTCCTTGTTCTTTGTGCGACTCTCAACACCGAGAATCTGGTCCGACACCTCTCCGCGCAGCGTCTTGACAACCTCTGTCTCAACAACAGTGATGTTCTTATGGTTTATGCACGACTCTCGCAGCTTGTTGATAAAGCGGCCATGGTGGAAACTGCAGCCAGACGGTCTCTTATCCGCCGTGCTGTGACCTCCCCAAGCATGTGTGACATTGCCGCTATCGTCGAGACCGGGGTAGGGAACGAGGACCTTCTCGCCGTGGTAGAAGACAGTGTATCCGTAGCAAGGCATGGCATCGATGCCCTCGAGACAGTGGCCGAGGCCAATTTTCTGTAGTGAGGCGACACCTCCAGGCTGGAGAAGTTCGCCAACGATGCGATCGGGCTCCGATAGCCATCGCTCAAGAAGGAGAACGGATCGGCCCTGGTTTGCGAGAGCGTAGGCGATAGTGCAGCCGAATACACCAGCTCCTACAACGACGACATCGGCCTCGTGGTATTGTTCGCGACGGCGAGTCTGCGACTCAGTTGATGTGAGTACTGAAGCCATGGTTGAAATTATTGGCTGTTGTAGAAGTGAAGGGAAGTTGAGTCGCGGTAGTTGAGGAATTGTCTAACAAGACTTTCGATGGGGAGTGGGGGGTCTATTAATCGCGGATCGGGGGGCAGCGAGAAATTGGATGGGTTGGCCCTGGGAATTAGGGGGCAGAAGTGGTCAAAGAGTAATAAGAGCAGCAACAAAAGGCAACTCTTCTATGATATATGTAAGAGAACGAGATCAATGCAGGTTTTGTGCAATATAACACAGTATTCTCGCAGAGGCTCAGGTGTAAGTTAACAAATAATGGAAGGTCTTATCTCTTATAGACGTCAATCGGTTTTCGGGGGCCACAGAGCCTGTGACAATGACGCTCTCGACTTTTTGGGGGCAAGGGATAGAAAAGATTAGAGGTCCAGTGAGAGAAAACACAATTAGGTCGATCAATTGAGATGGAATTCTGGGCAATTGGACCGATTTAAACACCACAGACACTTTCAAAGACGACAATTCCTCTCGTCTGATCACAATTGCCCGGATATGCGCCGTTTATAGGCTCCCTTTTCCTCTCATTCTCGTGGCATTCATACTCCAGGATATCAGCAAATCAGCCTATAAACCGTCACTGAATGTCATGTCAGGGGCCCAAATTCAAAGAAACGAAGGGAAAAAACCAACAAGGAAGAGAAATGGACCCTTGGACTGGCATGGGGCGATCCTGGCATTCCCTCTAGGGCTGTCATTATCGTAGCTCCAGGGGAATAACCCACTGAAAGGTCCCCTGGAACACTTCACCCCGCAACGCTGTGGTCTCCCTTGGTTGTAGCAATCGCGCCACCAAGACCCGTTGACGCCCTGACCGCTAAAAGAGCAGCCAACCACCGAAGACGAGATCTTGCGGGCATGGTTCGATGTGCGAAAAGGACACCGCCAGGTTCCGGGACTTTTCGCATGTGAAAGACGCCGTCTCATAGAGAGAGAGATTCAGATCGTACGTGGTGCGAACCAATTCCTCCTCTGCCGAGTCCGGTATTACTTCGTCGAGAGTATGTAAGAGAAAATACGTATTCGGAATGCGACTCTCAGGGTTTCTCTGGTTGGGGCCGATGGCTTATTTGATGTTCCTGCGTCTGTTTAGCGGCTAGTGGCCAATCAGTCTCTGGTTGATGACCTCCATTAACCAAATCTCATGATGACGGGGTCAAATTCTACACGAATACGCTGCTGCATGTGACACTATCAACCCAAGCCCCACCTGTAATCAATTCATGGATCTATCATCTCACAGCAAAGAAACAGAATCACATGCGAAAATAGGTACCTAAGCATTCCCGTCCTCATTCATATCAATTGACATGTGCTGAGAGGGGCACATTGAAACTCATAGAGTATTCGCAAGATGCATAGACTAGGTATTTAAATAATATTTTGTATTGTTTCTTTTACAGATAGTACCATAACAGATACCATCATATGCTCATATTCTCTCTCAGGTCACAAAGAAAAGTTAACGTGACCAAGAAGCCCCACATACCCAAATGCCTCTTCTGTAACCATAGTGTCTACGCCATGCCAATGCATATCCATGTCTCCCAAATATACAGCCTCTAATCTCAAGCCATTGCACTGGCTATTTCCTTCTCTAAGTATATCTCATCCTCAGTAAGCTCAGGCGAGGGCGTCCTCTCTCGTTTCGTCTGCTCGTGTCGTGCTGTTCGGATCTTGTCTATCTTGTGCTGTCGAGTAGGCAGTTCATCCTCGACGATCCTGTGCCTCGACTCACTCAATGCTTGTGGTGTTGAATCTCGCCTTGAAGACAACTCCCAATCTGTATTCCGCTTGTCCTTTGGCGTCTGCCGCCCAGATTGCGTATCTGGGAAGAAACCTCCTTCAAATGCCACTGGCTCCTCCACCGTCTTGAAAGCTCCAACAACCTCCTTGGTAACAGCCTCCCGCTCTTGCTTGTTCGTCGCCCTCAGGGACTTGATATGTTCAAGAGCATCGTCAAGACGCAATAGTACTTGCTTGTGCGTGTTCTCTCGCCTATGGTCCGTGGCTGCCCTTGACGCAACATGCTTCATTGCTAACTTGACGGATTCCTTGCATTCTTTACTACCCTGCCACCATTCTGACTTCGATATAAAGCTTGCAATAAGTGACATCAGGTCTCTGTAACGCCCTTGTCCAGTATAGGAGTGGATGAGACTGGCAAAGTTGAACTTGTTGTACGCCAGCTCACCCATACCATTCTGCTGTGCTGCCATTTCGCAGACTTTGATCGCGGCTTCGGGGTTACCCTTTTGAGTGAGAACACGAGCGGCTTTGTTGTATACACTGTCGTGAATGTGTTGACCCTTGGCAAGATTCTCGCGGAGTAAATCATTCACATTGTCACCAGCCTCAAGCCGAGCGACCAGCATGGGAACCAAAGCACCGCTGATGTCGTGATTCCTTATGTATGCCTCATTGATGAGACATGTAACTGTGCCAGAATGGGGTCCTTCCAAGTGAATATTGGCGACAACAGCAAGTCGAAGGCATCGTGATGAATCACCAAGGCCCTTCTTACTTGCCTCCTTGTAGGCGCTGTAAACACCGTCCCAGTCATTCTCAAGCGCCAGAGTGTTCATGTGCTTGAATGCTGCTCGCTCATAGATGGATATCGAATCACCTCGGCGTTCAGGCAGAGTTGGGGCAATTCCATAGCTGTCTGTCTTCTCTCCTGGCAGAGGCTTCTGAAGGTCATGCAGGCCGCCTACACTGGCGTAGCTGGTCAACAGAGGGTCCTTCAGCCATGGCGCAGAAGTTCGTGCATCCTTCAGCATGCGGACCACGTCAGCTCTCGACAGGTTCCAGTATCTGCAGCACTTGTCGGCAATCTCGTTGAAGAAGATCTGGTCCATTGCCAAGCCACCATCTTGGCAGAACTGCACCCACGCAACGAGAGCTTGAAGATTGCGGGTTCGGCCGTGCCTGTCCATGACAAAGAAAGCTAGAGGCTTGTTCAGACTCATGTGGTGGTTGCTAACAAGATCTCTCACAAAAATGTCCATCTCCGCGGTTGTGTGATCCTTGCAATAGATCTTTGTCAGCCAGGACAGGACGTTCTGAAACTGGTCGGATTGCTTTGCTTTGGGTCCGAAAGCCTCAAGTCCAGCCGAGACCTTATCCCATTGTCCCAATTCAGCTTCGCGTACAATAAATCTCCCACGAAGCTTGACATCGACACCCGAGGCCTTCGGTCTCATCTCGCGGAGCTGGGACATCTCTGCACTTGCAGTCGCGTCATCACCAGCATCAAGAGCGATGAGGATGATTCTGCGTCTGGCAGCATACTGAGTAGACGAAGAGAATACGCTATCATCAAAAAGACCGCCTTTTTGGAGTAAGGTATAAATCGTTTTGACCTCCAGGAAGTCCTTCGTCTTCCTCCAGTAATGCATGAGTAGCCGAGTGACCCATTCATTGCGATTGGTATTCAGTGCCTCCTTCGATTGAAGCTCAAAGCGAGACAAACTTTGCAGTAAGTGCCTCACGCCCTCCACGTCGCGGCTCCGAGAAAGACTGTCGAAGAAGGGTACGGCAAGAAGGCAAATATCGCCGCAAGCAGGACGGACAGCCTCGAGTATGAGAGGGATGGTTCCGTATTCCCGGGACACTGCTACAGACTGAAGTATCCGGATACCCCTTGATAAAACCTCCTGGGCCTCTTCACTCTGTTTGGAGGTCGAGGTCAGACTCTTAAGCATTTTGGCAGCTCTCATTTCATTCTGGACACGCTCATCGCGTGGCAAGTCTTGGATGTCCAATTCCGTCAGTAGATTATCCAGCAGTGGCCACGATTCTCGTTGTCCTATTGAGGTTTCATCGACTGGCTCTGTTTCTGTTATGCCAACTTGTCTGTCGCCTGCCGTTGAGGGGTTATCCGTCGTCGACATTTTTGTTGAGCCTGTGCTAGCGTCCTTTCTGACCTTGGTGGTCCTGGAATTGGCTGATCGTGTCCTTGGTGATGATGTGGTTGGGAGCCTGATCTCTGGTGATAACCTGATGGAAAGGGTGTTGTGAGAGAATGTGCTGTTTTCTGATATTCGTGATAATTCCTTCCGAGCTGCGTCCCACTCGTCCCATCTCTTCTGGCGGTTCTGAGGCGTGCTTGTTGAGTCCCCATCCTCAGGCAATGTTGTCTCAAAAGACTCTATATGCTCAATCTCCTTCGGGCGCGACAATTCATGCTCCAATGAGTCAATCCTTGTTCGTTGACGGCGCACAACATTGCTGGTGGGTGCATGCGAGAAATCGTGGGCAATTTCGATTGGAAAGGTTTCTCGTCTACTGCTGTAGCTCTCAGCCAGCGCAGCTGAGTTGCGGTTCACCCGCGCAGTGTGAAGTTTCTTGGCATTGTCGAGAGCAGCTCGAGCGATGTTGAGTCGTCGACGTCGTTCTTCAGCAAGGATGATGACTGAACAGGACGTTGTTAGGAGAACTCCACGGAGAGCGTTGACGGCGACCCTTGAAGGGGCGGGGCTTGGAGTGGCCATTCTAGGCGGTCGTCATCTTGATCCGGACCAATTCTGCCCCGGATCGACTTTGTGAGTTCGTAGGTTGATGTTCAATTCGTGGTCTCGGTATGTCGCTCGCAATAATTGTCGTGGTGTGATGCACGAATTCTAGGCCGAGTGAGATCCAATTGAATTGGAGGTTAGGTACGTACCCGCCCGGCCGAGATATCGGGACTTCGGGCCAATGAGAGAGCTACGATGGCCAGCAGCATCAGCCCATTTTAGGTCAGCATCCTTGTCAATGTTTAGCTCCAGGGTAGGCAGTTTTAGCATCATCTTCATCATTTTGATGTCTTACTGTTAGTGGGGTTGTCATTTGATAAAGTCCAGTGCAACTTATCACTTCAATTATTTTATTCTTAATATTATTAGATATATCTTCATTCTTTTCCCAATGGGCCGTTACGTTTCGGATGGTAGGTCATTCAGGTATCAGACCTTCAGACTGCGCTTTTCCATGCTGAGACCCATTCCCCACAAGCGACGTACACCTTTAACTACAATGATGCGTTGATATAAGATGCTTATGATGTTGCCCAATCTCGCACATCAGGGTGTTCAGTGTCGATCTCGAAGCATATATCTAGTATCTAGTGGATGCTAAAAGTGTGCCTAATGCAACCTGAACACTTCCCCATGCTCTAAGTCCGTTAACTCCAGCTCTCAGCTACTTGTTTCGATCATCTTGACAACTGCTTCTGCTGAATAATAGCAGGAACTGATCTTGATCTAAACGTATCTAGGTAGTTCCCAGTTTTAGTGTATTCTGAGAAGCCAATGAGAGTATTTACGTGAGTTTGCTCAGGCTAGTTTAGAGGTCTTGTTACTTTCGTTGTGCGGATGGATATCAACTCTTGCGGAATATGCCCGTACGCGCCTCGTTAGTACCGTAGAAAATGAGTCAACTTCAGTATGAGCATCACGCAAGATGTTACTGAAGTGATTCTTCAGCAGGTACGGGTCCGACAAGTCCGTTTAAGTCCAGAAGGTCCGTTTCAAAATGGTGCCTATAGGTGGGAGTGGTAGGAGCTGCCATTTTCATATCATAGATCTGAATATATAAAGTCAAAAGAGAATCCTTCACTGGTATCAACTGAGAAATACTCACAACTCTCTACTTGTATTTGATAACATCCAGTAAATTCAGCCACCATCGATCGTTCTTCTGCAGTGACGCCACTGCCACTGCCGCTGCCGCTGCCGCTGCCACTATCATCACCACCTCCATTCACTGCCCACTCCATCCTCATTATCCCTACAAATACACTGCCACTACATCTTTTCACCTCAACTTCACGCCCCTTTCATCACCAACACTAGCAACCTATCGTAAAAGCAATGGCTCTCCCTTTCGCACCACCCCCCAAAAGCCCTCTGGGGCGCTACCGACTCCTGTCACCAACTGCATCGGTTTGGGTGTCCCCTATTTGTCTTGGTACAATGAATTTTGGAAATGCTTGGTGGGATGCACATCACTTGATGCCTACTATCTACTAACGGTATCGTAGGAAAGAGTGGATGGGAGAATGTGACCAGTCCACATCGGAGTCAATCTTGGATTTCTTCTATGAACAGGTGTGACCCCCATATGTCAAATGTAAGATGTCGGCAATGTACTGATGAAAGAACAGGGCGGAAATTTTATTGACTCTGCAAACAACTACCAATTTCAGGAAACCGAGAAATGGGTGGGAGAATGGATGAGGAAGCGCGGCAACCGGGATGAAATCGGTTCGTAACCCCTTCTCGCTCAACACTCGGTCCTGTACTGACGCCTAGGCTCAGTTCTCGCCACTAAATACACCACTAACTTTCGAGCTGGGCCTGGTGCTCCTAATATCATGGTGAACTTCACTGGCAACGGATCGAAGAGTCTGAGGGCTTCAGTTGAGGCCAGCCTTAAGAACCTGCAGACCGATTACATTGATCTTGTAGGTATCTTCTTCCGAGCGAAGGTCAGAATGCTAAGCTAACAGGGCCGCAGCTTTATGTTCACTGGTATGATGGCAACACCTCTATCCCAGAGATGATGCAATCTCTCAATCAACTCGTGCTCTCCGGAAAGGTCCTCCACTTGGGCGTCAGCGATACTCCTGCTTGGATCGTGAGGTAAGATGCAATGTGCCTTTCTACGAGCGAATAACTTGCTGAAAACTCCGTAGCAAGGCCAACGAATATGCTCGCTGCAATGGGCTGCGGCAATTCTCTGTCTACCAGGGTCGTTGGTCGGCGGCCTCCCGCGACTTCGAGCGGGATATCATTCCCATGTGCCAAGCTGAAGGCATGGGAATTGCGCCGTGGGGCTCCCTTGGAGGCGGAAAGTTCAAGACCGAAGAACAACGCAATGCGCGGGAAGGACGAAGAGTGGAGGCCAGCGAGAAAGAGATCAGAACCAGTAAAGTGCTGGAGTCGATCGCTAACCGTAAGAACACACTCATCACCAGCATCGCACTGGCATATGTCATGCACAAGACAAGCTATGTATTTCCCATCATAGGTGGTCGAAAGGTGGATCATCTCAAAGCCAACATTCAAGCCCTCACCCTGAATCTCTCCCCTGAGGATATTCAAGAGATCGATGGGGCTACTGAATTTGATGCGGGCTTTCCTAACGATTTCCTGTATCGTGGGGGTAACTCTTTTGGAGGCCCAGACGTTTGGCTGCTCCAGATGGGCGGCACGTTTGACCACATCCAACCACCAAAGGTACATTCCTCATGACAACATACGAATGCATGTGCTGATTTGTTATAGCCCATCTCACCTGCTGCGCGAGGGGAATAGGGCGTCCGCCTCAAAGCGAACTTTTGGCGATGGTTACCAGCTCGGTCTCGATCGAACTGGATGGAGCTGGATTGGAAAGAGAGAGTTGGTGCTATAGTGATGCCCTCTTATCGATGGTGAACCAGACGAGATTGCTTGTTTGTTAGACTGGGACGAGAGCGACCACACGGGTTCGGAATAAGAGGTTATTGGGGATATCACCAACACAGAAAACCAAAGAACAAACTTGCTTTGCAAATCCAAGACTATTCTCTTAGAATATATTGTTATGATGCCCGATAACTGGCTGATACACAGGAAGTTGAAAAAAGACTTTGAATCAAACATCCAATGCTAACAGCAGATGAACACTTGATGTCTTTTGATCTTGCCTAAAGGATTTGCTGCTCAAAGGTAGGAGCTGTTCGGTGAAGCCTGCACTGAACAAACCGAAAGTGTCAGGAAAGAGCCATGGGGGACAGGCCGCAGTGGCTCCTTCCTTCTTTCCCATCTGTAGTCGGGACGCACCTGGCTTTACCACCACGAACCGCAGTCCACCTCAAAAGATTCACCAAATCACTCAAATATGTCTTTTCAAACAATTTTACCCTCTATAGAGGTAGACGAAAGCCATGTTGCCGGTCATCAAGTCGAGTTAGTGACTATGCACCAAATCCTCCTTATGGACGATGATGATACAGAATTCGACCAAACCATTGGCAATAGTCGAAAGAGAGGTCGAAGTCAAAGCTCTGCATCCTCCTCAAGTTTAGAAGAGCATGACGATGATGTCGTCAGCCCAGAATGTGCCATGGATGAGTTTACAAATGTTGAATTGTGTGCCTTCATATCACTGATCTCTGCTTCAACGGTGTATTAACTCTTGAAAGTATCCCAGAAACACCTATCCGTCGGCGACAGACAAGCCAGTCCCTATTTTATAGCCCGACAAGCGATGGTGAAAGTCGAGTCAGTCAACTGCAGCTGCTACCTCTTCAAGCATGTCGACCAACGAAACGAAGGCGGATGGAGTCCATTCGTTCTTTTGGAGACGCAGAATATACCCCTGACCGACAGTTGCCAGGTAAACACGATCATGATACGCTTGCGCTTCAGCGGAAAACTGACTGCCAAACAGAGATTCAAGCGAGACGCAGCCAGCAGCGGCATGACACTCCATCACCAACGACAACACATACGTCTGAGTCCCCTGTAGTGACAAAGTTGAGGCCTGTTCCTCAAGGAGCCCCTCGTTTGATTGAGAAGAAAGGGCAATATACAATCAGAAAGGGAGTTCGAATTCGAGATTATAAACTTCCGGGGCCTTCTCCGTGGCCTTGTGCTCTACCATCCAATAGCCTGGAATATCAATGCCGAGATGGATTTGATGTGAAGGAAGTATCGCTTGGGTATCCTCAACCAATGGTTATTCGGCTACGAGATAACGTACGCGAAGCAACCACGGGGAACCACAAAGGTTTGAAGCCAAGGAGCCCATCGCTTGGGACCACTGAAATCGTCTAGAGATACCTACACGTGGTTGGTCTGCAGCAAAATAACCAAGGGACAATAGTGCAACCATTCACGGCGTTATTTTGAGGCTGCTCCATGACGGGTATCTTGATGCCACTTCCTTCAGATCGAGAATAGTACAGAAATAATAAATCAAGCCCCGCAACCACCAGAACGCCTTTTGGGATAAGAAGACTCTCCAACGCGTACCGTCTATTTAGCTCCCTTGCCCTTGGCTTCATTCTCGCCAAGCTCACGGATCAGTACCGATGTCTGTCCAGCACCGCTGTAGTCCTCTTGGCCAGTCTCGAACCCAGGGCAAACACCCACAGCAAGATATCTCCCGTCGCTTGAGAAAGCAAGCGCAGCAACACTGTTGGGGAATTTCTGGTACTGTTTAAGTCGTCGCTTTGCTTCTGCATCCCACAAAGCAGCAGTGCCATCGCCACCCCCTGAAGCAAATGTTCCATGAACAGGGTGGAAGGCGAGAGCATTTACGGGATAAACAATATCACCATCACCATCTGGTGCTGCCTGTCGATGGCACTTGAAGGCGTACTTTCGAGCCTGGGACTCGGCTGTGTCCTCAAACCACTCAACTGCAACACGTCCTTCGATACTGCTGGTGGCGTAGCCAGCATCATTGGGCATGCAGGACACTGCGCGTGTCAAATATCGCAGAGACGATTCACGTTGTTGCCATGGCTGCAGGTCAGATGAACCAGTTGCGAATAGTTCGACAATGGTCTTCAGGTCGTAAATGTTAATAACACGGCCAGCCATGGCAACCACGATCTTCGTTGGACTAGCAGCCAGCGCATGGGGCTTGCCGGGGAGGGAGACCCTAATGGGGGTGCTTGAAGGATCGCTGAGGTTATGGAGGTTCAAGCTGCAATCCCAAGACGCGGAGACCAAGATCGCTGGTTTCTGTTAGTATGAGTCAATCGCAGGGGTTCAATGACTCACAAAACTTTGGGCTGTAGGCTATAGATCGCACCGGCGCAGCATGCTTGCTCAGCAAGGTCTTCTCACCAGTCTCCAAGTCGATTCTGTTCGTTGTTGTTAGCTTAACGTTTCGAGGCGTATCCATTCGCATCTACTGACCTGTTAACACACCAATCTACGCCAGCAGTAAAAGCTTCATTATCATTGGCGCCGAAGCAGACATCCAGGACTGGCGCCCGGTGTTCGTATGTGTTGACGAGAGTCGCCTCGCCAGCCCCGCCTGCGATGTCGTAGCAATACACCTTCTTATCCCATGATGAGACAAGGAGCTTGGTTCCAGAGGACGGCGCAAACGCGATCGCCGAGACCGCGTCGGCTGGGGGCGGTGAAAGTTCGTACTGAGTCGCTGAAAACCAATTAGCAACCATTCGCGACCCGATCGCAGGTACAACAGTTTGGAACTTACCAGGAGCCATGGCTAAGTATGCTCTTGTCGACAGGCTTGGTGTTGATGAAGTTGTTTACCTTTGGTTCAGTCACGTGGAAAGCTCCCATCATGGCAACGAAAGTCATGGGCGGGCCACCTCAAGCGCAGCTGGCGGCATTATGCCCGAATTTTCAGGTCGGGTCCTGCCTCCACTGTCACTGCCACTCACTACCAATGGAACGAAAACGAATGAGCATGGATGGGAACGAGCCACACCCCGCCACAACCCCACCATCATCAATCGAGTGCACTTGCAAAATGTCAAAATTATGACTCTTCCCCTCTACATCCACTGTTGACGTGACGATTTACGAACCGATCGCGCGAGAATCACTACCGATACTATCGCAGAAATAACTTATTAAAATTAGACTTTTGGCTCTTTTTGAAGGCCCGACTTGCGATCGTTTGTGCGACGGCACTCGACATCTATAAAAACCCCCCACCTTATTCTACAGAGCCCGACCGAACCCTCTGAAACCTCAAAAACACCATCAAGATGGCTCAAAATCAACATTGCCGTTTTTACGAGGAGAAGTACCCGGAGATCGATAGCTTCGTCATGGTCAATGTCAAGCAGGTCAGTAGCAACCTGATCTGTCCGAAAGAACTGCCTCTGACCAATTTCAGATCGCCGAAATGGGTGCCTACGTTAAGCTTCTAGAGTACGACAACATTGACGGCATGATCCTGCTTTCCGAGCTTTCGCGAAGACGTATCCGAAGTATCCAGAAGCTCATTCGAGTTGGTCGCAACGAGGTCGTCGTGGTGCTCCGTGTCGACAAGGAGAAGGGTTAGCATCAAATCAACGTCGGGCTGAACTTTGGGCATAGATATTGATTTCTTATTGGGCAGGTTACATCGATCTTTCCAAGCGACGAGTCTCCCCCGAGGATATCGTTAAGTGTGAAGAGCGATACAACAAGAGCAAGATGGTTCACTCTATCATGGTGCATCTCGCCGAGAAGACCAAGCTCGACATCGAGAGCCTCTATGAGGCCATTGCTTGGCCCCTAAACAAGCGATTCGGACATGCTATCGACGCTTTCAAGCTTTCCATCACGTCAGTTGCTCTTTACCAAAGTCGGACCACATTTACTAACCTTGAGAAGAAACCCCGAGGTCTGGAACGATATTACCTTCCCCAACGAGGTGGCCAAGGAGGAGCTCAAGTCATACATCGGAAAGCGTCTCACTCCCCAGCCCACCAAGATCCGAGCCGATATCGAGGTCACTTGCTTCGGATACGAAGGAATCGACGCCGTCAAGACTGCCCTCCGCACAGCCGAGGCCCACAGCACCGACGACACCCAGGTCAAGGTCAAGCTCGTGTCTCCGCCTCTCTACGTTCTTACATGCTCGACCTTGGACAAGAACGTTGGTATTACTTGCTTGGGAGAGGCCATCGTTGATGTCCGGAAGAGCATCGAGAGTGCTGGTGGAAACTTGACAGTCAAGATGGAGCCCAAGGCCGTTACCGAGAGCGATGACGCTGAGCTGCAAGCGTTGATGGAGAAGCGTGAGCGTGAGAACGCCGAGGTCAGCGGTGACGAGAGCATGAGCGACAGTGACGAAAACATCCCTGAGACCATCTAGGTCATGGACAGACGAAGAGTCTCCAGGTCAGGATGAGTCGGCAAGACTGTTAGAGCCATGCCAAAGTAGCCCGCGCACGAGCGGGTTGTTGGACACGGAAAAGGGTGTAATAGAGGGCGTCTGGGAGGCTGAAAGGAAGCATGTATCCCGGAGTGCAAAGCATCACTAAAAGTCCAGACTTTCATGTAGTACTTCCGATGGTAGGAAGTGGCGTCTGAAACGGCGTTGATAACGAACAGTTCTTTGATTACTTGAGCCACCGTCTTTCCATTGTGATTAGTGTGTTTTTGGCTTGTTTTCAGTGGGACATAACTTTAGTGATGTTTCTTTTAGAGTTGTGCATCTTAAATACCTATAGTTTCATGTTTAAACTGCCTGTCTCGTGCTGCCTCTGCATGGCGGGTTTTCGGAACTAGCCGATAAAAGCTTAGACCTGGGTGTACGGAGTAGAATTCCTATACTTGGACTCACAACCACTGATAGTCCCACTACAACGCTCAATCTCACAGTAACGGGAATGTTATTATTCAACGACACTCTTTTTGAGCAATAATTAGAGCCTTTGCAATGGCTCTCAGCTCAGTGTGGGCACGTCTGAGAGGCAATGGCCAACCCAGTCTGGCCAGATCAACAGCTCTAAGGCTCTTTGGATTCGCAACATGGATCCCAGTCATCGCCATGTTCAACCTGCACGTTGCAGAGCTGACTTTTGTTGACGGTGCATCTATGTATCCGTTGATTAACGACGACAAAGACTCGACTTTACGACGCGATGTGATTCTCAACTGGAAGTGGTCTCCTCAGGAGAATCTAGAGAGGGGCATGGTTGTGACATTACGGTACGAGCAGACCCTTCCCAACGCCTGGAAGTAAGCAATTGATGAGAATTGACATGAAAGTTATAAAAGGAGTCCGCTACATCCCGAGACAATCGCAGTCAAGCGCGTAGTGGCGCTGGAGAACGATGTTATCAAGACAAAAGCGCCTCATCCTCTGCCGACAGTGAGAGTCCCGCAGGGGCACGTGTGGGTTGAGGGTGATGGGCCGCCTGGATCGAGTTTGGATAGTAACACGTATGGACCGGTATCTAAGCAGCTGATTACAGGGCGGGTTACTCATATTGTGTTTCCTTTTCGCAAGTTTGGAGCACTTCCATGGAGGGACCACCAGAGGCCATTGATGGAGTAGGTAGGATACGATATGAGATGAGATGTATTATATGTGACAAACGGAACTCATGAAGACATGTATAGACCTTATGATCAAGTCAATTTTACAATTAATTGTCCGTTTAACCAATGGCCATACGGAAGACATGATTCTCATATGATCTCACTGAAGACTCCCGTCACTATGAATTACCTTACCTGGGCAGAAATGAGGTGAGATAAGATAACAAACAGACCGAAAGCCCGTTCGGTCATTTCAACAAATTCTTTCATCGGGCATTCTTCCACTGACGTAGCTAGCGTCGGGTGCTCTCAATCTACCTATAGAGGGTAAAGTACGGAGTACATACGCTGTAAATCCAGGTGTGGTCCCTGATCGGCCACTAAGAAACCGCTGACCAGAGCCAACTAGAGCCGCAATTCGCCAAGACCAGGTTCCTTCATCAAAATTCTCATAAACGACATCGCCCAGACTCTCGGCTCTTATCTATTCTTTGCGACCCTGCGACACCCGCCCGCCCACTCGCCAACGACGAAACATCGCGACAGAGCGATCCCTCTTTAATACTCACTCTTCTCTCTTTTTTTGGGGATCCTCTTGTCTTCCTTTTTCTTCTTCCGAAGTCTTCCGCCTTGTGCCGTCACCGACTCGACTGGCTCAACTGTTTCCTCCGATCCGAGTTCGATCTCTTGCTTCACCCGGATTATGCCCTTGGGTCTTGAACAACAAGATTCTGACCTCGTCTTCGCTCAATCGACGACGACGAACGACGTATCAACGACTGCCGCAAGCGATTTTGCGCCATCCCCCGAGCATCGTCATGCTGCTTGGACGGGTCGTCGCTCGGAAAGTAGTAGAAGCAAGACCAGTGACCAGAACATGACCGCACAAGATGTCGAGGCCGAGGGGCGACCACCGTATCTTCATGTACGTCAGAAATTGCCAGGGTGCTGTGATTGCATCGCCAAGCGTTTTCGACATATTCGTTTCCAGGTGCGCTAACATGGGACCCCACGACAGGCCATGATCGCAGGTGGCATTGGAGGATCTACAGGCGATCTTCTCATGCACTCACTCGACACTGTTAAGACGAGACAACAGGGCGATCCCCACGTTCCTTCAAGATACACATCACTAGGACAGTCCTACTACACGATATGGAGACAGGAGGGTATAAGACGGGGTCTCTACGGTGGATGGATTCCTGCGCTTGGAGGTTCATTTCCAGGAACAGTCATGTTCTTCGGTACATATGAATGGAGCAAGCGATTCTTGATAGATCACGGCGTGCAACAGCATATTTCGTATCTCACAGCAGGTACGGCACCCCAGTGAGATCCAGCAGAAGTACAAGCACTAACAAACTCGTAGGATTCCTCGGAGATCTCGCAGCATCCATCGTCTACGTCCCCTCGGAGGTTCTCAAGACACGCCTCCAGCTTCAAGGCCGTTACAACAACCCCCATTTCACCTCCGGCTACAACTACCGCGGTACTATCGACGCTGCTCGAACCATTGTGCGCGCAGAAGGCGCCTCCGCCTTGTTCTACGGTTACAAGGCCACTCTCTACCGTGATCTGCCCTTCTCGGCTCTGCAGTTCATGTTCTGGGAACAGTTCACCACTTGGGCTCGCAAATACAAGCAGAGCCGCGATATCGGAGTTTCCCTAGAGCTTCTCACCGGTGCTGCAGCTGGTGGTCTTGCCGGTGTCATCACCTGTCCCCTCGACGTTGTCAAGACACGACTACAGACTCAAGTCAATACACCAACAGAGTCCCGACATCCCAAAGATCACCATGCCAACTCACAAGTTCGACACATTTCCACCTCTTCTCCCAGCACACATCGGCCACGACCTGGCGCCATTGCTCTCGACACCTCCTCCGTCTTCACAGGCCTGCGGGTCATCTACCGTACAGAAGGCGTAGCGGGATGGTTCCGCGGTGTCGGGCCCCGAGGAGTATGGACATTCATCCAGAGTGGCTGCATGCTGTTCTTGTACCAGCGACTCCTCCGACAGCTCGAGGTTCTGATGCCCGTCGAACGAGAAGAAATGTAAAAATCTCCACACATACACATACACATACACCTTGTTCTCACCTTGTCGTTAACTACCTTGCTTGCTATGATTTTAAAAACATTTATTCACGCGCGGCCGCAAAAAAGTTTCCTCCCCGCTTCACCCCCACCCACCCTGTATAACTCACGCATTAGAGAAGCGAACTCTATGAGATGAAATGCAATGGACATTTATGTACAGATAGAAAGAGACGTTTGGGGCTGTGGACGGCCGTCATTGTTGGGCGTTGGGAATAGAAGGGAATGACTGATAAGACATATCAGGAC
This sequence comes from Fusarium sacchari, assembly GCA_017165645.1. NCBI lineage: Eukaryota > Fungi > Ascomycota > Sordariomycetes > Hypocreales > Nectriaceae > Fusarium > Fusarium sacchari. The sequence goes on from JADANP010000007.1 coordinate 1,268,768, forward strand.
ATGAATAGAGATGAGAGCATGAAGCATAGAAGCTCTCCGTTGACTTAACAATTATGACTTTTCAAATAGGGAAAATTGCTCAATGTCTGCTTCAACGACTCGAGCAATTCTCCGATGAGGTGAATGGCGTCGTCGAGGACTTGATAATTGGTACATGAAATTCTCATGGTAACAACAACGAAACTTCGAGTCAACACTCGTTCATAAAATCAGGGGTATAAAACACAACTTCAAAGCCCATTAGCAACAACAGTAGTGAAACATGCACTATGGTATTCCTTCCTTCGTAATAATCGTAATAGTCATTGAAATATCCTGCAAATCAAAATCAAGCATCCGGATCACTGTCTTCCACGCAAGGCAACTCATCAAAGTCGCTCGCTCGAGTTTGTAGCTCATCACGAGCAAGGCACACCGCTATAGCGATGGTCAGGGCGTTCCAGATCCCCTGGTGTTCATCTTTGAAATCGACTTGGACCTGGAAACTGACATGGGCGTCGGGTCCTTTGGATGAATCGACTGTGAGAACAAGAACCCAGGTGTTGATAATGAACAGACCATATACAGCGGGAGGGTGACGACGGTAGTTGTGTCGAGGGGGAGTCTGTGGTTCTTCGGGTAGAGAGGGCGATGGGGACTGTGTATGGTATGGCTCCCTCGACAGCATCGTAGTCTTGGGGGGTACTCTTGCCGCGATACCAGGGCTCTTAAGTCCAGGTTCAATCTTGACAGTGACTTCATGAGTTTCGGTACTTGGCAATACGTTTCCAACTCGAGGATGTGAGCCGAGTCGGCTCTCAGCAGGCGTCAGCCATCCCCCAAACGATGTGAGCCCATCATCTGGCTCGAGTTTGATTTTCGGAGATGCGAACACACTGGGCTTGATAACATCCCAGAACTGGGGGTTTCTATCCTCTCGGAGGAACTCGCGCTGAAGCTTTGCGAGAGCTCTCATACGGTTCTGGATGTGCTCAGTGATTTCATTTTCCAACATTTTCGTGTCTACAATTTCTGTCAGAATGTTCGGAACAATACGTAGATGCATGTAGTCGCCGTCCTGTGCTGCCCAGCTCAAATACTTGTCGAGTTCTCGTTTGATGAGCTGCGGTACTTTCATCCGAAGACCACTCTGAATGGTTGTCCTGGTCTTTGCTGTGAGGTCCATGAGACGAAGAAGGGCGGTTGTTGCTACAAATAGTGAGCAATGCACTCCATAACATTTAAGGTAAACATACCTCGAAAGTCATTTGAGTGAGCATAGATGATAGGAGGAAACTCATCCGAAGTTTGGAAGACAATATCCGAGATGGGCACTCCCCGTAGATCAACATCCCACGTTGTAGGAAGCATGGGTAGATCCTGTCGCATGTACAATATCTCGAAGAGCCGTTCTTCAGCGGCAGCCCAGGTACTGGCGCCAGGATATCGCTCCTTTTCCAGCTTCATCAACTCTTCCATGGTGTTAGAACAGGTAACTTCATCTTCATCTTCTTCGTCGATTGTCAGGAAACTGAGCTGAACATCTTCATCGTAGCTTGTGGGACTCGAAATCTTGGGAGTGTCTGCATCATAGTTGAGTCTCTTACGAGGTGAGACCCGAGTCGTTGGACTCAAAGAACGCTTTGACTTGGTGCGTTGCTGCATTTTTGGTGTTTCTGGGGCATGAGGGCGGCTCTGAAGCTGGATGTTCTTGTTGTTTTGTTTTTGTTGTGGAGAGAAAGAATAGGCTTCGTTTTGTGTTGGTGAGAAGGAGTAATTGTTGCACTGCGAGTACCCGTGAGACAGCTGAGTTTGGGGAGATGTCACTTCCGCCCAGGTCAGTGATTTTTTGCTTAATGTGCTATAAAAAATAGCTAGGTAGATACTAGAAGTGATAAGCAGCCTCTTTGGGTGAGAAATATTTGATATTTTATTCCAGTCACGAATATGACCCTGTGAAGTGAAATGATATTCACCTTCTTACACTGCTGGGTGTGGGGCGTGCTCCTATAATATCGCCAATCCCCACACCCCTCCCGGAAGTTCACTTTCGCCGCTGAAGCCAATCAGAGCCAGTCATCGAATTTCTTCACATCCCAAATCAACTGTCGCTGACCACTTTTGAAAGGGCATAACGACGACCATGGCCGAGGTAGCAAAGACTGTCGCTCGCCAATTGCCCGGCTTCAAGCTGGGTCAGAAGCAGGTTTTCCTGTGAGTGCCTCTAATCCATCTCTAGCTACAAATTCTAACCATCTCTAGGCCAAACCATGTAATCACCTTTCTTCGAAAAGATCACCTCCCACCAAACGAGGCTACTTTCCAGGTCCCTCTGCGATTCACAAAGTTCGATCTCCGAGATTACCTCTGGAACCTGTACAATGTCGAGGTCACAAAGGTCCGATCATACGTCAAGCAGCAACCTCTAACCCAGCGCAACTCCCACTCGCGCTCGTGGTACCGCCCCAAACCCCTCAAGGTCATGACTGTCGAATTGGCAAAGCCCTTCCAATGGCCCGAACTCCCCGAGGATAAAACGCCCTGGAGCAACCAATTGTTCCAGATGCGCGAGGATATGTTGGAGAAGCGAAACCAGCAGCATATTGCGCAGCAGCGATTCGAGATTCCTCTCAAGAGCAAGCAACTCCCGTCGAAGGAGAGGCAAGAGTTGGCCAAGATGGCACAAAAGCTGTTATCGGGAGAGGAGAAGTGGACTAACGATGTTATCTTGGATCCTAAATGGGAGAAGATACTGAACAAGGAGGAAGTAGAGGTCAAGAAGGACACAAATGAAGCTTAAACGACTACGAAAGGCGAATGACGACTTGAAACTGCAGGAAGCTGCTAATGAAAGAGGCGGCAATTCTATGAGGAGCCACGGGTGATGGACCTCAGTAGGATAAAGGGGCATCACAATTGTACATTATTGTAACTAGTCCTGGATGGGCCATGCATGCAGGCGGGTTAAACACTATGAGCGCAAATATAGACGCTGAAGACTCTTATGTTGTCTCTGTCTCATGGTTCATGGTTCATGGTTCATGGTTCTATGTCATGCCAATGTTCGGGCTGTTGGAAGCGGAAAACTTCATTCCCCCAAGCCCACCAGCCAGCAGTCAAGTTACGAGCAAAGATCTCGAGGCCAAGACATTCCTTGCCGATGACATCTTGAAACAGGCCTCGCAAATTGGGCTTTCGTGAGTGGACGTCAGGGATTGCCACGATGACTTTGGAACCAAGAGCTTCTGGCTTCTGGCTTCCGATGCGCTTCGCTATGATGAGCTTTTCCCATGGCTTCCTCCATGTTGACTCAATGTCGTATAGTGGTTCGCCTGACGCAGCAACCTTGAGCCATGTCCATTCAGTCACAAACTCGAGACCCCAAGCAGCGAACAGCCCTGTTGGGGAAGTCAAAAAGTCGTGAATACTGTGTTTATTAGTGATCCAGACGGCAACGAGTCCATCTGGTGCAAGATGAGAAGCTAGAGGGATTTGTAGCAAGAGGTTGCGCATCTCCTCGAGATTTGTAACGGTAGCATACTTGTCTGTCTTTCTCCTGGCAGATCGGTTTGGCCATGGAGGATCTAACACAACAAGATCAAACTTGGGAGCTGACAAGTGAAAAGTATCACGCTTAGCCTCAATGGAGCCATCAAGAAATTCGGCTTTGTCTGGTATCAAAGGCGGCAGAGCGGATACTGACGGTGATTGTTGGGGCTGAACAAGCCGGTCCTGATGGAAAGGTCCAGAATATGAGTATGTGCTGGCAAGGTCCTGTAAGGCGCTGCTGACCGTCTCAGCGGTCATGAGTTCAGCCAACTGCGCGCCAGGAGTCGCAGTCTCAAATCCGGAGAGATCGCCTCCTCCATGCCGGGGCTCCGGGGTCGGAAACGGACCTGTGGGGGGCGGTGCGGAGACGATGCGGCGGCGGGGGATCTGAGACGGGAGAACCTGGCTCTCTTCTAGAGACGTGGGGATGTCTAGAACAATGAGGCTCTTATCCGGGCTCTCAAAGAGAATGGAGGACTTTCTGTGGCTGTTGGCCTCCATAGCTGACTCGGATGACTATTCTTCCACCTGGATAGGTCCAGTTGGTTGGCTTTTGCTTAACCCGCGGTTGAAAGAATGAATTCGCGGCGATGGTCGGCAAACCTCGGCTCGGTTATTGATCACCGGGACCGTTAAGCCTCGCTATGCCCTGCCCTGTGAATCTGCTGAGAAACGACAAGTTTTCAGTGGATTATCAGCGCATTAACCCACTGAAGTGACAAGTCTTGAACCCCTGATGGCCTAATTCCTCTATTTTTCTAGGGTTCTGGGGGATCTCCATTTCCGCGGGCGTGACCACCTTCGCTACCTAGGTATGGAGGTCATTCACTTGTAAAAAAAAAAAAAGCTAGTGGGGGCCTGTATTCGCCCACTGAGCGTCGGTTTAATGACGTCCAAGCCGCCTCTGACCGGGGGAATTCTGCCGCGCCGCATGCCGGTATCATCTCCAAAATCCTCCCCATATCCGAACTTCTTCATCCTCCCCGCAAACCCTGTTTCAACTCCTCCAACTCTTTGACAAGATACCACCGAAACCGAAATACCTCAGTCGCGTTGGCTCCGAATACCGATCCCCATTCGACTCTGCCACGGCATGTCGCGCCCGTAGGCCTCGAATCCGTTCAACAAGGTCAGGCACGTGCTTCGGCGAGCCTCGGGGCCATGTCCTCTACCGAAGCTGCTCAGATGGAGCATACCTCAATGGCCGATGTTGCGCGCAATAGAAATATTCAGAGCCATGTCTCTTCTCATACCCTCAGCAAGGCGCCAAAGGAGCCTCCTGTGTGTCCTACGGACCAGGAAGCAGTAGCACCAAAGGCACAAATGAACAGCTTCGAATATGTCTGGAAATCTGGAGTTGCGGGTGGTTTAGCTGGCTGCGCTGTAAGTTTGTCAGAGTCGTAGACAGAGGCGTCCGGAAGTTTCTGACTGTTTGAGATAGGGCAAAACTGTCGTCGCACCATTGGATCGAGTAAAGATCCTCTTCCAGGCCAGCAATCCACGATTCGCAAAATATACAGGATCATGGGTTGGTGTCGCAAGCGCCATGAAGGACATCCATAGATACGAGGGCATCACTGGACTTTACCGTGGACACTCAGCGACTTTGCTACGAATCTTCCCTTACGCCGGCATCAAATTTCTCGCATACGAGCAAATACGAGCCATTATTATCCCCGATAAACACCATGAGACACCAATGAGAAGACTGCTCAGTGGAAGTTTGGCTGGTGTCACCTCCGTCTTTTTCACATATCCCTTAGAAGTTATGAGAGTACGACTTGCTTTCGAGACCAAGCGTGACGGCCACTCTTCTTTGTCATCAATATGTCGTCAGATTTACAACGAGCAACCTGTTCAGAAAACAACCACAACTCGGCTCCCTAATGCGCCTGCGACGGTAACCGCTGCAGCAGAGGCAACAGCAGCGACAGTTGGGGCCATTGCTCCTCAAACAGGACTTATCAACTTTTACCGAGGTTTCGCTCCCACTGTCATGGGCATGCTTCCATACGCAGGCATGTCTTTCTTAACTCACGATACTGTTGGTGACATCCTCCGATCGCCACGTTTTGCGAAGCATACGACACTACCGAAGAAGGCAAACCACCCTGAAGGAAAGCCAGCCCCTCTGCGATCATGGGCGGAGCTTACTGCTGGTGGAATCGCCGGTTTGATCTCTCAAACGGCATCATACCCTCTTGAAGTCATTCGACGACGGATGCAAGTTGGCGGCGCCGTTGGTGACGGTCGTCGATTGAGGATAGGAGAAACCGCTGGTATGATCTTCCGAGAGAGGGGTATTCCTGGGTTCTTTGTTGGCCTCACCATTGGATACGTCAAGGTGTTCCCAATGGCGGCGGTCGCATTCTACACGTATGAGCGCATGAAGCTTGTCTTTGGCATATAGATGCATTTGAGTACTACGGAACCATTGGGGGGTCAGGATTGATTTGGCGTTGACGGAGTCATTGCGCGGAATGGAAAGCGGAATTGCACACATATTTTGGGATAGGTCTTGGATGAAGTCGAATAGGGGCATACGGCTAGGTGTACATACAACAAGAAGTACAATACCTTGCGGCTTTATGAGCAAGGTTTTCACTTGTGGAAATATGTCTATTCCCATTCAATATCCGTGAACAAAGGCTCCCTTTGCTGTTTCATGGCGGTGCCTTTGCCACGCGCTATAAGATGAGGCGGCGGCCTTCGTGGTGTCTTGGTGGTGTAATTCGTTCTGAATAGCGCCCCTTTTCTCATACTCTTACTAGATCTGGGAACCCGACGCCCTCTGAACGTGGGATGTCGTCGTATTACTCATCAGGCTAGGAGTTCACCGGGCCAAACAGTCGGGGCGAGTAAGTGATCTGCACGAACTGGCTTGACGCCGTTGTAAAAGCTAACGCATATCCCGTGCAACGCTCGCAATAACTCAAGTCGACTTGTTCAACTCAAGCCCGACCCCCCGACTTGCAAGTCAGGAAAAAAGGCCACAAGTCAAGTCTACCTAGGTCTTGACTTGCAAGTCAGCAAGTCAGTAGCTAAAATTAGTAATAGGTAGGTATCTTTTACCTCTTTTATTTAAGGAATTCCTTAAGACCTAGGGTAGGTTTTCTTATCTTATCTTAGCTTATTAGTCAGCAGGAAAAAAGCTCCCTGCAGGGCCTTCTAGTCTAATTAGGCTAGATCAGGGATCGGCAAGTCGACTTGAACAAGTCAATTCTAATTGGCCGAATTGGCTTCAATTCAAGCCTGACCCCCCCCCCCCCCCCACAAGTCAAGCCAATCAAAAAGTCGGCTTGAATTGAGTTGTTGCGAGCGTTGATCCCGTGTGAGGAATCGCAGTTTACGGTTATAGCTCGCCCGCACGTGCCATGCTCCCAAGGGTCTTGGATGTCATGTTCTGGCTGTGCAGAGTCGAGATGGATGGGGCGTGAAGGGTAGTCGTGGCGCCAAAGTGCTGGTGTGTGGCTAGATGCGTAATGGGCTATGTACCTAGAAATCATGGGTGGGCGACGGCTTCTAGAAGTTTGGGTTAGATCGATGGTAAGTATCTGTACTTTGAGTGAGTTGGGCATGGGGGTTCTTAAGTAAGTTGTCCGTCGATGATTAGTGTTAGTGATCCCTGGATTCTAGAGGATTTGTGCTCAAGCGTTGGAGACTGGGGTCAAGTACGAGAAGATGGAGGTGGGCTATCTACTAATGAATTGGCAAGTCTAGGCGGTATCGACAATCTGATAGACTTTTCTCTACATACCTCTCCAGCGAACGAAGCACTGCCATGTACTCTATGACGTGTCTTGTGTGTACATGCAAGTTCTCTAGCTGCATCTTCGTGGTGTTGTGGCTATACCGGCAGTTGAAACAGAGTTACAAGTTACCCAAGAGAAACATGATGACTTACCAATTAAAGCATTCATATGCACAGTAAGCACGCCAAACATGCATAGACGAATTGCTACGTAGTAGGTGACATTCAACACTAAGTACCTACTGTACAGTCTAACAGTCACATGAAGTACATATTGCTCAATAGTGTTCTGACTAGCAATACTTCCCGAGTAATTTACCCTAGGGCAGCTGAGCAGTCGGGCAGTCGAGTCAAGGCCGGGTATGACGGTAATAACGGATCAACGTCAACACCACCAGGAACATGATCTACTGTACTTGACGCATTGCAATGCAATGCAAAACACGGGACGCCCAGTCGCATCATATCATTCTGCAGCCCGTGGATTGGTGTTGACTCTGCTGTCAATTGACGTTGAAGTTGAAGATGAAGTTATACATCGTTGATTGGTTATATTCGTGCTCGACCAATGACAGCCCGGCATAGGTGAAGCTAAGTGAGCTTGCCCAAATTCCAGGCGCAGCCTCAGCCTCAGCCTTTCATCTTCACTTCATCAAAGCTCCACCACCAACAAACACGTCAGACTCTCGGCTCGCGAAACATCTAGATCCTGCTATTCGTCAATTGGTGTTTCTTGATCGGCACAAATATATAGAGTCGCTCTCAGCCGTGCTCCCTATTCCCGCGCGTCCATCTTCATCATGGCGTCCGCCGCCGACCTCGACGGACTCGTCCTCCTTCGCCAATCCATCTCCTCCAACGCGCCCTTCATCCCCACAGCATCAGCTGATGCTACCGCGACCGAAGTTCCTCTATCCCAGGCGACGTACTTGCGATTCCCCGATCGGGATGTCGCTGTTCCTATCGACAACCCGACGCGCTTTGTGTCGCAAGACAAGCCCGTCGACCTGCGCAGTATCTACTTTGCTTGGCTGAACCGCGAAGTCGCTATCCCTGAATACAATGCTTCCGCGACAAAGCTCAATGAAGAACTGGCAGCCGCTGGTGGCTCGGGAAAGGTTCAGAATTTGGGTTTCATTGAGCGTCTGGATCTGATTACCTGGCTTGAGGGTGCTAGCGAGGAGAGCGAGTACATCAAGCCTTTACCTAGTGATAAAGATGCGGCGGCTGCTGGCGCGACCGTAGGTGCGAAGACGGGCGCAGTGACTTCAACTGCCCAGTCGCGATCTGGTCGTGGCACCATGGACCCGAGACTGGCGGGTATCTACAATAGCGAACGAAAGATGGGCGATCGCAACACCGTTCTAAGGGGCATCAAACCTACGGCAAGTCTTTGGGAGCTGAGAAATTCTTGAGTTTTGTCTGACCTCGCTAGGACTTCTCCCATGTTCGCAAACTTGCTGCGCCTTTCATCCAGAAGAAATACCAGTCTAGCTCCAGCATCCCTACTAACCCATCACTCGCTCTTAACCAAAAACCTCCTACAAGACGACCGGACCCCATCATTCTCCTATCTCCCTCTGCTTCTTCTTTGCTTCGTCTATCAAACGCTCGATCGTTCCTTGAGGACGGCAAGTTTGTGCCTACCGACGCAGGTGGTGCGATGAGCAACATGCTCCATGTGCAGCGCATCATCCCCTCCATTGACCCAAACCGCCCAATGCGTTTCATTCTTGTAGAGGGCCCTGAAGCGTTCAAGCCTGAGTACTGGAACAGAATCGTGGCAGTTCTCACCACTGGTCAGACTTGGCAGTTCAAGAACTACAAGTGGAGTGACCCCAACGAGCTCTTCAAGCACACGCTGGGCGTCTATGTCGGTTGGCGAGGAGAGTCAGTTCCGGATAATATCCGCAACTGGGGTCACCGCGTTCTGTCCACTGGCATTGACCGATGGCGAGGAGAGGGCCATGATGCTTCGCGATTCCGTGATAAGGAGATCGTGGAGCAGATCTGGAGGGGCATTGAAGAGAACATGCGATACAGGGGCTGGAAAAAGGACAGGGCTCCCTCATCGATATAGTCGAAGGACTCACATTTCTATTGTACATGAAGTATTGCTAAAAACACGAGGCTCCCTGGGGATGGCTGCCTCACATAATGGAGCTATGGTCCAAATGGGTGAGAAAAGACTTGCATTCCCGTCTGTACCGAACTTGCCCCCAGGGTGGCGAGGTACAGTGGGTTAAAAGCGATGGCGTTAGAACGGTTTCTTGCTATGTAGACATATTTATCTAGTCTAGTTGTACAATCTGTGGCGAGTGGCATACAGGATTTCAGGACCCAGGTCAATTGATGTTTCGTTTTTACAACGGGTGTTAGTACAGTACAGTACATCGCAGCACAGCACAGCACAGCACAGCACAGCACAGCACAGCGTCAGCAAGTGTTGAAGTGTTCTCATTCTAAAGTCCGACGTTGCCCCGGTTGCTACTGTTGGGTCAGCGGCATATGGATATCGTTTCCACGTTTCCGACTCCGCGATGCAAAACTCTACCCTAATCATCGACGTTGATACCCAAAGAGCAACACCGACTTGCCGGCACGAAACTACATCCTTTCAGTAGTTTACGTCCTCCATAATATCCAACTGGACGGTCATATATCAACTGCACACTCATGCTTCTCTAGTCAATGCTACAGCCCACCGAGTCAAAGCTCTCCAAGCACATAGAGCAACGCATCGCGAGGCCAGTCACGACATATCGATTTGCACAGATCCTACAGGCTGGAAAGGTTGCAGAAACCACCGTATCTACGCCCGCAACAAAGACCCCAGCAGCTAATGACAGCGACTTGTCTGTGTCAGTATGTAGCGGCAAGTAGGGCTTGACCTTGTCGATCGACACTGCACACCCCCAAGATAAAACCTCTTGGTCCAGAGCTTCTATCCAATGTCGAGCTTGAACCTGGGCGACCAATCTTGATCTAAGAACCTTCAGCTTATTCCTTAACTACAGTTAGAGTGTTCCCCACACAGAGCTTGCTACAGCACTGACGAGCCTGGTAGCCTGGGGAGGTCAAGAGGTGCAGCACACGAGTCATTTGTTTTTGTTAGGTCCAAGATATTCCCGGGCTGTCAGACTGGGAGATCGTCATAAACTCGTACGAAAACCAGTCCAGAGCTACGTATCAGGTGGTCACTAGGTGCACTTGAGTCAAGCCCTAGCAATTTCATCCCGCTGGTCGTCGAATTTAAACATACCGGCGCGTATTTGGCTATTTGCGTCTTGGGGCAACGATAACAAGTAGCGCAATGAGGTCTTAGCCACGACACAGGAGTCGAAGCTCTTTCAGCGAGCACAGCCGCGATAAACCTCACATAATTACATTCTCGCTCACCGCATATAAGGTAGTATTCAGCATGTTGAATAGGAAATGCTCCGTGGTTTAAGAGAGATGGCGCCCAAGCATTGTCCACTTGGCGGCCGACGGCTTCTAGTGGGTGGGATCGCACGATGGATTCCCGCGGTGGGTGGACGTGGACTTGGTGGATAGTACATACGCTTGGAAAAGAGGTTGAGCACGGATTTCAGCCCAGGAAATAGGGGCACTTGCTTGCTGCAGGTTTGTTTGAAGCAACGAGCAACCATTCACACGAGTTGGATCACACGGCTGAGAAATACTGGTACAACCTCTGGCGCATTGTAGCGATATGCCTGTCGATATGCATATCTTGTATACCATGATACAGTACACACATCATCCAGCCAAGATGCGATTGAGACCTGGAAAATCAATCCCGAATGTTGGCTCCCGTCTACCAGATCGCCCGCTAGCCGCGTACTGCTGTCGCAGGGCTAGTTGATGGCCAGGCCTCACTCTACAAGGGCGTATCCTAGCCTGCCGTGCTGTACTCCGTACTGTACAGGAGTCATAATTAGTTCGCCGACTAACTACAGAGTAGAAGCTCGTCCCTCCGCAGCCTGACCTTGCTCGTTTTCATATTCGGTGGAGGGACCATATAATAGACATGATATAGTTACGCTTGCACTGGAGTTCGGGGTTCGCCGTGCCTAACCCTGTACTCAGTGCCGATATGAAGGGTCTACCACAATGCCGACAATTTCGTAATCATCAAGTGCCGTACCACAGGAGCTCTCACCAGTAAGCCTACTAGCCGTCTAGTTGGCGATCGTACAAGGCCGTTGTCTTTGTAGGCGAACCAGGATAACGGTAAGGCTGTAGGCGTGAGCATAAATCGTGCTGGAAGCTCAGACTTGCGGCCACACGTGACCGTTAATCTGCCATGAGAGAGCATCCCTCGGGAAGCTGTATCCGCAGCTACCAGTAAAGCTAGGATATAGAGTCAGAGCCTCTGGTCTAAGTGACGGGAGCGAGACTGTTGGTTGTCTGATCTGATGCTTTGGACAGGACGGGATTGTCTGCAGATTTTGTGGATATCGTCATCCCGGAATGGTTAGACGGATCTGTTCCGTGATCGCTTACCTCGTGCGAGGCACATGGCAAAGTACATTGTACCCTCTCGCGTGGCAACTTAAAAAGCAGCATGAACAGGGGGACCGAATCAGATTGATTTGTAACCCTGCAGATTTTGGATTTTCGCGAATGTTGTTGGTACAGTACATACGTGCGTACGTAGAAGGGAAGGATCTGGCGAAACAATGCTCATGATACACAAGTTTCGTGACTCCACGAGAGGGCTGAATGTTTTGTTGACCGGATTGGGCGCTTTGTTTATGATTTCGTACCCATGTGTCGGGCTCCGCAGAGTCCGTAAGTACGGGATGTACGGTAGGTACATACTTGTGAAACTTTGACTAAGGTAGGTATCGTGGACAAGTCCAACGATCAGACTTCCACCGAGGAATGATGTGTCATGCGGTGCTCAATTTGGAGTTGCAAGGCGTTTCATTATGGTCCATGGTTCTCAATGTACAACCGCAACGAGATTTTGGGTTGAAAACGTCAAATCGAGCCGCCCACCTACAGTCTAATAAGCACATAGAGGCTTGTCCATCTTCTGATAACCAATCGTTCTCAACGACCAAAACAATCCGCCCAGGCAAGGCCAACCAACGAGAAGTCCTCCCGAAGCTTGAAGAGCTGTAGTGGATCGCTTGGTAGCACAAGCAGCTTTGACGTCGGCAGACTCTCGGATAGCGAGGGCCTAGAAGAAAAAGAGAGGCAAATCAACGGCGACGCCTTGGCTGAGCGTCGAACAGTACCGGTACGGTTGGTGAGTTGAAGAGCCTCGCTTGAACTGCCGTGACAAGTCCCCGGGATTGTTGGGCTGATATGAGGCCTAGAACGTTCATAGGTTACAGTGAAGAGAGAGAGAAGGATGCCTACCTTACAGTACCAGTAATAAGCGACTCCACAGCTTGGTTGTCACAAACGCGTGGCTCCCTCTAAACCCACGTGGCGGACCCCGCCAGAACCAACCAGGTAATACTGCTAAAATCACGCCTCACACCCTCTTCCTTTTGGCTTTTCTTTGTTTTGTTCTTGGTGTCGTTGCTTCTTCAACTGGGGATCTGCAAATCGTCAATACCGCCACTTCATTACCTCGTCTCCGGTACTGGACTCAGATGGCGCTGATCGCTGACAAGCGTGTGAAATGCGCGCGCAACCGCGTCATGCTTTGTCAGGGATATTGATAGCCTTGTTGTCCCATACCGCTGTTCGAGACTCAGCAAATACCTATTTGATCAGATCATATATCCACAGAACAGAAACAATAAAGCGGAGTTGCACCGTCGTGTCCTCCCTAGCCTCCGTACGCATTTGAGAGGCGGTGTTTCGAAGCGAAGGAGGGGTCCCATTGCTTCGTATCTGTATGGCAGTTTTACGTGCAGCGGACTCCTTGTACGGCACGACAAGCTCAGTCATGGAGCCACGTGGGAATGCCGACATGGTAGGAAAGGTGACCAGTCACAGTCACAATCATACCAAGACACTTGAGAGTTGTGGGTGGTGCCCTGATCAACTCGACCCCTGCGTCCCCAGTTTATACCCGCCGCGCTCACAAATGAGCCATGAATTGAATTTGGTGATCGTGGCTCAGGTGACTTTGTGATAGGTAAACGGATAGGCTGGCTTTCTGTCAGCCCTCATCTTCAGTTGCCTTGCCTTGCGGTGTAAGGATGATGAACGCCATGAGGATTCATCCTCATCTGCCAGATTGACTGGCCATCAAACCCGACTATTCCCACTCTGACAGCTGCCCCGGCTCACCCACCCACCCACAGCTTGGATTGCTTGTTATCGTCAAGGGTTTCGCAACACTTGGGCAGTTTCGTGTGCATGATGAGAAATCCCCGAAACATACCTTATCTTGCGTAACAACATCCTGTCTGCTTATACATAAAGTCATTGTGATATGTGAGGTGGGAAGAAATGCAGAGTTTCTTGGCCCCTTGCCTATAGAGACATAAGTACCTTTGAAGCTTGATATGTACTGCTGCTACGATTCAGCGTAGATCGATCAGGCAGTGACATCAACGTGCAGGTCACCTCAACACCATAGCATTTTGACGATTCAGTCCAACATTGATGAGGCTTGATACTCCGTAGACAGGCCAGGCAGGATCAGTTAACGGTTAATGATAGCCGTGCCACTGAGAAGTATGTACCAACCTAGACAATTACCCCTCTAGGTAGGCAGTCCCTGTACTGGGCTTGAATAAGTGGCATTCTAAGAGTCAGCATTGTAAACGGTAGATGTACCCGAGCGAAGGAATGTATCAAACAGACTAACACGGAGATAAAGGACAAATGTAGATATCTTATCCCCAAGAGGCGTAATCGGCAGCCGCGGTTGCAAATTGATGGTGTTGTCGGGTTCCTTCTCTAATTATGTCTTGTTGCCTTTTAGCCTCCTTCCAACAAATGGGTGTCTCGAACAGTCAGACAGAAGGTCACTCACAGATTCCAATGCTTTACTGGTTCCATCGGTAGGTACCTAGGTAGACTGGTACTCCGTACTATCAGTATGTATGGAGTACTCCTTCCCTGAACTAACGTTAGTCTGAAGCTAGGAAGGTACCAGGATCTTTGGCTTCCTTGCTGGCCGCCCGTTCTTTCTCTCCATTAGGCAGTCTATTTCTGAAACCTGAGCCTCAGTCCCTCCAAGCTTCACCTTGATCCATACTAAACTTACGAGTGCTGAAGATTACGGATACGTATCTCTTTTTGTCCAAGGTTACATCGGGAGAGGAGATCAGCTGATCTAACGGTAAGACGACCGAGACGCTTTTCATCGGCGACAGATTGCTTGGCTCCTTGGACGGAACTTTGAGTCGAGTTGAATTGCTCAGCCAGTCAGGATCCATAAACCCTGGTCCCTGCCACGGAGACGAGTTTCCAGAAACCTTCTAGAAGGAGTGATCTCGGAGCCAAAGAAGCCGCGGTGCTGCGAATCACAATTTCGCTTCGGCATAGACAAATCCACTGGCGTTCTTCTAAGCTGGGACGTGAACCGAGCGTGACGTGAGCACAGAGCCGAGATGGATAACTAATTTAGATACTGACAGTGGCAGGCTTCGTGTGAGATGCGGCTGGGCTGGTAGGCTGGCACATCTGCCCTGCCCGTTGAACCCAGCATTATTAATTACAGTACTCCGTAGTGCTTTGGGGTAATCTGGAGTAGCAGTCCAACCAAGCTGGGTGCTACATACACCTACACGACTACACCGCACACCGTAGTGATCCTTCTGACAACCTTCTTGACACACTCACCAATGGATGCCTCTAGCTCTTGGGAAGCATGGTGGTAGACTAATGAGGTTCAGCGACACTCTAATAATCAATCTCCGACGGAGACACACACACTATCCACTACAGAGGCCAGAACGAGGTCAGAGCGATCTATGGCGTTCCTTAGCCACGATTTGCAACCACCAGTCTTTTCACTTTAACCAAAATCTGGCCAATTTGCGAGAGCCCTGAATGCTGGACTCATGAGGCGCAAAATTACAGGTTCTAAGAGTCAGGGTATCAAGCTACCACGCTTGAGCATGACATGGCAGCGGCAACAAAAACAACGCCAGGTAGATATCAAGGAAGTAATCGGAGTATCAATTCTGGGACACTGGCAAGGCCAAATTCATGCGTCAAGACAAATATTGAGTGTTTGATTCCTTCGGGCATCTCCAGGCCGTTTCAAAAGTGTGTTTCAGTGTCACCTCTATTCCAAGTGATTGACGGTTCCTGGTAAGATGAACAAGCATCAGCATCCCACACTCAGAACCGACGGCAGACACAATACCCTGGCACTAATCTGAAGACCAGCGTAGGAACAAGCCAATGGCTCACAATTTACGCATATATCTGGAGAGTTTGCAGCATGCCCATGAAATGAGGTGGAATAACTCTGGCATAGCTTCGGATGCACGCTCCGATGCAATTTGGAAGCACTTCTTGGTGAAAGAGGCCGCGTGGGGCAGCGTAAGGGGCAGCCACGCCCAGCCGCGACATGGTTGCATGCACAAGAACTTGGGCGCTTTGATCGCATGGCAGCAACGTGATGCGGTGGATGGAGGCACTGAGCATGGCTACAGGGAAGTTTGCCAGCCGAAAACAGCCTAGCATGATGAATGGAATCCCTGGAGCCACGCGCATTCAAGGGGCCGGCTGAGAACTGATTGACTGTGGGAGGTGAGACAACCATGCACACGCCCGCGGCTCAGCAGCCACTCACTGGTTCACCATGTGAGAGAGAGAAGATTATTGCCCAGCAGCCCAGATGGAATGAATGATGAGATGAACAGAGATAGGAACAGCACAGCACAGCACAGCACAGCACAGCACAGCTCAGCTCAGCTTTCCCAGACACTCCCCCTTTTTCCTAATTATTCGCTGAATTACAGGTCACATTTGACCAGGGCTTGCCTCCATTCTACTGTGCCATTACCTGTGGCTGTCCCGGTCTGACGTCCCGGTTCATGCCAGCATGCAGCAGTCCGGCGCTTGGTTTCTCATCGACGGGAATCTGTGTACAGTACTTAGTACTTCGTACGTAGTACAAACCTGTCTCATCTATGGACGGACAACAACGGGCTTTTCGCGCAAATCTACCAAGTAAGCATTCCTTTCTAGGCGTCTGCTAAAGCACATTGCCGCCGACAAAGCGCTTTTGGATGGACTAAGGATTCTGGTGCTGGCGAGGCAATGCTCTCAATCGCTGTGATTTGCAATGAGGCGTCGACCCAGGCGACACTCGCCTCTCATGGTTGCACAAGAGACGCTCGTGGCGGGCAAGCCACCGGCGGAATCCGTACGGATCGCTGCAGTGGTGGAAAACATATTCCAGATATGATGATTCGAGCAAGGTCTTGAGAATGGAGATTTGATCCCGGCTTGAGTCGTCATACAACGCCTCAAAACCGCCGTTTTACTGTCAATCGGTTGTGTCTCGCTCCCGATGCCTGTTGCACGCCAACCGATCAGATCAGTCTAGCAATGTACTGTACATACATGGTATGGTGTTGCAGAGTGCGGAGGTGCTGCAGCTTGCTTTGCAGACCGCTTGCAGATCAGCAAAGAATGGTCAAGGGGAGGAAAGAAAACACAGGACCTTAATGCTAAGTGACAAAAAGACTTAGGTAATATAGCCTAAGTTTAGAATAACTTTTACTAAGTTTATTTTGGCACCCTGTAGTAAGGTCCGCTGTTTTCTTGCCCCCCGAGGATGGTGCAGGCATTCCGTAAAGCTCAAAGAGTCGAATGGTTTCAGCCTGTGAACCCTCAACAAGTCTGATGCCCTAACGCGTTACGCACAGCGCTCTAGTGCATATGTGTAGTCCCAAATGCAACGATAGTATCCGTAGCATGTGAGTTATGAGGGCCCCAGCGTCAACACCAGACATGCAAGCTGCTGGAAGCGGGTATGCTGTATGTCAAAGTCTACTAGCCAACGAGTGGATTTGGTGGTTCAAGCCCTACATACGTTCTTGTCAGAGCTGCAGGATTGATGGGGCATGGCACTGGAAGAGAAGAAATTGATGAACAAATACTTGGGGGATTGACGTGAACCTATCTGTATGCCAATCCGAATGCCATGTTATCATGATCACAAACCTTCATTTCGTTTGTCAATGGATATGAATATTGCAATGTCATTGGGCTGTTGATATCAATGGGGTTTTGTTTAGTGCCAACGCCCCTGTTCGCTTACAGCACAGCTGCTGACGGGCTTCCCCAGCTTGTTGGTATGTATTGGTTAGTTGTTGATATCTGGTTTCTATTTTCCTCTGTTCTCCATAACGTTTCAGTCGGAACCGACAGGCAATGTGCTGTACCAAAGGTACGGTACCGGGAGCTTCTATAATGGCGCTACTGAAGAGGGACCTACTGTATGTACTGGACTGTTGGCCGAGAGGTTGCCAAAAGCCTCTTTTCACGATTTATGGGAATTGGTTCGCCAAGTCTGTGCAAGAAGCTGTGTAGGTGTCTTTGTGCTACGGGACGCTACGCTACGGTAGACACGGACGGCGTGGTGAACATTGGGTGCATGCATGTGGCCCTACCGACCTGCCTACCTCACATATGTATGCACCAAGAATGAGATGACCGGTCAGGCTGGCGACATGTCGATACATCAACTCCAGCGCGAAGATGCGCTGAAACCCCAGGACATGGGGTCTTTTGTTCTGGAGACATGTTATCACTGAATGAGTGAGTGAGTGAGTGAGTGAGAGAGTGAGAGACAAGCAATTCAGGCCCCGGCGTTCCGAGACGGGTTGCTACAGCGCAGCATGAGAGACAGCGTTGTTGAAGATGGATGAAAGCAAGCAAGCAAGCAAGGCCACATGGAAATAGACCCTTGTCTGCATTTTTCTTCTTTATTTTCTTCTTTTTCGCATGTTCTCTTCTTTTCTTCTCTCGTTTGTTGGCAGGTTTTTCTCCGCCTGTCTGTCTCCGCTCTCTCCGTCTCTCGCTCTTTGATTCTTTGTTAGCTGCTGGGGATTTTCAACCCTTGCCCTCCCTGGTACTGTATGTACATACAGTAGCTTGTCTAGGCTTCTTTACCTGCCCCTGACCTTGACCTTGACCCTGGCTACTGCTCCTGCTACTGCTTGTTTAGTTAAGGTAGTTGTGGAGAGCGAAAAGCCAAGGCCAAGACCATCACCATCTCCATTTCGCCCGCTATTCTCAGCGCCCACCTTTTGACCTCAGACAGCCCGACAGACGAGAGAACGGAGGTCGGGAGGGGGATCCACCACCAGGAGGAGGGGACCTTTTCAGTTAGGCCCACGCCTGTGCTTTCACTAGAGGGAACCCCTTTGACACCCCACCCTCCCCCTCAATTCAGTTCAGTTCAGTTCAGTTCAGTTCAGTTTTAGTAGGGTCGGCCGGTCTTGGGGGGGTTCTGTACCAGTACCTGTACCTGTACCTGTACCTGTACCTGTACAGACCTGTACTCTCTCATCTTTTTCTAGGTACCTTGCCCTCTCTTTTTCCCTTTGCTCTGGGGCTGCCAATCCCTAATCCCTATCCCATCCCTACCTATCGTTACCCTCTCTCTCTCTCTCTCTCTCTAGGCTGTCCTGTTCCTAGGTACTGAATTCTAGGTGCTCTGGCTACTAATCCTACCTGAGGGGATCTATCCTTTCCATTTCTTCTTTCACAGTCTGTGTCCCACTTGCGCTTACTTACACTTACACCTGGGTCTTGCTTTGACCTTTCCTTTAGCTTGATTGATTTTCCTTCACCCAAACCAAACCAGACCAGACCAGACCAAAAAAATCCACATCCCACATCCATCCACATCCACTTTCACTTTCACTTGCACGCACATCCACATCCACATCCATCCACGTCTGTCCATCCCGTCCGTCCTCCTCCTCCTCCTCCTTCTTATTTGAACCTCTCCCACTGCCGTCACCGCAAAACTCCCCTCCTTCTGACCTTTCTCGTTCCCGTTAGATGGCCACTCTGTCGCAACACCAAAGGCCCACGGTTCACTCTGCCTCTCCTTCTGATACACCACTCGCACTAGACCACGACCAGGACCAGGATACAACCACGAACACACCACGCTCTTCTATTTCGGATCGTTCGCCTCTTCCTACACCTTTACCACCAGCACACATCAACACCTCCGCTACCTCCGGCAATTCTTCTACCTCAACCTCAACTTCAAATACAAACCAGCCGACCTACGTCCCTTATCATCCTCAGCAGAGCCATCATCGCCATACGGCCTCCTCAGCCTCGAGATTGAACAACCGTTCTTCCACAAGCCTCTTTGCCCTGGCCGCTTCAGCCTTTGATCGCACCCAGAACGCCATTGCTGCTATTTCAGAGCCAGCCATTCGACCTCGACAGTCTTCTGGTGCTCTTTCAAGACTCTCTTTGCTCACGAGCTCCTCACCCTCGTCGGAACCCTCCAGTCCGGACAAGTACCACCGTCTACGAAGTTCCTCAAACCAATCGCTCTCCTCGGGTGCATATCTGGACAGCAAGGTCTCTCCCCAGACTCCACAGGCCAACAACCCACCGTCCCAGCCTTATACGTCCACAGACCCGAACCTCCCGCCCCCAATCAAGTCCTCCACAGCAAACAAGATGCATCAGACATCTTCGCGCTTGTTGCGCATGACGGACGATGACCGTCCATTCACAAAGGTACGTCCTGTTGTCCTACCCAACCTTGTTCGGTGTGCCTTCTAAGGCGCCGTTTTACCTCGTGCGCACACACGCGTAGCCTCTGCGCCATTGCGTATTATTGAAACCCTGGTCCCAAAAAAGAAGAAGGAAAAAAAGGAAAAGAAAAGAGACACCCACTGACTGTTGCACAAATAGGATTTCAAGGATCTCTTCTCAACTCTTGTCGTCAGTTTGCTACCGCTCTCAGCCCACCGTGTCCGATTGACCAAGGTTGAGTACACTTTTCTGTCTGAGGATGCCATCAACAACCTGGGCTCCCTAAAGTTCTCTCAATCCAACCGTATGCCAGACCCCAAGGATCCTTCTCGTATCGTCACAACCACCACAACCACAACCTTCTCCATGGCCAAGGACATGGCCCGCTCTATCTGTCAACGGTTTCTAGAGGCTCGTTTCATCGAATCAGCAGACGGCAAATATCAGCAGGTCTACACGATGAAGGGCTCTGTTTGGCAATTAACTCCCAAGGGTATCACTGTTCTGGATAGATTCTGCGCTAGAAACGGCATTCAACAGAAGCAAGTGTCAGAATTGGCTAACCTCGCCTCCACCCAGTTGGTGTTGTTGGAGCGAGACCCACAGACTGATAAGCTTCTTCACGACCAAGGAACAATCGAGGTCATCTTCCGTCGCTTTGCTGGCTCCGAGGGCCGCAACATCAAGACTACCGTTAACGCCGCCGATTCGGACTCGCTGCATGATTACCGAGATGGCCTCACTGGAGTGAAGATGGCTGCCGAGCGCAAGGTGAATGGGAAGACATATCGTGACACCTTCACTGGCAAGGCTGCCACTGACTGGCTCATGGACTGCTCAACCATTGTGGACAAGCGAGAGACTGTTGAGGTGGCTACCCTATTTGTGGAGTACGAATTAATGGAGCCCGTGGCTCAGGACCGTGCTTATATGTCGCAAAATCCTGGATGCAACCTGTTCCAACCCACCAAATATGCTATTTACCAGCTGTCGCAACGCGGTAAGGATCTTGTCAGTGGTGTCGCTTCTCGAGGCCGACCTTCGGAGAGCGAAGGCGGTGCCGCATCTCAGCGAAACGGCATCACTAGGGACTCCAACACCCAGCGACTAGACAAGATTCTCAACGACCCTGCGCTACGTCTCCTCTTCCGCGAGCAATTGCGAGATACTCACTGCGAAGAAAACTTGTCCTTCTATCAAGATGTTGACGAGTTTGTGCGTAGCTGCAAGGCTGCCACAAGAGCGGCTCAAAAGTCGCCCAACACTAATGCCATGGACGGAATCAAGGAGATTATGGCCTCGGCATATGGTATCTACAACGCGTTCCTGGCTCCAGGATCGCCGTGCGAACTCAACATTGATCATCAACTGCGCAACAACCTGGCAACTCGCATGACCAAGGCCGTTGGACAGGATGTGGCCATGATCGACACGCTGCAAGAGGTGACGTCGCTGTTTGAGGACGCTCAAAACGCAGTGTTCAAGCTGATGGCTAGTGTAAGTTTTGACTAAAACCCGCCCCTCCAGCCTCCAATTCCGTTCTCGGACATGCCGATCAGAGCCACGATGCGCTGGATGACAGATGCTAACAAGGATAAAAAAAAAAATAGGACTCTGTACCAAAATTCCTCCGCAGCCCCAAGTACGAGCAGCAATTGCGAAATTACGAGTTTGACGTGGTCGGCCGAGGACCTGAGCGAAGCCAAAGCAGATCAAACCGAAAGTGATGATCTCCAAGGGACCTGACCTCAGACTGCACTAGGAAGGGCTGGCACTTGGCTAATGGCTAGCTGCTGGCTGCTAGGCTCGAAAGGAAGGGAAACGAAAGCCTAATCCAGAAGCGAGCCGCCCATGACCTGACCAGAACAAGAAGCCTTTTGTCGCAGCGCTGGAGTACAGTCAGTGCCCACAGTGACACGAGCAAGCATTCACATCCATCATCTGCCTCATTTTTAAACGAACGAGTCATTTGCATAGAGACGTTTGACAGATTTGGCTACCCGAGCGTTTGCCACCATCAAAACGATACCACCTAGAGCCATACCTTTGCAAGCATTATCGGTGTTATTTGGGTTTTCCGAGCTATTTTACCTTTTTATTTTTTGCCTTTACTTGTATTTTATTTGTCGCCTCGGCTTCCTTGTTCCAAGGCTAGCGTTATGGGGGTCATGACTATGCTATGCTATGCTATGCTACGCTACGCTTTGCAAAACTCTCCGCCTCCCGGTCCGGCTCTGCTTTTCCGACAACGGTCTCTTATTTAGGCTCGGATACCTCCGATCTTACTCAGACGGTTCCTAGTCTCGGTCCCCATTTGGCTCATCGATTATGGACCTCGATGAGAAAGAGGAAAAAAAACCTTGACGGGGACTAGATCGCGGCTCGAGTCGGCCGCCGACATATCGTCGGGAGATATGAGGTCTCGGTATCGCCAAGCGAGGCGTTCGGGTATAACTATGGCAGAAGTGATATCACAGTAATGTGATGACTATCGCCTACCTATGTTGAGTGCTTGGCTGAATCGAGAAGCGCTGCTTTGGGATTTGAAGACCGAGTTTCCGAATCATGACTAGGGATATAGGATGGACTTGAGTGTGCGATCGATTGATTTGATTTGTACAGCGCGAAGAATGATTTTTTTTGTTTTTCGACGACCAAAACTCACGGCATCTATGTTCTTGTTAGCTTTGTTGTTTTTATAGTTCTCTTTCTTTTCCTTCTACTTCTGGGAGGGGAGGGGAGGGGAGGACAGGGGATGGGTCCTATTTTTTCTCTACCTCTCTCCTCCCTGTCTCTCACTTTGTCTCTACTCATTTATTCATGCTACGAACGGGGCCACGTCGAGGAACCGAAAGTATTGCATTGCATTGGGAGGAGTCGGGTACATTTTACCAAACATTACACGGCGGGCCAGCGCTGAAAGACAATTGTACATAGAAAAAAGAAAAAAGAGAAATCTGAGCAGTCTCTCTGATGGATTTTGTCGAGAGGAATAAAGATAAAGATGAAAGAAATGATGAATTCGAGTCCAGCACGATCTGCATATGTTTTTGTGTGAAACACGCATGAATTTGTGTCTTTGTCTGTGTCTTTGTCTCTGTCTGTGACTGTGTCTGTGACTGGTATGGGTGGTGAGGAGTTTGTATTATAGAGAGATGATGGGCTGAAGAAGTTGAGGAATGTGTAGCCATAATCCAGACACAACAAGAATGTTTGTTGTGCCTGCTTGTTTCTGATAAGAATATTAATTAATTACCTCACTTGCTCAAATTATCTGGAATTATCTTGGGAGCACGCCGATATGTCGCGATTCAATTGCACGTGCCGTGTCTAATAACTAACAACAATCAATCTCATCATCCAATGTGTATGTATGCATGATCTACTCCGTACAGATAAGGTACCCAGAGTTTAGTAAGAAAAAGATGCATGTAATAGGGGCGGAACCGTTGACTGCATATTCTTAATTAAACTACAAGACACAATGACCTCTTCCATTTTCTTCCCTTTTCCCTCCTTTCTCTCTCTCTTCTTCTCTTATTCTTATGATGTCTTGAGAAAAGCTTGTTCTTAGTTCATGTCTCGGCACTCTTGACCCGATTATTGTCTCATTAGCCATGGATTGCATCAAAGAGAGGCTTCATGTTGTTATTGTCCGTCACACATAAGCAAGCCGAAGTAAGGTAATCTAATCTCTTTGACAATGTCTATTATGCTAGTGTCAGTCATGTCTGAGGTATGTGGGGGTCACCGGCAGAAGAGAAGAGTCAAGTAAGGGAGGGAGGAGATTCAAGAGAGACAAGAGAGACAAGAGGCAGGCTTCCAGATCGACCGATTCTTACACCATCGTTTCTCTTTTCCTCTTTTTGGTCGAATCATGTGGATTTGTTGGAAATGGAATTAAGATTATTTCTTTCTAGTTTGTTTACATGAAATGTCTTTTGTTGACTGTTTTTGAACACCACTCACTTACACGATAGATAGTTATGCAGTTTATCATTGGATCCATGCCAAGATATCACCCGCTATCAGGACTCAAAAACCACTTACACTCAACCACAGCCCGATAAAATAATGATAATGATAATAATAATAAAATTACACAGAAACAAAACATCTCAACAATCTCTCTCAAAATAGCACGTCTCAGAACATCCCATCTCAATCACTGCAAAAGAAAAAGAAAAAGCCCCTCCCTGCATCACGTTACCAAGGTCAACAACTCCCTAGTTACGGAGCCCTAATCTCCTATTCCCTCTCCCTTGCGCACTGGAATGAAGCCGCATGACGATGTGCCTGTTTACCATTCTTTCATGTGGCGGCTAGACTGTCGCAAGCTGAGAGAGTCAGGCCCAGACACGCTGACACAGGGGGATAGCCGACATAGACATGTTGGTTCTTCTTGGCCAGTGTCTAACTCTGAGGCTTCACTTGCAGATATAAGTCAGCCTCGTCAACCACATCAACACTCTCTTCCTCCTCCTCCTCCTCAGCACTCAGCCCCTCTCTCGTTCTTTGCAACCCACTCTCGTTAACAAACCTCTCCCAAGTCACTCACTTGACCACTGTCTTTTACTCCAACAAACTTTGCATTCGCTAGTCCAGCCGGAACTCACTCTTTCAAGTCCCAAAACAACCAAACAAGTTAATTCTTCAAGATGTACTCATTCAACACCGCCGCTCTCGTTGCCCTTGCTGGCTTCGCCGCCGTTGAGGCCGCCATTGTCTCTCCTGCTCCTCAGCCTACTGGCGTCAAGAACGGCACCGTCACCATCACCAGTGTGTACGATGTCTACACCACTGTCTGCACTGGTCCTACCAGCTTCCACCTCGGAGGCAAGGACTACGTCGTCACTGAGCCTTGCACTCTGACCATCACTGACTGCCCTTGCACCGTCACTGAGACTCACCCCGCTGGCCCTACTTGGATCCCTGGCAAGCCCTACTACCCTGCTCCCCCCAAGCCTGAGCATCCTTCCAAGCCTGAGCATCCTTCCAAGCCTGAGCATCCTTCCAAGCCTGAGCACCCTACCCAGCCCGAGCACCCTACCCAGCCCGAGCACCCCGCCAAGACCACCGGCCCCCAGGCTCCTGAGTCCACCAAGCCCGCCAAGGGCACGGATGTCCCCGAGACTCCCGTCGTCGTTGCCGGCGCCGGTGCTGTCCAGGTCGGTCTCGGCCTGGCTGCCATGCTCGGCCTCATTGCTCTGTAAGCTCGCAAAGATAAGCAAACTCTCTCATGAGTATCTCCAGTCTCAGAGGCCATCAGTCACATGGCATCTGCTCGTCAGCTTGCCAACTTCAGTCTGAGACTGGCAGATCTTTACGGCTCACAACGCTATGATTTCCTACGAGCACTCAACGAAAACTTCGCTTCGCTTCTCATCACCAACGTATTAATGACAACCTTTTTGACTTCTTTGAGCCATCATGCACTCGCAATTAGACCACTGAAGAGTGCGACTCTCATTACTCCCGTCTCTCCCTCCAAACACCACACTCATGTCCCAGACGCTAGAAGCTGGATGTGGGTTGATTGAGGGAAGGATGGGGACGAGAGACCATCTGTTCAGGGGCTTAGAGCTGGTGATCTTCTTTGTGAACCCACCCCCCACTAAAAGGGTTTCCCGGGGTTGGATAAATCACACTGAAGGGGATTTCTTTTGTTCTTTTTGGGACTTTTTGACAGAAGGGGAGCTTCGGATGGCATTTGCATTGCTAGGAGATGATCTTTATCGTTGATGTAATATGAATACATATAGTACTCAACGTAATTTTTATCATTATGCTCATTAAACCTGCGTCCGATATTCTGTATTTTGTCAATGTGCTCCGCTCGTACCAGCAATGATATGGTGTGATATTCAAAAGATAGACATAATAGTCCAGGCTAGAAATGACGCCCCTGCTCCAAACAAAAAAGAAACATATACCGGTGATGTTATGCTGCCGCATGCAAGCCTCAAGCTAGCTCTGCGGGACCTGACTTGTCTTCGTAGTGGCGAGGATGGTTGTGGGTGCCATCGTCTAATTCTGCAAAGTTCTCCCGCTCATCGTATGGGGTCCGTGAGTTATCATAGGGGTTCTGACCAGAGAACTCAGTGTAATGATCGGGCCTACTGTTGCCACGATAGACAGTTCCTGCATGACCAAGCCCTGACTGATTCGAATCTAGCTGCTGAGGTTGTCCAGGGGGTACCAGACCGCTGCTCCTCTGTGGGTGCATGCTGCCCATATTTGAAAAAGCAGAGGGTGTACCGTGGCCATAGGCAGGTGGTGAAGATAGATCCGGGGCAAACCCGCGCTGGTCATTGCTCACGGTAGGTGGGAGAAGCGGCCGCATAGGGGGTACTGCTGAGGATTCAGACCCTGTAGGGGTTGGCGTTTGGAGACTTCCTGGGGAGCTGGACCCGAAATTTTGCATAGAGTGCCTTGCCATCTTCATGGAGGTCTTCCGAGATAACTTCTCAACCAGTGTCCCGTGTGACTTCTTGATAGTCTTCTTGATAAACCCCACCATGAGCATGTTGCAGCGCATATCAACGTCCTCACGGAGATAAAGACCCGTAGTAGGCGCCCCGAGACCAAGCTCAACAGGTTGCGGGCGCTCTCCTGGCATCGTGCCACCTACAGACCAACGCCCACGGAGATCAAGCCCCATAGGAGCGTAGCTGTGCGTCTGCAGACCATCAGGAGAGTCGAAGAAGGCTGCGGTGTAGGAGACCTGGCCGGAGACAAGACCGCCTGGGAGATAGTCGATACGGTCCGTCATGGAGTACCATACACACTTCTTCTCATCCTCCGGGGCGTGTGGCGGAGGAGGGATTTGGTGGCGTTCTATAATGAGAGGATTCAAGTCGATCATGGCGAGATGATCGTGGAGAAACTCGACTACATGCTCTCTGGATATGTCTGAAGGCAAGGGTGTGATGGTTGTGAATGTTGACCGAGTCATGTTTCTTCTTGGTGATGGTTGCGATCGACACAGATATTACATGTATGTATTTTTTCTAGTTGGTGCAGTATAAGGTAATTAAAGTGCCTGGCTGCGGTGGGAAGTGAGATGATGAAATGCTGAGTAATGAATGAATGGATGATGATGATGATGATGATGATGATAATAAGAATAATAAGGTTGAGTGAGGAGCGATGATGATCAAAAGAATATGTACGGAAGGAAAAAAAGGGTCCGAGATTCCAAGTTTTTATGGGTTAGACTACTAACCTATAAAATGTTGGCGATCTCTTATTTTGTTGTTGAAGATTTGTGATGACGAAAGTTGATTCACTCTTGCCTTAGCAAGAAATTATTATATCCAATCCAACCCATGTTAACTAACTCATGGGCAAGTACGACACTGCTACGTTACTTGCCCATCTCCTGCTGAAAATGCGATCCTTCAGCCCCAGGGCCCAGTTCAGCTGCGGAAGGCACGGCGGTAAGCCACAAAAATCTACTCTAGTCTAGCAGGTGCCGGCCGCTCGACGTATCGAACCTTCTATTCCCTGACCGAAGAAGCTCGGAACTTGGAAGTCCAGGAAGTGCCGTTGTACTCGCTTGCCACTAGCTCGAGCTCAAGCTCACCTGGATCTGATCTCATCTAATGTACATACCTTAGTACCTAAGGTAGGTAGCATCTCAGCCATCTTCAGTGACATTGTGAGTTTAAAAATAATTTGTTGAATCCAGATACTTATTCAAAAATTCCCTCGGAATAAAAATAGCTTCACTTGTTTCATATATCAACATAAAACATCAAATCGATTACAAATTCACGCTGTCACTTGACACGTCTCACTAAAAACTACCCTCGTCTGGTCCGTGAGATTTTAGCATATTATGCCATCAGGGACCTAAAAACTCCCCTGATATCTTCAAACATATCCATAATATTGCCGAAGGAGAGTTCCAATGTAACATGGAATAAATCTGGCAATATTCTGGAAATCTCCAGAGATCTTCTCGTCAGAGCCCCCTCTACCCCTACATCTATTACTTTCGAAACCTCAAACTGTTTCTCCTCACCGAATTGCTGACTTCTCTTCAAACTAGTGTGCCGTGTTTCCCGCGTGCCGTAGACTCGGGTCCCAGAATAACTCACCGTGATCTTCAAGGGGCAAACCATCACCTCACAAAGCCGTCTTGTTCCCGTCGCAGAACTCTCAGCAAACCAAGGATGCTAGCAAAGTATCGCTGATGTATTCTTTACATGTCTTTACAAAATACATGTAGATGCAGGCAGGGGCATCGTTAATCCTGACTCTATCAATGGAGTACAGATGTGTATCTAACACGCCAGTAGGGCATCATATCGTAAAACAACAACCTCGCCTCGCCTCGCCTCGCCTCCTCCGCTAAATCTCTCTACACCATCTCGCCAGTACAGCATTCAGCTTCACCGCTGCCGGGATCTCCTCCAGTGCCACGTCGACTTTCCACATCTTGCCCTCCAATCCACCATGTCCTAGGTTACGGGCACCACCAATGCCGGCTGGCACAAGCAATCCAAGGGAGATCAGCCGTTCCCATGCAATACCAGCCACGCCCCGACTCCAGACTCGTACACCTCCACCTACAGCGAGCATGCCTGCTGCTGCCGAGTGCACTCGCTGCTTGCCCATCAGGGAGCTGTACTCATCGTACGCCATCGCCAGGTTGACCGTGTCCGTGTGTGCGACAATGTCCAATCGCGCTGCTGCAATAAGGAGACCCAGGTCCAGCTCAGACAGTGTAGAAAGCAGGTGAAGTCTGGAATCAGGGGCTGTCAGGGATTCAATGTCTCCTTGCACAGAAGGTATCTTGAGTGTGACATCGTTAGCTGAGAGAGCCGACAGAGGCAAAATCCATTCGGTAAGGAATGCCGAAGTCGACTTGGTCGTGTAATAGTGATACTGAAGCAAGTCCTGGAAGGATCGTTCTCTGTAGAGGCCCTGGGCTGGTTGTTAGCATCTGACGCAGCCATGGATATGCTTTGCTTTAAGTTACCTCTATCTTTTGGCTCCAATACTGCTGGAACTCGGCATGTCCTTCGAGATAGGTATTGATACCCTCCTTTTCAGCCTCGTCACTATCGACAATCAATCCCTGCCTGCAAACTTGCCAGTAGGCTGGCAGGTTCCTGGGCAGAGAGAGGTAGACATAACGATGACTGAAACGACTCTTGACTCGCTTCTCCAGCATCTCAACAACATCCAACCGAGTCGTACAGCCAATTACGGCGATGGGCGCCTTTCGTGATTGTGCAATATCAAACAAGTTGTACAATAGTGTTTGTCGAGGGTGGGATGCAAACATGTCGAATTCGTCAATCACAAACACGATCGATTGTGACGTGACACCTTCATCTGTACCGATAATTTCAGACGGATGTGACAGAAGAGCCAGTAATGACGCCATGGTGTCGGCATAGTTTGTCTACGTTGTCAGCAAAGAAGCATAGCCAAGGGGTGTTGAGTACACTCACTCTGGTCACCAAGTCATCCTCGACCTGCATCTCCTTACCCAGCTGTCGCCAGATTTCTTTGAGCGCAAGCTTGTCGTCTGTGTGGATGAAGCCGTTGAGCCTCACGACGTGGAAGTCGTTCTTATGCTCCTGAGATACATCCGAGATGACCTTTTCTAGCAACTGAGATGAAGAATTAGCTTTCGGTTCATCCCGGGAACAAGTGAACTCACAGTAGTCTTTCCGCAGCCTCTTCCCCCAATGACAAGCATTGAGTTTCCTTCACCAGCAACAACCGTTTGTTCCACAAGTTGGTAAACCTTCTCCTCTGCCTCCAGCTGGCCAGGCAACTGCAAACGTCTTCTACCTGTGCACCGGTCCAAAAGAACTCTTTGCAATGATCGCACATGTTGTTCCAAATTAGCAATATCAGGTACATCCGCTGCGATCTTTATGGTCGGAACCTCTACGCCTGCAGTCTTTTTTGGCGTCTTGAGTATGTCCTCTTGAGTACATGACTTGCAAAGCCAATCGCCTTCAGGGATATCAGGCACTCCGTAGCATTCTTGGTGGACGGCAAAATCACACATGTCGCATAAAATAATTTGGTTCGGGGGTTGGGAGTGCGGTTTGATGCAGATTGCGCATACAAGCTCGTCTGCCTCAGAGTCGGCCGCCTTTCGAGGTGTCTTGGCCTTCTTCGGCAGGTCCTCAAAGAAAACCTCTCCATTGCGATCTTGGCCTGCTCCGAAACTAACATTCTTCGGTGGCCGTCCTCGTGGTCTGCCCTTTTTCGTGGGAGTCAGAATTCCTTTAGGTGTAGGTTTCGACACAGATAGATTTCCATTTGCTGTGGTCAACTCGTCGGCGGATCCCTGCACTTGAGTGGCTTCAAGATTCTCTTCGTCCCCTTCTTGCACCTTCTTCTTTCGAGGTCTGCCCCTGGGCCCTGGAGGCTTCTTCACTGTTGTGGTTCTGGGTCGTCCAGGAGCTACTTTTTTGGGGAGAGGCACAGGACGAGGCGCATCCTGAGTGTCCCATATTGTGCCTTTCAAAGCAGATAGTTTGATGGCTGGTCGAAATTTGGGTGCTGCGGAAGCTGGTTGCGGTGGTGGTGCTTGGGATGAAGCCTGTGATGATGGAGCTGGAGCTGGAGCTGGAGGGTTGGAGTTGGGCGCCTCAAGGTTTTTATTCACCGGTGGCAAGGTGGTTTGACTGGATATAGCAGAAGGATATGCTGAGTTGATAGCATCGAGAGCTTTCGGAGTCGAGGGCGATCCCTGGGAAAGTTGGTCGAGTCTTCGTTTCTTTAGTGTTGGAGGAGTAGGGACAGGATCATCTTGGAAATGATTTCTCTTTCGAGCGCTCGCGTCCTGGCTAGGAGAGTCCATTGTGGTTGCGTGGATAACAGAGGATACTGTCAAATCGTTTCCGCACCGAAATCTAACATTGCATCATGTCCAAGTTTGTTTTGTTGCCCATTGACATTATCGGTTGCGCTAAGTGACCAGGCCAAGTCAAGGGGGAGACGCGTTTGACGCGTCGAGATGAGAGTTAAGCGCTTGAATGGAGCCAAGTCACGGGACTTGGGGAATATGCACAATGGCCCACTTTACCAGCCTTACGAGATGCTGTTGGTTTTGGGTTTCCTAACTGGGTTGCATTCTTCAAAGACAATGGGTGTTGGTCCGTAATTCGAGTCCAGGGTTGTTCATTGCGTGCAGTGACTCGGTCTATTTATATGTTTCAGCCGCCAATGACTCAACTTGGTTGCGTCTGACCGCGAGGGCACCAGCATCATCAGATCATACTCAACTATCATCTCTCATCTCTGCCATGGATGGTTACAGAGAATATCTATCGTACTTCATACTTTTTTTTCTCCTACCATTTCCTGTCAACAGAGTTATTTCCTGGTAAACCTAAGTTTATTAAAAAGCATGATTACATGTCAATCAGACCACAGAATGCAAGGTTATATAGAGCGGCTGAACGCAAAAGGTCTCTGCATGCGAATAGTAAACAAAAAAAAAAAAACCGTGAAGGATCCATCGCCAGCGTTACAACCAGTCAGCGCGACGAAAAATATAACCCAAAAGAGCAAAGACAAAACGAAACATCCTGGGAACTTTGGTTCAGCCGTTGCATTTAATAGCAACAATCTCCACTCAAGACTCAACGCTCTCCATCCAGCCTTGTGGATCACCACGCTCGCCAAGCTTTATCGGTGTCTCTAAAAACAGATCGCATGGCGAATCAGAGAGTTCAAGTCGTATTAGTGAGCCGTTCATATGTGCCGTGTCTTCAGCTCGCTGCCACTTAATATCCATTTGTTGTTGGGGGCTAAGATTGGCTCTCTCACGTAAGATTCTGATACTACTCTACCTACTGTGAGAACTGTTCAATCAGAAACATCACAAGGCGAGCTAACCGAGTCCGGTTCGATGTTGTGTCTGCACTAGTTGGTAGTCTAGTAGTTCCCAGGTTAAATTCTCTAATCAAGCCATTGCAATGTGGTTTTCGCAACGGCCAAGGTCCTTGTTAATATCAAGGTGCATTGCAGCTAACTAAGGCACCTAGCTAGATGAATCCATGCATTCGTGGCTCTGGCCAGCGTTTGAAGTTATCATCAAGGCCTGGAATCCCTGTCAGTCACTCCGACCCGAATACTCGGTCGGGTCTACATAACTAGGCTTCCATCCTGTCCTGGAAGTCTCTGTAGACTGGATCGTCATCCTGGCCTGAGTAGTCCATTTGAAGGTATGTGTAGCGGTATCCTTAGATGTGAAGAGTTGTTGTATCTACGCGATGTTAAGGTAGTCTACAACCTTGCAACCACAATACTGACTCTTAACAAGGTAAATTGTTTCTCTAAACAATGGCTAGAGAAGATCATCACGAGAGCGCTACAGCAGCTGAAAAGCTCGCTCTCATCAAGAGCCCTCTTATAGCTTCCGACGCTAGTGTCGATAGCCTTCCCACCAGGAGTCCCACGGC
The DNA here is from genome assembly GCA_017165645.1 of Fusarium sacchari. NCBI lineage: Eukaryota > Fungi > Ascomycota > Sordariomycetes > Hypocreales > Nectriaceae > Fusarium > Fusarium sacchari. The sequence continues at coordinate 1,301,153 of JADANP010000007.1, forward strand.
TCCTGATCTGAGCCTCTTTGGTAACAGATACGAGGATGATTGCCCGCAGTTCCAAAAGGTCTATACCATGAGACGTTACTCAGGGAATATCTGCTGACGAGGAAATAGCACGAAGATGCCAGTCTACTTGAGCTTTTCTACGATCTCTTCTTCGCCGCCAATTACACTGTCTTCTGTGAAACACAAGGTGTCAACAGTCACGAGCGTTTCAAAGCCTACGTTGGATACTTCAGGTAGGAATAGGAAGAGACTCAATGTGGTGAATATGCTAACAGATAGAAAGTATTATATGGATCACATGGCTTACTACTAGTCTGTACGATGTTCGATTCGTGACAGACAGCCTCTTTGGTGAGCCAGCTTGGATCATCTTCATGACTTACCTTGTGCTAACAAACACAGAACGTGCCGCTCGAGGTGTTCATCTCGGAGTCATGGTCGGATTCGCCGTCGTTGCTCCCAAGTTTACACCGCACGATCAGAACATGAAGACCATGAGAACGATGTGTATGTCTCTCAACCCCATCCTACCCCTGAGTTTCATACCTAACACCCTCTAGCCATCATCTTAATGGTCTCCCGCCTATGCTTGGCTGTCGAATATGGAAGCATCCTCTGGCACGTCCGAAAGTACAAGAAGCAGGTTTTGCCAATGATGCTTCAGATTGGCCTGAACTTTGCACTTGCCATGATCTATCTCGGCATCACATTCCGCTTCACTGACCACAATAGCAATGTCTTTATGACGTGGTATGTTCTCGCTGGTGTAGAGGTAATCCTCACTTTCGCTATTGCCTACATCTTCCCGGTCTTGAGCTTCCAGGGTACGCATCTGATGAAGCGTATTGGTCTGTTGACTGTCATTATTGTTGGCGACGGAATCATTACTATCTCAAAGAGTGTTGTCACCATCGTCGAAAGCCCTGATTCATGGAGTAAGTCTCCTACTTATATGTCTTCACAAAGAGCTTTCCTCTCTCTAACACACTGATAGATGCTCCAACTATTGGCATTGTCACCGCTGCAGCCACAACCATCTATGCCGTCTTCCTCATCTATTTCGACTGGATGAAGAATCCTTATCTGCCCAAGTTTCGCCAGCAACTCTGGACTCTTCTCCACTATCCCCTGCATCTCGCCCTCTGCCTTTTCATCCAGGGTTTCACCCAGCTCGTCATCTGGACCAAGATCTTCGATGTTTTCAAGCACCTGAACTCGAGCTCAGTGCTCCTAGATAACACCAGTCTCATGGCCAAGGCAACGACCAAGATGATCGTCGATGAGCTACAGAAAGTTGTCACCAAGTTCTTCGAGACCTACACACCCCAGTATATCACCACCTTGAACACGGCCGATGCTGCACTGAAGAATATCTCTACTATCAACGATACATTCTGGCCACAGGTCGTCAAGTACTCTGACACGAATCTAGACAAGGACTATCCTGATCAGACCGACTACCAGACCTTCGTCGACGCCATGGTTGGTCTCATGAGTGCCATGGAGAACGCTTTGCTTGAGACCTTCAAGATCAACCTTGCCCAGGAAGTTGAAGAGGAGAACAAGAGCAAAGGAATACAGCAGACTGATTCTGGCTTTGAATCTGAACTCAATGACAAGATGTGGATTCGTTTCCAGCTTATCGTAAGTCCTTCTTTACGCAATATCCTCATATATATACTTCAATCTCTGACCATGACGCAGTTCAACTATACCTACATTGCCGCTGGTATCTCCCTAATCCTCATGGTCTCTCTAGCCGTCATCTCCCGAACAAAACCATGGAGCAAATGGGCCATCACCCGTCACATCATCTTCACTCTCCTTGGCCTCGGCACGAGTCTCGTCGCACTGATAAGATACAGTGCAACACGTTCCGCCGAATATCAACAGAGTTCTTGGATGCTTCCTACAATCACCATCGTCTGGCTCGTCGTGCTTGTACTGACTCACATTCGCAACCCGCCACCTTTGTTCTTCAAGGGCAGCCAGTCCTTCTGGAGCAGAAAGAAGAATAACCCTCAGACTTATGACTATGTCATGCCTGCAGAGGGACAGACGGCATATAAAGGAGCACCAAGTACCCAAGTTCGGTCTTCCGTCTAGATAGATTACTTCTTAATTCTTGGAGTCCGCGACAGGCGTTTTGAGAGCAAATTCGAATCAAGCAAGTCAAAGCTGGTTGACGATAGGGTACATAGTGCATCATATAAACTAAGGGAGATGGGAAAAACAGAAGAATGCGACAAAGTAGACTATCATCACTCAACACCACCAACCAATACAAACATTCAATGTAAAAGCGCTGGACAAGCGTGTGCTGCTAATTCTATTACATGTTTCGTGCCCCATCTTGCTATTGACTCCATCACCCGTTTCATCAGTATTCTACTACAAGAATAACGCAGAATACAATAATCAAAGGAATAGGGGTTGAGGTTGAGGTTTACGGTACCCCAAACCAGCAGCCTTCTCATACCCAAGGCATAGCCGCTCTGTCTTCCGAGTTTCTTCCCATGGTAATTCGATCACACTGGCGCTAATCTAGATGCACCCTTCCTGCGTCCATGGTAGACACAGATGCCAGTCCCACCACTGACGTGTTTCTCGTTGGTCGGGCACATTGGGCTACTGGGAAGATGTTCCGGTAGCTGAAATTCAAAAGGAGTTCGATCTTGAAAAGGACCCCTGCGAACGGGTTTCTTGGGCATCTTTTCCCACCACTCGCAAGGGTCAGCAACAATGCTCTGGCGACGAACTGTTTGGAGAGAGTTCCTTCTCGATGGAGACCCCATTCCATCGTCATCTGCGGGAGGAACCGTCTCAGTGAAGAATGAACGTGGCCGACCGCTCGCAGTGTCCTCGGCTAGAGGTGGTGTCTTTATTCTTCTTGCCTCCTGGTAGAGAAAAGAATGTTAGTATGTGGCGACCCGAGCTCGCTTTACAACATACCCCTCCTGGAAACTGGCCATTAACACAGTTGACATGCACTACTAGAATGTCAGCATTGGTTTCCCAGACGTAGATGTTTTAAATTACATACAAGAGGTATAGCTTGAAACTGCCGAGGGAGGAGGAGTCTCACCTTTGAGTATCTCCCTCACTGAGCTGGTTACGCTGCTGAAGGAATCTGCCGATTCTTTGCGAGCCCATGGTGCCCTGCCAAAGAGTCTTCTTCGAAGCTTGGGTTTCACCGCGTCGTCTTTGAACCAAGAACCTGTTTTCGTGATTTGGAGCGTGCTGGAATAATTCCCCGTGCCATCCATTGTCGCACATTGATGGACATGTTGTGGGATAGCTGAACACATTGGTTCCTTGTCAAGATTAGCATCGATCCATTTGTCTGCCCACGAAACAAGCCTACCTCTTTGCGAGTCTTCAATTTCAACTTGGATTCGAGACTTTTCTTTGCTTTGACATAAAAGCCCACGGAACTCGGCGGTGAAGAGGGAGGAGTGCTTATTTGTCCGTTTATGCCCGAATTGTTCATCGGAGAGATCGAGTCTGTGCTGTTAGTGTTCATGCCGGGGGACATGTCGCTGGAATCTGGAAATTGATCTGAGAAGCGCGTGACGGAAGGATGCTGCAAAGAGAGAACGTGCGCCGATTCCGACACAAAGGGACTGGAAGGCGGTCTTGGCTGTGTTGGTTCGAACCCCTGGAAGGCGAGTGGCGCTAAAAGGGATGTCAAAGGAGATGCGAATGAAGGGTGTCGAACGTCTGATTCACTGGCGGACTTTGTCGAGCGGTTCCTCCACTTGAAGAAGCTTTTCCCAGAAGTGCTCTTCCGTGGTACCATAAGTTGACGTTCTGCCCAGTATCCTTGAGGGAACCAGACCTACTCGAACCCGTCACGAGGAGGCCGCGGGGGATCCACGCCGAAACTAGAGGATGATAAAGATTGTCGATAGGTTGGTCGAGGCGTAGCGACATGCGAAGTTGGAGGAGACGAGAACATATTCTCCGGCATTGAAGGAAGGCTCGGCTGGTGTTTCATTAGGTTTTCATACTTTAGTTTGGATGCCGTGAACGCCGCGGCGGCGAAAGAAGGAGACGCGGTCGTTCCATGAGGAACATTGAAGTAACTGGAGCTATCAGTATAGCGGCTCGGGGTCTCATATTATGGTAGCGTACTTGGGCTCGTTCATATTATGACGAATTGTTGGCAACGATGGGTCAGAACGAGACTGCGCCGGCATCTTAAACCTGGAGTAGCACAGTTCGGGCTAGGCCGCCCTTCGTTCAAGATGATATACTCAACTTCGGGGCGACAATGTTGTGGTGAAAAAGACTGATGTTGGAAAAGAATTATATAATGGTTCAAAGCAGACAACTAGGAGGTTGGGATAGAGAACATAGCGCGTATAGCGTAAGATGCTAGTGATGAGAGCTGTTTCATAGGTACCTAGGTAGGAAGAAACTTAGGAGGATGAATGATGGCAGTATCGGATTCGGTCGGAGAGGGAGTTCCGCTGCCTTCTAGAGGTACATGGCAGCTGTTGTCACTGCTCCTTCCACATACTGTGAGTGACGGGCTCACAGTATCCCAATTGGGTAACAAGAACGCTGGCTGGTGAAGAAGGCACGCAGGTGACGGACAGTGCATGCACGATGAGATTTATAGGGGGAGGGAAATGGAACAAAAGAATCATATATAATTGGTATCGAGATGGGCTTCTTGTCTCCAACAGACTCAATTCTATCTCCACTCAAGTCGAACCAGCTTGAAACCATTTTAATACGCCATACGCCAAATTTGTCTTGATTCATTAGAAATGCTGTTGGTCGATAACGCCAATCCCATTAATCAATGAGCATAGTGTCATCACCGTCCAATGCTAGGCCTTGGGGCTCCAGCGGCACACCACGACCTCGTCCAGCCAACAACTCTCTCCTCACCTCGGGTCCGATAGCTGCATGACCGTGTGTAAGGAGGAGATCCAGAAGAGCCTCGCGCTGATCTTCTGTGACGTCGCCCTTGTATCGCTGGGCAAATGCGAGCAGACTCTGGTGCCAGATAACGGGCAACTTTGTTCTGGCGTCACCTTCATTCAAGCCTGACATAGCATCGCCAACTTGAACAGAGGCAGGGTCGACACTGCGGAATCGCAGAAAGTGGAAAACCAGGGCATCAATAACCTGGAAAGGGAGAGCATACTTCTTCTCAAGAAGGGCCTTGATGAAGATATTGGTGGCACCTCCACCCTCGGTTCCGTGAGACGCCTCCTGGGCGGCAATATCACACAGACCCTTCAATGCTGCAGCAGAGTGAAGGACAGGAATAGAAATCCTAGTCAAAACGGCGGAAATAATATGAGCCTCGCGGAGGGTGCATGTTCCACTGCCAACAAGAGGGAACAGGAAGCCCTTGAAGAAAGCAGCAGGCTTATAAAGAGCCTTCTTGAGCGAGTTGAACAAGTGGACGTTGAGCTTCTTGGTTTCGTAGATATCTTCGCGAACGCGGTCGAGGATGATCATTTCCAGGAATCGCTGAACAACATGGGGCTTGCTGGAAACGAAGATTCTTGTCGCCTGGTAGCAAGCATTGGTAGACCATTTGTCGGGCTCGGTGACAGCGATGATGTCTTCCCAGTGAGGGATTGTGGGAAGAATCTTGAAGGGCTTTGGTAGAGGTCCGGACTTGTATCGAGAGAGAATTTGGCCGACCCTGGGATTGTTAGCTTAAGCCGTCATTTCAGGTTCCAATTGGGAACTTACTTGGTGTAGACCTCGATGACCTTGGGAGGAAGCTCGTAGTCCTCCTCATCGGGAGGTCCCAGATTGTTCTCTCGCCTCTCCTGCGCCGCCTCATGGGCAGCAATCTTCTCCAAGATAAGATCTGCGAGGTTGACGCTCTCGCCTTGCTCCTCTCCTGTAGGCTTGAGGTCCCAGCCGTGCTTCAATAGGTCGTCCTCCTCATCAGGCATGAATTTTCGGTACATGTCAAGATCGTTGGGGTCAACCTCGATCTCTTCCACAACTTCTTCATCCTCGCCCCAAGCTTCGTCGTCCTCATAGACCTTGTTTTCCTCCTCAGCCTCATCGTCAAATCGCGAATCGTAGCCAAAAGTGTCAACGGTGGGTTTAGCGACGGCCTTGCCAGCATTTTCCTCCTCGGCCAGCTCACGACCTATGCGCAGAATGGCTCTGGAAGCGCGGTCATCGACAAAGTTTTCCTCCTCATCGTCGCCGCCCTTTGATCTCCTCTTCGAGGGCTTATTCTTGAGAATTCCAGTGGCTGTGATGTCATCCTCGAGAGGGTTGTGTCGTCGTGTCTGCCTCACGGCAGAGGGAGTAGTAGCTTTAGGCATTTTGGGCGTATTGACTTGAAGATGGCACACAATGTGGGCTTGGAGTCGTAGTTTGGGTAGAATTTCAAATTTTTTGCCTTATCGATAAGGACCCCTCTTGCTCGAATTCGCCTAGTGCACTGTATCGGCTCACAAAGGTGGTTCACCGCTTTCGGTTGAGAAGGTCTAACTTAAGTTTCCATGAATTGGATGACTTACTGGTATTACTGGTATACTACCTACGTATCAATAATTCAACTGAGAAGGAGGCACAGAATACTATTCCTACCTATATCGTATATTTTCTCTTTTCTCTGTAAACATATATCGGAAGTTCTATACATTATTTCCTTTGTTGTCTTTCTTGCGATCCCCAACTCCTTCTTATTCACCCTAAAACAGTATAAAACAAAACTATGTATTTTCTAATTATACAATAATTCCATTGGGAATATATGAGACATATTATCACTAAGGTCTCGCCGAAAGAACGGCCAAAGCCTCCAAGAAACAGCCTTATCTTGTTCTTGAAAAAATATGATAAACTTAAGACCTCACTCAGCCCGGCTGATTCTGCCCCGCCACCATGATGACACAAGAAGAGACCCTGGAAACTTCTTCAGTATGTGGGTCCAACTGAAAATTCACGTACTGACCACTAAAAATGATGCCCAGTCCTGCTGAAGCAGCGATGACTTCAGGCCTCTACCCCCACTACTCTCATGCCCCTCCAAAATCATCACCAACTCTAAAAATTCACATCAACAACACATAGTGAAGAGAATAACAGACCAGAAGGAGAATATGCCAACTGAACTAGAAGAGGCAAGTCATCATATACAACATAAGATGACTACTTGGCTAACATATTCGACTGTAGCTCGTGGGCTTTATCGCCAACCCCAACGCTCAGATTCGTCTGCTTGCTGCTGAGAACCTTGTCCCCTACTCATTGTCAGAGCCCAGTATCTTCAAGGCTGAGAAACTCCAACCAGTCAAGCATCTCAGTTTTCTAGTCCGAGACCACCCTGTAAGTCGGTCCTTTGAAAATGAAAAGGGTCTCCCTGAGACTAATGATAACTCAGAAAATTGCCGAACATGCCATCACAATGCTGGTCAACTTATCGAGTGACCAAGAGGTTCTCGAATTCCTTGCAAAGGACGAGAAGTTCCTCGGCATTGTATTCAATCTCATAGTGGTATGTTCAAGGCTGAAGAGACTCGTTATCAGTCGCTAACACATCATCTAGAACCCCGAAGAGCCTAATGCCAACTTGTTAGCCATGCTTGTGGCCAACCTATCCAAGTGGGATGGCTTGAAAGACTTTCTCAAGCGAAAGCAAGACCCCCCAAAGGAACTGGGCTCAGACCAGGTTGTCCTCAACCAACTACTAGATCTGTTTGTCAAGGGACAAGATGGCACATACAACAAGCACGCAGATTTTGACTATCTAGCCTATGTCTTTGCCGATCTCTCCAAGCACGCCGATATTCGAAAGCACTTCCTTGAGGAGCAATCTTATGACAAGGTCATTCCCATTACTAAGCTCAAGGTTTTCACTGAGCACAAGTCCGACATTCGACGAAAAGGTGTTGCTAGCACTATCAAGAACGTTGCCTTTGAGGTTTCATCCCACCCTTCATTCTTATCTGAGGATGAGATCGATATCCTACCTTATATCCTGCTCCCTATAATGGGCAACGAGGAGTACGATGTTGATGAGACAATGGATATGCTGCCCGATCTCCAACTACTACCTCCTGATAAGAAGCGAGACTCGGACAACCAGAATGTGCAGACACATGTTGAAACACTCACATTACTGACGACAACACGAGAAGGGCGAGACCTTATGCGACGTGTCAAGGTATATCCTGTCATCCGTGAGACACATTCGCGAGTCAACGACGAGGGTGTTCAAGAAGCGTGTGAGCGCCTGGTGCAAGTATTGGCAAGAGATGAGGAAGACGAGGGCAAGACAGAGAATGATGTTAAGGCTACTGAGGGTAAGCCTGAGGCTACCAATGGACGAGTGGAAGAGGTCGAGGACGAAGACGACCAACTTGTTGAGGTTTAAGCGCATCTTTTTCAAAGCTAAAATGAGCGAAGGGGGTTGTTCGTGCATGGAAAAGAACAGAAATGTCTCAATTTTCGAAAGGCACCTCAGGGTAAGACTGAGCCGGAAAAACAGAGACTAGAGTTCTTTCATATGGATTGGATATTATAAATATAGGTACTCAAAAGTAACGTATATAGACATTGAATGTTTTGCAACAAAACGAGTGTAATACGCCATGAACCTAACCCAAGGTATCGTACTCCTAGAATGCTGAGCCCGTGAAAGAATGTCCTGTCGCCCAATATTGATGTATATGCCCATAGGTTCCATCATAAACCAAATTTCAAACGCCATCCTCCAATTTTATCTCACATTAAATCATCTATTTAGAATGACCCATATCCTCATCACTTTCCTTGAACATACTCTTCCGGATAGGGCTTGCCGAGGCCTTGGCTGTGATGTAGTCCCGACCAGGAGCCTCGCTGGCACTGGGAGGAGACACTGGTGCAGGGGATACCGGGCCTTCACCAATGGGTGAATTGGGTGTTAGGTCTGCGGGAGGAGAGGGAATTGGAGGCGAAGGCAAGCTTGTATCGTCGGTCTTTGGACTCATGGGAACGGCGGTATGTCGTAGTGCCAAGGCATCGCCTTCAGAGACGCCAGAAACATCAGATGTTACGCGAGCGGGTTTCCCGTCACTTTCGGTTACACCAGACACGTCTGATGTCATGTGATTATGACCTGCTGTGGGAGAGTCAGGCTGCGATACTTGAGGTCCTGTCGATCTCGATACGGTGCTTGCATGTTCCCCTCCTATAGAGTAAGAGTTGCTAGAAGGATTCGACATGGATCGGGGCTTGCCGTCTTTGGCAAAGTGGGAGTACTTTTGGATGATGTCGATGGGTGAAAGACCCGTGTCATGGAGCTCAGGGGGTCTTGAGGTGTCTAAAACTGTCAGAAACTTTCATCGCCACTTGAGGAAATAGTTGCAACTTACCAGGCATCTCATGAATTTGAGTATCAGCCACCTCAGCGGGAGAGACAGGATAGGCAGGAGTATCAGACGGTGATGGTGACAAACCGACGAATCTCGCCGTCGAGGCAACTTCAGTTCCAGGGCTTGTCGGGGTCTCGTCTGTTGTGACTGTTGGGGCCTTCTCGTTGTGCTGGCCCCTGATCCATGAACGGATACGCGAGCCCGGATCCTCAGTACCGTCGTCGCTTGATCTATTCTTGAAGATTTTACGACGGCGCCAGAGGCAGAAGACAACAAGAATACCAGTCACGAACATCAGTCCAAGAACAACTCCAAGAACTGGCGCAACCCAGTTTGCAAGACCAGAGCCGCCGCTCTTGTTGCCATCATCATTGTTGTCGCCACTGTCGAGTCGAGGTCGGCCTGTTGAGACTGCCTTGGTGTAAGGCCAGTATTCCTTGATCTTCTTGGTATCGTACTCAAGGCCAAAGATGTCTTCAAGGGCAGATGTCGACCAGCCGTCTGCAGGGGCAGTCGCCGTTGCGCCGCCTTTGGCATTACCTCCGATTTCAGAATGAATCTTTTCGTGAACGCCGTAATCACTGTACTCGTCGGGATCATACCCGTCCAACCACTGTCCACTGGTGACATTAAAGTTTACAATTGGCCCCTGGTCAAGACAAGTAATCGAACTTCCAGCTTGAGACGTGTAACCGCCAAATACAAGCATTTGGTCAGGATATGGCATGAAGCATTTGTGCCCGGCGCGAGCATGAAGGGATTTTCCTTCGTTGATCTTGATCCACGTGAAGGATGGCAACGAGAGTACCCATACACCATCACTGTAAGCGTCCAAAGGATGAATACCATCGAACCCGCCATAGTAGAAGATGTTGAAACTTGAACGATCTGAGGCCGTGGCGACAACAGCACACCCTCGAGTTCGTGCGCCTGGGCCGTCCTTGGTTTCCTGCTTGTACCATTTCTTGCTGTCTATGTCGTAGACGTCGATTGTCTGCATAAACTCAGGACTTTGCTTCTCCTGTCATCGTGCAGTGTCAGTTTTACTTCCATATCGATGCAAGTTCGGATATGACCTACACTCTCTGTCTCATTTACGGATGTGCCACTTCGTCCTGCCCATTCAGGATAGACAACACCTCCCAGGACAACGAGAATACCTTTCTTGCCCACAGGCACCCAAACGACCTCTGCATTGGCACGTCCCTTGGGGCCTTTCAATGTTGTGTTGGTCCAAGTTTCGTAGAGCTGTTCCTCCATGTTCAAGGTAATGAGCGTGTCGGAAACATTCGTGGCCTTGTTCTTGGGATCGTTCGTGAAGAAAGCTCCATATGTCGGCGATCTCAGTCCAGAGAAATAGAAAGCAAGGTTTTCAGACGGCACATTTGCAGCCCCTCCATACGCAACGTATCTAGTGACGTCTTTGTCCAGCTTGTCATCAACAAAACCTGGCTTCCATGTCGGCTTGTCCGGACCATACTGGTACGCCTGGTAGCCCAAGACTTCATCCTTATCGGGAGCCTGGTACAAGTCGTCGTTTCGCAACAGATCGCCGCCATAAAGGAAGAATTCAGCATCATTACCAAGAAGAGCGCCGTCGATAAAGTTGGGTGCAGCGCCGTTACTGTTTCCTGAGCCGCCTCGTGCTTTTGACATGGCTGGTTTGTCGAGAAGGATCTGCGTCACATTCGTCGTCGTATTAAATGGAGTGCTCAGATTGAAGTTGAGGATAATACCCTCGTTGTTACCTTGGGTTGTTAGTTTGCACAAGATCAATAGACCGGAATGACCAACCTGTGTCAAGTCCTGTAATAGTTTCGCCATCATTCATATGTGCAGTCCATTTGATATCACCGCCATCTAGATACACCATATCCCGAATCATTATTGCTGCTTAGACATTAGACAACGCTTTAACGAGATCAACAGACAATTTTCTTACCTCTTGGTTGTTTCCAAATACATATTTCAGTACTGATTTGGCCGTCTTGCCAGGCATCAAACTGTGCTATGGCTGGGCATATGGCCGCGGCGAGGAATGCCCAAGGTGCAGCGTTTCTAAACATCATGATCGCAATCATGAATTATTCAGAGGGCGTCGCACAGAGCAGGCGTTTGAAAGAAATTAACTGCAAGGAGATGCTAGTGGACCATTGCTTATTCTGTCCTGAAGACGCTCTCAATGGCCGGAGGAGAGACCGAATACCCGCTGGGAGGCAAAGTGTACACAGGGAACAAGGCTACTTTGGGAAGGTAAGCAATCCCTATTGAACAAAGAAACAGCCTCGGTCTAGAATCAAAGATCACTAGAGTGTCCGAGGGGCTCGATGCTTGGTGGGCTTGTGCAATATGCAAGTAGAATGGGCGGGCAAGGATCAAGGAATTAGACTCCAAGACAAACCGATGGTAAGATGAGAATCCAAACGGTATAGAGAGAATCCAAAAACGGTCTGCAAGACAGAATATCAAGATGGAAGCCAAGTCTACAGTATTCTCTGTAGAACAAACGTTTGCCACCGAGACCAGTTGAGATCGGAGGGGATGGGAATGGGGAATGGGTAGGGCTGAGGGATCAGCTGTTCCTCAAGCCCAGACAGCAGATTCGTCGGTTAGAGGTTTAGAGAGTCATTGGGCTACACCCATGCGAATATGGACACCATCTTACTGCGATGCAGCATGCTCTGCATGCGCTGGCTACGGTCAGGGTTATGCTTCCGAGCTGACACCGTTCTGTGAGGACATGACTTTTGACCGGGATCACTCCATATCTTTCTCTCTACTCAGCCTCAATCCTCTGGAGCCTGATTCTGCCGCTAAATTATGAGGAGCTAGGCTGACCGTTGAAAATGGTTCATCCACTTCAAGTGCGGAAATTTTCAGAGCGGTAAACAGGTGGGTATTCTGTTGCTAAGGGCTGACTTCGAGGAGTTTTTGATCTGGGATCGACCAGGGACTGGACCAGGGTGTAGACACTGCTCCGAACAGGCCCTTTCAGCTTATGCACCCGATGGAACGGACGGTAACCGATGACGGTCGAGGAAACAGATGAACAGCCGAGTCAAGATGCAGGCTGTCAAGTTTTCTCGAACAAAGAACCAGTAGTTATGGCTGAAAAGCAGACGAACCAACAGGAGCTCGTTGGTGGTGTTTTGTTTCACAGACTGTTAACAGCCACAACCGCTAAGTGGCCCAGGCAGTTGGAACACGGCGATCTCGCTTGAGGTTTCAAGTTGATTGGACCAGTTGATCTCGCTGGATAAGGATAAGGCTCTGGGCAAAGACTTTTGCCTTGTCTTTTTGTGGTTTTTCTTGTCAGCACCGGATTTTCCTATTGCGACGGAACGCGGACACGGACATGACCAGACGGAACAACTGGCTCTTTCTGGCAGAGATGTCAGAGTCGCAAGAAGAAAGTGCAAATCCAAAAGTGCCATCCGTCGAAGGACGGGTAAAGAGACTTTGGAGGCTGGGCTTATCCGAGATTGGACTGACATGGCCGATCTTACCATCCACATCCCTGCCAAAAATAAGCACTGGCACACATGTCCGGGGGGAGACAGTGTAACGAGACCACATCTCACCCATCGGACCCTCTCTCCGTGAAGCCAAGGAGAAGAGAGCCTCCGTCCATACAGAAAAGGGTGTTATTTTTGCACTACAAGGATGATCTCTCCATCAACTCATGCGCTGTGCTGGCAACCTAACCATCCAAGTCTCTTAGTCCGCTGCATATCGGACGCAGCTCATCGAGGCCCCCGCAGCTACGGGGAGTGGCCATGATGAATCAAAAGTCGCGCAGATATCAGACTGAACGCGATGTTGTGACCAGGCGTGGGGGAGGGAGAGACGAACTGTGGGCAACACAGCATCCGGCTTTGGCAATGTTTGGTTATTGAGGTTGGCAGTTGTTAAATAAGTGTGGACTTGAGAGAACAAAGAAAAAGGTTCAGATGATGATTCATCTGCCAACACGTCAAGTCGGCCAAGGACAATATCTGATCCGAGCACCGTCGACCCGTGATTGCAATGGATCCAATGTTTTGTTGTTGTGGTAGGTAAGCTGTAAGGTACCTCGAGAGACAGAGACAGACCTTCAGCCTTCAGTCGGGTTCAATAAGGCTCGGCATGTGTGGCGGGGGCTACAGTGGGGCTCAGGGTCGACCCAGTGGGGATTGCAGCGGGCAGTCAGCTTTTAGCTTAATTATCCCGGTATCCAACCTTCGATTGCTCATTGACCGACAGACAGACATGACATCCTTTCTACCTATACCTAGTCAGGTACGCGAGCGCTTAGTACAGAATCTGCATTCTTTTTTCTCCGTCTCGTGAAGAAACAGGATTTCTATTCAGTATTTGAGTGTTTCCAGAGACAAAACTCGTGCAATGATCGCCCGTGATAAAACGGATCGGAAATCAGTGACAAGTGACGAAATCGGGAGTCTCCACTCTCTCCCGCTCTCACAGGGCTGGACCGAAGCAAAAACTTCCGCCCTGGATTGGGTTGCTTTGTTTAGACTCCCACCAATCACATCACGAGATGCCCTGAGAACCAGGCTGTGGCGTCTACCTGCCCGCCCGTTTCACTACAAGCCACCCACTAACTCTACTTGGCTTTCTTCCATGAGTTCCGAAGGAGTGAGCCTCGAACTTGCCGTCTCAACCTCACTCGCTCGACGAGTCAACTTCTATTGAGGCCTCTCCACATTCAATATTTGACATCCAACTCCAAAGGACGCACTCACGCACGCAAGCATCCATTGTCTCTGTGTGCCGCACTTGTTATGCCTTGCTGTTTACGCAAGATAATTTTACAGCCAATGGCTCGCTCGATCACAATGTGACTGGCCAATTTTGCACTTTTAATACGGGGATTTCTGAACCCCTCTACACCCAAAACGCCGTCGACATCCTCTGAGATCCGGCTTTTTATGAGCCACAGCATCATTGGCGTACCTTACACGTCGAATCGGTGACACTTCTGCTGCATTGTCTATTATTATCACAGACCACTCCGCAAACTTCCTCTCCCGTCCCAATGTCACAGTCTTGCGCGTCAGGCCTTGGCTTTCAGGCTGAAGGAAAAGAACGGAGAGCGGAGAGCGGAGTACCGTTCGATGAATTTTCAGTCAACCCTATCTAATCCCAAACCATGTCAGATATTCCATCTTGTCTGTCATGTGGTGGCCTTGTTGTCAGCACAACCCTCGTGGGTCGTGATGTGATATTGTCACTTCTCCGCCCCTTCACGGCCCGCAGCTCTGGATCTAAGAGCTCTCCGAGACATCAGAACAAGGCCCTTGTCCAAGTGGACCTTCAAAGGTCGTGCTGCTTCCTCAATTGGGGCATATCTTAATGTGTATACCCCTGTCAGACCCTTGTTCTCATCCATGTTCTATATGCATGTAAATGCATTGTTGCTCATGCTACGGATGGCTCAAGGTCAGCAAGCTCAGGCAAGGTACCCACAAACGCTTCCAGCACATCTTAGCTACAGTGTCGTGCTCCCTCTCAATGGACCTTTTGTGATGTTCCTTGCTCTTTGTTTTAATAAGTCATCTTTTCTTTGGTGCCCAGACTAGGATCTCTTTGATTTGGCTGACACGCTTGGCTGTTGAGTTTGATTACATACAAACTTTTCCACCTGGTGAATCGGCTCTGCTCTTTCATCGACCCGCGACTCGGCTTTCTTAGCTGCTTCCCTGCCGCGTGTATACGCCGTAGTGGCTTACCAGAGTAAAATAACTCTACTTGTGGATGTAGATGTATGTGGTGGGCTTGAAAATCCCCATTGCCGGTTTCTAGTAAGGCTTCCTCTGTTGCTCAGCCCCCAACCCAGTCCCTGCTCCTCCACCATATATCTGTGATGTTTCTTCAAGCTCAATGCATTTGATCTCTTTGTTTGACCTTTTCTAACATCTCACCCCAGAAGAGTTGGACTTTGACGTTCGTTTCGACCACACTCGCTACTAGGTCCAGACGGCTCTGACGCTGGTATCACCCACTCGTTGCATTGAAGGCGGCTGCCTGTCATGCGCTTCTCACTATTACTCAGTGCCCTAGGCGCTGTAGCTGTTGAGATTCCAGCTCAGAACGCGGGAGAAGGTCTTTATCGGAGGAGTGAATCAGCAAGCCTCCAACCTCCTGCTGCCAATACGCAGGGGCCCGCTCAAGATGGTTACTTCGCCAGCGCTCCCCAAGTTCAGACTTCTGCAGCCAAGGTAGAGCCAGAAACAACAGCGGCTCCGGCACCTCAAGTCACCACTGCCGCGCCAGTTGAGCAAGACAACGCCAGTGTTGACGGGGCCGATACAGGAACCCCGTACATAGAGGACGGCACCATGGTAGTTTGGGATGCTAAGTGCGGCTGTCCTATACCCGTGACGACGACCGTGGTGGTTCCTCCTCCCCCGGTTATCACAGACAGCTATCCTGCCAACGATCCAACCACAGTAGCTCCACCGCCCGAGACTACCACCGAGACGCTTCCACCGCCCCCGGTTGTTACAGCTTCTTACACCGTAGTTCCGCCTCCAACCTATGGGCCCTCAACCACCAGCGAGGAGCCTCCTGCGCCTCCAACAACAACGAGTGAAGCCCCATTGCCCCCTACCACCACGACCGAGCCTTACGTGCCTCCTACTACAACTACTGAAGCTCCAGAGCCTCCGACAACAACGACCGAGCCGTATGTACCTCCCACTACAACTACTGAAGCTCCTGAGCCTCCAACTACTACCACTGAGGCCCCTAAGCCTCCCACAACCACTACTGAATCTCCTGAGCCTCCGACCACGACTGCGCCGCCTGAGACAACTCAATCTTGGTAAGTCACATTGATTGTTCAAATAGCTTTCACTAACATGCTTGAAGCGCTCCTGGCGGCACCACAACTGTCACTGAAAAGGTTACAGAAAAGGTCACCGTTACTGAGACTGAGAAGGTGACAGAAAAAGTCACGGAGAAGGTGACGATAACCGAGACTCAAGCTGCATCGACAGTCACAGAAACAGTTCGCGAGAGAACTACCTTGGTTGAGACTCGACCTGGACCGACGTATATTGAGACGCAGCCGGTAACAGTGATAGAAACTGTGCCTGGACCTACTTTCGTCGAGACACTTCCAGGGGAGACTATTGTTGAGACTCTGCCCCCCGTCACAATCACGGAGCCTGGAGTAACAATCACAGAAGATGGGGGCACTGTTACGGTTCCAGGACCAACAGTTACCGAGGCTGGAACGACCGTGACTGAGCCAGGCACTACTGTGACGCTTCCTGAAGTCACTGTAACTGAATCTGGCAGCACTGTCACTGAGGCTGGAACCACCGTTACTGAGCCTGCATTGACAATTACCGACGTCGTTACTATTCCAGGAAGCAGGGTTACTATCACGGAGACTGGAGAAGACGAGACAGTGACTATCCCCAGAACTGTTGTCCAACCTGGTGAGGATAGAACTGTGGTAAGGACTGTGACTCTGCCCGGTCAGGAAACTGTTGTCACGGTATCTGGAGAGGAAAGGACCGTCACGGTTCCCGGAGAACGTACTGTTGTTACTGTCCCTGGAGAGCGGGCTACTGTCACTATTGAATCGGTCGTCACAGAGAGACTGCCTGCAGAGACTGTTACCCTGACTAAGGACGGCGAGACGGTTGTCACAGTGGTTCCAGGCCCGACAACTGTCTACACTACTACTTTGACCATTGGCCAAACAGTACAGCTCCCTCCTACCACAGTGACAGCCACTCCTGGGCGCATCACCTTGTGCCCCAAGCCTACAGGTCGATCTGCGCCACTCAACCGCAAGTCTGACCTCACATTTGGTTGCGAGCTAGGCTACGTCTGCAACCCGCCGAAGCCAGCATGGTGCAACTTCTGGGCCGAGCCACCTGATGAGGACTATCTTTGCGAACCTCAATACTGTATCAAGGCCCCCAAGGTCAAGAAGGCGAAGTGGCGCAAGAACAAGACCGGTTTCTACCCTCGTTCTCCTGGCTACTTCAACCTGAACCCGGAAGCTTTCGGTCTTTCTTATGATATCTTTGAGAAGCAAGTCTATGAGAAGATCGTGAGTGGTGAGCTGAAGACCTTCTCGACTGGAAACTGGGCTTCACAGACAACCTTGAGTGACTGGCCTGATGCCACTACTTCGGTAGCAGAGTCCTATGACAACATCCCCAGCAACAACCAACGGCGTGGGCTCCACATGTTCGACAGGCGAGATGTCACTCCAGCTATTTGCTACGATGACTGTGATGGTGCTTACAAGATCGCACTCTCAACTGGAAAATCGGACAGGCTCTGCAGAGCAGGTTCTTCATTCCGTGGCAGCTACGATATGTGCCGCGACTGTATCAGTGACAACACTTCCAAGAGCAAGAACACCATTCGTGATTATGTTGAGCCTGAGTTTAGCCAGTTTATTGATTACTGTGATGGAAAGGATACTACGACTGCCACCACAGCTGCATCTGGTCCTGAGTCCCAGGTCACTGGATCTGCGGATGTGGAGACGACAGGACAGGTCGAGGCCACCTCTGGCGGTTTCAGTGCCCTTCCAGTCACAACTGAAGAGTCCGAGCCTGAATCTACCAGTGCTGAGGCCGAACCCCAGCCTACCACTACGGATGCTCCCGAGCCTACTACTGAAGCTGTTGTTACCTCGGATGCTGCTGAGCCGACTAGTGTTGGGGATGAGAGCACCGACATCGCAGAACCTGTTTCTACAGAAGATGCTTCTACGGAAGTTTCTGAGAAGGCCCAGGCGACCACGGACGCAGCTGGGTCGACTTCTGGTGCATCACAGCCAACCACATCTGGAGAAGCTGCTGAAGAGAGTTCGGTTCCGGCTGAGACAACTGAAAAGGCCGAGGCGACCGAGGCTGAGACAGCGGCTGAGGAGACATCAACCAATGGGTCTGAATACTCTGAAGCTGGTGAGTCTACCACTTTGTCTATCACAGCCAAGAGTGTTGTCGTAACTGTCACATCGTCACCTGGTGATTCTGAGACTGATCTAGTTTCTACCCATACAGAAACAGGTTCGAGAACAGCCCAGACCAAGGGCACCGAGACGGATTCTGCCGAGACAGGTTCAGAAACTGATGTTTCTGGAGCTGCCACCGAAACGACTATCAAAGCAACACGCTCTGGCAAGGCAGATGCTACCGAGACTGAATCTGAATCTGGGGCCACCGCGACAGAGACAGAGTCAGGATCAGATTCAGAAACAGAGACCGAATCTGGCGCTTCTAGAGCTGCTACTGAGACCAGGTCGCGCCTCGAGACACGTACTTCATCGTCTACCTCGGACGAGACTGCCGCACCTTCAACGGTTGAGGCTGCTGCATCACGATTGACAGCTAGCTTTGCCACTATCATCGCACTTTTCTCGATGCTGATGGTGCTCGTTTAATCTTCAAACAACTTTTTTGAACTTATTTTTTTCACGACACTCCTTACATTAATGTCTATTCGACGATGACTACACGTTTATGTTTACGCTTCATGGACACTCAATGCACATACAGGATTTTTGGGAGAGACGGCTTTATATACTTGGATATTTGGCTTTTGCCACTACACTCATTTGGCGCATGGTGGGAAGCATATAGAATCAGCGTTGAGATACCAGACACTCCTTATATATATACCACGGGCATTAGCGAGGAGATGAGATTGTTTGAGTAGAAAGATGGTGGTCATAGTGGGCCAGATTTAATAGCAGGGAGAGCACCTGAGATGCATGGCATGAAGTTGAAAATTGATCATATTGTCGCCACTGATTTGGCCGGCTGAGTTAACAATCTTGTTGTCTGCTTTGCGTGAGTTGGTGTGTGTGATATACTATGGTACAAATATAGAGTACAATCGCCCTTCCTATCATACATAGTACAATTTGACAAAAGAAATGTTGGTGATAATCGTGAAGTCGTCTCGAATCGTGCAACATCCGGCTCCGCTACCAGGCGCACCGAAAAGACATGTCTTGTCGATTGTTAGTAAATAGTAACATTTTCTGACGCCTTCGACTTACTGGGGTTTTTTTATATATAATTCTTTCCTTTTATTCTTTTCTTTCTTGTTCATCACCAGTCGCTTAGGCCAAGTTCTTTGCGTCTGACATAGAGAGGCTCGTCAAAGTTGCCAGCTTCAAGACTCTCAAGATATGCCACCTCGGCATCGACTGTCGACCTGCGACGAGGGAAGACCCAAAAGGAAGGTAAAGAAAGGCCAAGCATATTGACTGTGTGTCTTTCGGATATGGCTAACAACCAGTGTTGCTCTTGAAGAGATATGAGTTAGTTTTTGTGAGTGAAGGTATTCAGAAACTGTCTCAAATCTTTTAGAAAAGCATTCCCGCCACCTATTATATATCCCATATCCCTCTCACAAATATGAATTCTTGTAAACGCCTCCATCTCCAAAGAATCCCAAAGCCCTATCGCCATGTCCGCGATCTCGGACGGAATAGGCAAAGGTTTGAACCCTGAAGGGTTCTGGGCTCTTAGCCTGGAATGCAAGGGGCATCGAACGTCTAGTGGCGGCTATCTACGCTGATCAGCCTCTAAGTGGAGGGAAATGGCATGTCCTAGTTTCTTCGGCATGGCTTCTGTGTGGAATGCTGAAGCTCATAGTTGCGGCTGTAGTGTAGAGTCAATCTCGCCGAGGCTTTGACGTAGCGATCTGCGGATGGTTCCTGAAAGAACGGCGTCGATCTCTAGAGATGTGACATGAGAGGCTGAATTCAAGCAATCGAATAGGAAATGAAGAGTCATCTTCTTTCTTTCATTAACAAAAATCCAGTATCTGAGAAAATTCATCATGTTCATCCCAACCAACGCCGTCATTCCTGAGCTTGTTTGTCATGCACATTATAAGTAAGTTACATCAAAGAGCAATAGTCAGAGTCTGTGTCTGTATGTATCCAGCTTTTGCCTCCCATCCGTCATTCATCTGTCTAGAAAGTCATGTCTCATTCCACAACCAGTCCCTCGAGCGCGCGCATTGCTTTTGATCCTTCACTCTCAAATCGGTTGACAATCGACTCGCATTCATACTTCAGCTTCTTCTCCGCCTCTGAAGCATTGTAGTATATCCACTCCTGCACTGTCATCTGCTTCTCGGGTGACGTCAAAGTCTGTCCCTGCTTAAGGTATCGTTCTACGCCATTTTCCTTGTCTGTGTTGACACGCGGTGTTCCAAAGACAGCCTCGAGATCCAGCTCTGTCCATGGTGCCGTGCTGCGGAGTCCTGCAATCACGTTGCGCCTGGATGGTGACGAGCGCGTTGGTGTAGAGTTCACTGGTGCAAGTGCTACTCTCTTGGGATTGGAACTCGTGGTAAGTCTGGAGGAGGGCGGTTGGTTCTCGGCATCAGAGGATTGGGGTGATTGAGAGGGTGAGATGGCTGCTTGTCGAGCCGAGGGTGCGGGAGAGATGATTCTCCCAGGAGTAGATGGCGGGTTTGCCAGGAGAGCCGCGCTAGCGGGTGGTGATGATGGCATAGGCTGTTGTGCGGGAGATGCCTGCGCCGATTCGAACGATACAACACGGGAAGAGGGTGGCCTCTCATCCTTCTGTTCCTCGGACGCGTAGACTTCGACGTCCTCTTGCATGCGCTCTTCGACCGGTTGTGTGAAGGGCTGTGTGGATTCTTGGCTCGCCGCTGCTTCCATCGATTTCCGAGCTTCCAGTGACTTCTTTGAAGGACGTCCGCGACCACGTTTAGGAGCTGCTTCACTCACTTGGCTCTCGTCAGGTCCAGCAGATGGACGAGATGTCAATGAAGCCTTGGAAGGGCGTCCCCGGGGTCGCTTTGTGGGTTGCTCCTCAGCAGGCTCTGGAGTAGCTTCTTCTGGTGCTTCAACTAGCTCCAAATCATTGGCGGAGGCCCTGGAGGCAAGGGATGCCTTGGATGGGCGTCCACGACCTCGGCTGCCTGTACTCAACCGAGAATTATTAGACTTCTTGACAACAGTGTCAGTGCTAACAAGACTATCGTCGCGGGCTGTATCGTCAACCTGAGTCTCTGTTTCTGGTTGTGTGACCTCTTCCTCTGGCACTCCCTGTTCCTGGAGCTGTACGTTCTCAGGCTCAACTTCACTTTCCTCAAGATGCTCAGGTGCCGCCTTGGTCTTCTTAGACTTGCTCTGCTTGGAAGCCTTTCTAGTTCCAGCCTTTCGACCTTTCTTTGGGATATGTAATTCCTGAAATTCAGGCTCAGGCACGTGCTCAGGTTCGACCTCTGGCTCTGGTTGAGGTTCATGCTGGGGTGCTGGCTCCTCATCAACCTCCATCTCAGCCTGTAAAGCTCGGAGTTCGTCATCAACATCGTCTTCATTCGGCTCCACTGGCTCAGGATTGAGCATGGCATAGTCTCGGGAATACTCGTGTTTCTCAGCCTTAGCTGCCTTCTCTCCCGTCTCTTTCTTGCTCTGACGTCTTTCAGAATCAGAGTCGGCAGTTATCTCCTCGTCTTCTGTAAGCTGTCTCTCAAGGTCTGCTTCGAGTTGGCGCTCAATCTCATCATCATCAGGGAATGTTCCAGGAGTTGCCTCGTAACCAGTCGTCACAATCTCCGAGGTCGCGGAGCCTGATGACACGGCGCGAGAAGATTTAGCTGACGCCTTACGTGTCGTCTTCTTCTTGCTGCCCTTCTTAGAGACAGAGACTTCGGTGACATCAACCGATTCATCGTGCTGTAATGTCGACTCATTGACAGAAGCGCTGCCACCTTTCCGCGTGGCACGCTTCTTGCCTGGTGGAGACATGGCCATGCTACTGGCGTCTTCCACTGCAGCGCTGTCTCGCTTCTGCCCTCGAGCAGGCTTTGTTACTGGTGCCTCTTCTTCTTCAATGGACACTTCAACATCTTCGACGGGTGCTTCCTTTTTGGCTTTTGTCTTTCGTCCTTTTGTAGTCGCTTTGCGAGCCTTTGTCTTCTTTCCGCCCTGTGTAGTCGAAGTTGTTGTCAAGACGCTGTCCTCAATGGCGGCTGTAGACTCGTTGATCGACGTCACCTCCGATGCGACTGTAGCGACTGATTGCGCAGACAATCGCGAGGCTTTAGATGCGCGCCCAGCCTTGCTTCGGCCAGACTTCTTTGTAGATTGCTTTTCTTCAAGAAGAATGAAGAACGGGCATCCAGGTGATCGGTTGTAATGCTCATCTCTGTAGACACCCAGTCAGTCCACGCGATAGAGGAAACGAAGGAGCGATACTCACAGCGGCTTGTCGCCAGGCTCCCAGCCGTCGAGGGCCAGTTGGCAGTAGGTGCACGTGGCCATATCGTCCGAGTCTTCAGTCGGTGTGTACTTCCATCCTGCATCGACTAGCTGCTTGGTTTTGCACTTCCATCCCTTCTTAGAATCATGGGGCCATCTTCCAGCAAATGTGGCCTTTCGAGCATCCTTCATATATGGCTGATCAGGATCTTGTTGCGCATAATCTCCGACCTCGGCCTCAATCGCGGCGACAACCGCCCAGCCACATTCGGGAGCATGCTTCAGGTGCTCGAGGAGAGGGTCATCATTGGTCTCCCAGCCGTCGAGTCCCTTGTGGCATAGAAAACATGTGGCGTTGTCGGGGTTTTCTGGTGTGGGATTGAAGAAAAGTCCAGCGCGGGCGAGCTAGAAGATTGTCAGCGGATTATTATGGTGCGAATATCTGGCCGGGTCATCGTACGCTCGCGGGTGTGATGCTCTTGTGCGGCCAGTTCAAAGCTTTTGCGCCCCTTCCGCTCGCTGTAGAACCTCGCTTTTTCGAGTTCTTCTGAAAGGAGGCCAAACGGCTCTCGTATGTGATGAATTGGTCCGTGACGTCGTCAAAAGACATGGTTGTTGTAGTGTTGCGCGTGAAAGCGCGGTCAGTCAAGGGTATTTAAAACAAGACGCGATGCTTCGACTGTGGGCAAACAAATTGGAGAGCTTGGTCTAGTTTAGTAGTGAGCAGCTAGCAAGCGGTCGACGACGTAGGAAAAAGAGAAAATAGAATAGATAATCGTGCTCATGAGAGGATATGTTCAACTCGAAAACAAGGGAGCGCGCTGCGTCAACACAATAGAACTGAATGACGGTGAAAGACGGTTGTGGTGGAAGGAATTGAATTAGAGGTGATCGTAGCGAGCGAGGCCTAACTATCCAAGACGGGCAAGCAAGTAACGCAAAGTGTCGGGGTGGGTCCTGGCGCGTTTGTTTACTTTGGTGGATCCATGCCAGCAACTCAACCCCAGAGATCTAAACATCCATCCCATGGCCTACTTAGGGCCCTACTGGTAGGTCACCAATAGAGGCCTGGGAAAATACAGCACTTTGATACGGTGAGTATCAGGTGGAAATATTGCATTGTTGTTGGGGTGGTAAAGTCGACTGTCCATTCCGATATTGTCAATTGGCCCAATTGCTACTCCATACTCCAAATATCTTAGCACTACCATCAATCACATCCAAGGAAGAAGCAAGCATCACAAGGAAATCGTATATAGTCTGACTCGTCAATTCTGACATATGACCCTACACCTCAATTCATCACAGCTTGCCAGCAGCCTTCAGTCCTCGCTCACCATCAACCAAGATACACCATCCCTCATGGCCTCGGCCACCATCTCCAGCAACAACAGCCTCAAATGTCCCAGGAGCGTTGGCAAACTTGAGGACGGCATCATCAAAACTGCCAGGCTGCAGCCACACCGACGGAATGCCCTTCTCCTTTGCCTCCTGAAGCACCTTTAGGGTCGCTGCTGGTGGAGTAATGACTGATAGAGATGTCTGCGTAGGGTTTGAAAGAGCGGTCACACTAGGAACAGTAGGATGGTCCTTGTTCAGAGCATTGATGGTTTCTGAGCCCGGGTTGATGGGAGTTACCGGTAAGTCATGGTGGAGATACCAGGCAAAGACTACAAGTTCCTTGATTAGCAAGATGCCATCACATCCAGACAATGAACCGGTAGCCTTACCGCGATGTCCGAACTTGGCAGGGTTGGAGCTGGCGCCAGCCACGGCATAGGCGGATGATGCAAAGAATTTACGAACAGTAGCCTCAGTCGCCATTTTGAAGATAATATATGTTGCTCAATGTTGGAGAAACAAGTGCTTGATGATGCTGTAAGTGAGTTTGTGCCGAGGATAAAGGTCATTGCGGGGCTCTACTTAAGACGCAATACCTCGCTCACACTTACAACTGATTGCCATTAACCGGCCATTATAAATCATTGCAATGTTTGGAGCTTATAGGCGAATCATGAGGCACTTTCCATGTGAAACGCCATTATCATTGGATCGATTCCATATTCAGGCAAGTTCCCTCGTACAAGAAATGTATCTCCTAGGAGATTGTTGAATTGACTCCGCCGTTGGAAAGCTGTTTACTACCACTCATCCAGGATCGACTGAGTCGGATGATACCGTCCATCTGGCGGTGATTTCAATGACACTATAGACTGAGTATTCTCTCTTTATTTTATGAATACTACCGTGATCATCAGGTTGTTGTCAAACTAAATTTATGCTCTTCAACGGTTCGGAAGTTAGGAATCCTGTTAGATAGACGCCGACTCGAATCATCAATCCTTAAGATAGAATACAACACCGTGAAAGATGCTTTCAGTAATATAGAGTAATTAACATAGTCTACTGAAGACCTTATCGAGTTTCTCATCACAACAGAAGTGTGATTTTGGTCAATTGCAAACTGACTAGGCTTTGGTGTTCAGGGTAAGCAACAACGGCTTGGAATCATGAGATACAACGCGGGACAGATCATGATCGGTAGTTAGCAAGCGAACAAGATCTACGATAAGCTTCATTATTAGCTAGGACTTGAATGATGCTAGCCAAAGCTGGGAAGACTCAGCCAAGAGGTAATTTCCGAGATCGCGGGATGAAATGGAACCCCCAAGATGGATTCAAAAAGAGATTAAACGATTACAATGACGTCGTTCTGGAAATTCAATGTCACATGAAGAAGGGTAGCAATCTCAGGGTCTGCAGAACTTAGGGTTCCTTATCAGAATTGGCTTCAACTCCATCAGGTATCAGGTATGAATAAATGAAGCAGACCTCAGTATCGTCACAAAGTTTTGAGGCTGTCCGATCTTGACTCTCCCAGAATAGATAGGTACCTAGTCTATAGAGTTTTTGGTTACTGAATTGGCGCAGAATGGTCACAGAAAACATGACGATATGTGTCTCTCAAAACAGGAAGATCTGGGGTATTAGTCAAAGAGTTTTGTCAGCATGGATATAATAAAGACGAAAGGAAGTCTCGCAGCGACGACCATAGGAAAATGCATGACCAAGAATAATCGATACAAATTGGGTTGATGATTTGATCATTTTATTAGCTTGCATGAGTGAAACATTAAAACGAAAGCGTCGCATCATGGGAGTGTACTGTAGCCAAGTATTGGCAGCCTTGATAACTGACCATTTTAATACGAAGGGTCCTTGTGAGGCTCTGCTGCATTTGGAGGGATGGATGGATTCCATCCAGTGTCACGATAGCCTCACCAGGAAGAGCTTCAGCCCAGACACGTTGGAAGTCCGAGAACCGCGACTTCGGCAGTTGATTTTTTATGTCGAGAAGCCTCTTGGGCCGACGTTTGACATAACTTTGATTCATCCAAAAGGGGCCTTGCATTATTTACTCCGGTTTCAATAGTTTCACCGCCAAACGACATTAGTAGAGAGGAGACATAATTAAGTAGACAGCTTTGGTGGCTGAGCTGCCTTAGGGATGGTCAGGCTTTTTCTGGACCTACAGGCATGGCTGACTTTGGCCCATAGGATGACCCCGTTGCCCCGTCAGTGTATGGGAAAAGAGCCCAGGGAGGCCAGAGCGTGGAGAGGAAATGCAAACGGGATGCAATCTTGGCCCTCTTTTCCTCTTTCTTCATCTTTCAACCTCTCAACACCATTTCCTACCCTCGAGAACCATCTCAAAGACATCTTTCGACCGTTGTAGCAACTGTTTGTTGTGTCACCAAACCAAGCCAAACCAACCAGCCACACACACACACACACACCCACATCCACTAACGTCAACGTTGACCCCCCTCTAATAAAACAAACCAAAAATGGTGAGTGAGCTCAGTTGCCCCGGACACCCCTTTCTTCGCCCACGTAAACAATGCACCCCGCCCTCTGATTCGACAGTTTGGTCGCCCGAATAAGTTGGAAGTTGGTTTTGCTTCAGCTCGCCCGGCACAAGCCTTCCATTGGTTTTCTGACCTGCATCTTGCATACTTCTACAACTACCGAGTAGCAACACTTTCAATCGCATTCTTCAGAACGCATTTTCCTCATACACTCGAGCCTCGAAATCAATCAAATAAGCAAGCAATCATGTCTTCTAACAAATTCGATTCTCAGGCTTCTACCAACTACAAGGAGGCTTTCGCCCTGTTCGACAAGCGCGGAAACGGCCGTGTCACTGTTGACAGCCTCGGTGATCTGCTGCGCGCCTGCGGCCAGAACCCTACTCTTGCTGAGATCCAGGACCTCGAGAAGAATGTCGGTGGTGAATGTGAGTATACTCCCTGCGGTGCGATTTAAAAGCGCATGACTGACGCTGGCGATACAGTCGACTTTGAGACATTCCAGCGTGTTTTGAACCGCCCTGGCGGCTTCCGCGATCCCGGCGAGCCTGAGGAATACTGCCGCGGTTTCCAAGTGTTTGATAAGGATATGACGGGTTTCATCGGCGTCGGCCAGCTCAAGTACATTCTGACAAACCTGGGCGAGAAGATGACTGATGAGGAGGTCGATGAGCTCCTCAAGGCCGTTGACACCAGCTCAGGCCAGGTCAACTACACTGGTAAGCTGTACAGCACCCGATGTCCAATAGGGCAGCAGCTAATGCGATGCAATCACAGACCTCGTGCGAACCATCCTCGCCAACTAGACAATGTACAGATATGGGCGGGTTAGGTTATGCATCTGCGTTGACGGACCGGCGTTTGCTTGTTTGATTGATTGATTATGGATATGGATGGATGGAAATCGGCTATGGGAACGCTGAAATGATGAATTATTGCTGCGTATTCGCGACGCACTAGCATGTTGGATTTTTGTAGATACTTGGGGGACAGGAGTCTAGAAATGAAGCTCTATGTGCCTTGACTTGAAGCGTGTCTCATTTGGTGAAGTGATCATGACCTGAGCTCATGACGACGAGACTGATATGAATAAACAACCTTGATTAACCCTCGTTTCTGTTTATATAAACAGTTTCACATAAATCGATTACGATTATGGCCTCAAGCCTAAATTGTGCCATATATAGCACATGATAACTCATTAGCCGCCCTGATCATGACACCGCATCCGATTGCCCCGCGTTTTCCACCCATAAGCGGGTCCACGAAGGAGCTCTCTCTAAGGTAGGTACCTTTAGCTGCACCTTCACTTAAGGTATCGCCCCATCTTGCTGCATCAACAGTACCTGTAACGCCCTCTCAACGCCTTTGACGCCTAGAAACGCATCAATCGATTTATAAGTTAGTCTCAGAGCATAAGCCCCTCTTTCAACTGTAGGTTGCCTCAATAATCCATCATCAAGCCAATCGGCTAACATTCCAAGAAACATCCCGAGCCCGTCGTTCCAATTTATATCCAAGCTGGATAAGCGTGCTTCCCGCAGGCCCCTCCTCCTCCTACTCTCTCTCTTCATCCTCCTCGTCGCCGCCACTCTGGCTTCCTCACAAGCTTTCTCTCGTCTCGGCTCTTTAGTGAATCACTTCAGATTCCAGGCCCCACGAACTATTCTATCACGAAGGCAGCTCGTTACTAGCACAATGGCTCCCGACAAGTATCGTAACCCTCCTCAGGCACCGCCTCTGTTCACCGCCACCCCCGAATCGATCGCTGCCGACACCAAGAAGCTTTGTGATGCTACCAAGAATGTGTTGGACTCTGTAACTGCGAATGTTACTGCCGACAAGGCCTCTTTTGCCAATGTGCTTGAGCCCATCCTCATTGACGAGAACTTGGCTGCTACGCAGAGACGCATCTTGACCTTCTACCACCATGTCTCCACCAACAAGGAACTTCGCGATGCCTCTACTGAGGCTGAGAGTGCCTTCAATGACTTCGGCATTGAATGCAACATGCGGGAGGACGTCTTCAACGCCGTCGATGCTGCCTACGCCAACGAAGAATCTCAGGATCTCACCAAGGAGCAGGCGCACGTTCTCGAGAAGGAGCGACAGAAGTACATTCGAAACGGTCTTCGACTACCCGCTGGACCCAAGCGAGACCGCTTCAAGGAGATCCAGAAGCGTCTGAGCGAGCTTGAGATAAAGGCCCAGAAAAACCTTAACGAAGAGAAGGGTGCCATCTGGTTCACCCCCGAGGAACTCAAGGGAGTTCCTTCTGACGACATTGACATTGATTCCCTGGAGAAGGGCACTGGCGAGAATGAGGGCAAAGTCAAGCTGTCCTTCAAGTACAACCATTACTTCCCCCTCATCAAGTATGCTATCGACGCCGACACTCGCCGCAAGTACACAATCGCGGAATCCAACAAGGTAAGATAGATGAGCGACGAAACTCCAAAATCTCTGCTAATAAAACCTTCAGGCGAATGTCAATGTTCCTATCTTCCAAGAGATCATCACCCTCCGAGATGAAGCCGCTCGCCTTCTCGGTTACGACAACCATGCCGCTCTGCGGATTGAAGAAAAGATGGCCAAGACTCCTGCTGCTGTTCGCACTTTCCTGGACGATCTTCGAGACAGACTGGCCGAAGGCGGCGCGAAGGAGATCAACGCACTGAAGGAGTACAAGAAGAAGGACTATGAGGAGCGCGGCCTTTCATTTGATGACAGCTTCTACATGTGGGACACATCGTTCTACTCCAGAATACAAAAGGAGAAGGAGTATAGTGTTGACGAAGCTGCCATCTCACAGTACTTCCCTGTTGAGTCGACATTTGCTGGCATGCTCAAGATTTTCGAGGAGATTTTCGGCTTCGTGTTTGTCGAGCTCAAGCCTGATGAGCGAGCGAGACTCAGCCCCACTGGCAAGGCCGAAGACATTGTGTGGCATGAGGATGTTCTGATCTACAGCGTGTGGGACGATGAGGCCTCGGGCTCAAGCTTCAACGGTTACTTGTACCTGGATCTTCACCCCCGTGACAACAAGTACGGCCACAACGCCAACTTCAACCTCGAGCCTGGTTATGTCACTGAGGATGGCAAGAAGCATTACCCCGTAACTGCTCTTGTCTGTAATTTCAGTAAGCCAACACCAAAGAAACCTTCTCTGCTCAAGCATCATGAAGTTGTGACCCTGTTCCACGAGTTGGGCCATGGCATTCACGACTTGGCTGGCCGCACCCGTTACAGCTACTTCCATGGAACTTCTACAGTGCTCGACTTTGTTGAAGCTCCCTCTCAAATGTTGGAGAACTGGTGTTGGACACCTAGCGTGCTTAAATCGCTTTCCAAGCATTGGGAGACTCAGGAGCAGATCCCCGATGAGCTTATTGAGAAGCTTGTCTCAACCAAGCGTCTCAACTCCGCTATAGGTGCACTGGGACAGCTTGTCATTGGACTCTTTGACATGACTGTGCACACCCCCGAGTCCCATGAGGCTGTAAAGAAGCTCAATGCTGGGCGAGTTTGGAACACTCTTAGGCATGAGATCTCTGGCACCAAGGGCCCTGAGGATCTGGGTGAAGGACTGTAAGTATCTACTGGAGATGACTTTTTGCTGTTAAGCTAACTTGCATGTAGTGAATGGGGTAATAGGCATGCCGGCATTGGCCACTTCATCGGCGGGTACGATGCTGGTTACTACGGCTACCTCTACTCAGAAGTGTTCTCGCTCGACATGTTCCACTCGTTCTTCGCCAAGAACCCAATGGACGGCAAGGAGGGTCGCCGATATCGCCATACCGTCCTCGAGAGAGGTGGAAGTATTCCAGAGTTGGAATTCTTGAGGGAGTTCTTGGGCCGAGAGCCTAGTTCGGAAGCCTTCTACAAAGAACTTGGACTTTCTTCATCCGCGTAGAAGAAAGCCACGAAAAGAAAAAAAGCCGCGTAGACAATATTTTACCATACCTATCAAACTCAGCGAAGCTGAAGAGAATAAACCATCAGCGATTGGTCAGATTAAAGAAACAATGTCGTGAAAGTATCGCAGCTCGGAATTTTATCGATGACCCACGTGGAGGTGTTGCACGAGAATAGTACCAAGTTCTTGGTTTCCAGGGGATGCAGTGATATACGAGAACAGAATCTCGTATCTTGCGGCCACCCGCGCCGTAGATCTTGATACCTTGGTGCTGTGCCTGGAGATTGGCTATGCAATGACCACACTCTAATGTTGCTACTGGATGGGCTGTAGATGCAAGGTTGGCTGCATGGATAGTGGTGTTGTACGGTTATAGCGTTGTGTAACTCGGCGTTTTCGCCAAGTCGAGGACTGATGATGTGAAATAAGAAATACGATCCTCGTAAGAATGCAAAATGAGAACCCAGCTGCGTTTATCGAATGCAGTCAGCCGTTACTGGGAAATAATCTTGGAGTACACCGTGGCCTGTAGGCTCCCTTTCGGTCAAGATTTCTGAGTATGATAGGAGCGCTTGTTTAAGCTTAAACTCGTTATATTTGGTTTGAAAGAGCTGATTGGAAGCACAGGGAATGACCTAACAAAGGACTATATTAACTGTAAACAAGGACTGAGACGAGAGGTATTCAAGATTAAGGAGTACAGACTCGAAATTGCTGGCTGGAAACACAGGACAGGAGCAAACGCTTGCCGAGGACTGATGTTGAGAGATCCAATGCCAAGGAGTCGGTAAGAAAATTCTGACTGGGAGGATTGTGGTTACATTCAGTCAATAGTGTATCGAAATAATGGGCTGTTTTCTAGGATGAGGTACCGGAGTTTCGGACAACTTCCTCACCTTTCGCCTGGCATCTTGTTAGTTGGATGGTGTCGTCTAGATTTAGTCATCCACGATTCCAACTCATAGTATCCTGAGTCAAGTGCTTACAATGGCCTTGAATGGCCTAGTTAACTACGTTGTGGCATCATCCCCAGGATCTCGAACAACAAGGAATACGTTTTCAAGAATCGTGGGGAAGTGAGATTCACAATGCGGAGGCATCCCCGCCCCGAATTCATACTGAGATGGTCGGATCCTGGGGAGTACCTGGTCTGCCATGAAGCGATTCTGGGGAAACATCATCAACGGGGGGGTCCGGAGCCGCGTGGAGGTGAGAAAACGGCGCTTGACCTCCGCGTGGCTGGCTCCCGCGGCCGCCGCGATGGCTTCATCAACTCATTCTGCTGGAGAAGGCATCCAGAATGTTCAACTACCGGGGACTAAGCCGGGCGCTACGGCGTTGAACGGGCTTTCGCCTCCGCACCGCCGGTTCCCATTCATCAGGCCACTCCAAAGATCCCTGGAGGGGAGAGATTGACGAGCCAGTGGGAGTTGAGGATTTGAAAGACAGGGCAGGGAGGAACAGACGAGAATGACGCGGTTTGTATGTATTGTATCTTGAGAGTTTTAAGTTTGAGTTTGATGGGATCTGCGGAGAAGCTGGATGGAGATGGGTTGAAGTTTTGGTATGGATGGCTTGAGTGGGGGAACGGGTAGTCTAGTTAAGTTGAAGATTCCATGCGGGGAAGATGGGGTAAGTAATACTGAGGGCGTTGTAGACGATGAGATGCTGTTATCATATCAAAATGCAAGTGATTATTATTTGCTACTTGATACTTGATAATGCATTGCAGTCCATTGCTGCCTAGAATAAGTGGAAATATCCATGATAGATATTTGAACTGCCTGAGCCTGACCGGTGAGAGACAGTCAATAGTGTTCTGCTTGTCTCATTACCAAGCAGCCACAGATGTATATCCAGTCAACTATTATCCTGCACCTTGCACATCTTCATTTCAACATGTACGTATCCGAGCTGAAATCTCTATTCACCGTCTCTGCCTTCTTGGCCCTGCTCTCACATACTGTAATAACGGCATCAACGGCGTGGCTGAAGAATCAGAAGAGCACGACTGGACAGAGTCTCTTCCTCGCTTCAGGGCACGTTCCAGAAGTGAAGCGCCATATGCAGATTCCCTAGCGCTAAACCCATCTCCAAAATGTTTTTAGCGGGCTGATGTTCCAGGCGATGTCACTCCTAAAAAACGTGGCGGGGACCGGCGGGAAGACCGTAGCGTGCGGAGCAAACACCGGGAGTGGACCGTGCTATACCGTGGGAGGGGAGACTGAAGGAGGGAACGAATAGCCTTTTGAAGATTGGTTTGTATCACGAAACATATTGAGAGCGTCTGATTTGTCGGGGCTTACTCGAAAAGGTGTTTCATACGATTCACTAAGGTAGTTGGCTGTCGGTATGAGAATACAGGTTTAGAGTGAAGCCATGATCTCCTCCTTGTTTGTTCCTGGCTGAAGATCCTGGCTCAAGGAGTGATCATATCAGAGTAGGTTGATTGGGTTGTCTGTGAGAAGAGGGGAAACTCAAAGTGCCGTTGAGAATGGAGATACAAAGTCTTGGCTGTGTTTAGAGCAGCGAAGGTAGTAGAGAAAAACTGGGACTGATGAGGGGATACAGGGTTAGTTTTGAAAGGCGTGCTTCCAATATTTGGACCTAATGCATAGTGACAAACAGCGGATCCGATGCAAGATAGTAGGCGATGTAGGGATGAGGATTGGATGAAAACAAACAGTTTAGTTGATCATCAGTGAGCCCCAGAATTAGAAACCGTGAATCCCAATCTAAATCTGAATCTGAATCTGAATCTCTTTAGGGACATGTTTGCGTTTGTGTCAAGAATGGGATGACATGACATGGTCCGTCCCCCGTCATCTCTGAACACAAGGTCTGTCATCTGGAGACACAGTAACATGGTATTACATGGCATGGATGACATTACATTACATGAGATGAGATGAGATGCCATGCACGATTCGATTTCAGCAGGCTTCGAAATAATGGTACATGTACACCGATCAATTCTATCTTAGCACGTTAGTCCTCGGAAGACGCGGCGCTGATCACTAAGAACGTAAAGTTGGGGAAAATAAACTTCAACTTGGCATTGGAGATTCCTTTAGTGATTGACGCTATCGAAACCACCTACAACAAAAACCCTGATGATCTACTGTCCTCCATGTCTGTAAGTAGACCAATTAGTGGCCATGTTCGCTAGTCTGACCCGACTCTCTCTATCCCTCTCTCTCATCTCTAGGTCACCTTTCCCTTCATCACGGCTCACACCTCGCACATGAGTTACATGGCCCAACACGCTCAGAGCGCCATCTCGCGTGGCCGCCCCTCGGAAACACAAGGAAAGAAAAAGACAAAAAAGAGCGTGACGTTTGGCGTTACATGGCCCATCTGCCGGGCTCCATAACTAATGATTTTCATCCAACTCAGGTCAAGTCATATCAAGTCAAGGACAATGTAAGTTGATGTGTGCGTGCAAGGATTGTATTCCCTGCAAAGGTACCCCAAGCCCCTTCCCCCCCCGCAAGAGAGAAAAGAAAGGCAAGATTCTCAAGCTTCTCATGCGGCGAGTATTTTTCTACACCCCCTCCCCTTCTGAGACATCAGAGATTTTCATAGGTACCCTATAAATGTGGAGGAGAGATACATCGAGAAGGATTCTGACATGTGGTTCGTCGGTTAGTATAGTCGGCTGCAGTAAACGGACGGACAAACGGAGGAGACCAGTGAATCCAAGGGCTGTTATTATGGTTGCATACTACTCCAATTCCATTCTCTCCGCACTAACGAAACTATCATCCCTCCATCGTTGGCTCAAGACGGAAAACGTGGGCGTCCAATTTCTCCACACGCCGAGTTAGGGGTCTGAATAGTACGTTGAGAATGGAAGTGAGTCTTTCCTAGGATATACCTACACTCAAGCCTGGGGCAGGTTAGAATACCTTAGTTGACTATTAAAAGGGCCACTTTCCCCAGGTTTCTCGAGAGAGATATCCTACCAGACAAGCATCTACAACTGCCTATCATCAAGAACAGAAACAGAGACAGGATCAGAATTGGAAACTTGCTTCTTCTTCTTCTTTTGCTTGTTTCCTTCTCCCGTTTCTCGCCTCGTTGATACTACGCAAATAAGAGGGTTTCCTTCCTTCCCCTTTGTTGCACCTGCACCGTCACTCCCGCGTCTGGGGTTCGGGCATTACCTTCCATACTTGACTTGATTTGGCCCTACAGCTCCTTCTGTCTGTCTCTCATATTGACGAGGTTCTGTTGCTCAGATACCACCTTCCTCCTCCCTTGAGCCTCCATTCTTAGGTTCCTTCCTCCCCTTCTGTCTCGGCTGGTTGCTTCTCTGCATCCTCTGTCCTCCGTCAGTTCCTTCCCACCACGTTTTTTAGAAGCCGGCCCTACTTCTACCCATCACCTTCTCGTGTGATCCTACGATAGATTACCTTACCTTCGACCCTTGTCTACAAGTTCTTTGATTGTTTTGGATTCCTTCATCATGAGCGACTACGACCGAAAGGAAACTTTGGAGGAGAAGGCCTCAACCTCCGAGGTTGATCTTGCTGGTCTTAATGACCCTTATGCTGGACTTACTGAGGAAGAGGCGAGGGAAGCTGTAAGTGGCATTGAAACAAATGCTTTATGATCTGTACTAACAAGGCTTCAGGAGAAGAAGTTGCTTCGAAAGATTGATATGAAACTCGTTCCTTGGGTATGACAACTCTGCACTATATAACATGCAACCTACTAACCACAACCCAGCTCTGCCTCCTTTACCTCATCTGCTTCCTCGACCGGACCAATATCGGAAATGCAAAGATCGCTGGTTTACTGGATGATGTGCATATGGACACTCACCATTTCAACCTGACTTTGACCATTTTTTACATCTCATACGCCGTCTTTGAGCCTCTTGCCAATGTCCTGCTCAAGTGGTCCAAGCCATCCATCTTCATCCCTGCCATCATGTGAGTTTAAATCCTCAGTAAACCACTAGCACAGAGCTAATTAGTATTCAGGGTCCTCTGGGGTGCCTCAATGCTGGGAATGGGCTTCGTCAAGACCTGGGACGGCCTCATGGCTGCTCGATGGTTCCTCGGTGTCACAGAAGCCGGCCTCTTCCCCGGAATAAACTACTACCTTTCCTGCTGGTATAAGCGATCCGAATTCGGTGCTCGTGCCGCATGGTTCTTCTCAGCTGCAGCTCTTGCCGGTTCTTTTGGTGGTCTCTTAGCTGCTGCTATCCAGAAGATGGATGGTGTCTCCGGCATTGCCGGCTGGGCATGGATTTTCATCCTTGAGGGTCTCATGACCATCGTTGTTGGAATCATCTCGTTCTGGATGGTCCACGATTTCCCCACCGATGCCAAGTTCATCACTGAAGAGGAACGAGCTCGTGTCATCTATCGCCTTACCGCCGACAAGCAGTCTTCTGCTCAGGACGAACAATTCAAGATGAAGTACTTCTGGCAGTCCATCACCGACTGGAAGACCTACTGTGGTATGCTCATCTACATGGGACCCCTGATGCCCCTGTACTCTTTCAGTGTTTTCCTGCCTACCATCATCCAGAACATGGCCTTCACCGACAAGAAGGCCGTTGTCAAGAACCAGCTTCTCAGCGTACCACCCTACGCTTTGGCCGCAGTTGTTACTATTTGCGTTGGTATGTATTCCGACAGACTTAACAAGCGAGGCATCTTCAACCTGTGCGCTGCCCCTGTCGGTATGGCAGGCTTCATCATGCTTATCGCTTCTACCAACCCTGCTGTTCAGTACACTGGTTGCTTCCTGGGTGCCCTGGGCATCTACCCTGTCATTCCAATCACGATCAGTTGGGTTGCCAACAATGTTGAGGGTGTTTACAAGCGAGGCATCACTCTTGGGTTTGTTATAGGATGGGGCAACCTCAACGGTGTTGTGAGCAGTAACGTCTTCATTAACGGTCCACGATTCTACCCGGGACATGGAACTGTCCTGGCGTACATGTTTTGTGGCATCTTTTGTGGAAGTCTTCTAATGTATGTTTTGCTCTCGCGTGAGAATAAGGCGCGATTGGCTGGTGAGCGGGATCACCTAGTGGAGGGCAAGTCTGAGGCGGAGATCCATGAGATGGGAGATAAGCGACCCGATTTCCTTTACACACTGTAATGGTATTTACGATACGTCAGAAATAGGAGGATTGTTACTGGTGGATGGTATTATACAGGCACTGGGTTTATAGTTTTTGAGCTCTTTCGTTAGCTACCTAGATTGTAAAGTGGCGCTGATCTCAATAAGACTTCCTTCTAATGGTAGGAAGGAAATCCTTCCTTCGGCCAACGTAATAGCCATTTTGTTATTTTTTTGAGACTGAAGGTTTGAGTGGATTTGAGAAGATAGGGGTTTATTTGGTCTTCTGCTGCAGTCACACTGAAGAGAACACAGCAGCCTTTTTATAACTAATAGGCATAAGGATAGATAAATTATAATAAAAGTATATATTAAATGGCTTATTTATTAAGAGTTGATATTAGATAAGAGGCAATTAGAGTCTATTCTGCCTAGAAGGGCCAAAACCTAATATATTATTTTTACCGAGACGCCGGGATCTATCTGACCAAGTGGCAGAAGTTGAGGCGTAATCAATCAATCTCAATCGATCCATTAACTTAGCTGACTTGTCTCTTTTCTCTGTATGTTGTGACGGCTGTGTGCATAATTCTCTCATGCGAGAGCTGCAGGTGAGGAACTGGACTGTGGGTTTGTCTTTGAGATGGCCAGTTGAATGAGTTTTGGATGTTCTAGAAAAGTAGGTGAGCAAAGCATTCCAGAGCCTGTTTTGAGATTCAGCCAGCCCGGGCAAAGAAGCAAGCAAGCAAACAAACAAACAAGCAACCAGGGCAAATAAATATGCAGCTGGATCTGCTGACCTATACCAAGTTGGTCCAGTACCTGAAATAGAGTAGCCTAACTACCTAC
Source organism: Fusarium sacchari (assembly GCA_017165645.1). NCBI lineage: Eukaryota > Fungi > Ascomycota > Sordariomycetes > Hypocreales > Nectriaceae > Fusarium > Fusarium sacchari. Next base: position 1,338,446 of record JADANP010000007.1, read on the forward strand.
ATACATATCTATGCGGTGCAGACATATACTGTAGAGTGCCTACCTAGACATACATGCATACATACATACATGGCTTGGATGTGCCAAGGAGAGCAGAGTAATTGGATCAAGTGGAGGCTATTGTTTGTCGCAGCAGCCACCCGCCACGTTTCATGATTAGCCCAGCTCCAAACGATAGAGACCCAAGCCTCGTCAGCGGGTAAAGGGCTAATCGAGCTCGAGTCTGCGCCGAGAAAGGAGTTGGTGATGTCACACCCTGATTCAGCCCACGGGAGCTTACAGCTCTAGCCTTGAAATTGAAGCCCGTGTTTCTCTTTTCCCTCTCTCACCGCAATTGGAACGTACTAAAGCTCGGCTAAAAGTAAAAAAGAAGAAGAAAAAAAAGAGTCAGCTCTGCTCGGCTCGCCATCTTGATTTAGATGGGCTTTAGTTTAGGTTAGTTGGGTTCAGGAGAAGCTAGGTCTCTCCGAGTCCGGGGAGGCTGAAAGTTGAGACCATGCCATGCCATGCCATCTCATCTCATCTACCTCCATATTTGAAGATCGAGACTAGCGAAACGCACAGGCGATGCCAAGGCCAAGCCTCAGATCGCGGGGTGGAAGATGCAACGTCGAGGCTCGTTCGAGGGGCGCCTTTGTTTGTGTGTTTGGATCGTAGAGAGGACCAACAGTGCATAAGGTAGAAGGAGTCGAGTATCAGCCTATCGAGTCACCGCTTTTGGTATGGACTGACCGTTTTGGTTGAAACCTGAGACTATCAACGGGAGATGGGACAAATCTGTTGATGAGAATCTGGGGGAATGGGTGTTGGTGGATGGTATAAAGTTGGCGTTGGCCGAGCGTGAGCGTGAGCGTGACAGTGACAGTGACAGACAGTGATTGACAGTTGGTGGCAATTCGATTCTTCTAAGAGACAGGATATCTCAAGTTGAGTTGAGTTGAGTTGTGCTGTGTCGTCTGCAGAGAGACGGGATAGACGACAGAGATAGAGAGGGTGCTTTGGCCATCAGTGTCAGTGTCAGTGACACTGCAAAGCCTGCCACATCAGCCAACATTATAATTCAAGTGTTGGTGGGAATTTATAAGAGACAACACATATTCACTCACTCTCGGAGGGCGATAACTCGAAAAGGATTGGCAGATGAGAAAAGGCAAGTTGCAGAAGCCAAGAGATACCTACCTAGTTATGGCTAACACCATTCTATCAAGCAGTCTGGCTATTGAAGTCTGCATCTCTCTATCTTTCTCTCTGCCGAGACCACAAACAGCGTTCGCTTGTCGAGAAATCAAAATCATCCTCTCACAGTCCAAAAACATAAGAGGCAAAAGATCCCTCGTCTAACGGCAACGGCAGAAGCGGATGCTTGCATCGCGTTAATGTAACACGACGCTTCGACCTTGGCCCTCTTTGGACGACTCGCTCGAACCATTGTTATCCCTCTCCTCTTCTCTTGTCTTCTCTTCTAGCTTCCCTCCCTCCCTCGCTCTCTCTCAGTCACTCTCTTGTGCTATCGCTCATTTCTCTTCTCGTCTTGTACAGTTAAACAACAAGTTACGCAAAATAGGGCATCACTTGACACTGCCTCACCTCGCCTTGCCTCACCTCACCTCACCTCACTCCTCCTCTTCTCCCTCTCGCTCTCTTCTATTCTCTCCATCCTCATTCTTCACCTTCGTTTGCTTCACACCAATCAATTATTTTGCTTCTTGCACTCGCTCCCCCACTCCCTTACTAGGGGACTCGGGAAACGAGAAAACATCACTTAGAAAAGAATGAGCCACAAGTTGGTCGCGGGCAGAGGCATGCAGTCTATGGAACTCGAGCCGACCCAGAGGACAACACTAGTGCTGTTTGAGCGCATAGGAGGCTCTATCAGCTTGGTCGCTGTCCTCTGTATCTTCGTCGCGTATGCGCTTGTACCCAAAGTTCGAAATGTTCAAAACACCTTCATCGTATTTGCGAGCGTCGCGAATGTCGGTGCAAGCGTTGCGAGTATCATCGCCTTGGATGGTTTGGAACTAGGCGTCGCTTCGCCTCTTTGTCAGGCACAGAGTTTCATGTTTCATATGTGAGTTGCCTTTCATATCATTCTCATTCTCCTTCTGTTATCACTGACCTCATGTAGGTTCATGCAGTCTGATCCCTGGTGGTCTCTGGCCATGGCATTCAACGTCTTCCTCGTCTTCTTCTTCCGCGCCAAACCCGACTCATTCCGCAGATGGTGGTGGATATATTGTCTCATTTGTTACGGTGGCCCTTTTGCTATTGCCATGGCGTTGCTTCTGGTTAGAAACCCGAACCGCGGCCTTGTGTTTGGTGAGGCCACTGTAAGTCCGCCCCTGGGTATCAAAACAAAAGGGTCAGGGGCATTATTGTTGACTCGATGACAGATCTGGTGCTGGGTCAACCAGGACTGGGAAGGAATCCGTATATATACTTACTATATGCTCGTCTGGGTTTGTATCGCTGGTTCGATCCTCTTTTACTTCCTGGTTGGCTACCATGTCTTCCATACTCGGAACCAACTCAAGAGTTTGACTGCCTCAAGGAGTCGAGAGCCACCTCTCGTTGAGCCAGCACAGCCCCAAGCTGTAAGTTTGCCTGACATAGGTATATAACACACGATAAGCTAACACTTGACAGCAACGCCAAGTCGAGTTCCTGTCAGTTCCGCAAGACTGTTTCTACGGCACTATCGTCACCGAAGTCCAGGTCGTTCACTCCACACCCTCGGCGAACCATCTTCCTAGTGAACCCAAGCCCGCTTACACTGCTGGTCCATCGTCACCTCAAGTCTCCTTTGACGAGAACCCACACGTCGCGCAGGGATCTCACAGTCACTACTTCTCGACCTCTATATCCCCTGGCATTGACAGCAGAGAGCGAACTAGCATGTCCCCTCTCCGTCGCATAACATCGGCGACAAACCGAACCGTCAACAAATTCGTCATCGACGATCCCATCAAGCGGGCTTACTTACGCACGAGCTTCCTTTTCGCCCTTAGTGTGCTGGTGACTTGGATCCCGAGCAGTCTGAACCGCATCCACAGCTGGCTCGTCGGTACGTCTCCCTACGAGTACCACGTCGCCACGGCCGCCGTCCTTCCCCTCCAAGGACTCTGGAACGCGGTGATTTTCTTTGTGACGAGTGGGAAACCCCTTCGAGAGTGGTACAGAAACCTACGCCACCCTCAGGCCCAGGACAGAGAGATGATCGAGACACGGATGGAGCATGATGAGCATGTTGGAAGAAGCGGCGAGAGTTTCCTGGACGACACAGACTCCGGTAGTGACGTTGAGCTGCGAAGAATGGGAGAGGCGCCGGGCAAGAGATCGGCGAGTCTCTGAAGGAGGGGGGGAGGTTTTTAGAAAGGGATCCTTTTCTTATGTGTGGCCTATATGTACGCTGATAAGATTTTATGGCTTGTGATGAGTGGCGATGTGTATCGCTATCTAGACTAGAATACTAGACTTGACGATAACTGGGCATCTATGAGCGACAGCCGCCATGGAACGTTTCTAGATGAAGGTTTATCCTTTAACTTTCAAAGACAAACAGTCATGGACAAGTAACTATTTCATTACAGTCGACTCGCTTACATGGCAGCGCCGTGAATTACAAGAGTCTTTCCAGAGCTTCCAATTTCCTGCACCGCAGATTGTTCCACAGCCAGGACAAGACTACAAGCTCTTACGAGCAATTCTATCACCAATCAGCACAGATCATGCAATCGTGAAGCAGAACCATACCTTCATATACAAGCCTGTAGTAAACTGGTGGATCATCATCTGGATCCGAGATGAGCGGCATCGTTTCAGATGCTGCTGGTGCGACACTGAATCTTATCCCAACGTTGTTGTGCGTATCAATCCAGATGATATTCTCAGAGCCAGACTGAGACTTATCCTGTCTGCTCGCCATCTTGGCGAGCCACTTTCGGAAGACGCGGATGACCCCATCGACAATGTTGACATGGCTTATGAAGAGTCCGCTCCTTGGACCCTCCTTGACAAGGTTCGTAACAGCACAAAGCTGAGAGAACATTTCCCCATCATCAAGGTTCACATCTTGAGTGGCGGTATCATCTTCAACATTATCAGAGGGCTGCGCCTCCGTGGGACGTCTTCGGCTCCTCTTGATACTTCTGTTCTCGGGAGCGAATACGGGTTTATAAGAGGCATAAAATGGTCGTAGATCAGACAGCTCGGGCATATCTTTGCTGATGGGCCGGCCGTCTTGCCCCACGATACCTTGGTAGCGGCATGCCAAATAAGGTGTGTAAAGCTGATCGCTTGGGTGGTAACACTCTAAAATAAGCTTATTGTCTGGAAGGGGCGCAGCCTGAAGCAGGCGTTGGTGAAGGAGACGAGTGACAAGAGAGCAGATGCGGCGGTTAATCGGGGCGAAAGAGAGTAAATCTTGGGTTGAGAAGGGGGCCAAGATCGAGAGGAGAGTCTAAAAGAAAGTCAATTCCTTAAAATGGCGCATGCTTTCTGAAGAGAACTCACTTCGTTTGGTAGAATGTTGATGAAGCTATCGTGAGTCGTCATCATCATAGACTAATGGATGGCTCTCCGAGCTCAGGTTGGATAAGATGCAGGTGGCGATACGATGGACAGCGGGTATATATCATCCACGAACAACAACAGAAGACCTAATAATAGAAAAATAACCAGAAATAACCAGCGAATTGGAGAGCCAGTGGAAAGAAGATTTGGGCGTTGATAGAAGGAGACTGAGTTTTTGGCTGTGTTGTATTTTGTTATGTTGTATTGTGTTGAGTACAGGTAGCTTTGTAGCTTCAAGATGAGGTGACAGCTTCATCAAATGTCCTAAGTTAAAACGCGGGGGAGGGGCAGGCTAATTTAGTCAGCATCCGCAAGACCGAATGACGGAGGACTTACGGAGTACTATCTTTGCATCTGATAAGTTGATAGATAGCATTATTGAATCTTGTCCCAGTTGGGAATCCTTCTACTTTGGCAAGCAGATATCGCTGATAACTATGTTCTATCTCCACCACCAATGGTGCCTCAAAGCGTGGCGGGTATAGGTTAATCCCCACTTGATAGCCTTGACATCAACTCCTTCGTATATATCTGGAGGCTTCGAGCTCTGTACAAGCTATCGGCCACTTGATTGACTTTCTCTATAGTTTGATCTTCCCTCAACAAAACGTCAGGTGGCCATTAAGTCTGTTGAAATTTAACGCGCGGCTGTTGGCTTTCCGGGAGTTTGAACGTTTGGCGCCACATCAAAGTATAATAGCCATAAGCGATGTCTTCTATACGAGAGCGCACCCAATCAATTCCTTACCAGGGAAATAAGACTGTTTGGGTTGTGAAGCACTCTACCTATCAAGGTAAGTAAGTAATGGTCCTTGTGAATGTCGGAGCCGGGACCCGGAGCGGGGTGGGGCTTAACGGGGACTCAGTTTGTAAACGTCGGAAGCCGTCCCACTTTAATCCGCTGAACCTCAACCTTCCTCACTCAACCTTCAACTTAACGATCACAAAGAACTCAAACATAATAGGAAGGAGGGATTACTCTAAAGCACAGAAGCTCTATATCCACTACATATTGGGGAAACTGCATTCCTGTATCGAACTGTTATTATTATTATTATTATTTCTAGTCTCCAATCTCGCCCAAACAAATCCTCAAGAGCCTCAAATGCTCAACATCTTCGCATGGAGTCTTCCTCAAGGTTCAGCCGCAACATAAGATGCAATCGGTTTTATTCTTCAAATGATCGTATTATCAGCCTCCTTCCCGTATCCGAAAATGTTCTCGGCCAAACCAACTCAATATGCGAACGGCGTAAACATCTTTTCAACAACAAAACACACATCCAAGGCCTGAAATTGGTGGGAAGAGATCTGAGGTTCAAAATAATAGGGGATTGACTTTCTACATGGTCCGATTATTGAGGGGGAGTAGACGCCATGGCTCTCAACTCATAACGCAATCGGAGAAGGCGTCCGATTCGCAGGATCAAGTGACCATGTTTCTATATAACCTCATTGACCCTGAGAGGTCCTTGCTTCTCTATCAAACTCATCCGAAGCTCTACTACACGGCACAGCTCTTTCGAAGCAATGCGTTTCAACACTCTGGTGGGCCTCGGCCTTCTGGCAGCCGAGTCTGCCCTTGCAGTCCCCTGCCCACCGGGTAAGTAGCAAAAGAGCCATGAAAGATACAGAGCATCTGCTTACAGAACTCCTTAGCAAGCGTCTCGACCGCAACCATAGATGTGACTACTACCGCGACGCAGAATATCACTGATGCGGCCACGGACACTGTTACAACGACCGAGTCCGTGTTTGAGACCAATACCGTTAACTCAACGGCTGTGGTGACCTCTACAGAGGTGGATCGTTTTTCTACGACCAGTACCGCAACTGTCAACGCCACACAGACTGAGTTTACTACGGTCAACACAACGGTCGTGTTCACGTCTACAGAGACTGATGTGGACGTTGCCACCACAACTGCAACCGTTAACTCTACTGCTGTCTTTACCGTTACAGAGACAGAGGAGGTCACCAGCACAGAGACTAACACTGTTAACAACACAGCTGTGTTCACGACTACAGAGGTTGATGTCGAGACCAGCACCCAGACTGCTACAGTCAACTCTACGGTGCTATTCACCTCCACAGAGACTGACTTCACCACTGAAGCGACTACTGCCACAACCGTTGTCTTTGTCACAAACTCGACTACTGTCACTCAGACTTCTACTGTTAATGCTACAGAGACAGCCTTTGAGACTGATACGGTTCTCACCACTGCTACGGTGAACACCACCTCAACTGTCAATGTCACTGCTACAACAGTCGAGACCAACACAGCTTTCGTTACTTCAACTGTTAATACCACGGCAACTGTAAACACCACAACCACGGATTTCGTCACTGCCACCGTCAACACTACAGCCACCGCCTTCCAGACTGACACAGTGACTTCGACTGTCAATACTACAGCCACTTCTTTCGAAACCGATACGGCTTTCACTACTGCAACAGTCAACACCACTGCGACAGACTTTGTCACTTCAACTGTCAATACTACAGCCACTGCCTTCCAGACTGACACAGTTACTTCGACTGTCAATACTACAGCCACTGCTTTCGAGACTGATACAGCTTTCACGACTGCAACGGTCAATACTACCGCAACAGTCAACACCACAGCCACAGCCTTCCAGACTGATACGGTGACCTCAACTGTCAACAGTACGGCCACAGTTAACACGACGTCCACGGCTTTCCAGACCGACACTGTTTTCACTACTTCAACTGTCAATGCTACTGACACAAGCACGGCCACTGTCACAACAACACAAACTGTATTTGTAACAGCTACCCAAACTCCCACTGATGTGACATCTACAGAGACCAGCACAGAGACTCAGACTGTCGATGCGACTTCTGTAGTTACTGACACTGTTGACTCAACTTCTACAGTAGTCGTCACTGCTACTGTGACATCCACTGTTGATCCCGCATCCACAAGCGCCAGCGCGACTCCTTCGTCTTCTCCCGCAGAGACTTCCTCTGACACTACATCCGCAGCTACTGGAGCCGCTACTGGAACTGTCACAACTACCGTCACTGCAAGTGCTACAACATCCCCTGTTGCCGAAGACTCAACTTCATCAGAAGATCCCTCGTCTGCTGCCATCAGTTCGGCAGAGCCTTCTGAAGATCCTTCTGCTACTGATTCTGCGACTGAAACAGCTACCACTTCGTCGGCTGTCGATGGCGCCCCCGTCGATGACACTCCTACGACTTCGGGCACTACGACTGCAACTACTACTGTTGACCCCGCTACCTCCACCAGCCCCTAGATTATTTGATTAGGCCCTTAACTGACGGCATATGAGAGAGTCAGTTTCTGACTCTTGAGTCGTCTTCATAAAATATAACTCTGAAGCACTAGATGAACGAATGCCACTTTCCTTGTATTTGAAGGTCCGTTATCATAATGGAGGGGTCTGAAGGACTTAGGTGTGGCTGGTATGGGGCAAGCACATCGTGGAGTCATACTCCGAGGTTGATTGATCTTGTGTTACGAATAGTTCAAAGCCCTTCCTTAAGAATTGGACCTTCAATAGTTGCTTTTAATTTTGTCAGGCAATACACATGCGTTTGGCTCCTAGTTAGCTGGGTTGAGTATAGGCATTACATGGCCCATGTGATCAACATTGTTCCTCAGCATAATCAATTACCATATTGACTTTAACGAGACTTGTTACTAGAAAACAAGCATATGATCGTCCATCTGACATATGAAACATCTGCAGTGAGAAGCACATCATTTTATCAAAGTGTCATTCATTCAGGATATGGGGTTATCCTCTCACAAAGCAGATTGTGTAACTCGACACCTTGGGCAGATAGCAAATAGAGTCACCATATCCGTAGACTACCCGCCGATTGAAGGAGAAGGGGGGGTTTCTCGAGATCGCCGCTAAGTTGTGAGACACTATAAAGGCAAGTGATGGCGATGGAACAGACAGGGGTTTTGGTTATGCGGCGTTATGCTGCGTGGACCCTGAATTGAAGGCGAGAGATATGTTGTGTCATATAATCTCCGATAAAGGAGTACGAGAACAGGCTCTTGCACAAAGAATGCCGCTTGCCTCCAGGTCAAGAACAGAGAGCACAGGAATTGCCTGCTCAGGGGTCAACGCCAACAGAAACAATCAAAACAATCGACTGGCGGAGCTCTTGATGTTTCAGTTGAAATATAACTCGATATATGATATCCGTATCATATCGGAGCTGCAACACATGCCGATATAATGCCGTCTGTATGTCTCAGTGCGTAGCTTAAACAACGCCTCATTGTTACCTCCCCGAACGGGGCTTTGACAGTTTTGGGAGACCGGGGAGAAGAGTTACGATCATTGCCAGGATGAGTCTTCCAGACATACTGATAGATACACAGGTTGTAGGAGATCAACGCGTTGCATTCTGTTGTACTCTTAGACTGTCATGACTGGGATCGCTTCCGCTGCCATGGTAGAGATATTTGCAACAAGGCTCGAATGCCACTTAGCTCTGTGGTTCACTCTGCACATTATTAGCTTGTAGCAATCAACCGAATCTGTGTGTTCATCTCACTTACTGAAAACAGGTAAAAGTACTCCAGACATGAAATCGGGGGATCTTCTATGTCTGATTATCGTCGACCTATCAACGCAACAACTTGCTTCGTGATACTACATGAACACACTCCACAACATCCACATAACCAGAGAAACATGCATCACTTAGTATCTCCCTGCCAACTCTTGCAGTTATGTCGTGACATCACAAAGTAGTATCCCGTCAATGATATGCATGTCAGTCTCCCTGCCACTCAATATCCTCGTGGGGGCACATCTCGTCAACACGGAAGGTCTGGTCTCTTTGTTCCTCGCTTAGGATTACTGATATGACGGCCAGCAATGTTTGAAAGACGGGAGGGCTCTAGGTTGAGTTGTACAGAGAATCGGGATCGGCGAGAACAAGTTTGCCGTGTCGCGCGCAATCTTGTGTGACGTTGTTTGGAGAGATAGGCAAGGGGTTCGTAAAGCAACTGTTGACAGCAAACATTGCATTATCTATGCAGAGATGAGTTCGAGACTTATGGAACAGATGGTGGGTGGCAGTTGTCCGATTCGTTAAAAGAGATGGTGGGTTGTATTCTTTCATCGATAGCATATAGCTCGATGCTCACTGTTGGTATTGTCAGATTAACCTTGAGGGTTTGGGGCCGACATTTGTTTTTATCCGCAAGTAGTTCGCGGACATAAGATTAAGTTAGGGCCGGTTTATGCTTGTTGCTTTCTCTCTCCAGGTGACTAGATCGTAATTGCTCCAAGGTTGCTACCAACAATGGGAATTATAGTTGGCATCAATCTCATTCAGGTAAGAGAAAGCAAACAAAAGCCAATGAGAGCCGCTAGGTAACATTGGTAGTTTGAAAGTATGGAAAATCAGTAGCAAGTGTATACATCCACTGATTGCTTCGTAGATGACTGACCACCAAAATTGTTGCTGAATGCTGGACTTGATGCTTCTCTCAATGTAGAGCATGTAACTCATCATACTTTCCGTTCTTGACTAATCTGACATGAAAAACAAAAGAACCCATCAAATAGGGTGTGATTTTTCAGTCAGATTTTCCAAGATAAGAAATAATATGTGTGAGGATTGAGTGACATGTAATTCTATAGGGCAGAAGCGCAAAATGCTTATCACCGCCTAGATGTCATTTGGCAATAAACGTCTTCAAACACAACCAGGATACACGCCACATCAGCTGATATGCGTCAAACAACCTTCGGACTTGGAAGAAAGCGCGAGAGCGCGATACCGAGGCCCAAAGTCCGTCTGATAAACATGCTCAAACTTAGCCAACGATCATCATGAAAGGAACTGAATGTGGCGTCCACAATGATTGCCCTCGTAGATTATCACTCTCCAAAGGAAAATCTTTGACGGGTTGAGAACCAACTCCGTTTCAGAAGTTTTGTTTCCTTTCGATGCCCAGAGTCGTTGTCGTTACTCACCTAGCCGAGTAACTGTGGAATGATCAAGGCCTTATGTCAGCAATGACATCGATACCGTTAGCGCTGATTGATCAGTTCATAGGGCTGAGGGAGTAAGCCGTGATCTGGCCTCGCGGCTTAGACCCTGTTCCTGCTGCTTTCGTATTAGTCGTCGCGTTTCATAGGCGTAAGCATATCTCCGAGCGGTTACAGCCCCAGGTTGTTCTTATTCCACCCGGACTAGTTTCCCGTCGGCGTGTTTATACCACTCGGAAACACTTCCAAGGCTGGAAGAGAAAACCCGCATGTTGCGTCAGACCGGCCCGTTCCCGCGTAAGCCTCATCCGCTGTAGCGCGGAGGGTATTTGCTCCGTCAATGTAATGTAGGCAATCCGTACCAATGTATCAGGGGAGGCCGTGTCAGCCGGCGACCGGCATTTCGGCATGACTGGATGTCTGATATCCACTTAGTTATGCTGATTTTTGAGAACGGAGCCTATGGGTTGGGAGTAAGACTGGTGAAACTTTATTCATCTTCTCGACCGTATGTTTCTTTGGATGTAGTCGTGATGTTGTAAATTGTCAGCCACCACACCCTCAATTCCACCAGCTCCCCCTAACGCGGGATCGATCCTTGGCTTCCTGGTGGCGGCTCTCAGTACCTGAATCCAATGTGTGTAGGCGTGCCCGATAGACTTCGGCCTTGTTTCCACGTGGTAGATGTTCCCATTGCGGTAACTTTAAAGAAATCGGTGATTATCCTCATCAGGCCCTTCAGTGAGAAGCATGCCGTATATGCAAGATGAGGACTCATATCTTCGACATTGAGCAGGCAGTCTTGGCATGTATTAAATAGTCCCAATCTGAAGCTTATTTGTTCAGCCGGTGCTGGTTCAACTATGGCGGGATCATTCGAACCAGCTAGCCATCACCGTAATTTCAGGATCCATTTTGCTATTAGAAGTTTCGAGAAGTTCAACTAGCTTCGTTGGGGATAGAAAAAAACAGCCTCCTGGTCATTTTCGATGTGAGTTGTAATGGCTGTCGATCAGCATGCAAGGATCCCGCCAGCAGATCCCGGTGTGGCACTCCAACACTTCCATGAGGAGGGAAATGGGGGGTTTTGAGGTTATCTGACAAATTTTCCCTTTTGTCTCTTTTACCTCTGTCTCGTTTCTTCGTAAGACGGTCATGGATACGATGCTCACCCAGTACGTCTCCTCGTGAAACTCCCTAGGTTGAATCTGGCACAGGACGTTGAAAAAGAAACTGCCTTTGAACGAGGTCTTGATCGATCTGTTACACAGAAATCCCATCTTTGACTGTGTTCTTTCTTTGAAACATCCTTGAATATCGATACTTTGCTTGTGATAACAGACTGCGGCCATTGTCAGACCCTTGGTTTCACCATCTGAAGTCTTCGGTGAGCAGGCCTTGGTATCTTTGTGCTCATGCTTATCGTTTTTTTTTATTAAACTGAAGCATGTTCAGTGTTTCATCATTTCAACATTCCGCCCCAGTGCGCGGCTCTGTCATACTAACCTGCCTGCAGTTCCGACTGGTTCGACCAGAAAAATGCTTCGGAATGACAAACAGCAGCTCAGCCTTACCGTGTCGCAAAGTTCCACCCAATTAATGCTCGTATCGTTCTCACCCAGTTGCAGAAATAGGGCCGTGGTCATGAATCAGATTAAGCTTTTGTGTCATTCAAGACAGACCCTCGACAATGTTGCACAGGACACGGGGAAGAAGTTGAGATACTATGTCGATACATGTTCTTTAATGGCCCAAATCTTTGGGTCCTTGGAACTCGAAATCGGTATAAGTATGAGGTGGTTGAACGTGTATTCTGCTGCTCTTGGGCGATCTCCTCGGCCATTTCTCTGACTGGAAAATTGAGGCGTGTACAGAGTAAACCAGGCATTGTAAATGCAGGATGTCTGTCAAAGGATGCATAGCGCCATATTTGGTCCTGTAGCATGTGCGTGAAACATCTGCCGGCAGTGCAATCTTCAGCTTTTCTAGCCCGCCGCGGCAAGGATGAGCACCGCAAATCATCATAGGCTGTCGTTTACTTCGTGTATGCAAAAACGGAGCATCCTTGTCAAATCGACAATCGTCAAGTCTCCAATGAGTTGTTCAAGCCTTGTTGATGGAAAATGAAGAGGGACAAAAGTGCCAAGATCATCAAGCCCGAGTTTGATGTGACGCAACAGCTTAAGTAATTCTGGGGGCCTGTGTAAGTCGTACCTCCCCTAAGGTTAGTATCTGAAAGGAAGGTGCTTGACCCGCTACTCCCATACGTCGGGTTACAATTATTATTGGAAGGAGTACCTTAGCCTTGGTCAGGTACTACCTACCTTAATGGATGGAAAATACGGGTAAGTAGGAAGTACATACCTTCCTTTCATCCGGGTAAAGCTGACTGCTAAACTTGGCTCAAACATTTCAACCTTTAACAAAGCGTTTACAAGTGAAGAGTTCTTCTTTGTAATCCTTTGTTTTCTTACAAACACGAGCCCTCTGATACCCCCCTTGTTAAGACTCTAGCGCCAAATTCCTGCAAGACATTTCTGTGTTGCCGTCAGAGCGGCGCCCCCGAGTCCGGCGGCCATACGCAAGATGTAGCGATACCAATAGCTGGAAAAAGACGTACGGGGTTGCCTACGATATGACGAAGTGTGTAACCTCGAATCCATCGACTAAGCTCCCATGGACGTACACGGATTTGTATGCTTGTACCGATGAAGCTGACGGTATCGCGACCTTGATCATCATTATGCCAGCGAGCAAGCCACTGTCTTGCCGTGGGGGAGACAAGACCTCCACATCTTCCTCGAGGTAAACCGTTCCTTTGAACGTTTCGCTGACTTGTTTCTTAAGATAATTTCTCACGTAATGATATCGGTTGTCGCACCGCGATTCTTGTCCTCCTAACGAGCCTGCTCCCCCCTCTTTCAGACCTGTCAAATGACTGTATGCATCCAGTGTTTGGCCACTCATCTATACCCTTGTATCTTCCATTGAAAACTGATCGCATCCCGGAGCCTTTGACCCTTTTTAATCTGCAATCAAGAACAAAATGTGGAATAACCAGGGCAAAGAGGTTTGTTTAAAAGCATCAATGAACTTGCTAGCATTGACTGACGGGAAGGGAAACAGCCGCAAATGTGGTCTACACACGACTTGGCTTGTGCACACTGCCGAGCACGGAAAATTAGATGTGGAAGAGAACGGCCGCAGTGTGAAAGCTGCAAGCGAGACGGCGTTGAGTGTCGATACTCGTCTCCCGGCAAGCGCGTCAATCATGTCAAACTCTTGTGAGTCTGGAAACGCCATTTGTTTCTCCCATGACTGGTGCACAAAAGGCTTACAAAACTATTTGTGTTTCAGGTGTCAAAACTTCGAGACGCTCGAAGGCCAATTGCACAGCATCCAGAATGACCTCTCAGACTTGACCTCCCTTGTCAAAGGTGGGAGTAGTGTAAGATCTTTATCCCTTCCTGCTGAGGACTGGATCCTCGAGAACCATTCTGGGACGGATTCGACGTCAAACCCTCACACAAACCGTCATATTGTCAGAAACACATCACAATCACTTGATCGTTATCATGGACCCTGCTCTCTTTATGCCCTTTGCAAGGAATTTAGCGGCCATCCATTATTTTGTGCCTCTGAGAACAATAACTCTGGGGAAAATACTATTTCTGAGCATATGATTTTGCAAGAGATGCTCAATGAGGCAAGCAACGAGCCTCACTTGGACATGCTGTCTCATCCTGTCGGTATATGTCTCCCACCTCGACAGTTCCTCAGCCTTGTCATCGGTCCTTTCTTCAAGAATGTCGATTACGCAACTGATGTCTTTGTGCGATCTAATTTCCAACCCCACGTCGACCGAATCTATTCACAACCTATTGGGCCTGCAGATGAAGGTTGGGCTGTCTGTTTCAATGTGATTGTTCTTCTCGGCATCAAGAAAGAACCCACGATTCAGGGCAACAGCCACTTTGTCCAAACACTCCTACAGACATTGAAAATGGCTGTCAATAACCCTCGAGTATTTTTGACACCAAGGCTCGTTAATGTCCAAGCACTTGCTCTTTTGGTAAGATCCGTATCGGTTCTTATTGTGAAAATAAACTGACTATTGCGGTAGAGTTACGTGGCCGAGCTGTACAGTACAACTTCGCTTGCAGAACTCGTCTTCGCCCAAGCCTGTCTGCTGGCTCGCACCATGGGCCTTCATCAAAGCAATGCATCTTCCGATGGCCTTCCACCTGAAGACATATTGGAAAGACACAAGGTTTTTAGATCATTATATATCAGAGATAAAAATATTGCAATATTCCGTGGGTCTACAGCTTGGTTACCAGGCTATGATTCCGGCATCCCCCCTTCGTTTGACGAAGCCGGAACAGGAACACCCGATTTATTAGCCCGCCTAGAGCTTGCGAACCTTCAGGATGAAGTTTACCAGGCCTTCCATGCGGCCTGTGCACCCAACTTACATCCTTCGAGACACCACCAGGTACTGGCACAGTTACAACAAAGATTGGAACAGTGGTCTTCGACTCATGGCATCATGCAGATGGCTTTGACGTCCACTGAAACACACTCTCTCATGTTGTCTTTCTTCGCAACAAGGATCTGTTTAAGCAAAGATAATGGCGACACGAGATCTACCCAGCCATTCAAGGATGCCAAAGCATGCTGTCTTGTCTTCTTACTGGCTACAGGTACGAAGCCAGATTTACGCATTTTTGAGACTTTGAAAGAGATACTAGGCCAACACAAATCTCTCGACCAAGCTAGCTCCAGAAAGACGAAAAGAAATTCTCGAAGCCAACCCGCTATGTCTGGAAGTGATGAGTCTGCGACCTCATCACTTCCTCGGTTGGCTGCAACTTTCCCACTAGCGGCTGCTTTCATAGTTGCTAAAGACACCTTGTTGCAGCCAATGGGAGAAGCGGATGGCACCCCCGGTCGGCCAGAAGAGGAAATAACAATTTTGGAAGCTCTGCGGGATCGATTTGCAACGGCTGCCGAGCAAGCCCATGTTGACAACCTCGCATTAAGTTTCAGTAGGATCCTGGGTCTATTGGTTAGAGTTGTGCGCCAGAAACGATCGCCTGAAGCAAACAACACCCCTTCTTTAGCCTTCAACGACCTGCCGAGCCTACATTCAACAAGGTCATCCAGCTCTTTACAGGAAAGTGTGGTGAGCTCTTTTAGAGACACACCACCAGGTCCTGAGAACTTTTCAACAGTTAGTTCTATCAGTGAAGCCGTATCAAGTTCTTCTCTTCTCTTACCATTTACTCAGCCATTGGAGGACTCGGGCAGCGGCTCACCGTGGTTTACAAACGTGGGTCAAAACATCGGACTCAATCACACCCCAGTCTCAATGTCCTGGCCTGCTCAACAGAAGCGACAGTCCGAGGAAGCGGACCACCTCACCAAGAGACCAAGAATTTCCTGCCAAGAGGAATACTTGGACATTCCTCCGGTGTACCATGATCATGGTTCACGGACTGAAGATGACTCTTTATTTACGTTCGACTTTCTAAACACAGGAGCGGATATTTCTGTTTTCGACATGGAAGACTAGTCTTTTGCTCGATCTATTTTTCTGTTTAAGTGGTTTCGTTGGTTTCTCTGTTATGTTAGGGCAATATATCGGACTTTACTCTCCTTCCCCTTGTTCTTGAAGTCGGATTTGGTAGAATATACACGAAACAGACGTACGATGTACTACTTGGAGTGACAGTCGGTGCTGGTTTGATAGCGATGATGAATCGTTGATCCATCTATATCAAACATCCTACTTCAAAGAAATCACTCGGTTGCTGCAGTATGTGGCACGCCCACTTGAGTATGTGAGGCTACCTGATAGACATAGCCATCAGAGGTTTAGGCCCTCCTCACGATGTTTTTTTCTGGTACGACTGCGCTGCGTCTGGCATTGCCCGCCAAAGAC
Organism: Fusarium sacchari; assembly: GCA_017165645.1. Classification (NCBI taxonomy): domain Eukaryota; kingdom Fungi; phylum Ascomycota; class Sordariomycetes; order Hypocreales; family Nectriaceae; genus Fusarium; species Fusarium sacchari. The sequence goes on from JADANP010000007.1 coordinate 1,354,970, forward strand.
AAACACACCCTTTGCATATGCACCCTGCTGTACGCTGTTTCTATTACGCTAAATCCTATCACAAGCTAACATCGACATATGGTATTACTATAGTCAAAGCATCATTTCGCCTTGTCTGTAGCACTCCGACTGACCTACACTGCATCAAAGCATTTCAATCTTGTTTTCTCAATGATAACTCAACTTAAGTGTGCCGCTGAGATCATGATACAAGTGCGAGTTGCTCGACTGACCTCGGGCGGCGAAAAGTGTCTTGGACATCATCAATCCTACTGCAGCTGTGCGACTCTTGTTCAACATTAGATTCTTCGGGTTCTTGTGCCAAGACTGTCTGTGTTTTTACTTACTTACCAGTTTCCTCATTGTGAAGGCTGCAGCTGTGCAATGCTTGCATCATGGACATGACTGGTCGCCATGCAAACGATATACGAGATGTTGTCACCTGAGGAGGTTGCTCCAAATCAAGCTGGAAGCACCGGTCTGATGCCAAGATTATTGCTAAGGCATGAGGCGTGTTCGAACTCGAGAATGAGGGGGTTGGTCGTATTGACAAAATACCAAGCTCAGTACCAAGATGTCCTTCGCGCGAGTACTCGACTCTATGCTCATAATCCAAGCAATGACTGTGGATCTAATAGCGTTGTATCGAAGGAGAACATCGCTCAATATGAGTGTACGAGTACAACCGACGGGCTGGCACCTGAGGCTCTTCGGAAAGATACATGCCTTTCGTGGTACGGCACACTTTTACAAGGTAGGGCTCTGCCGTTATGTGTAACCATGGGCCTCTGAAAATAGCTTGGATGTGTTAAAATCAAGGATTTTGAGGCCCTCACTCGCCTTATTTGTTCGGTAAAGAGTGCCACGGCAGGCGGTAGGAATAAGACCTGAAGTGATGTGACGCACAATGCATGCATGAGCATACTGAACTTTTGGAGTACTATCCAATTTCATTGGACCTGGTCTATCTATCTAACTAGCAGATAAGTACTTTCTATCTTTTCGCCATCAACGCAGTCGCTCGCTCGCAAAATCCCGAAGCTTTCTATTTGGCAGCAGCAGGCTCAGCAGCCTTCTTTCGCTGCAACAAACAGTGCCTACCCCATTTTCTCTTGAACTTGTCCGGGATGAATGACGCATCAGGGACCCAAAGAGTCCTTGCGAGCATATGCGTCTTGGAAGCGTCAAGGAAAGGCTCGCACTTGGCAATTTCCCAGTTCTTCTCGTCTGCAATGTAATCGGGTTCATTTGGCGGCAGAGGGTCGTTTCTCTCTGGGTATTGAGTGTCGACCAAGAACGCACACGCGGGGAGCTCAGTGTATTTGCCCAAATCCTCCTCGTTATGATCGTTCATACCCGCTGTTGGAAGCCAAGTTCCGCTCCAAAAGCCGAAACCAGTCTCGGCTTCGGCGAATTCACCAGGCAGAAGACCTCTGAACTCGGAGCGGACAAACTTGGCATGCATATCCCTGGGCAGAAAGTAAGATGAGGGGAAACGATACCACTCTTTTCCGAAGCAGACAGTATCCTCCTCGCGGCCAAGGGGCTCTTTGCCATCTGTTCCATCCCACAGGGGAGAGTAAATCTTCATGGGTCCAGAGTAAGCGGACCAGATACCGTAGACACGGAAAAGAGCGATATCGATTGACAGAATCATAGTGAGAGTAACAACCAGGAGCTTCAGCTTGGCAGGAATCTTTCCAACAAGGGACTTAGGATCGGAGTTGCCTAAAGCAGTCAAAATCATATGAAGAGAAATAGCCGCGTTGAGCGCAAGGAAGGGATAGGCCGGATACATGAACCTTTCCTCCTTGTGAGGCTGTGCGCTGAAGATAGCCAGCCACATGTAGAAGGGGGAGAGGAACACGACGGTTCTCAACCCAGTCTGAAACCCTTGGCCAGATGGCGAAATGATCTTCTGGAGTATGAAGAGAGGCAGAGCAGCAAGAGCCAGAACAAACCAGAGGTTGAAGTTCAAAGCTAGATTCTTGAAGTAGAATGTCCAAGGTTCTGTTCCATATAGCTCTGGGCCATGGTTTGACGAAAAGATGTTATACTTGACAATGTTCCACGTCACAGAAACCGCCTTCTTATAGAAGAAGAGGTTAACAAGGTAGTCGCCGGCCTAGAGATGTTAGATCGATCATGAAGCAGGGAAACACGAGACTTACAAGAAGTAGGATTGCAGAAACCACACCACGGCCAATGCGAACAAATGCTTCCCACAACGCCGTCCTGTCACCAAATACAAGCAGGATGAGCTCTTCGAGCATGAAGGGCGCGCAAAGCGCAGCAGCAAAGGGCCATCCCAGAATTCCAGCAGCAGCAAACCAAAACATGCCCTGGGAAGTCTTGAGACCGCCTCGCCAATTCATAAAAGCTGCAGCTCCAACAGTGACCAGGTACATGGCAAAGCTCGATGGAAGGTAAGCAGTGCTCGCATGGAAGTTTCCGGGGCTGGCAACAGTCGCGATGAGGAAGAAGAGGCCAATTCGGCTGTTGAGTGTGGTACTGGTGACCATGAAGAGGATCGTTTGAGTGATGGCGCACACAAAAGCCAGCCCAAACCGCACAAAGTAGAATTCGGCAACCTGAAGATTCGGCGTCAATGGACCTCTTTTGTAGGTATGCTTCATCGTATGCAACTCACCTTGTTCGAGTGAGGGAATATCCGGCGCACATTGCCGACAATGGCGTGGAAGGTGATGTAGAGCCAGCTGCGGATAGCATAGTCTGGAGAATATTCCCACGTCTGAAGACCATAGCCATGGGACAAGTAGTGAGTCGGTTCCCAGTAATTGAACGTCTCGTCGCAATCTTGAATCGGGGCGAACCAGGCGGACACGAGAGCGGCACCGAAGAACCAGTAGAAGGCAGAAATCGGTTGCATAGAATATGCGCTTGGAGCTCTAAATTGAGAAGAGCATGGTCAGTAAGGTACTGAGAGCTCTCAAAGTGGGATGGAATAGTATTCTACATACTTTTTCTTGGCATGGCTAGCGGTTGGATGCACAAACTGCCGCTGCTGCGACTGTTGAGCTGTACCTGGAGCCATCGTTGCTGTCGACTTTGACTTCGACGTGAGTTGATGAAGGTTTACAAGGAAAGGAATGTTGTCGTCATGTCATAGTGAGTGGGTAGAGGTAGACAAGATGTGGGTGGGTATGGAATTTGGAGCTTCCCTCTTCAACAGTTGGGGAAGGGGGCCCTGCTATACGGATACAGTACGGAGTACCACTACGAAGTACCCAACTAACACTAGCACTAACATTTATTAAAGCAGTTGCCTTATTTAAGGCTTAACCGAGGCGCGTGGCTCACCGACGGTGAAGCATGTGTTGTGGGGTACTAGCGCCGGGAAACCGGTCCCACTTTATTGTTCACCTTGATTTTTTTCTTGCTAGCGCTAGCATGGAAGGGTCTTTTACGTTACCCACCCATGAGGAAGAGGCGCTCTCTGAAACTTTCTGCTTTTCTTCATCTTAACTTTTGCGCCTGTCGCATTCAGATCTGTCTTTTTGTTTTCACCATCTCATCTATTTCTAATGAACCAAGAGTAACATTCCATCTATCTTTCCTTCTATTCAAGACACTATATAATAAAGCGGCCGCAATACAACATGTCCGGTTTTCAAATCCCCGGCCTCGGCCAGGCCAAACCTAAAGAGACTCTTCCGCCAATGCCCGCTGATGTTCTTGCTGCTGCTGCAAGCGTTCAAGATGCCGAGATCACGGATGTTACTCCTCATAACCCCAAAGACCAGCCTTCAACATCTACTACCACCGAAGCTAAGCCCTCTGAGGTTGAGCCCACGCCAGTCGCAGACTCAGATGCCATGGCAGTCGATCAACCCGAAAGCCCTCCTTCTCTCACAGGTGCCCTCGAGGCCGCCATCGGCGGTCTAAACCCAACCCGAGCTACTCAGCCAGCTCCCACAGAAAACACAGAGACCGTACCACTTCAGAACGACCAGGGTGATAACCCCGAATGGGAAGTCGACTCTTCTCCATACGAATCATCCTCAGAATCAAGCAGCTCTGATTCCTCCGACGAAGACTCTGATGACAACGAAGGTTACGAACTTTTGGGCGTTGAAGAGACCGCGCGTCTGCTCATGCAGGCTGAAGGAGGATCTGATGATGAGGGCGATCGAGGAGCTTCTGGTTCAAGAACCACCCAGGTCCGAACAAAGAATGAGATTCCTGAAGAAGTAATTCCCAAGCCTGATGTCACAATTACACCCGAGATGAAGGTGGAAGAGCTGGGAGCCATCGAGCACATTGTGGAGAACATGATGTTGATCAAGGCATTCACGCCTGGCGAGTACCAGGTTCTCGATTCGGGATCCGTGCTCTGCACAGCTGAACGAGTCGTCATCGGTGCGGTTGCAGATACGATCGGAAAGGTTCTGCAGCCTATGTATACCGTGCGCTTCACCTCAGACCAGGATATCAAGGACTTAGGACTCGAGGTCGGCCAAACAGTGTACTACCCTACCGACCACGCCGCCTATGTCTTTACCGAGCCACTGAAGAACATGAAGGGCTCAGACGCCAGTAACCTTCACGATGAGGAAGTCGGCGATGACGAGATGGAGTTCTCAGACGACGAGAAGGAGGCCGAGTATAAGCGAGCGATCAAGCAGAAGAAGAAGGATAAGTGGAAGAAGGATCCGTCCAGGGCAGGTAAGGAGCCTCATCCTCTGCGACAAGAATCGCGGCCGGACGGGGGTCTCAACTACGACGATGACGATGACGGCCCCTACAAGCCCCTAGCACGACCACCTGGTTATGGTTCCGGCCCTTCTACAACAGAGACCTACGAGCCTCCATCGAGCAGAAACTTTCACCAGCGAGGAGGACGCCGTGGTGATTCGCGGGGGCGTGGAGGTCGTGGACGAGGTTCTGGACGTGGTGGAAGAGGAGGCTTCAACCAGCCCAGAGACGGCTACTCGCTACCTCCTCAGGCATCTCCTCAGCATGCCCAACAGGCTGTTCCTCCAGCTCCATGGGCCGGTGCTCAGCCTCCAGCTCAAGGCGCAGCACCAGCGATGCCCAACTTTGGCTTCCAAATTCCTGGCTGGCCTCAACCACCTGCTCAGGGCAATGCTGCGGCTGCTCCACCACCTCCTCCTGGATGGCCAGCTGCACAGGGTCAACAACAAGCTGCGAATGGCGGATCTTTCGTCAACCCGGCATTCTTCGCTGCGTTGGTGTCGAGTATGCAAGCACAGCAGAATGGCCAGTCCCCCTGGGGACAGCAGCAGCAGCAGCCTCCTAATAATGGGAATGGCCAGGGCCAGTAAACGATCTGTAAACAAGGGGTGTTAGTAGGTCATCAGTGGCGCTCAGGGTTTTCTTTATAGGGGTATAGACAAAAGGGGCAAATTAACTTGTATGTTAGAAATCCATGATTTAATTACAACCTTCTAGACAATCTTCTGGACTAGTTGGTGAGCACTTTGCTGGTGTACGTTCTGGGGTGTTCAAACGATGATCTTATTCAATGCTAACTAACTATACGTGTATCCTCATGTCTAATCCGTTGCTCATGCTAACTGAATCGAGGCAATCCATGCAAAAAGGAGACAGCTGCTCTCTGAACATAATTCCACAATCTCAGTCCTTTACAGGTCACTCCACTTCTCCTCGGTCTTGTCAGAGAAGTCGTAGAAACCAAGCTCGTAAACAAGACCAAGGGTCATGCGAGCATGCTCAAGCATGTGGTCAAAAGACAGATACTTGATGTTATCATCGGTACTGTGGATATGGGGGTCGGAGTACTCGAAGGCGGACTCAATAACAAAGGCTGAGGGGTAGCCGGCCTTGGAAGCAGAAGCGTGGTCGGAGCAGGCATAACCGCACTTGGTCTCGACCCAAGGAATGCTACAGTACTGGAAATAAGAGTTAGTATGAGAGCATGCAAAGAAATCTGGACAAAACGAACCTCCTCAACGACAGTCTTGATGAACTTGGTCAGACCGGGGTCGACAAAGTCAGTAATGACACCAACACTCTCGGGCTGGCCGGCATCGAGAGTCTTCTGGACATAGCCAGTCATGTCCTGCTGAAGCATAGCCTTGACATCGCGGCCATTCTCCTCATACGACTTGAAAATAGCCTGGCTTCCGAGCAGACCACCCTCCTCAGCTGAGTACCAGTGGAACTCGATGGTGTTGGGAGCCTTGCCCTTAACAACATCCTTTGAGTTGAGAAGAGCGCGGAACACCTCCATGATAGTCACTGTACCACTGCCATCGTCATCAGCGCCTGGGGCCGCGAGGATGGAGGGAAGGAAGAGGTTGATGGAATCCTGGTGGGCACCGATCACGACAGTGCTGTTTGACTGGCCAGGGATAGTCGCAATGACGGAGTGTTGCTTCCATGTGTGAGGGAAGCTCTCGGCGAAAACAGTATCCTCGGCGCCAGCGTCCTTAATGATCTGGTTGACCTTCTCAAGAACCCAATCGGAGGACTGAAGGCCGTAATCGGATTTGAAGTATCGAGTGTGGAAGCTGGTCAACTTTTCGAGGTTGGCCTGCATGTTCTTCTTGTCGAGGTTCTTGGAGAGCTTCTTGACATCGTCCTGGTTGACACATTTCTTAGGGAACGTGACTGTGCTCTCAGCGTTGATGCCCTTGGAGCCGAGTGAAGGTGTGTCGGTGATATCCATGAAGTTTTGGCCGTTCTGTAAAGCGTTAGTGACTCAACTGGAGCTGAGAGCATGGTATGAGTCTAACACGGCGCATCTCCCACTTCTCTTCCTCAGTCACCCATTGCGTCTTGCCGGGGGCGGTCTCGACCAGGAACAGCTCGTCTGGCTGGAGAATGACGTTGTCGGCCTCGGCAGTTTCGATAAAGCGAGCGGAGACAGCAGGAAGACAAGCCGCCAGAAGAGAAGCCTGTGAGAACTTCATTGTGTGTGTGTGTAAATGCGATAATTGAAACGATGAAAGGCAAGAAGATAGCTGATGTTTGGAAGATGTTATGAAGAAGATGAGGACGCGCGGAACTGCCTGGAGAGATATACTGGTAGATCCGAGCGAGGCAGGTACATACCATACCATGACGATCACGTAAGGTAGATACTTGCCGTTTCAGGCGATAGCGGTCATGGCTTGGTCGTATGATTGCCCCGGAAGGTGCGGTGTGGAGACCCGGTTGCCATGAGGGAGGGGCTACCCCAACTGTACCTGCTTCTTGTCAGACGTTATGTCCAAGCCAAGATATGATGAGTAGTACCTACCTATGCTTCGCTGACTGATAGCTATCTCTCATATACGGATACAAGGTATCAATCTTTGCTTTTTTATTGCGAAATGCTTGCTTTTTTTTAATTGGGCTACCTAGGTACCTAGTTCTCAAGGCTGTGTAGAGGTCCTCGTGTTACTTCCATCTATACACATTCGGTTGCCTACCTAGGTACTCCGTACATCACCGTTAGCTTGAACGGCTTCAACGTCATGAGAGCTTCTAGGGTAGCTTCGGCCGCAATGATGAACTCAAACCAAGATACGTTTTTCGGCAATTATCTGACCTTCGGTAGTTGGGTCCACCAATACAACTATAGGAGATCACCAGATAACTACAGTGATTTGTCTAGGTAAGAAGGAAAACCTTAAGCAAATCAAATCGAGAGCCTCATTTAACTCACGTTGATGAGCCAGCCATCATGATTAATGAATCTTCGACAAAAGGTGCAACCACGGGATAGCTAGGGGGCACAAAGGTGATATCACGTTCCGTTATTCACACAAGACAAATGATAGTTTGCTAACAACATCCAAAGACGTTTGCTTCCCTCTCACTCGCTATTGGCTGCGCAGAAAGCATATAGCTAAGCTGTGACATGGACATATGTAGTTTCACTTACAACAGATATAGGACATTTGTATCTGATGAAAACTTTTAAGTCATGTGAGCATTCCAGTGAATATGATATGACTTATCTGTTGCAGGCTCTGAATGCAGGTGTTTGAGCCTCTTTGTTAGTTCTGGGGAATAAAGAAACCCGACTTCTTTGTTTGGCACATATTTGTTCATTAACGAACGTGGAATATCTTCAAGCGTCTATGGTGTCTTTAGACTGGGCGTCTACTTTATGTCTTTGATGTCTATAGTGTTCATGCAATACATAGCCTTTGTTTATTAGGAAAAGACCTCCATAAAGCAACAGATCATTGTTCACAACAAGATCATACCATTACATTCACAATCATCATGACGAGAAAAATATATAACAAACGCTGTGTCTTTTGAGTTCCCAACATGTTCAACCACTTAGTATCACAACCCATTACGTTACTAGCAAAGCAGAGTTTTGCCGAACATACAGTCCATTATCGAAACTATTCACAACTATAATCGTAATGCCGAACAAGAATCCGAAGGGAAAGGGGAAGGGCAAAGCCAAGGCTGCTCCAAGACCCCAAAACCCCAGGCCTCCTCCTAGACCCCGAAATCCTACTGCTCCCGAACCAAGGGCTATGCGACTGACCCGAGCCCGCTCCAGGCTTAACAATGCCCCTCCTCTGATGGCGAGCCTTGAATCTGATAGAGACTGCCAAAGCCGTTCCCTAGTTGCGGACCCTGAGCCCTTGCCATTCAAGGATGTCGTTCAAAGGCTCGGCGGCACTGCTAATATGGCTAACAGAGAAAAAAGAGTCAGGCTAAAGCTCAATCACGCTGCACGCACTTCGGCTGCTGGCCCTTCGAACCAGGGTCAGCCCTCAAGTTCGAACACAGCAGCAGCATCAAGTTCATCTTCCCCCGCTGCAACTCCTGCTGCAGCAATGGCCACTCCGTCCCCAAGCCCTAGCCCAATCGCTAGTTCAAGTTCAAGCTCAGAGGGTTCATCCCCCTCTGACCAGAATGAGCCTGCGGCTCCAAGGAGGGGGATAATTAAGCTCAACACTCGCAACGGCGCGGCCTACCGGGACGCTCAGGTATCAGGCCAGAACCAGCTTGCAAGTTCGAGCTCGGAAGCAACAACTTCGTCCTCAGCGGGCCCTTCTGGTCAGGGCCGCCATCCCAGCGAAGGCTTCAGCTCCAGCTCGGAGCTTTCATCCTTGCCATCTACATCCCCTTCCCCTCCTCTAACCTCTCCTTCTGATCAGGATGAGCACTCCAGCTCAAGCTCGAATTCAGGTTCCTCCTCCTCCTCCTCCTCCTCCTCCTCCTCCTCCTCCTCCTCCTCCTCCTCCTCCTCCTCCTCCTCATCATCATCATCATCATCTTCTTCTTCTTCTTCTTCTTCTTCGTCTTCGTCTTCAGCGGAAGCTCAAGCGCCTGGAACCCCAATGCCTTTGGCAGCTGGGCCATCCAATGCCATTCCATCCTCGAGCACTGGCTCAAGCTCAAACTCAGACACAGAATCCTCTTCGCCGAGTTCACCTACTCGAACTTCTCCACCTCCAAACCATCCAAGTCCAGATACAATAAAGATAGACCTTCTTATTGCTACGGGCCACGAACAGCCGAGTAGCGACGACTATGAAAGCGATGGCGACGGCTGCTCTGGTGATCCCCCAAGTGATGGATCTGGATCTGAGGATGAGTCAAGTGGAAGCGGAGGTAGCACTGGTTATGAACCCTCTGAGGACACTGATGACAACACGATATTTACCGGCTCTGAAAGTTCATCAAATTCGGAGGGAGACGATGGGAACGATGATGATGCGCCAGGAGGACCATGCTCTGGGCCCTCTGGCTCCTCTGGCTCCTCTGGCTCCCCTGGCCCTTCTGATCCTCCTGGGTCCCAGGGTGTTCTGATTGATGCTGGTTCTTCTTCCGCCCAAGAGTATCCAAGCGGATATGAGGCCGACGATGAGTACAATTCAGGGCCGGCCGCTGACGTTTCCACCATTGTACGCGATGATACAGGCGCGTGTGCAATGGTGAGCGACATGTCCGGGGCCAGGAACCGCTCTACATGGCTTGCTGGATTTGATTCACCCAGGCTCGATGGCCGTTCTAGACGACCAAGTCGTCCTGCAGATATCAAAGTTCCGGCCATCGACTATAGCGGATCTGTTGCTCAAATCGGTCACGGGGAGGACGACAGCATTATCGGACCATTGAGAAGCTCATTCCAAACCTCTGTTCAGTCCGTTGGACGATTGGACACTCCTCCCGCCCACTCAGAAGGCGTCGTGGGAAAGCGTAAGCGATCTTGTGACGGCGATGAGGATGCTGCCACAGCAGGAATAAAAAGGGCGCGTTCTTTGTCACCACGCGTGGTTGCGGAAACATCAACAACCACAATCACGACCACACGCTTTGCCTCTGAGCCTCGGCAACCTGTGGCCTGGAATTCTGATTCCTCTGTTTCCGATGAGCACAGTCCTTTGAGAAACGAGCCAGTCGCATACGCAATGATGGCCACCCCTGTGGATGACGCATCCTCAGGTGAAATCAGCCCGCTGATCTGGCCATCTTTTGATCCGTGAGTCAAGACATCCATTTATTCGCAGAAAACGGACTAACGATTCCAGTGAAATCCCAGGCATGCACGGCTCCGGACTGAGAGCCCGTCGCCATTATGACTGGTACGAGCAGTTTCATTCTGTAGGATATGAGTGTTACGAGGTTCATCCCTGCCTTCACAACCCGGGGAGAGGATGCCACGAGTGTCACAGTGAATGGCAAAAGGACTGGGCTCGGTTCTTCAAGGCTGAGGAACTTCTGGAAGAAGCAGCTGCCGATCCTGAGAGATACCTGAGAGAGGCAGGACTGGATATGCACGAGGACTTTATGGGAGCCCGATTGCAGGGCGCAAGTTGGGAGGTGCTGGCACCTCATCTTCAGCCTCCCGCTGGCGGGAGGGTTCGAATCCATCCTGCGCGACTTGCCAAGCATAGGCTGACCCTTGCTCAGGCGGCAGCGCAGGTATGAGTTGATAGCGATGTTTGGCATTTCATGGAGTCTGAAATAATGGGCAATGTGTTGATTTAGACGTTAGACAGGAACCCTGGAAAGAATTTGTATAGAATAATAATCGACTTACAAGTCGTTCTCCTTTTATTTGCGCCATGTATGCTTCATACTTTTTCGTGAATTCGTAAATCTTCGCTCATAGCCTAGATGGACGGTGGTCATAGTCCCATGTCCTCGTCGCTCGCCTCATCCGATTCATCACCACCACCTTGTTCCTCCTCGTCTCTCCGTGTTGCTTCTGTACTTGCGCCGAGCTTCCTCACACCTTCTACTACGCCGACGACGAATCCTCTGCTCTCTGCGAGCTCCATGGCTCCAACTCCTCGTAGGCTCATGACACCATCGACTCCACCCTCAAGTTGAGCGGTACTGGATCGCATCTTTGCTGCCCTGACTTCTTGTAGATCCCGAAGTAGCGAACGAACTTCTGAAGAGGAGGCAACGTCATCTGAGGCGTGGGCGAGGAGCATTTCTGCGACTTCGAACCAGTGATATGGAAGAGCACCTGAAGGCGCATCTGATGTACAGGATGGAAGAAACGGCGGCGACAGTACTACATCGTCATCGGCAAAGGGGTCTAGCCGTCTCGCATTTCCTTGGCTATCTGCCCGCACCGGAGGAGGGGGCGGTGGTGCCCATCCTTTGGGATCGACCTTTGTTTCGTGGTGGACAATATCGCGTAACGAATCGGGATGAAGCCAAGGAGGAGGAACAATATTCGCGCGCCGTTGTTTCTTTAGCAGTATCGCAAGCCATAAAGGTAAGTTACTTCTGTGCGGCGGCCGGAGAGTCGGTGTCGTTCCCTGTGTAACAGGTCAGGTCAGCGTCGAGCTTGTATGAACGCGACAGGGACGCGCTCACCGATAGAAGATCAATGCTCTCAAGGCGTTGGCGAGGAACGACAGTGACGAGTTCCATTTCACATAGAAAAGCGACTTCTGAGGGGGTGAGCCCTGAAGGAAGTGGTAAGGCCATTTCGTGTGGTCCAATGGAAGTCTGGTATCTCGGGTTGTAGGTAGTAGAGGATATAAATTGGAGGTTTTCATAGAATGCCCCTCACTAACTCAACTACTAGGTAAGTTAGGGAACTGAGCGGCTTGGTGTGTCATGTCAACCCCACCACTAGGTAAGGTAGAGCTCCCTTTATTAACAAAGTTGGCATTGATACCATACAATTATCTCCGTTTACGATGTTGGTTTTCTTCATATTCAAACCTGTTCAAACCACTAACACTACTGCTGCTGCTGATCTCGCAATTCACACACCTCGGAAATGTAGTGGACAATATTTCTCCCTTAGGCCAACAGTCAACAACTTGTTTGCACCAATCTTGTCATGGCTTGCAAGTTGTCATGATATACAATGGCTCAACTAACTTAGATCAGGGGAAGACACTCACACTTTGTCACTTCAATTCCTCACCATGTGCCTGATTCAATGTTGGACAGAACCCTCCTAAAGAATTTACAAGCATCCATCATTATATTTCAGAAGCCAAGAGAAGGAGTTTCTAGACTTGTATAGATCAACAAAGACCAACAAATTACATGATTTTACGAAATCGAATGATATCACTCGAGTCACGAACACTTGGCAACGTGGAATATAAGACTCATCCGGCGTGTTCAGGGTAAATGTCCAGCTCCAGCTCCACTGCCGATGCGGGGCCGCCTCCAGAAGGGCGTGGATGTGAATATCCTCTGCTCTCCCGTTCAAGAGATATAAGACGCCTTGAGATGAGGCATTATTCCAATTTATAATTCTACAGAGGAACATTGAACACAATAATAGCATCTCCTATATTTCAACACCGAAATAGTTCACAATGGCGTCAACTGAAGCCCTCCCTCCCGTCACATCCCCGTCTCTTATACTTACAAACCCCACCTCCTCTGAACGAGAGCTCATATGGAAGGGCACTCAACCCCATTGGGGAGCCGCCTTGTCCATGGAGGACTACATCGCCAGAGAATACGATAATCTCGAGGCTCCTCTAGCTCGAGACGGTGGCGTAACAAGCTGGATCCTCACCGATGGAGATAAAGAGCCCGGCCAAAGACCCCTCCTTTCATCTTGCGAGACCTACAACAAAAGGGCTCTTGTTCGAACCAATGACGGAAAAGCAAGAGATGGAACTGCTCACGGTGTGGCCAGTGTCTTCACTTTTCCTGAATATCGAGGAAAGGGCTATGCCAGAAAGATGCTGTCCCTGATTGCGGATGAGCTGAAAAGCAGACAGCAGAAGAATCAAGGCGCTGCTGACTTCTCCGTCCTTTGGTCAGATGTCGGACCCAAGTTCTACCAGACCGTGGGATGGGAGCCTTTCAAGAGCACATACCTCGAGTTTCCCGTTACCGAAACTACTGAGTCAACCTCCGATTCATCCCTGAAGCCTATTGCTCTCGATGATATTCCGGACCTGGCAGCTCGAGATGAACAACTTCTTCGAGACAGGATCGCAAAATCCCCCCAAGTCAGCGCCGCAGTCGTCCCTGATATCACCACTATCAAATGGCATATTCATCGAGAAAACTTTATGTGCCAACACATCTTCTCCCGCACACCAACTGTCCACGGTGCCGTATACACCCCACCTGACGCCCCAAACTCGAGGATCTGGGCTCTCTGGACTTGCAGCTTCTACGGCATGCTTGACCAACCCGAGAAGAATGTCGTTCGTGTATTGCGCCTAGTCATCGAAGATGAGAGTATCTCAGATGAGACACTTGCCAAAGGCATCCAAGCCATTGCAAGTTTCGTCCAGAAGGAGGCCAAGGAATGGAAATGCTCAAAGGTTGAAGTTTGGAACCCCGAGGATCGGTTGCGAAGGGTCACAGAAGGCATCCAATCCCTCGGAGCCAAGTTCATCGTCCGGGAAAACAGCAACATTGCTAGTCTAAACTGGTTCAATGGTTCTGATCAGGAAGTTGACTGGATTGCTAACGAGAGGTTTGCCTGGTGTTAAATACTGACATATCCCGGCTCGACCAGCACGAAAGCAAGTAGTGACTCGATACAATGCTGTACTTAGACCAACGAGATGTTGATAAATATCATCGCTACGATCTATCTTCTTTTCTAACTGTTTTGATTCCGTGACCAGCCCCATCCCATTTTCATGATATAATCACATTCACATCAAGTCATAAACAATCGCACTGGTGTATCATAAACATACCAGGTCAACGCCTTCCCGCTCCCTGACTATAAAATTCCATTCAACTCCTTAATAGCTTCGTCCGAACATGGTCCACTTGTCGGCGTTACCCTGGCACTCAGGGCTAAGACACTTGGTCTCACCAGGAACAATACCCTCGGGCTGCTCAAAGGGAACGCACAGACTCTTCATACCCATAGTGGCAAGCTTCTGGTTCTCGGGGACGTCAGGCTGGTCCTCGCGAGTGGTGAGCTCCTTGATGCGGTCCTCACACTTGGGGGCACCGCAGAAGGGGATGAGCACAACGTTCTTGTTGTCAAGAGCGGGAAGAACATCCTCCCACTTGGTGATAGTGAGTCGGTGCTCTCGGAAAGACTTCTCGGCCTTGCTGTACATGTCGGCTTGGATGGTCTCGAGAAGCTCGGGGATCTTGGTAGCAACATCGGTAATGGCAATTTCTCCCTTCTCACCGGTGTCACGTCGCGCAGTGCTGACAACGCCCTTGGCAGCATCCTTGGGACCGAACTCGATACGCAGAGGAACACCCTTGAGCTCCCAGTCGTTGAACTTCCATGCAGGAGTGTAGCCCTCTCGCCAATCAGAGGTGACACGAACACCAGCCTTCTTCAGGCTGGCTCGGATGTCCTCAACCTGCTCCTCGTGCTTCTGTCGCTCTTCAGGGGTAGTCTTCTTGGTGATGCCGACAGGGACGATGACAACCTGAGTCTTGGCAACGCGGGGAGGAAGAACCAGACCCTTATCGTCACCGTGAATCATGACCATGACACCAATGACACGGGTTGAGAGACCCCAAGAGTTCTGCCAGACGTGGATATGAGAGCCCCTGTTGGCAGGGTCCTCAACAGTGATGTCGAACATCTTACTGAAGTTCTGGCCAAGGGCGTGAGAGGTGGCGCCCTGGATACCACGGCCGTTGGAAGGAATGTAGCCCTCGACAGTGGTGGTGTAGTAGCCACCGGCAAACTTCTCATTCTCGGTCTTTCGGCCTCGAACGACGGGAACAGCCAGAAGCTTCTCGTAAACACCAGCGTAAAGCTCAAGAATCTCGAGCACCTCAGCGCCAGCAAGCTCCTCAGTCAAGTGAGCAGTGTGGCCCTCCTGCCAGAGGAACTCACGGGTTCGGAGGAAAGGAGTTGTTTGCTTAGCCTCCCAGCGAACGACAGAGTTCCATTGGTTGAGGCGGAAGGGGAGATCTCGGTGGCTGCGAATCCACTTGGCATAGTAGGGGTACATGACGGCTTCGGAGGTAGGACGGACCGCAACAGGAACCTCGAGGTCCTTGTCACCACTGGAGGGTTGTCAGTTAAGGTTCATAAAAGCAAGCTGATTTGTATGGGAATCCTTACGCCTTGGTGACCCAAGCAAGCTCAGGAGCGAATCCCTCGACGTGATCCTTCTCCTTCTCGAGCGACTTGGAAGACAGGAACATGGGGAAGTTGGTCTCGTCAACACCCATCTCCTCAATGTGAGCCTGGAACCACTTTCGGATCTCGTTCCAGATGTGCATGGCAAGAGGTCGGAGAACGAAGAAACCCGAAATCTCGGTGTAGTACTCGACCATCTCGGCCTTGAGGACGACCTCCTGGTACCATTGGGGGAAGTTCTCGGCCTTGGACACTGTGATACCAATGATCTCGTCCGCCTTCTTTCCACCGACGACGGGAAGGTTGGTCTGCTTAGCAGCCTTGGCAGCCTTCTCAGCAGCGAGACGAGCCTGCTTCTCGGCCTTCTTCAAGGCGCTCTTGGACTGTTCGGCGGCGCCCTCCATTTTGGTGAGATTCGTGTGTTGGTCGAAATGTTAATTAACAGAAAAGTAATAGAGGATGATAGTAGATTCAAGGCAACCGAACAGTGGCTTGCGCGCCTTTAAAGAATCGAGAAGCAGAGAAGCGACGTTATCTGTTGAGGGGGAGAAGGAGAAGAAAGGCTTCGGGGTGTGAGTCGAAGTAAACGTCGGACGTGACTTTGTGCCCCGCAGTCGAGGTGCAGTCGGTGCAGTTGGTGCTGTGCGGTCACCCCTCCTTCCAGCCCGGGCTTTTGACTCTTGACTCTCACGGCGGCACCGCTGGAAATCTAGCCCAAAATTCAGGCCCAATGCCCTATCAGCCAATTGAAACAGCGGTCGCTCAGCTGCAGGGAAGTCCGATAACGCGGCAGGGGTTAGTTTTGGGGTTTCTAGGGTCCGTGCACCTTCTGTCAAGTGCCCTGGACTTCGGGTGGGTATCCGGTGTACGCCCTGTAAACCAGCACACAGCGGCAGCTGGCACCTAAATTCAGTCGGCGCCGGAATAACGCCAGCCTCCGACAAAAAAGTCCAGTCGAGGGGCACTGGAGCTTCACAGCTCGGGCAGGTTCTGTCTGCGTACGGTAGTCTGCTGGTAGAATTTCCTGACTCCATCCCCACGTTGACGAAGCCGCCTTTTACCGTCAACGTTACCAATAGCTGCAACTATGGCTTCCATGTTCGAGCAGCCCCGAAACGGCACCCTTTTCTTGGGTGGCCAGAAGATCTCAGGTTCTGACATTAGAGACCAGAATGGTATGTCTGTCTGTCTATATCTTGTCCCGCCTTTTGCTACATGTTAGGGGGAAGTGGGGGGGAGACATGAGCCTTTGATATTGGATTTCAAATACGGACAACATGCTAATAGACCTTCAGTTCTCGCTACACAGGCAATCGCAAATGTTGTCAAGAGTTCCTTCGGTCCCAGCGGCCTCGACAAGATGATGGTGGACGATATTGGTGTATGCAGCTTAGCCCTCCTCCTCGCTCCGCGCTCGACTATATCTCACACTTTATACTAGGATGTTACTGTTACCAACGACGGTGCCACCATTCTCAGCCTCCTCGACGTTGAGCACCCTGCCGGCAAGATTCTCGTTGACCTTGCGCAACAACAAGATAAGGAAGTCGGCGACGGCACCACCTCTGTCGTTCTGATCGCTGCCGAGTTGCTACGTCGCGGAAACGAACTCATGAAGAACCGGATACACCCTACCACTATCATTACAGGATACCGACTTGCCCTGCGAGAGGCTATCAAGTACCTCAACGAGAATGTTAGCATCAAGGTTGACGACCTCGGCCGCGAATCCCTCCTCAGCATTGCCAAGACCTCCATGTCCAGCAAAATCATTGGTGCCGACTCGGAATTCTTCTCCAACATGGTTGTGGATGCTATGCAGGCTGTCAAGTCTACAAACAACCGAAATGAGACAAAGTACCCCGTCAAGGCTGTCAACATCCTCAAGGCCCACGGAAAGAGCACACTCGAGTCTGTCCTGGTTAAGGGATACGCCTTGAACTGCACTGTCGCCTCGCAGGCCATGCCTACACGGATCCAGGATGCCAAGATTGCTGTTTTAGACATGAACTTGCAAAAGGAACGCATGAAGCTTGGTGTCCAGATCACCGTTGACGACCCTCAACAGCTTGAGCAGATCCGAGCCCGTGAGTCCGGCATGATCCTCGACCGAGTGGAGATGATCCTCAAGGCTGGCGCCAACGTCATTCTCACAACAAAAGGCATTGACGACCTGGTGCTCAAGACTTTTGTTGAGAAGGGTGCCATGGGTGTGCGAAGATGTAAGAAGGAGGATCTTCGACGAATTGCCCGAGCAACCGGTGCCACCATGCTCAGCACACTCTCTGACCTTAACGGTGACGAGAAGTTCGAACCCTCTTATCTAGGTTACGCTGAGGAGGTCGTCCAGGAGCGCATTTCCGACGATGAGTGCATTCTGGTTAAGGGAACCAAGGCCCACTCCTCTGCTTCTTGCATTCTCCGTGGCCCTAACGACTTTACTCTCGACGAGATGGAGCGATCAGTCCACGACTCACTGTGCGCTGTCAAGCGAACTCTCGAGAGTGGCAGCATCGTCCCCGGTGGTGGTGCCGTTGAGACCGCCCTCCACATCTACCTCGAGGAGTTTGCCGGTACCGTCGGCTCCCGAGAACAGCTCGCCATTGGCGAGTTTGCTCAGTCTCTCCTTGTTATCCCAAAGACCCTGGCTGTTAACGCTGCCAAGGACGCCGCAGAACTCACTGCCCAGCTTCGATCAAGGCACGCTCTGTCACAGCGCATCGCTGAAGGTGACGGTAGCGAGGATGAGAAGACCATTGCCAAGAAGAAGGGTTATAAGAACTACGGCCTTGACCTCGCCAAGGGCAAGGTTGTAGACGAGATTAAGATGGGTGTGCTTGAGCCCAGTCTCAGCAAGGTCCGGCAACTCAAGAGTGCTGTCGAAGCCTGCATCAGCATCATGCGTATCGATACCCTGATCAAGTTGGACCCTGAGCAGAGGGAGGATGATGGACATGGTCATTAAGATGAAATGTAATGAGTACGGATTGTCAGGTATAGAATCAAAAGCTTGGGTGTCCGTTCATGACTGAATGTTTTATACTCATGGTATTGTGTGATATCAGACCTCGTTGTGGTACAAGGTGCATATAAGTGCAATGGTATGTAGATTCAACTAGATAAAAGTGATTACTGTCTGTGAAGTATGTTGGAAACTCTGTTTTGACTATACAACTCCATTCTTGATTCTTTATCAACTTTATACCCGTAGCATGCTAGGATATAGTTACTAATAAAGTTACGTTAGTCATCTGCTTTTATTCTCGATTTGACAGGGCTGATGAGCCTCTTCGGGTAACCTCAGATACGCGACTTTGAAGTTAATAGATGCCCGTTACATAACATAAAAGTCTGGTGTTGAACACAAGAAATGCTCTCACACTTCACATAGTCACATCACCTCAGAATAAGGGCAATGAAATTCAATTAGTACAACACCTCGTACACGAGATGCATCTTGCACTCACTCTCCCGCTCTTGTCTTCTCCTCAACCCCTCTCTTCGAGCCTGTTGACTGAGATTTTTCCTAGGACGTTTTATTTTTATACAAATGGACAGAAAGGCCACGTCTAAGAAACAGCAAACTTGCGCCCACCCAGGGGCCTCGGTATGGGCATGCGTCGAGTGTTGGTGTGTTGTGGCCCGCCCGCCAGTCTAATGCGCTCCCACTCCGGTCTCTCCTCTCCTTCATTTCTCCGTTATAAAAGATATACTCTTACATGGTCCGCTTAACCGACGACCAGCTTGCCATCCTCGGGGAAATCGTACTCGGGAATCTCGAGGTTGAGAGGGGCAGGGCCCTTCCTTATTCGGCCGGAGATATCGTAGTGAGAACCGTGGCAAGGGCAGAACCAACCGCCGTAGTCACCGGCCTCACCAATGGGGACACAACCCAAGTGGGTGCAGACACCTAAGGATTCGTCAATATAGAGGTTCAAATGCTGTGCCAGTGGTCCAAGTCACGTACCCAGCATGATAAGCCACTCAGGGTTCTTGACACGGGCGCTGTCCTCCTCGGGATCTCGAAGAGCAGAGATGTTGACCTTGTTTGCCTGGTCGATCTCGTCCTGGGTTCGGTGTCGGATGAAGACGGGCTTGCCTCGCCACTTGATAATAACCTGAAGAGCCTTTCAGCAATGCTGCCTCGTTTGTGCTAGACCATATCCCAACTCACGTTCTTGCCCTCGGGGATAGAGCTCAGATCAACCTCAACCTTGGCCATGGCCAGAACGTCGGCGGAAGCAGACATGTTGACCAGGAACTCTGTCATTCCATCGTCAGTAACCATCAATTGACCATCCCGGACATCATGCCAACAAGGTACAACACCAATTGCAACCCAATGGCAAGACACCGGACCTAGAACCGGATTTCAACCCACCCTGAACTGTGCTCTTGGCTCCAGCAGCACTGACGGCACCGAGGGCACCGACCATGAAGTACGAGTAGAGCTTGTTCTTTGTCTCGTCGCCGGAGGAGACATATTTTCCAAAGTCGGGAATCTGAGCGCCTTTGCTCTCACCCTTGAACTTGAAAGGGCTGGAGTATCCGGAGGCGGACGCGCTGTCGGTTCGAACGGCGGTGGTGCTGAGGGCGCGCACAGCAGGGACGACGGGCTTTGCAGCCGTGCGCAAGCAGAGACGAGAAGCGGTCGCGAGGGTCGCCATCGTGAGGGATCGTGGGGTGTGGCGGTTGCGAGGGTGAGGGCGTCGAAGGCAAGGTTTGAGGTCTTTTCCTTGGTGGTAATCGGCTGATGATGCTTTGCCGAAAGTTTTGGCTGCAAAATGTGGCCTCAGGCTACCAGATCTAGTTGAGCTCGGAAATTGAAGGCTCGTCATTGGTCCGGTCACTTTCGGGTGGGGTTTCCGGTCTATCCCGGGCATTTGGGTTCCCTTCTTGCCTCTACTAGCTTTCAACTTGACAATGACCACAAAGATGGAGTAGAATCGATCATTGTGACGCAAAAATGCTTTCAAATAGAGAACAAGTTCGATATATCCTCGGCCCAGCCTCTCCTGGTACATCACTTACACCAGTCACGACTCAATGGACTCATATTAACATCTCTATGACTTGACGGCTTCTGGCCAATCATCTTTGACCCATTCGTCCTGAACATCTAGCAACCAACTAACATCCATGTAAAGACAACCACGGTGAGAGCCAGAACAACATAAGTCATTAATCTATGGGAACCATCTCAATGCATTCTCCTCAACTCTTCAATCAAGTTGCGCATGTCCTCAATGCTTGGTCCAAGGCCTTCGCAAACCAGCTCTTGCTTCCCTTCATCCATATCCAAGAATCTCTCAACCATCTCCCCGTCTATAAATCGGAAAGGCCCGTCACTCTCCCGGTTCTCGTTACGGAAGGACCGCCACAGCTTAAATTCGACGCTTCCTGGTACATGAATGTACTCTTCCATCTTCGATTGGAACGTCATTAGCAGGTCCTGGTACTGAGGGGCGATATCACCATAAAGATACAACGAGCCCTCGGCCTATTTCGTATTAGATTACGTCACATGTTTTAATTCAGCTGGGTGCTTACCGAAGCGAGGAACGCTCGTGGATGGACGATTCCATTCTCCGCCATTGGGACATTGAGTTTTCGAATTCGGTTGATCTGCTCGCCAATATTCATTTCGCTCGTAATCTCCAGGCGCATTCGGTCTTGCTCTGTAGGAGCATCCACGTTTCGTTGCAGGACAACGAGGTTGCCTTTTGAATCAGCCTCCAGCCACCTTTCTCCTTCAATATGGCAGACCGAGGTGGCCCATAGAGGCTCGAAGTGACGTGCCCGTTCTTCTAACTTGGCCTTGTTACCATCTTGTGCGGGGATGAACTCAACCAAAGATAGCGACTGCATCAAATCAACCACACCGATCATGTTGCCGGATACGTCGAGATCCAGAGGCAAGGCAGCTGGGCGATAAACAGCGAGCTTCTGGAGTGAACCGGAACTGCTTGTTTCTTGCAAGAAACTATAGGCCACAACTGTCTTGGACAGCCCAGCAATAATGTTGTCTTCAACAATGCCTAGACATCGGCAAGGGCCTTTCAAATTGTGAGAGACAATCTGGTACACCTGACGATTTGAGTCAACTCCGAGGACCAGGATGCGGCCGCCAGTGCCGTTTGGGTCTTCCACCCCATTACTGATGAAGCTTGTACCAACAATAAATCTTTCGACAAGATTGCCGCCAACATCAGGGAGCTCAGCACGCATGACACATTCGACAATCTCGAGACTGCTTGAAGCATTCAATGGGAAAGGTGAACCAAGCTCCTTAAACACAATCTCATCGACAAGCCTAAATGAACTCGACACAACCTCCTCGTTGCCGACTAACTCCTTCTTGATGGAGCCTAGACCAAAGGCTTTCAGTCCGGGGGAGTAGGCTACCCGTCTGACAGTCTCGTTGACAGGAAGAGCCTTGACGTGTGTGAGTCTCTCCTTATCAACATGGCAGATTCGAATATGCTGGTCTGTAGACAGAATCACTGAATCCGGGAAGGCGTGGGAGTCAAATGGCGCAACAAATGTGGCATCATCGGCGGTTGTCGCGGAGAATATGATCCGTCCCTCGGCGCTATAGATGAGACTGGCATGCTCAGTCGTCACAAAGACGTTCGATGTACCGTCATGTTGCGGAAGTATATGTAGTCGAGCTGGGTTACTGCCCAAAGTCACGCTTTTGCGCCCAGAGACCGCGAAGCCCTTGGTAGACACATTGAACGTAACCACATTGCCGTCTTCCATTGCGACCAAAAGTGTAGGTCCCGATATCTCAGGGGGGTGTAGTTGGACAAGTGCAATGTCTCTTGGGACTGTAGCACTATCCTCAGTTTGCCTCATGGACTCTCCATGGAGTGGCTTCAAGGAAGCCATATCTATCAACGAGATTTGTCCAGAAGACCACCAGCCAACTACACCAAGATCTGGTGGATCCCGGGCAGCATGTATGCATGATATCTGATCAGCTTGTGAGCCTGAGTTGTTTTGGCTTTGTTGAACATTGACAGCAAGGTTTTGTAAGAGGTTCAATGAGACAAGAGATGTTCCATCAACCGAAAGCAATGCCCACTTGCTGTTTGCTGACGCTCTGGTGATCGACTTGCCGCTTGGAACGTCCCATTTACTAGTTACCGTGCCACTTTCGGGTTCGAGTAAGACAACTGAGCGAGGAGTGATCTGGAGCAACTGTCCGTTGGAAAGATTTGAAGCCAATAGGGTCTCGGTATCGAGTGACATGCCCTGAAAAGAGTATATCTCTTCGATTCCGCCCTCACGGTCGAAACTGAGAACTCTTGTCTCAGTGATCGCTGAGACGACCAGCGTATCTACTAAATCAGACGCGTATGAGCGAAGGGTAAATAGGCCCCTGGTCCCCTCTAGCTCGTCCAGAACACCTCTATCTTCGAGACCGACACCACTTCGAATACTTCGAAGACTCCCATCGCGGTAGGCACCACAGCCTGCCACTATTCTTGACTGGCCAGACGAAAAGGCATTGCCAGCTTGAGTATCGCCATCTCGGTTGCCCATATCCATGATAGAAAAATCAAGAATGGGCGCATTGTTTGAGAAGGACTGGATCAGTGTGACAGTGGCGCTCTCCACGTCAATCTGATAAAGCTGCGAGTCGCCGTGGTGCGAAGCCACAAATAAGGTGTTATCTCCAAGATAAACCAGGTTGGACGCCCTGGACGTGATGGCTGGTGAGCGACCGACCTTGAGAGGCTCGAGCGTCATGCCGGTCACAACAACACCGGTGGTTTCCAGGTTTGTTTCAATCGTCAACAGATCCAGTCGTCCATAGTCATCAGCCAACAAGTAATGTGTACCATCGTACTCAGCCCAGGACACAAATATTCTCGGGTCCTGAAGAACCGAGGATACACTTCTGTGTGTCAGGCCATCAAAGTAAGTAAGAAGAGTTTCTCCAATGACCAAGAGGCCACCTAAATGCGCCTTTGCTCCTTCGGTGTTTCGTACATGGTAACGCTTTTCCTCGTCTAATGGAACGGGAATGAGCATCGAGGCGTATGGGTCAGGAATGACAACGTCGAGCTCTCTGTCTTTATGGGGATCGAACTTGGAAACGGTGTTTCCTTTGTCATCGTGAGTCAACCTATATATGACCAACCGAGCCTCTTCCTGCTCTAGCTGTGTCTTGTATAAGAAGGCAATGGTCGGGTGACCAGTTCGGCTGTGGATGAAAGTGCTTGCTTTCATAAAGAGTTCTGTGAGCCTAACCTGGTCGAGCCGTTCCAGCTTGTTGGTAGAGCCTTTGCGTATGGGGAGTTTGAAAACATTCAGCACTCCCTCCCAAAGGTGCATGGCCAGGAATCGTCCGGTCGGATCAACAAGGCATTTGTTCTGACTTGATGAATGTCGCATATATGGCTCCGCCAGGTCTTCGATAACACGCTCGATGGTCTCCAGTTGCTTTGTTAACGGGTTCCACACCAGGTTGAAGTAATGCAGCCTGTCGGTGCCGATAAACAATAGATCGGTCTCTGAACCTTTGGGTCGTAAACATTGCAGCATCGCTATTGATCCGTGGATGAGTTTCGTCTGTAGGCACACGAGGCCTTCTTCTGTGAGTCGCCATATTTCGAGTCGGTTCGCCTTCCTGTGAAGCCTCAATCAGCATCTGCTCGAGGCGTCATCGAAGGCGTTGGAGCTCTTACGCCACGACCAAGTCATCTATATCAGGAGAGAGCACATTCGCTCGTATGGCATGGCGTATGCTTGTAGCGCGATGGATAGGCGCGACATATGCCATATTTTCTTGCTCGTCAAGGGGGTCGCAGGCGTTGGATGTAGAGGAGAGTCAAGGTAACAAACGGTCTTTGCCGCTCGACAAGAACTATCGAGGTTCAAAAGCTCTCCAATGCAACTAACTGCTTGTCTCCGGGACCAGGTGCGTCACTAGCCCCCGGAGTTAGTGCGGATTACAGCGGTCCAGTGGGGTTCGTTAAAGTCCCTAGGCTCCTTAAATGGATGGAATGGATGCATCCATGTATGCCGCCGTTTAGTGGGGGGCATAAACCCGACACTTACACCCCATCTTAGAAGCAGCTGGAGGTGAGGGGAGCCTGGCAAGAAACATCCATTGATCCCAACTCCATGACAAGTTACCTTAACTAAGGTACCTACCTACCTGAGTTACGTACCTATATATCATTAGGTAGACTCTAGCTCGATCTTTTTCGACAAACAAATCCAAGCTCTAAGTTTTCTTGCTGCCTTGGGGCATTTTATCAGCTCTCCAGTTATAAGCTTATGGCATCTTTATCTGGAAGAAATGGTTTATATCATAAGAGTCATACTCAACAACTTACCGTATCCTTGAGCTATTGCGGTGTAGCCTGAGGATCATTCAGTGATGAAGCGTGAGCTGCCCCTGAAGCAATTCTTGCCATCTTTCATCGCACCTTCTGCACCCAACCCTTGCCAGCCCAAATAAACAGACCTCAAACAACGAAGAGTTCCAGGTTTAGGTAGAGGAAGGAGTCAAGGGAATCGACCAATTTTCATACTCAAACTCAAGTTTATCATTTGAGATATAATACCTACCTGAGTTTGAACTCTCTCTTTATGATATCTTAGGTCCTTACTACTAATAAGTCATCTACCTGATGTGCCCAACTCCTCAGCATGAGTTCGACTACAGCCTCAACTGCCAGAAGTCGAGAGGTTATCGATTATGCTATTGAGAACCGATGCTTCCATGATCATCAAGGGGCCCCATATCGATTTCGAGACATCGCCAAGCAGCTTCGAGAGACTGCGGAACCGGCAAAAGCGAACGGGCTAATTGACCAGCCTGGACTAACTGCAGCACCTTTACGTCTCACGAGAATCGCATTAGAGCCGTTTCTCGACGACGAAAGCTACGAAGTTCCCATAGACCCTAAGGTCCCTGCTTCTTCTGTATTTAGATTTCTAGGCCAAACAAAAAGCCTTCGACTACCATCGGAATGTATAGATACAGGACATGATCTGCATCAAGAGCTATCACAATATCTGCAAGATATCCAGATTGCAAGCTCTTGCAACATCCTGACCCAATGGCTTCCATTAAGCCATGTCAGTGTTGAGAAAGATGAAGGCCTTGGCTTTCCATCCACCATCTCACGATGGCAAACATTAGCTTTGCGTGAATTGGAGGGCGATGAGCCTTCATTTACGGAATCTGACCACGCTTCGTTATATACACAACAGACCCAAAATCAGGCTTGCACGCCAGACCAAATCAGACATATATTCTCTCTAGAAAAAGTGAGTCATTGTGGGACAGTTCAGGATTTGGTCTGATTTCGTTAGCATTATCGTCCAAACTTAGAGCCGGTATCTCCTCCGCTTTCTCCTGCTTCTGACTTGGACGAACCATTTCTGCCAAGCACAGAACATATGGTAATCGATCTGACCTCAGAACCGAGCAGTCCATCCAATCCTGTAGTTGAGGACCTAGATTGGAATATGCAACATGGCTTTGTGGACTCCGAGCCTCCTGCGCCTTCAACTATGCCCAGCTCTCCTCCGACAGCTAAGGCGGCTTTCTTGTCCAATACAGCAGAGAAACATTCAGCTCTCAAGTTAGACACACCGATGCTGCCATCTAGCACTGTCACCAGTCCAGTGCAGGATAGTCTTGCAAAAACTTTGGCACCTCATCTCCTGCATCCTGACGAAGTACCCCAATCTCCAACTGAGTACGGGGGATATTTCGAAGAAGCATTGCAGTCTATACTAGATGAGAAACACCACCAGGCAAATCAACGATTGGAACGAGACCGATTGAACCCAGTAGATGTTTTATTACGATTACGGGTACCAGCACTCGATTTTCGGACACCTGATCCTGAATGGATGTTGGAGTTTTCAACTTCGCACAACCATTTTGAATGGCTACAACAATCACTTCCCAGGGCATTTCATCTGACCCGCTACAAGGACACAAGCCGTCTCGAGGCATCACTTAAATGGACACCAATCCCTCATGAGAGTGGCCGAGTTTCACTGACTGAGGCAGCAATTCAGTTAGGACCTGTTGCGAGAGAACTGCTTACCCTAAGGCCTCCCCAACTATGCAGTCGCAACTACGTAGTTTCTCGAAACCTACTAATTGTGCTCCAGATTCTCAATGATGAAGAGATAGAACAAGAAGTCGCCTCGGTTGTGGAGTCATCCCCATCCATCTGTCAGGGGAATCAGGACAACCCGGTGGCCATTTCTCAGTCTCTGAAGTCTCATATTGCACCGTCTTTGAAAGAATTGATAGGTTCCTTTCGAAAGGGTATGGGAAATAAGACTGTTTGCGAGATGGAGAATCTGTTGCCGGAAACCACTGACTCAAGTGCATCCAGCAGCTTGTTGTCTGGTTTCATACAGCTTCGACAACCGAAAAGGCTGAAGAAAGGCAGCAACTCCTCTCAAGCTTCGGTAGCCTCTAGAGCCATGCCCTTCGAGGCCGATCCTACAATACTACCCGTTATTCAAGAAGAGACCCAGAGCGAGCTACAAGTTGCTCCAGTTCCTGATTTCGAAATTCCTCAGGACACTTGTCGCTACATGGTCTCGTTGGACTTGAGTCGCAGTATCCTCTCTTACCTGGAGAAAGCTTGGCCACAAGCCGAGCTCATCGACCGAGACTTCTCGCAGTACAACACAGTTGCTTGGTCTCCTGGATCAGCTCAAAGAAGGGAAATCATTTCATCTTTGGCGTTTGAGGCTGATATATCCATGAGCCCTGGTGCCGGCCTCATCTTGACTACGATACTTAAAGTGAAACAGAAACCTCTTCCTGGATCAAGTGCTCTCACACCGTTTCGTGAAAGAGTCAGACGAGTAAGCGAGAAATATGAATCTCTGTTTATATTGGTATCAGAATCGAATCCCTTAGGAGAGTATGTCGGATCACCAACACCCTCTGACATCTCTGGGTATGCCGATTTCGTACGTTTCACGACGAGTCTTGGCGCGGGCATATCAACACATCTGGTTTCTGGCTGCGATGAAACACTTTCTAAATGGGCTTTGTCAATAATGTCCCGCTATTCTTCATCAGCTCATCAATTTGGGCCTTTCCTTGACTTTCGTGACGGTGCATGGGAATTATTCCTGCGCCGTGCTGGTCTCAATATCAGTGCAGCGCAAATAATAGCAGGCCTGCTAGTATGTGAATACGGCCAAGGTGGTCTTGCGAGCTTTTTGAGTATGAGGGCAGAAGAAAGGGTTTCCAAATATGGTCAAATCATGGGAGGAAGGAGAATACTAAACAATGTTTCGAGAATCTTGGACCGAGAGTGGGTTTAGTCGGCTACCACAGATGATGTACGGAGCAACTGGAGCACAATATTTCTGTACTCTTTGATGAGTTACATACATTTAGACCTACCTGCGAAGACTAGGAGCCCCCGATTTATCGACCCATGAACAAGTAACGAGAGATACACTCGAGTGCGCAGGTAAGGGCGTGTTGCATACCACAATGAGCAACTTCAAGCAATATCACATCGCAGCACAACAGACTTATGCCCACCGAGCTCAGTGAGATCGCTTCTATTGCCCTATATACATACCCATGCTTACAGTCTACGCTTGTACGTCTATTCATGCATATCAAACACTATTCAGGTTGGATCAGGTGCCCTCAAAATGTTCAAAATCGTTCAAAATCGTTCAACAGACCTCCCACATTGGCCGCGGCAGCGTACGTAAAGGCAAGGCGCCCTGGGAGGTCTTCAGACCAACATAGACGACTCGGCGCGTGGGATTCGAAAGATTGACGGAGCGAGATTGGATGCCGTAGTAGTCAGAGATGGTATGTGTGAGCCAGCGCCTAGAAGTTGTTAGTAGTGCACTGCACCTCCGATATCGATACTCACTTGAAGGCGGCGCTTTCATCGGTGCCGAATGAGTCAAATAGCATGCCCGAGTCGACCGTCTCCTGCGATACCTCACGATGCGCATGCTTCCATGTTGCCTTCTTCTCTTTGAGCTCCCTCATGGCGCCGTTCCTACCGACGAACACAATCTCTTCATCGTCAGAGTCCATCTGCTCAGCTGCACTATCATCGTCTTCATCAGCAGTGACAGCTGACGTTGTGGCCATAGCCTGCTGACTAGCGAGATATTGTCGCACAGGCTCTTCCAGGGACCGCACCCAGGTGCGCACAACAGGACTGCGCTTGGTGGCTTCGCGCAGATCGCGAGGAACCTCACCAGCTCCGAGACCCGTGGCGCTGCCTGCCTTGAGTTGCTGCTTCTTGCGTTCAGCAAGGAGACGGGCCGTCTTATCCTCCACCTGTTTGCGCACGCCACGGTCCCAGAACTGAGCAAGCTGGTAAGGCACTCGGTGGATCGGATGAGTAGGATGGACTTCATAATCGGAAGGCAGAGGTGGCTGAGCGTTCGGGACGCCCATCAAGCGGTCTAACACAGTGAGGCCAACGATCAGTATGCTACTACGCAAAAGGAAGCAGATCCGAGTTCGGAGTGCTTCCTTATCAATGATAAAGCCATACCATTCTCCCAGCGACGACGCTGGCGACTGCCCTCCTTACCCTTCAGTACCAAATCCCGCTTTCGCTGGCTATCCCTCCTAGAAGGTGGTCGTCTCAGGGTCGATATCGGGGCCTCATCGTCATCAAAGTTGACATTGCGCCCGGGAGAATTGGACTTGTCTTTGACAACTTCGTCTAGAGGAATCGCAAGAGGAGTGCCGGTTCCACGCGCGATCGGAGAAACGCTGAGAGATTGGAGAGCCGAAACAGTCCAAGCATCGATATCAATGCTTCCATTCTTAACTGGCGTAGGAGGTGAATGTACGTGCAAAGCCGCCAGCGGTGGATTCGTCGCCGCGGGAGTAGGAGTATTTGAAGCCGACTGTTGTTCGGGTGGCGGGACGGAGCTGTAGATAGCCATGATGGTAAGACTCGCGGGGTGGCCGTTGATGATAGGGTACCTAGTAGGTTACGATAAGGATTAGGTTAGGGATGAGAGTGATTGAATGGAACTCTCGACAATGTTAGGTAGGTTCGATAGTGAGAAAGAACGAATCTCTAGGTTCCAGGTCTTGAGATGGAAGAAACAAGGAGAGATGGCTGCGGCAATGGAGAAAGGACAGAACCTAACCATGGAGATGGTGGTTTAATTGATCGACGGCATCAGATTGGACGCCGCAGGGCATCTCTAGACCCTCCCCCTCCTGTCTCATACCTCTTACGGGAATTGATATGAACCATGGATGACATGCGGTGATTCATTCAACTTGATTAGACACGATCAACCAATCACAGCTCGACCGCATCCCACAGGGGGCAAGCCAGCGACACCCAAATTCCGCGTTTGCAGGCGATGCGAGTCACCCGTCGTCCGCGGAAGCGGGGGGGGGTGTGTTCATTTAGGGCCATGATAGGGCCCAGGCACCAGGCTTCTTCTATTCTGTCATGAGAAGCTGATGATGCCGAGAATGACCGCTACTCGAGGCTCCATTGGTAGACTGCAATATCTCAGCATTGACCTGGAGTAATATGATTTTATCCTAATCCGCTGGCTCAGTCCGGAGTATCAGGATATTACTCTTTATCTCGCGTAGGGAGACAAGGAATGCTGTCGACAAGCATTCTCTCAACCTTGGCCCGGCTGACTTCGAGTCATCAAGGCCCCCACACATACCTCGCGCCGTAATATGTATTTTCAATGAGTCAAACTCGGGCGGCTCGGCTCAGAAGAAGAAAATGTACATTTCTAAAAAGTATGCAATCCTAGGTAAACACTAAATACTAATAAAATACCTCAAAGAATCATGGTATATCACATGCTCGCTATTGACCCTGAACTCGTCTTGTTAAAGGTAAGGTAGGAGAGGTAAATTCCTCAGTGTTCGGCGGTGGCGTCGTATGTCCTGTGAGGGTTGCCAATCCCGCCGGGTTTTAACAATGGTTGGCTCTCCCGCTCGATGGCACGCTCTTCTCTCTCCTGGATATCATGCAGGTCTTCCTCCGTTTCCGCGTACCTCTCCGGGTGACCGGTGAAAGGTCCTGGAAGACCACGCTCCCAACCCTCAGAATAGGTCCTGCTGCCTGGCGGGGGCCTTCGGGGCGCGCTCGAGTATTGCACAGGTGAGTGTGGTGCGCTGTCGATGTGGCCGTTGGCATGACCGCCGTGCTGGCGCGCCATGTATTCGTAGTAAACACCCATGAAGAGGACTGATCCTTGCATAGATGCAGTGATCAAGTAGATGAACCATGTGCTCCATCCTTCCCAACCCAGACGGGCAAAAAGGCTTCCTGCGAATAAGAAGCCACCGGGCGTCTGGATGCACATCATGGGGATGCTCAGACTGCCGACATGTTTCAAATGGTATGTCATCCAGATCTGAGGCACGTATTGGATAGCGGCCAGAACTGTGGCCATGATTCCCAGGAAGTTGGCCCAAAAAACTAGATGATCGGGCAGAGCTATGAAAAAGACACCCGTTAGGATAATCACGATGAGGCCGTGAAGGACACAGAGCAGTCCAACCATGACAGCGGTCTGCCATCTGGGAGCATCGCCACGAAGATCTTCTGGTGGAACATTGGCTTCTCTATATCTGAAAAAGATGAGGAAAAGGACAAGACTGTTTAAATGTTAGCGGAGAAAACAAATCGAGCTGGGTGTGGAGGCTAACATGAGGCTGAAGCAAACCCATTGAGCACCTAGCTGAGCAACGCCGAGCAGACCGGCAGCGCATTCAAATCTACCGAGCTCTTTGCAGCATCCTATGGCAGCACGAGACGGCGGGACAGTAAGGATATTGGCGAAACCGGCAGTAGCGGAAGTGGTTCCAAGCAATACAAAGTAAGGTGAGATGCCTTCAGAGGTGCCTCGGGAGATAATGCGATAATGCTGAGGGAGGTAGGACACGAGAATGCCGAGTAAGAGGACGCTACAATATCAAGGTTAATAACAAGGACACATGCCGTCAAATTTAGAGAGGGGTTGCGCAGCCATACATAGAAACGACAAGCTCAAGATACGAGGGCGTCTTGAGCCGGTCGCATTGGTCGTCCTTTGGGGCAAAAACGTCCATGGCGGGTATAAGATGAAGTGTGCGAAGATATAATAACACGGCCGCGCAACTCCGGGAGAGGACGATTGAGGATTTGCCCCAGCAGGTGTCGCAAGGGGGGGAGAGAGAGAAGCTCACGAGAAGCCTGGCAGGCACAAAAGGGAAAGTGATCACAAGTAATCACGAGATCAGACGAAGGAGCGCCAGGGTCCAGTCGTCTCTCGTCAAAGAGGTTTGCCCAGCTTATTAGCTTTGGACTGATTTTGGGCACGGGCTCGCGTGGAGAGAAATGATAGAAGGTCGGGCGCCTTGCGTTGCTGGGGAGTGACGTATGATGGGTTATTTTAGTCGGTGTCTTTTCTGGGCGAGGCTGTCTGTGTTTCGCGGGGAGGGGCAGCGTTGTAGAAGAGACTCAAGAGAGCGTAGCGCAGCTGGAGCCGAGCTGGAGCTGGAAAACCGAGCAGGTCGGCACTGACCGATAGTCGACGATACGAGGATATGAATTGCCCGTTTTGGCCAGCTGAACTAGGCGATCATGATTGGTGAGACAGAACAGAAGAGAAAGTTTCGAGATACTGTTTATCTTTGGGTATGCTGAAGTCAAAGGGAGATGCTTCTTATGGATTGGGGCGAGAAGGAGAAGGAGAAAAAAGAGGGAGGGAGGGAAGGAAGGAAGGAAGAAAGGTAGAAAGAAAGGCAAACCAATGTAATCAAATGACGACCACCTCAAGCTGAATATGAGACTGTTCCTTCCTGTCTTCCTTACCTAAAAGCTAAAGGAAAAGCGAGTGGCTCTAAGAGGAAACCTTCGAGCACCTGCCCTGAGTTCCAACGTACCTATACTGTAAGGTACCTTACTAGGGGCGCAACATCCAAGATTTCAGTGGTGATCCATCTCCCACTTTAACTTTGTACCAAGTTTGTCCAACTACATCGCCAAATAGAGGAAATACACTTCCACTTGGTACCTCTTCACCCCCCGCGTGGTTCTTTTGTCCGGCAGTACCTGGGCTGGGCTGGGCTGGGCTGAAAGCCTAAAATTATAGTGACCCGAAACTGGGATGCAGCATTATATCTGCTCCATGGAAATAAATACACCTACTTGGAATCGGCGCCTCTTTCAACCCAACTCTTCGCAATCACTGCCAAGACGGAAAACGGCGATCTCGAGCTGCCCTTTTTGTGTAGTCATCCGCTGGACCCTGCAGAAGAGAACTAACTAGCTAGGCCAGCGTACGACGGCCATTTGGATTTGTCGGAGGCCGCTGAGGAGATCCTTTGTCTAAGGTTGTTACCGGGGGGGTTGGCGCCAATCCATATGACGTTACTATGAGGATATATGAGACAGTCGACGATGGCCTCAGTTGTTTGATCTACAGTGAGAGGCCCTTCAAAATATGGATGTTTCAATAGAGCGAACGTCACAGGACCCTTGAATTGCCCAACCGAAAAAGACAACCTCGAGATTAGAGATTGGCTAGGATCATGATAAGCGTAGGTGTAAGTGAAGGTCTCCACTCATGGACCTCATTTTCTCGTCCATCACCATGGATCTCGCAACTTTCAACTCAACTTACACCATAAACATGGATGATCCTGAATCGGCAATTGAATCTGCGCCCTCACATTCAGAGTCGCAGCCGAACGATCTGCAGGATCAGGACAGGGACTGTGATCAGCAGCAAAAAGTACCATCATTAAACCTCATCGCTGAAAACCAAATCATTCAGCCTGATAATGACATAAACAACCAAAGCCCTCCCATCACCAGACAAAATTACTACACATCCGCACAATGGACTGCGGATGGAACATCACTCATCGTATCATCTGCCATAAACTCAATATCCACCTTCGTCCTCCCTGAAGATCTCCTCGACCCATCAGCTTCGCGCCCGCGGCTTCTCGAGTGCCAATCCTCAATATCACTCCCTGAGCCCTCTCAAACGATCATCCCGGCGCCCTTCTACTCCTTAGCTGAGCCAACCTCGCAAACAGTACTCGTAGGATGTCGCGATCACCCTATTCAGCTCTACCATCTCTTCCCTCCAGATGATGATGGCCTCGCGTCGCGTTCTGCCCCACTTGCTTCGTATAAATTAATACGTTTTGAAACAGAAGAGTATATCACACCCTCGTCTATGCTCTGGGATGCACCTGGGACGCATTTCCTCGTCGGCTCAACCAACCGGCTTGATTACTTTGACATGACTCGACCAGGATCAGATGGTCCCATACTTACTATACCCACCATCCCTTCTAGACGTCATATACGGAAGGGAAATGGAGTTGGTATGAAGGGCACTGTCGCTGCTCTCGCTTCCTCGCCTGTGGATGGTAACGGGAGCTCTGTCATTGCTGCAGGGACATGGACGCGGTGGATGGGATTGTATGATGTGCACCGCTCGGACAAGGTTATTGCAAATTGGTCTCTTCCTCGCCCTGAGGACATCCCGGGAGGAATAGGAGGCCAGGGAATTGTGCAGGTCCGTTGGAGTCCATGCGGCCGATACATGATCCTCAACGAGCGCCATGCCTCTGGTTTGATTGTGTATGACGTCCGCGGAACAGGCGAGCTCCTCTGTACCCTTCGAGGTCGGAGCGCACCTACACAGCAGAAGATGATGGTGGATGTCTTTGCTGGCGATCCCTATGCTGAGTTCCCATCTTTCGAGGTCTGGGCAGGGACACAAGATGGTGGTGTTGCGGTGTGGGAAGGTGTTGGCTCCCAAGCTGGTGTTGTAGATCCATCATGGACATGGAAGCCCCATGATGCGCCGGTAGGAAGCACTGCTTTGCACTCAAGCGGTTCCGTAGTTGCAACGTGCTCAGGGGGATGGGGGTTTAAAAATTCGTCAGAAACCAAGACGGTGTTCGACGAGTCTAGTGTCAAAATCTGGACTATAGGAGGTTGATTTTATTAAAACCGCGGTAGGCTGATCGATAATCATGCAAGTTGGTAAGATTTTACTTAGAGGAATATACCTTTAAGTACAAGTTCAAGACGAGTAAGTATTGAATTCCGTTCAGCGTCTACCCTTGATTCCCATTTGATATAAAGAAATAAAAAGAATTATGCAGTAATAAATGAAGACGAATAAAAAGGATTTTCAAGTCAATATTGGTTAATTTCTTTATATCATAACTATCTACCAAAAACCCGTACTCATGACCGTGTGGCCATCATATCTCATGATTAACCCAAGCTTAAGCTCATCTATTCCAGCACTGTTGGAAACCGCTCATTACAGCTTCTCCTTTGTAGTAATGCAACCCCGGATATCAACTCCATATGCTAACCCAAAAACAAACGCCAAAGCAATTCTCGAGCTGTGGTGTCACCCGCCGCCTGTTTATGTGCCGTCTCCCCTTTTCATCAGATTCATATACAATTAGAACCACCCAGGCCCACGATTCTGCTGCCACAACGGTCCTCCACCGCCGCCGCGGGGTCCAGGATATACTTGGCTCATTTGGCCAGGCGTACTGATCGCTGTTCCAGGCCGTGGATGTTCCTCGCTGATTCGTCCCAAGCCAGAATTGTAGCTGTGGTCGAAGTCGTCGTCTCGCGTCAAAGGCACCTCATCATGCTCCATGTGCGAAGATCCACCCATAGCACCCGCTGAATTTCCATAGCCATAATTAGAAGAAGGATCCCATGGCTCGGAATATGGCTCCTCGTGGCCCGCAGCCGAGCTCATAGTGCGCTGCTGGTTCCTCACTGGAACCGGTGGGGGCGGTGCCATTTTGTCGTTCTCCTGCATAAGGGGCACCGGAGCAAAATTATGATTATTGTCCAACGGCGGACTAGAAAAAAAAACCATCTGTTAGCTTTTTGCGCGAAAAGTATAAAATGAGGTCTTTCATGGGGACGCTTACCCAATGTGCTGCACCTGGTGTTTCACGCCTGGCCCCTGGCGCGTATTTCCCTTCTTGCGCTTCCATAGCCAAATGCCGAGAACTATGAGAGCTGCGAGGGCTGCTACGCCGCCGATGGTACCGCCGATGATGGCGCCCGTATTCTTGGTGCCATTGTCTTTGCCGTCGGTGTCAGGGGCATCAGAGTCGCCAGATTCTGTTGACGATGGGTCTGCTGTCTCTGAAGCTGTGGTTTCTGTAGATGTATCGGACTCGGTCTCCGAAGCCGTTGAGGTTTCCGACTCTGTTGAGGCAGTTTCTGATGCTGTTGATGTCGATGCTGTTGACTCTGTTGTTGAACCTGAGGAGGTTTCTGTAGATTTTGTAGATGCGCTCCTTGTTGTTGATGATTTTGTGGCGGAAGTATCCGTCGTCGTTGTCCTCCTCCTTGTTCCTAGCGTTGTGGGTTCAGATAGTGAACTCACTGGCTTTGTAAGAGGAACATTTATGCTTGTGAGTTCAATCGCACTCTTTCCTGAAGCTGTAGCCACAACTTTTGTCGCCAAACCAGATGTCGAACCGCATCCGAATTGAAAGAAACCTCCCTCATAGCTATTTCTGTAGCACGAGTCGCTCCCTCTGCAGGTGAACACATATGGATTCACCTCTGTTTGTGGTCCACTGTCTGCATCCACACAGCCTGTGAATACACCTGATGTACAAGATCCGCCATCGGGACAACATCCCACAGCGCCGTGATCGACATCTACCACACAATGCGACCCAGCAGAGCAAGTTGCTGGTAGTCCAGGATCTCCCCCGAGGTAACCACAAACAGTGTTGAATTGCCTTCGCAGCAATAATGAACCGTCGGGCGCAGGCGTCGCGGCGAGAGGATACGGCAGAACATTGAGTTCATAAAAGTCCACCGTCTTTGTCGGTTGTGGCAGAACGTGGGCGGTAGCGAGATTGAGAACGCCAGAGATGACGAGAAACGGCGGCAGACGCGCCATTAGAAGGGCCGGGGTCATGATTTGCGATCTCGTGAATCTAATCTCAAGCAAACATGGTATAGTCAATCGGTTAAATCTGTACTGTAATTAAGATCGTGGGTGGGTTTTCTTTTGGTCAAGTCGTAGTAGATATTAAGAGTAGAGAGAGAGAAAAAGAGACTCTAGAAAGAAGACACCCTTTGGACGGAAGAGAGGAAGCTCAGCGCACGGGTGAAAAGTGAAAAGGACAAAGGATGCAAATATGATACGATGAGTAACCAAACTAACGATGTAACAAAGGGGTTAGAAAAGATCAAAGGAGGAAGAAAAACGAAAGCCCTTGAGTAGAAGGGGGGCCTGTGACACTGAACTCAGTCTGTGCCTCGTCAGCTTATCCAAGACTTGGCCTGACTTTGAGCCAAGTGGAGTGAATTGTACAGAGTATCCGTATGTACTGCACAGTTAAGAAGTGGCTGGCCGCCGGCGTAAAGCACAGTCTCCAACAAAGCTGTTGAAAATAGAGGACGTGAACTAGGGAAGACCCTGAACGTTTCAAAATCGAGACGGTTTTGCTGCTTCTATGTATCCTCTCTGCCTGAGTCGCGTGTGGGCTTCCTTGCAACCCTGCCACTCTATTTCACGGGCAGTCAAGCCACCTCTGACCAAGACTCTCTGGTTTCTCTCAATTACGATATTCTCGTCAGATAAGACCCCAGGATCTGTAAGTTGTAGCCCGTCGACGAGCGAACCAGGAACCAGAACAGAGACGTTTAAAGTGCTGGCAGCCGGGGGGCGTCTTCCGATACTGCAACCCTGTATCCCACGGCAACTCGGGATCCAATCAGGGATGAGGAACAGGCCGTTTTATGAGAGGCTGGTGTGGGCTTCGGGGGAGGCTGGGGGGGGGGGGGGCGGTCGATGGAAAACCAAGCAAGGTTTTGAAGAAGCAAGTTTGACGGATTCGATCAGTTACGTGGGATAAAAAGAGAAATTGAAAAGAAGCAAGAAGAAGGCATGAATGATAATTTGAGTAAACAACTGACGACATTGAGTAACTACATAGCAACCGGAAACAATTTGTCGGTGTCTGGAATGCTTGGAAGGATTCTAGCAGCCAATCTCATCTTCAGAACCTGGAGAGCCTCCTACGACACACTTGGACAGTTGCACACCCTCAGAAGGGGCCTTGTAGAGGGGCAGAGGGGCCAGAGGGGCCAGAGGGGCCATATCTGCCACGTTGGCATGCGGCTTCTAAAGAATCTAAAGAATGTCTCATCTCACGCCCTCAATTTGCGTCGATCTTTGTGCATTAGTGATCGCTAGTGTCTCTTCTTTTGTTCGCAACCACACTCCCTTCTTTCTTCGTGACCTTTTGTTCCGTTTTCAATATTACAGTCCACCAACGCCAATATTACAGAATATCATGTCTTGATTGTTCTGTTATATCTCCATCATATTGAACTCACCTGCCACAACTGTTCTAGCCGCCTACGTTAGATTGTCTGGGCTGTCAGTGCATCGGCTGACACACATCATGGTTTGGTAGCTGTGGCGGTGTTTCACCATCAATTTTTGCTTCTAAATCGGGATACTGCACATCTTCACCGCAGATCTCATACGAATCCTGCACTATGAACTCGTACCGAGATGCATACCTAGCATGATTGTGGCCAGGGTACAAGAGAGTATGCATAGAACATCATTTATTATTCCTCCACTCTATTGCTGCCAGCACATTCCCTATCCGTACATTACACGAAAGACAAGACTCCATACCATGCCATAACTTCTCAAGATCCAAGTCATTCTGTGCCTCGACGAGCATGCACAATCCTTTTCATACAAATCAAAACCAACACGACCAACCACGATATAACCAATAACACGGCCATGCGCACAGATATGCTCATATCTTCCTAGACGAGCTCATTACTACTGATAGACTGTCCCTCATAGGACAAATTCTTCAGTTCCTGGGCACCCGTCTTGCGAGCTTTCTTGGCCTCTTTAGCCTGCTTTTTCTCCATCTTCTTCTGTTGCTTGATCGCCTTCTTCTCCTTTCGAGATAGCTTGGGGAATTCGCTGTCGGGTCCCCGAAGAACGAAACCAGGATGCATAATGTTGAGCAATACGAGGGCGATCAAGATCGGAGTTGCATCGAGGCCCAGTGGATACTCTTCATGAATCAAAAGTTGGTTATGCTCATTGACACCAGGACCAAATTCGATCAGACGATACACAATTCGGATCTTGAAGTTGTCAGCTGGACAATTCGGATCAAGAGAACTCGTACCGAGATGCATACCTAGCATGATTGTGGCCAGGGTACAAGAGAGTATGCATAGAACATCATTTATTATTCCTCCACTCTATTGCTGCCAGCACATTCCCTATCCGTACATTACACGAAAGACAAGACTCCATACCATGCCATAACTTCTCAAGATCCAAGTCATTCTGTGCCTCGACGAGCATGCACAATCCTTTTCATACAAATCAAAACCAACACGACCAACCACGATATAACCAATAACACGGCCATGCGCACAGATATGCTCATATCTTCCTAGACGAGCTCATTACTACTGATAGACTGTCCCTCATAGGACAAATTCTTCAGTTCCTGGGCACCCGTCTTGCGAGCTTTCTTGGCCTCTTTAGCCTGCTTTTTCTCCATCTTCTTCTGTTGCTTGATCGCCTTCTTCTCCTTTCGAGATAGCTTGGGGAATTCGCTGTCGGGTCCCCGAAGAACGAAACCAGGATGCATAATGTTGAGCAATACGAGGGCGATCAAGATCGGAGTTGCATCGAGGCCCAGTGGATACTCTTCATGAATCAAAAGTTGGTTATGCTCATTGACACCAGGACCAAATTCGATCAGACGATACACAATTCGGATCTTGAAGTTGTCAGCTGGACAATTCGGATCAAGAGAGACGAAGGACTTACCACAATGAGGATGAGAACAGCAAGCATTGTCAAGATGAGCCACTTCATGCGTCCCATATTTCGACCCTCGAGCTGTCGAAGCTTGAAGTAGAAGTAAGCAGTGATACCAATGAAGATCAAAATGACAGCAAGCTGCAGACCGACACCAGCCATGTAAACTTTCTGCCCAATGCGTATCACGTTCATATCTTCGTTATTCGAGAGCATGCTTCCACCGGCTCCCTGGACCAAGAAAAGAATGATGTCGAGCCAGACGAAGAGAAGAGTCATGCGGATGGCCTTGATGCCGAGAAGCTTTCGATCAGGCATACGGAAATATACCATGCGTGCGACGGCCATGTAAACGAAAGCATTGACCCCTAAGTCAGTTAGCCTTGGTCCCAAAGGACTGCCTTATACTTGGAATACTTACAGAGAGGAGCAAGAAGAAAGAACAGCTGACCCAAGATAACATATGTTGTGTTCTGCTGATCCCTGCTTCCTAGTGTCTTGAAAGCAAATCCAATGGTTTCCCAAGCTGCACCCATGATGGCTACCCAGCAGAATTTCTATAAAAAGTCAGAGAAGAGTCTTAAGGCTACTGCTACTCGGTAGTACTCACCTTCTTGAAGAGAATTGCTTGTATGAGATGGATCATAGCCGTCATACCAAAGAGCACACAAAAGGCGAGATTGGCAGCAAAGCTAGGATCGAAGAAATAGTTGGCGTTGCACGCATCTACAGGAACACGGCCATATTTCCCAGGTACAGCAGTTGTGCAAGTTGCCGTTGCGGAAGAAGCTGCTGTGGCTGTTGATGTAAAGGTTGTGGTAGACATGGTGTAAGTCGTGTAAGTCAGGGCTAGTAGAAAAGGAATTTGAAGGTGAGTCTAGGCGAAGGCGGCTATTGAGCTGATGAGCTTGTGCGATAAACGATATTTTAATCATTACCAACTCTTCCTTATATATAACTAACCCCGTCACATCGTTTTGGTGTAGATACTCCATTTGGCGAGCTTCACTTCATGTCTGAGGCTCAGATCCAGCCCTAGAAGCTGTCCATGTCAGATCTGATCCGCTACAGGGGTCTCTCTGACGGGGACACGCTGGCTCGCCAAAGCTAACGACTGCTCAGCCAACGAGGTGCGACCATTTCGAGGCTGTGAGTCTCAGGCACATTCTGCATTCCCGCGTTTCGAGAGACAGTTGAATCTGTAATTGACGACTGGGCCAGTCAGAGTTGTTCAAGCTGAAGTTGAGGTCCACTTTGGTATTCAAATGGCGGCGTGGCTTTGGAAAGCTTCATCTTCCTTCAAGGCTCAGTTTATTTCTAAGATGCGTCGTTATTGGCTGGTTCGTCTATTGAGAAGCTGATGTGGGGGAGTTTGGTGATGCGATTCTTGAACGATAGTCCGTTGCTTACCTGACCCGATCCTTCGATATACAACTTCATTCCCATGGTTGATATTTCATTAGCCGGTTCGTTTGTTTTTTATTGTAGTCGTCACCATGCACGCACTCCTGATGATGCCCGTTGACGCGTTCTTCAGCTCAGCCTCTGCCAACAACAGCTCAATTGTTGAACGGCATCAAGGACGACAAAGGAATGCGTCCCAGCCAAGCAAGCAATCTAAAGAATTATCAACTACTTTTACATGGAAATAATGATATACCTAAGTTACTTTCTGCCAGGTTCTTAGATGTCAAGTTATTGTCAGAATAGGCACTGACAGATCCGTAGGTAGTCATGCCAAACTCAGCGCTCGAGATAATCTTTCAGGTAAACCAAATTTGTTACAATATATCCTCAAGTCATCAGAAGATCCATCTCAAGCTTCAAGGTCTTTTAGCTTATTCCAAGCCTGCACGATGATGACCCCCGACAGTCAATTTCGTCTATGATTTTTCACAGATTCTGCCAGGTACCTAGTGTCTACAAAAGCAATATTTCAATACAATCAAATCGATTCACGACATACAGCATACACCAATTGCTGTATCTTGCAGTTACTAAGTCGCCTACTATTAATATATGAGGCCATTCCGACATTCCAGATTCCTCGTATCATTAAACCTGACCTTGAACCCCGAAATCTTGATTTCTCGAGTCTAGATCGTCCAATCCCCAGTTGCTAAATACTGACAAGCATCTCTTAGTGGTGCCAAGCTCCGTCCAGGGACCTTTCTTCTCCACTCTGACATGAACCCTTGAGACTGTCACGACTCACCAGCCTCTGGTTGGAGCTCTTTTGTTGCAGCTATCACCAGGAAAGATGCCTATTTGGTGTAGAGGATCATCCAGTGCGCGCTAAGCTCGGAGGACAGTACCTAGGTAGCTGATTAAAAAAGACCGTACACTTTTGGTATGGTAGCCGTGATGCAGTGGCTGGGTAATTTGGGCAGCGAAGGATGTCCTTCTCCTGAAACCCCCCAAAAAGTCACCTTCTCCCACCTCCCACTCATTCTCGTGATACCATCAGTTCCATTGCCATCCATTTGTTGGTGGTCGGGAGCCGATCTACAGCGCAGCTTGACTCGTCTGTGAGGGTGCACAGGCCCGCAATTGGTTGACCGCTTGAGCGCTTCCATCTTTCCCCAGATCCATCCCTAGGTCCTTCTCAATTCGCTCCATCTCCGCATCTCCTCTCCCTCCCGTCACGAACCATCGTTCGTTAAAAAGTCAAAACAGAGGAAGGAGACGGAACAACCATTCCGCTCGACTTCTAAACCACCTCGTGGCCGAGGGACAGCTCTTGACAAGTTCAAGAAACCTACGCCTCTTGCAGGGGACATGCTCCGTTGATCCATCATATTTTATCTGAACTACCTAGATCCTCATCATGCCTATCAAGGTCAAATCCAAGAAGCTTCCTGCCCCTCGCGAGGGCAGCCCTGTCTCCGTCCGCCATCTGGACGAATACGAACGCGATCTTCCTAACATTGGCACCCACGATAACTTCAGAGATGTCGTCAAGAAGCTTTCACTGTGAGTAACCATGAGTTAGCATCAATTGACACTCACTGATTGATTGATGCTCTGTAGATACTTTGTCGATGTCATTGAACTGCCGAGCACGTTTGAACAGCTGAGAACCACTGCTGCGGGGACTCCTCTACGCATCTTGGTGGATCACCTCGCTGCAACCTGCACCAACCCGGCAATTGTCAATGCTCTTCTGTATGTATTAATCCGAAAGCAATTTACGGCGATGCATTCTCTATCAACATCACTCCAAGTTGCTGTACCGTCACCCTTTTGTGGCATCTGTCTGTGCCTGCAGATGACATGCCGTCAGGGGAACCAATCACATATCTGCTCGGCCCATCCTCAAGCTGACGGGATATGCGGTGCAACGATGACTCGGAACACACTCCTCATTGCTGATGAACCTTTGCTGACTGATCCAATCTCTACAGAGCCCTCAAATGGCATTATACATCTTCGTCAGAACACCGCACCCTGGGGGAATCTCGAGCAGATGCATGTGAAATCGTTGCTTGGCGATTCCTGACTAGGCTTTCTGAACGCGAGGCAGTCAATTACTGCCTTTACGAGATCCCCGATGCAGACGATCAAGATGAAGCTCAAACTCAATCCCAGGCGGCTGGTAATGGTCACACGGGCGACGAGGAGGCCGGCGAAACCGCCCCTCTGCTTTCTCATTTCCGCTCCACTGACAATCGCCGACGTGGACCAGGCCCTGCCGGGAGCAGCATGAAGCGTAACCAACTTCTGAGTTCTCTCACCCGCCTGACTATGACCTCGGATGATGAGGACAGTGAGAACGAGGGTGATCCTACTTCATCATTTAAGAATCTGAATGCTCTCGAGATTGCTGCCATTGCCGACGCCAAACGCTTCCTCAGCCAGCATATTGTCCAAAAGATCATCACTGCTATTTGGAGTGGTGACATAGTCTTTTGGGATAGCTTGTCTGTGCACTCTACAAAGAAGGTCCGGTTCTATAACCCTAGGACTGCGGACCCCTTTTCTCGCCTGCGCGTCCCCAAGTATCTCAAGAGCTGGGAGGTGCTGTTCTTTTGTATTTTCCTCGCCCTGTACTACGCTGTGCTCATTGTGCGAGACGAGTCACGTATTACAATCCCTGAAGTGATACTTTTCTTATGGATTGCGGCTTTCTTCTACGATGAGCTCAGTGAATGGCTCGATGCAGGCTCAATCTTTTATGCCACCGATATATGGAACCTATTCGACATGATCATGATCGCCATCGGGTTCTCCTTTGCAATTCTGCGTAAGAGTCCGGTCCTTTCAACAAAGTGATGACATTCTGACACAATTAGGTATTATTGGCATTGTTCAGGAAAAACCCGAGCTGAACGACCTTGCATTTGATATTCTGGCACTTGAGGCACTCTTCATGATTCCTCGTATCTTCTCGATTCTCAGTCTCAGCCCTGCCTGGGGCACGCTTATTCCATGCTTGAAGGAGATGGGCAAGGACTTCTTCAAATACATGGTACTTGTTGTTGTGGTGTATTGTGGCTTCCTGACCACATTTTCGCTCGTGGGTCGTAATGTCTTTGCATTCAAGTCCATGGCCTGGATCTTGACAAAGATATTTTACGGCTCGGCGCCCATCGGATTCGAGATAATGAATCAGATCGATCCCTTCTTTGGGCCTCCTCTGATGATCATCTTCATTACACTTTCTAGCTTCCTGTTGATGGGCTCCCTGACAGGTATGCTGTCCAACAGCTTCTCGCGGGTTATCACCCACGCTAAGGAGGAGTACCTGTATGTGTACAGTGTCTACGTCTTGGAAGCGTCGACTAGTAACCGACTCACCCATTTCTTCCCTCCTTTCAATCTGCTGGCCCTGGTACTTTTCCGACCCTGGCGTCTATTCTTTACGGCCGATGAGAAGTTCCGTGCTGGGCGTATCATGCTCCTCAAGGCGACTCATTGGCCCATTGTTGGCATCATCAAGCTGTACGAGATGTACCGAAAGCCGAGAGCCGTAGAAGATGAATTTGCTGGGTTCAAGGGTCCATCGCGTTCTTCTCGGCGCAACGGTAGGCACGCAATTGCTCAGAAGCGATCCGAGTCCAATGTCGGTCGCCAGACGCTTTCTCCTAGAGGACGAGCGAATGGTAGGAGCATCGAGGTGCGTGAGGATGATGTGGATGCGCCAACAGCCACGGAGGTGCAGCTTGTGGAGTTAAACCGGAAGATCGATCAACTCACTGC
This sequence comes from Fusarium sacchari, assembly GCA_017165645.1. Lineage (NCBI taxonomy): Eukaryota > Fungi > Ascomycota > Sordariomycetes > Hypocreales > Nectriaceae > Fusarium > Fusarium sacchari. The sequence continues at coordinate 1,399,506 of JADANP010000007.1, forward strand.
AGCTATAACGGCGATGCAGGAGAAGCAAGGAAGTGGAAACGACAGTGGAAGCTCAAGTACAGGTACCACTCCCGCCTAGCTACGGGCTTTTGGTGGTCGGGCCGGTCCTTGACAGCCTTGGAAGATTGGAATATCTGGATCTGGGTTCTTGTCTGATCGGGTCTCATCGGTCGAGGTCAAGAGTGGGTATTCCAACAGAGGGGCCGGCTGCGAAGCGTTCTAGAAGAATTGGCATGATGTTGGGAGTAGCAGTGGAGAGACGGAGAGAAGCGGCTCTGGACATGTGCTGTGCCTGTGGACCAGGCCGTTTAAGAATGGGATAGGATACGAGTCGGCAACGACCCCACAACCTGATGCCCTCGAAGAAGCTTGTATTGGAATGGTCAAGTTTGCATTGTTTATAAGATTGTCAGGAGTTATGAGTAGCATTAGATCGAGAATTCTTACATTCCCTATGAATAAACTGGCTTTACGATTGGCATTGAATGAGATCAGGCGATTGTCGAGAATGATATAAAGATGGTTCTCCTACTGCTAGAACCATATATTTGTGTTGTCTGTAGAGTTTGGGCATAAGTTAAAGCCGGTTTATGCCGTTGGAGGAGCCGGCACACGGTGATGATACTGTAGATACGGGGCCTGCATACGGGCTGAATCAGTTCAATGGGGTGACCTGTCGAGTCTTTGAATTTGTCAAAGATAAGACCCCATATGCAACGAGATTGGGCGAGTAATACCTACTAGCTAGAGGTAGGTAGAGCTCCCGGTGAGCGGCAAACGTCGGCGTGGGGAAGATGGCGTGTAAGTCATGGGGAATGGAGAGCATTGCGGGGGAGGAAGGCGAAGGGTCTAGTTAGTTTAGATTGAGACGGCTTTGATCATTCGATGGTAAAGTCATCAAGGTCGTGCATTTTCCTGCATATTGTTTGTTATATGTGACTTTTTGGTGTTTCAATGCGTGATGGGAGGAGACGGGAGCATTGATCTTGGGGATTGAACGTGGGCTTGAGCGTGAGTTTTGTTGGCTGTTACACAATGCGCAAATTGAACACATCTAGTAAACTACTTTTGTCAATCTCAAATTCCTTATACTCAGGCAACATCTTGTCAGTTTTCCGGTATCAATCGTTAGTATCCGCGACAAGCCGCTGATATCTACTATCAGAGTCCCTTATAAACTCGGCAGCGGCTCCGAAGTCCGGGCCCGCCGAGATCGGCGCACCCCCAGACTGAGACAGTCAGAAGACGGCGGGGGAGCTTCGCTTCAGCTAATTTAGGACCTGGGCAATAAACCAAACCCCCAAAGTATAGTAGAGCTCAGTGGAGGCGGTGCCCAACCAGCGCATGGGAATTAGCACCTCAGCTACCGCGCACCGCCAGTTCGGGCATGCAGTTTCAACGTTTATCCACTGAGTTGAAAGGGTCGCTTCGGTACCTTCCATAGGTAGCCTACAACCTCCCGTTGACTTATCTAGTGGTTTTTTTCTAGTTTCCTTTTATTCCCCCAGGAACCTGTTTTCTTTTCGTCATACCCATCTCCGTCATCTCATTCTTCGTGCCAGACTTTGGTATTGTATTTCCCTGTGTGTCTGGGCGAGTTATAATCTGTCATCACCCAAGAGAGAAAGGAGAAAGAAGAACAAGAGACCAGACCAGATCAGATCTTGCTTGGATCATCATGAAAGACTCTGATGCGCCGGCGCTGGTTCTCGCCGGGACAACTACGCCCGAGCAGATCACCACCAAAAACACATGGAATACCAAGAACTTGATATCACGGCTCGGCACTGACTTTGTATCCGCTGCGAGCGCTGCTTCCATGGTAGCGCCCATCATTGCCATTATCGACCGGTCAGTAAATGCCATTCACTGTGCACTATCACCACCATTCTTATCCTAGATATGCCAATGGATGTTTCTGAGATACGCCGACATCGCCAAACTCCAAACTCCAAACTCCAAACTACAAGCCCACCCCCCCAAAAAAATAAACTGACATCATGACAGCTCCATCATGGAAAACGCTTCCGGCGCAAACACCCTCGCAAACTCAGTCAAATCCTCCCTCCGAACCCTCTTCACCCGCCCACACACAATCCTCTTCTCCAAGCCTACAGCGCTCATCTTCTGCCTCTACGGCGGAACATATCTCACCGCCAACGCCGTCGACACCTCCTTCTCGACCGTCAACAACAAGCCCGCCTCGAGCGTCACAGCCGGAACCACAAAGTTCGCTGCGTCAAGCACCGCAAACATCGGAGTCTGTATCTACAAAGACCAGGTCTTTGTGCGCATGTTTGGCCCCCCTGGTGTTGTCCCTAGACCTGTCCCTCTCGCCTCATACACCCTCTTTGCGCTGCGCGATTGCTTGACTATCTTTGCGTCGTTCAATGTCCCGCCTTTGCTGGGGCCGTATTTGGATAAGCGGTTTTCCGAGGAGATGAAGAAGAGAGTCTCTGGGCTTTACGCAGCGCAATTCATGGCCCCTGCCATGGTGCAGTTCATCTCTACGCCTATGCATTTGTTCGGCCTAGACCTATACAACCGTCAAGCGACTGGACCTGGAGGAGCTGTCGTGACGATGCGTGATCGATTAGATCTTGTGCGGCGCAACTGGTTCATCAGCTCCGTCGCGAGAATATGTCGAATTGTCCCTGCTTTTGGTGTCGGTGGTGTCGTCAACATGAAAGTTCGCAAGAATCTCATGACCAAGCTGGAGTAGACGAACTCAGATCCAGCGTCTCATCTCGATACTGGGAGAGAAGCGCTTCTCGGCAGATTCTTTTGTTTTCGGGCGTTTACAGTCACGAGGTTACGTGACTATGTTTGCATTTACTTGTTTGATCTTTGTAAAGATCCACGGCATCGGGAGTTAATCTTACATCTCATGGTTTTTCTACGGATGGTGGAATACAAAAGAGCATACGATGACGATCCATCACTCATAATAGACTTCTAGAACACGATAGACAGGATACTAGGTAGCGACGGGAAGAGTCAAGACTGATACGGCCAACTCGATTAAATGAGAAACTTATCTAACCTAAGAGGTTCAACCCAGTCCTTCGAGTGAAGAGAAATACAATTTCTTAACTACAGACAAACACCATTGACATTGATATTCACATGCATCGCTTACACAAGTTAACACAATTGTCGCTTTCATTCATCACGCTCATGAGCGCTCATCTTTGCTCTCCACCTCCACCTCCACCGCCACCAAGGCCAAGATATCTGTGTCTTGCCTCCTCTGATCCTCGAGATCCTTGCAATGCAAGCCTTGCGCGACACCGGCAACGTCCGCTATTTGGAACCTATAGGCTTCTAAATGCGGCTTGCTAGAACCACCTAATTGAACCTCCCCAACCATCCCCTTCCCCTATACTGTAACGCATGTCACATGCACCAACTATCAACCCCATATCCCGAATTGCCCCTCCAGGCCCTGTCACTTTCGGTGAGGAAGTACAGAAGAAGATAAAAAGTCAAGGGAAGAAAAGCACTAAGCCCAGTCGTGTGATATCAAAAGAGCATTCAAAAGGCCATATACCCGCCTGAATACACATGTGAAGAAGAAAGTTTTCAAAAGAGGAGCAAATAGGGGGGGCATGGGAAATGCCCAAAGAAGAGACAACGAGCGTCAGGTACACTGGTCATGAAACTTATGCGTCATCCAGCTAATAAAATGGTATCAAAGAAGCATCAAGTTCCTCGCCGACGTGTCGTCATAAAATCCGCGTAGAATAAAATGGACAAGAAAAAGGGGGGACAAAGAAAAAGAAAAGAGAAAAGTGTTGGAAGTGTGCGCGTCGTCCATTGGGGACTAATGAGAAATTGTAGATCCATCAAGGAAGAGAAGAACGCACGTTTTCGAAGTGGAGGGCCAGAGTCTGTATGTACTGTATGTACTATATGGGCAAGGGTTCGGGAACGAGAATATACCACGTCAGTCCACACCCCAACGCTCTTTGGTGGACTTTTCGGTTTGGCTGTCAACTCAATTCCGTCCATGCAGCGTTACAATCAAGCTGAAACGCCGCAGTCGTCATCTCCAGTGGGCAGGGCACTTCACACGGCCTCCACATAGAGCAGAAGCTTCTCGTTCCGCTGCAGAGCATAGTCCAAGTCGTTGTCACTAAGCATACTTGGCTTATCTCCAGTGGGCTCGTCCTTGTAAAACAGTTGGACCTCCTGACCCGCCGGCACCTTCAGACGATCGCAAATCTTTTCATAGAGTGCTTGGAATGAGATGTCTGTTGGTACTCGGATGGCAATGAGATCTCCGTTGAAATACATCTTGATCTTCATTGCTGATGCCGGTTGAGCCTGGGGTTGCATACCGTTACCGAGGGACGTTTGTGAGGGTTGTGACAAAGAAGATGGTTGCCTTTGAATGTCAGGGGAACCTGGGCCCATCTGATGCGCTGGTGCAGCCGAGAGACCATATGCGCTGCCGTTCAAATTGTTCTGTGATCCACCAGCTGGGGACTCGGCCGATGACAGCTGTGATGCTTGTGACAGGCGGTACTCCTCTTCGTTGTCGTTCGGGTCGATCTCGTAATCTCCTTCGCGGGGTGCAAAGAACTGTCTCACCAGGTTGCACCTCGAGATGTAATGGGGCTGGTTCAGCATGTTCTTCACGTACGCGTCCAAGTTATGGAGGCGTCCTTCGGTGATTGCATCTGTGACATAGTTGACTGGTCCAGGCATGTACGGCAGTGTACGCTTCTGTGTCCCTGTGTTACCGGCCTCAGCTGGAAATTCGGTCAGAAGAGCGATCTGGAAGTCGTAAAAGTCCTCGTAATAGCGAGACAGCTCCCACTGTCGTCCGTCTTCTAGCAGTGCTTCGATCACGAACCAGTACTTGTCCTCTGCAAAGCAGTATCGTGGTATGCGTGCTTGTAGCGGCGCGTTGAGCTGTGAGGCCGGTTTCTGTACATGGTTCTGCTGAGGTTGCTGCGACGTTCGAGGTTGAGAAGCGTATCCGGCCTGGGCTCCATTCTGAGAAGGTTGTCGAGAATGCTGCTGTTGCTGAATGCTCATTCGTTCCATGCCTTGCTCAATACCTTGCCCAGGTTGCTGAGGGCCGCCTCCCTCAAACTTGCCCAGTGTGATGCTGCTGTTCTTGTATTCCGCGGCCATCTTCTTCCATTCTTCCACCTTTGGAACACCAGCGCGCTTTATGGCGTCACCCGGGTTTGCAATTGCCTTATCGCTTGCCATATCACGAATCTCGACAAAGGAAACGGGGATGAGCCCTGGGCCACCCAATCGACCGATGGGCTTGGCCACGAACCACTCGGGGTTCGATTGTGCGATGACGATGATGGCCTCGCCAGCTTTAGCCTCCAACTCGTCTGCCCTCTCCGCAGCAAAGTCGTACATGACAATTCCGTAGACCATGGCGCCTGACTTTCCAACCGACTTCGAATTACGCTGGTGGCCTTGCTGAGGCACGGCTGTAGTGGGCGACATGACGGCTGGCGCAGTTTGCATTGCTGGAGATTCGCTGTATCCAGAATCGTGGTCGGGGTTCTTTGTCGGAGTGGGGAGTTGGCCACCGTCGGACTGTGCGCTATCTCTCTCGGTTCGGCCAAGCGCTTGGAAGAAGGTGACAGGGACGAGACCCCGGGCGTCAGGGAGAGCCGGGTTACATGCTTCGTACCAATCTTGATCGTTTTCGCGGCCAATAACGTGGAAAAAGTCGCCTCTCGAAAAGCTCAGTTCTTGGCTCGATCGTGCCTCGTAATCGTAAAGAGCTCGAATGACCTGGAAAATGGATTGTGCATCAGCGTCTAGGCTCAGTGATTCAAGTCAAGTTTGTCGTGGAACCATGGCTGTGCCAAATGTGGCAGTCCATAATTGAATAGGATTTTGAGGCTTGAGATTGGCTTGGGAGTGGGAGGCCACCAACCTTCTTTGGAGGAACAATGGCGACAGCCGATTTGGGAGCGACGGATCCTTTGTCCTTGTCACCTTTGATCGAACGTCGAAGAGCCTGCACGAAGCGCATAACTGTTAGCTTCTGACTCGAGTATTTTCTCGGGCAGCCAGCGAAGCCGGCGCAAATAATGAGCGAAGACGAGCTGAATGCGGCGGGGGAGGGGTTTTGGCTCAGGCAGCTGAGAAGATGGGAATAACGCCTTGTGAGGCACGAGAAGTTGGAGGCAACCTAGAGCACGGCATGATACAATAGAGAGAGAGAGAGAGAGAGAGAGAGAGAGAGAGAGAGAGAGAGAGATGGGATGGCACCTCAGACAGCTGCATGAAGAGGCATGAGCGACGGGAGGGAAAGGGGCGATGACGAACCTTCATTTTTGTGTAACTGAAATGCCTCCTGGGCAGTTGCAAGTTGGGAAGTTGTGAATCGCTCGAAGGTGGAGGGTTGTTAGGAAAAGGATCGCAAGACGAGACGACCTGAGCAAGGCAGGGTACTAAAAGTATGTATGTATATACGAGACGAGGGACGACGACACGACCCGGCGGGACACAGCGGCGGGCTGGGCTACCTTATTTCGATCCAATCCGATGTTTGGTGTAAGGCCAGGCAAGGCAAGGCAAGGTACAGTATGTACGCTACCTGGGCCTACCTTACAGTACCTCTAGTTATGTATTAACCGCTAGACCGGGCACGGGCAAGGCAGCGAGGTGCAGGACGGGCAGAACACCAAAGTTGTAGCGGTTGCAGTAGCAGCGCCGTTGAAGTGGAGGAGGAGAGGGAGGGAGGGAGGACCTGGACCCTCCGAGGTAAAGGTAGGGTACCTTACAGCGAATGCCTGGGGTTGCACACACAAACACGCACACGCACACAAAGATTGGGCTGCGAGCGAGCGAACGAACGAACGAGCGCGTATGTGAGTGAGGTACGGAGTACACGCCAGGGGGCGAAGTAGCCTGAGAGTGGGCTGGGCAGTGTTCCCTCGAGTGGATCGAACGTTGTGGAAGCGATTTGTGTAAGTTTTGGTTTGTGAGAGAGGCTGATGGGATGAGATGAGATTAGATGAGATGGGGGGAAAATATCAGTTGGCAGCTGGAAATAAAAAGGGACAACTCTGAAGTTTGCTTGCTTTTCTTTGCTTTGCCTCTTTTGCTTCTTATTTATGACCTGATGACTTTGGTTGGTACAGCCGTATAACTGTGACTGATCAGATACTCGGGAGTCCAACGTCCGTGGATCTGTGACCCTCGACGCGTACGATAATCAGTGATGCAAGACTACCTACTGTAAGGTAGAGGCCTTCGCCTTGGGTTCCCTTTAATGAGATATTGACGCGAGCTGTGCGCGCCTTTGAGTTTCAACGTTCAAGGTAAAATAGCTAGGTAAGGCTGCGCTCCTCAGCGAGAAGATGGAGGGTGAAATTAATAATTCCCTTGGGCTTGGGCTTGGGCTTGGTTGGGTTCAGGCTCTCAAGGTGGGGTGATTGATTGATGGATGGAGGGGTCGCCTCTGACAATTTGGCGCCTGCCAGCGATGTCTTGTAAGTGGTTTCAGTGGATGAACATGACCAAGAGATGAATCCATGGATGTCATAAAATGGAGATGGGAGTTGAGAAAAGGGAGGAAGGGATGAGCAAAATGCGAAAGGATAAGTCGTACATCGTATACAAATTACCTCAAAGGCTCAATGACTGTAGAGTAAGTACCTGAATGGGTCAGTGATGAATGGTCAACACTCATATCCAGTCCATCCCAATCAATGGCTTCAAGCTTTGACTGACCAGCTAGTACGGGCAGGTCAAGTTAGAGCATCACCACCTGTGGAAGCTGACATGTTTGAACTAAATGAATCCTAAGAGCCGAGCTATTCTTCTTTAGCTGTAACCTCTTTTCCCTCTAGAGCCATTAGAAGCTGCCAAGCTCGTCTCGAAGCCCTCAACTCGACAGACGGGCAATCAAAGCATCCAATCCCTGTCAACGGCGTCAACTGTCAGTCCAGCGCTTACAAGACGCTACAAGCTGCACACGACAGCTTTCTCAGTGGGTAAAATTGTGCATGAGATCTGCCACACAAACGCATCCTCCACGCTCGAAATAACTTTTCACCACCTGCAAAGTACAAGCAAACCACAGGCAAACGCTTACACGGCCAATCCCTATCGTACTCTACCCTACCCCTCATACATGCAGTATGTATGTACATACATACATCACAATCAGCAAAGAGGGCATGGACTTGGCCTGTTGACTCGGGCCAACCGCTCAACCATGTCTCGTCTCATTCCTCTCTCGCTCATCCCCGGGCCACGGTCATGGGCATGGGTGTGCGGACAAATGATAAATTAGTCAGGGATCATGGGTGGGTTTATATGTATGTAGGTACCAACTGAAAAGTCCCCTCTCTTGTTCGTTCGTGATGGAGGAAAGAAAATACAGGACCTCAATTCTAAATGACAAAAAGACTTAGGTAAAATAGTCCAAGCTCAGGATAACTTTTGCTAAGTTTATTTTGGCGCCCTGCAGTGTTTTCTGGCCCCCTAAGGCCAGCACGGACACAGACACGGACACAGATACAGATACAGACGTTAGCTCTGGCGTTGGCACATCACGTCGTTGGTGACGCCAATAACAAATACAAGGGAAATTTCCGCAGTGAGCTAGGCATGGATCTTACAGCAACTTGCAGTCAGTAAGTACTGGTAACTCGAGAAAACGGGGAAATCGTCGCGTGGCAGGGATGCATCACCCACAGTCCAGTCCAGTCCATCCATCCATGATTCCATGGATGGAACAAACAGGGGGGCCACGCAGCGATCGCATTGCATCAAAGACTAGGGACTACGACCTCAATTCTAGAAATCGAGATGAAATGATTTGAGAAAACGAGAGCCAGTTTATGCATGCCATGCTAGTGCAGCATCTCGTCCATCGTTCTCTGGCATTGGCTTTCAGATATCCCTGGTCAAGATTCGGCATAATACCACATCTTAACATCAATGCCAGTCTCTCTATCTCTATTCAAGACAACCTAAGAACCACCACATACCTCACTGCGCATAAAGACATATCCACCTGACGCCGGATGTTGGTAGCCCATTGTCTTGTGTTTATGCAAACAACTGCCGCGCGCGCACATTTCCAGAATGCTAGAGCATGGCTGGATGATGGATGCTCCAGTCAGTCAGTGATTTGCTACGTTCCAGTCGATAGACCTTTGTTATTGATGGCTGATCTGATGATATCATACTGAAACACTGTATCAACATACAAGTGCATATACATGCAACCATCGTGTATCTCCAAACTCTCTCTCTCTCTGTCTGTCTCTATATACGCGACATGTTGATCTTCAGTCTTCCAGTCATCCCGTCCTCATTCCTTTCAACTCATTCCTTGATCCAGTCCAACAACGCAACTGACCCCTCCCCTGCTCACTTTTAGCTGATAATCCACCGGAAGAGTCCCCCGCCAGAAAAACCACGATTGATCATGGCGCCGCTGTCTCGTCTGCGGATACCGCTGCCCTGGGTCTAATCTCGTCTGTCAATCTCCCGTTCGCTTCAAAACCGACGGTTTCTCTGCATCACCCGGGAAATATGACTCGTGAAGATCAGCTGCAACTGTTTTGATGAAAACCCTTCTCCCTTCTCAAAGTGAATGTATGTACGGAGTGCATAGTAGACATAGATATGGATCTGAGTGTATGTCTTGGAAAACACTTTGTGTAAGAATGAACTTATGAAGCACTATTCCCTCCCTTGAGCCAAGACACGATTAGATCCTGTCCATCCCGACACTTCGGGACTCCATGCTTCCATGTCAAATTTTCACTGAGGCCAGTGTTTCTCTTTCAGCAGGGGTTCATTGTTCCCGAGCCTCGGAGCATAGGTAGCAGGTCATTTTCGCTATTGGCATCCCAACCACAAGGCGGCGGGCCATAGCTGATGCCGACCATTTGGCCCCAGGTAAATGCAACAGGCACTCATATTCTAAGTATCAACCAGTGCACCACGAGAAGGGTTCGGGACAGGAAAATGCAGGGGGATGAACAAGAGGTTACCAAAATATATATATCGACGTTTATAATTATACAAAAGACAACTCAAGTAGCAGATAAAAAATCCAAAAAAGAGGGAACGTCTAGCCGCGACTCTCGTACGCGGGCAACACAAGTCATTCTTATCTCCACAGTACTTTAAAGGCACTACCAAAGGCCTTAACACATGATTGCGATTTAACGCCTTGCAATAGGCGGTCGGCCTTCGACCAGAAGGGATGGCACAGTGTGTGGCTGTCACAGACAGCGCACGAGTCTCAGTAATTTAAACACTATAATTTTTAAACACAGTAGTTGACGTCGGGATGACGACAGAAGCGGTAGTTATGCCTGGGATTCGAACGATCGATCAGCTCGGCCTGCGTTAGGGCCTCTGAAAGAGTTGCCAACTGCGCCCCGAGTCAGCCGGACATTCCCAACAGGGGTCTGTCCGTATTTGTCTTATATACCTAGGTTCCCAACTGCTCAGTAATGCATGGATTCCACGTACACCAGCGCAACGTCAACACTTCATCTCAACACGACATAAAGAAGAAGGACCGATTTCAATCATTCATTCAAAAAGACTGGAATACGTTCAATTTCTACTTGCTAAGAATTACCAACCCACAACTCCCTGAAACGCCAAAACTCTTTCCATCAGCCTCGTCCCGGTTCCCGTTGAGGCCAGTACGCATTCACTTTGCAGTGATAAAGCCGGCAATTACAAGACCAGCCAACACTTCGCAAACCGATTACCAACCCCAACAGTACCAGGAACGAGATGACGTTGAGCTCCTGTCTGAATTTTCCCGTCAAGCCCACTGTATCTAATTTCCCACCCAACATCCAATTTTGTGATTTGTCGTGCAGAAAAAGTGTCGCCTCAGTCGATAGAATGGAAGCTGGTATCGAGGCTACGGTTAATTGATCAAAATCCGAGGCAAAGCTGCAAAAGAGACTTATGCATAGACTTAGCCCCAGGTGGTGCGCAGTAGAATGGAAGACATTTCGTTGCCACTTAAGCAGAAATGGGGGGTATAAAACGCCGAGTCGTCCACATGAATGAAAACGCATCACAAATGTGAAAGTATCATCATGTCTCGTCGATAAACATAACGACGGTCAAGTCTCGAATCTCAAGCCGCGAGACGTCGATGAAAGTCGCAACGCAAAAAGGAAAAAAAGGAAAAGAACCCGAGAAAGAAGCAATAAAGGTTTAGATCTGGCCCTTGATGTCAACCTTTTGGAACGCCATGCTGCGCGCGCCCTCGAAGAGGGGACCGGCTTTCCCGGTCATAAACGCAATGTAGTCTGTTCGGTCTTCCAACAAATGTCGACCTTGGTGATCGATGATGAACTGGGCTGCATCAGCATCAGACTCGAAACCGAGTTCCTCAGTGATGAAACGAAGTTTCACATCCGGCTTGTATCTGTTCAATAGTCAGCAAATCATCCTCAACAAAAACAACGAGGAATAGGTGCAACCTACGCTTTGCAAATATTGCACAACGCAGCAAGCCGTTCTCGAGCGACAAACATGTCCATCAAGTATGCACCCATGTTAGGGGTGTCAAGGTAAAGCTGGAAGAACTTATGATAGTTGCCCAACGCCAATGATGATCGCACTTCTAAAGCATGCTTAATCGGCTTCTCCCCTTTCTCTGCTGTGGTTAGATCTGCCAAAGTATCGTTCAATCCAGTTCGGTTGGCCGTGTGGATGAAATAAAGAATGCGATATGCCTTGAATTCAATGGGGTTGCCCTTTAGGCCCATGCCATACAGCGACCGCAGTTGTGTCTGGCACTGATTATACTCACCAATATCCCCCTTCTCCAAGGCAATTCGGGCATGGATTTCATAGACGGAAACAGTAAAGTCGTTCTTGATATGTTGCACAGTCAGATCTTGCCTCATAGACTTGAACTGATCACAGATGTACGAATAGTTGCTTTCCCGCTTCCACTTCTTCTTCAGAAGTTCTAGAGTCTGACGCAAAATGTGTTCAGGTCGAACCTTGGACGGAACTGGAGGAGCGGTAAGACGAAGATACTTCTTCTCAAGTACCTCGCATGTGCCAATAATAGGTCCAGATGAAGGCGGAGGCGGACTGGGCGACCTGAGCGACTTGTATTCGTTCTCGAACCGTCGCTTGCGCTTGTTGGCTTCCTTCTGGAACTTACTTGATTTTGGCAGGGGCTCGTCCATGGAAGCACGCTTTTCGGGGGAAGGGAAGGAAATACGGTCCTCAAGTGAAGAACGCGAGTTAGTACGCCACGGAGGCTGGGAGTTGTCATTACTGGCAAGATCGGTAGATTTCCTCTTCTTGGAGTTGATGGGAACATGGAAACTCTGCTTGATATCCGCATCACGTTCGGCTTTGACTAAGGCCTGTGGGAGGGGCATGTTGTCCCAATCGAGCGTGTATAACGTGCCGTTTGCCTTTGCGGTACCGATGGTGCTCTTAAGTTTAGCCTCGATTTCCGCGCGAGACACGGTGGGTTCGTCATTTTGAGGGAGGAAAGATCTTTGAACATAGCTCCGAACAGATTCGGGCCAGTCCACTTTGGACTTGGCTTGCTCAGGTGTCGGGGTTACACCATTCACGGGAGAAGCGGGAGACATTTGATGTTGCACTGGGGGCTGTGGAGGCACGTAGCCGGCATGAGGAGCAGCTGGCGCTGCGTACTGACTGAATCCTTGACGAACGGCTACGGGAATGAAGGCTGGATCTGCATTTCGCGTCAGGGCTGTCGGGCGAGAGAAGGAGATGTCGTCTGTGGGCAGTCCGGAAGACAACTTACTCGTTGGGTAGGCGTAAGATGTCGGGACGGTTTGCTGAGTTACGCTCGGCGCTTGCTGCGCTGGCCAAGTTGGCATCATGGCGTCGGAATGCTAGCGGTGCGAGTGGTTAGTTTCACAAACGGGTTGGGGAGAAAAAAGATGATGCCGGGCGGATAATGGCAGAAAGGCGAGATGATGATGAATGGTCCTTGGTTGGAGTGGGAGTGGAGGCAGGTAGGTTTCTTTTGGGAGGTATTTTCGTGGTCAGAGGGCAGCAGACTGGCGGTGGCGGTGTGGTCCCTGCTTATTCACGGAAAAACCGTGCTCCGGCGGAAGCGCTGCCTGAATCTCAGCGAGTGTTGTGTTGGTAGTGTACGGATCCAATAGGTTTGGGTAGGATCCGCCGAGTGGAAGCTTATCGTCAACAGTGGGGCCGTCAACTGGAGGGGCCGATCAAGTCTCGCGTGCCTTGGGAAGACTCGCTTGATACTGAAGTACTTCACTGTAACCTTTGAATCTACTTGGAGTCGAAACAAAGACCGTGCTATACCGACTCTTGGCTAATGTTCTCTGATTGGAAGATTCATCGAGCTTTTGTCTTCTAGCTTGCTTCTGTTTGCTGCAAGTCATCGTCCACTTGCATCATCGCTCATCCATTCATCAACAGCCACAACATTCACTTCTCCCTGCTTCAGTCTCACCCTCATGACGGATGTTTCTGAAACATATAGACCTTACTACAGCTCTACGGCCCTCGTATCTCCCAGATGAGGTGCTCCTATTTGTTCAGGACAACGTAGGCTTGTATGAGGGGTAGGTTGTTCCTGGCCACTCAAGTTGAGGCTCTGATATTAACACGATGATAGTAAGTTCAAGCTGCCCAATCAACAAAATGGGCAGGTCTACTTAACCTCACATCGAGTCTGCTATGTGGATAAGCAGGAGCCTCGTACACACTCTGTTGCTCTGGATCTGAAAGATGTAGAACGTTACGAATTCTATGCTGGCTTTCTGAAGTCATCAGCCAAGGTGACTCTGATACCAAAGCCTCCAAAGCGATCATCGTATCACAGTCGTGCTCTGTCGAACGCATCAAGCTCACAAAGAAATCTATCTGGATCACCAGGAATTTCCGAGTCTGCTTATAGAGCACCCCCTGACCCTCCAGTTGTGACAAGCGCAACATGGGTCTGCACTATATGCAGTTTCTCAAATCCGGTCCCCTCGAACTTTGATCCAACGTCGGCAAACGCCCATACACCTCTACCACCATGTTTAGCATGCGGTATCAAGCCGACCTTGTCGCATGTTCTCAAAGCTGCAATCTCTGGCGCGAGCAATCGCTCAGTAGCCTCACCAGCTCTGAATGCACCTCTACCGTTACGGCCAGCCCACTCTGGCACTCGACCTCTATCTGAGAATCTCGACCAAAAGTCAGCATCAAGCTTCCCCGATGCTACCAACGGTTCAAACTCTACAGCATCTTTCCAATGTCCTCGTTGTACCTTCTCAAATCATCCTTCTTTGATGACTTGCGAGATGTGTGGTGGGCCCCTGATTTCACAGAATCTCCCATCATCTATCCAGCAAAACTCCACAGCCGATACCATACGGACAGACTCTCCAGGGCCTGTACTTGACCCCTCCAAAATCAATAAGAATGGAAGTGATGCCCCTGAGAGTGTCAAAATTTCCTTCCGAAGAGGCGGCGAGAAGATATTCTATGAGCGACTCAAGGGCTCTATGACACAACGCAAATGGCTGCTCAGAGATGCACCTCCTGTTCCAAATAACCGAGCTGCGGATGAAGGATCCAAAGACACACCGGCCGGCACTCCTGGAGGACGACAGAAGGGGGTTGGTATCGCTGGTCTGGAGCAACTTGGCTTGAACATGCGCAAGAACAATGAGCTACTAATAGGCAGTGCCTTCGAGGATCTGGAGGCTCTCATGTCATCTGCCAAAGAGGTCATCGCGCTTGCAGAGCGATTTGCACGACAAACAAATAACGGACAAGGAAACGCATCTGCTGAAGAGAATGCCATTTTGGCGGAATCGGCGAGCCAACTCGGCCTGGTGACGACGAAGGATATTGTTGGTGGCGGGAGTTCCGAATCACTGTATTTGTCAGAGCTCGCCAGGAACTTGGCTGAGTTTCTCACCGATGACTCGAGAGGAGTCCTCAAGAAAGCAGGTGGTATCATAACGCTCGTCGATCTCTGGGCTATGTTCAACAGAGCTCGGGGCGGTGTCGAGCTCGTCAGTCCAGCAGACTTTGAGAAAGCTGCCAGGCTCTGGAGCAAGCTTAAACTGCCCGTTCGTCTGCGCACCTTCCGCAGCGGTGTCATGGTTGTTCAGGCTCGTGATCGTACCGACGGCACCACAGTGAGGGCCATACTTGCATGGCTCCGCGATCTTCACGAGTTCCCCCCTGAGCGCGAAGTGCCTTGGGACTGGCAAGAATTTGGCCGAGGAGTTACAGCCCAAGAAGCTGCAGAGCGCTTCGGCTGGAGTCTTGGTGTTGCAGAGGAGGAGTTACTGATGGCAGAAGAGCGAGGAGAGTTGTGTCGTGAGGAGGGATTGGAGGGTCTCAAGTTCTGGGTGAACTATATTGACCCAGGTGAGCACAAGAAGCACAAGTCTCAAGCTCAGAAGGATAGTGACGAGGTTATGAAGGCATTGAAAGCAAGCGGACTGTTATAAACGAGGTAACGACCATGTTGGATGATATAGCATAGACATATGTGAGCCATTCACAGAAAATCAAAGAAACAAGAGCAAATTGCAGGGAGTCATGTAGCATTGCCTTCCTATGAAGATAACTGAGGTGCGTTTTCACAAACATTTATAACCCGAACTCCACATTATTCGTCTACCGAAACTCCAAAGAAAACCAAGTCGTCAACCAGTTCTCCCTCACAAGCCTGGCGGTTCCAAGTACTCCAATAAACTCTCAAACAACAACATGAGTAGAAAGATGCTCCACAGCCTCTTTTATGGATCGCAGCATTCGTTGATTAACACAAAAAGGACATCGCACAGGCCGATCATCTTGGGTTATAGGCTGTTCTGAAGTAATAGGGGTGAGTGTGAGGTTAGTAGCCATCTCGTGCGCTGGTGTGGTAGTGTAGCGCTGGACGGAAGTAGCACGGACGGTCGGCGTAGTCAAAATGCTATTAGGCTGAAGTCCTGCTCTTTCAGCGCGTTCACGCTCTTCTCGTACAGCCGCCGCCTGTTCTTCAGCCGCTTGTTCTTCTTGCTGAAGCTGGCGCAAAGCATTCTGTAATACAACTTCGGGATCATCATCGGCGTAGATGGGCTGGTCAGGCTGAGGAGGCGGGATTGAAGGGGGATCATGCGTCATCATGAGAGGTGGTGGAGGCACCTGTTGAGGAGGGCCTGTCATTCTACGGACCACTTCATCCCGCACCAAAGCACATGTGTTGAGGGTGGGTTCGATGCCAACAGCGCGTATGATCTCTTCTTTGATCGCAGCTGGACTTGTATCAGGGGCGACGCTCATGTAACGAGGGACACAATCTGCCAAGTATCCTATATCTTCGGCAGCATTGATTCCTCCATCCCCATGACGGCGCTGTCGTCTGATCAAAAGTCCATATCGTTTCTTGAATCGATGAATCCAACCCGGAGAAAACTCAGGAGGGTTTTCATCCTTATATCGTGGCAACTGTCCAAATATCGATTTTGCTTTGTCGCCAAGTTCTTCATTGGTCGGTTGGCGACCAGATGCTTGGACCTGTTGATACCATATAAGAACGAGCTTCTCTACATCAGGCCAGTTTCCGTAGCGCAGACGGGAACCCGAAAGTTGGGGATTGTCACTATCTAGACGCGAGTACTTGGGTGACAGCGAGTGTGACACGGTGGACTGGCTTATTTGCTGGCCATACTGAGAAAAGAACCATTCGATACAAGCCTTGTGCGAGGGACGGATAGGCTGGCTATTCGCCCAGCGACGCAGAGCACGGCGTTGGTCGAGTGTTAGGGAATGCCTCTCCTTTGGCGATACGCCGACGTGATCGCCGACATGGTCAACGGAGGTGACATCGTGGCCTACCTGGGCGACAGCATCAACAGGAGAGAGGTCCGGGGCGGGAGCGGCGACAAGGGCCGGGTCGGTGGTAGCAGCCGACATGCCCAGGACGGCTATCTCCTTTAGGTGTGGGTTCTCGATTTTGGGGGTATTGAATTGGAGATGGTGAGGCTATCGTTGTAACCGAAGGACGTGCGCTTGGGGGAGGTGGGATGTTTCGATTAAGGAGATAGTTGATGGCAGTTTGGCGAGAGAATGTCGATGGCGGGGGAGGAGTAAGCTTTGTATGGACGTCACGTGACGTGATTGTCAGTGAATAAGAGGGAGGTGCGTCAACGGAGTATTAGGTAATCGGTACTGTATAGCAAAAATAATCATGATCATGACATTTACTGAGATCAGAATACCCTTGAATAGAGCCATGACCTTGGTTTTTGGCTTGATATCAACTCTGCCTGTGCTCTTGTATTCTTGTCTCAATGATATTCATGATATTGAATGCTCTCTGATGGCCTCGATATACGCCTCCTCGATAACGTACTAGACTGAATCGCTAGTCCTGATTGTTTCAGCAACTTTGATAGAAGCATGGATGTCCACAAGGGTCATGGCCACAAGCATGCCAGGATAATTGAACATGGGGTTTCCTCCGTTTCGGCACAAATTTCCATTTACCTAATTAGAAAAACGCATGCAAGTCATGCGTAGTCCTCGTGAGAGAATGAACTCCTCCTCGCGACGACGATTCGCCAAGGCGTATGGTTACAGTCATATCCAAATCCTTATGAGCTGTCACTAGAGATTTATGCCTACACCCGCAGTTGAGTATAAATCAGGATCTCATGTGTCAGTTGGATAACTCGGCCAACCGTTGAGAGTGGGTAGAAGCGGGATGGACAGGAATACAACCTCCGGACCGGCCTGGCACTAACTCTCTGTTAGGCAGTGCAACGGATAACGGATGATCAGCTTGAAGAAAAACAGAGATGCTGCTCTAATAGTTTCCTCGTTCGCCTACTCCTTACAAGCATTAACCTCAAACTATCATAAAGACTCGTTTAAGCTATCCCCAGAAGAAGTCGTCAAACTCCGATAAAGCAAACTAGAGACTCGATTACATGACTAGCGGCTCTTGATATGTCCGTCAACTTCCTGATCAGGTATACCCGCTTGAGCATGAACCATGTCGCCACTTGGCTGAGAGTTCGAGAACTTTGAACATGTGCGCACTAGTTTCGTCTGCATGGCGATCTGCCGATACACTAATAAGTCGACATGTACCTGGCTGGCTGACTGTGTGATATTTCTGTTCCTCTCCAGCCGTTTCAGTCCCCTTTCTTGCTTTTTAATATGCCAGGCACTGATCGAGATAACGACTTATATGTACTGTAGCTAGTCGTCAACACGCAAACATTGCCACCTCATACATACATCATTCCCTACCCTTGTCGTCGACTTGTTCCAGAACAACCAAAAGAATCATCCATCCACCATGGCCAGCACATTGGGAGACCACGATGGCTCCATGCCACACTATAGAGTTCCAGGAACCGCTAGATCTTCAACGGCTGCTTCGACGACATCTTCCTCCACAAGAATTGCCCTCTTCAACTCCCTCACTCCATCCAGTACAGCCCTGGTCAGCGAGTGTGTGGACACACCATATCGCCCAATACCAAAAACCTTGAAGATATCCTGGCAATGGAACAAACTGCGAACTTTCTTTCTCGGCAATGATGGCTGCTCAAAGATGTTTGCTGTGTCAGAACACTCTGGGCTTTTCGGCCGAACTTCAGGTTCGCCTTGTCTTCTCCTCCACAACGGACCAACCGGAAAGGACGAAATACTAGCAGCAGCTGGCGAGACGCTGCGGGACGGGTTATCTGACCCAGGCGTTGTAGAGAGTATTGTCAATGTATCCGCAGCCCCTGGGTCAGACTTCGATACAAGGGTTGCCACTGAGATCGTACAGGCACTATACGATGAAACCGAGCAGTGCGTGGTATTCCGATGGGCAATAGAAACAAAGCAAGCAGAGACAGTCCAAGACTGCAGCTTTGTTCGCGAAGAATTCGAGTGGTCCATGACACCGCTCCAAGCAGCCAAGGATCCTAAATATTGCCACGAATTCAAGCTTTATCGAACTGGGGATATGAAGGCGCCATTGGAATACCTCGCCATGGCCTCGTGGAAGGAGGCAGCATGGAAGACATGCAAGATTGAGTTCTCTGACAAAGCAATGCAGCAGAACCTTGGAGATCGGTGGTCTCTAATGGTGGTGATGTCCGCCTTGAGGATGTGGCAGCTCGGCCGAACAGGACAAGCATCTTTGGAGTATGTATCGAACTGATCAGATACTGCTCATTTTACTTTGTATCTTAGCGTTGTTGTATTTACCAAAAGTAGAACCGCACATATGTGTGTAATAGAGATTATAGATTTAAATGATGACCACTGCACTGGAAGACTGTGGACACGGCGATAAGATTGTCTTCCACTTACACTTTCTTACATGCATCCGTGCTTCGAGAACATTGCCCCTTGTGGAAAGGGTGAACGAAGAGAAAGAAACTCACATCATCAATCTACGGCGGCTTGGATATTCTTGTAACAGAAAAGGGAGTTTGCCTTCTTTTTCAAATATAAGTCCACATGTGATCCAAAGGAGATAATAACTTTACATCCGCAAACGGGTCCAGTAACATTCACGTAGCAATGCTGAAGTCTCAGCAGATCCAGTTGATCGGTGTCGATCGATGAGGCACATGTTGAACTGCGAAGCACGAACATGACAGACGGTAAGGTACTCAGTTAAAGCCAGCCCCTTTTTCTTAGAGACTCAGTTCAAAGTGATCTAGGCCCCTCGAATGGGTATTCCATGAATCCTTGAACTCCCCGTGCCAGATGGGGATACCAGTGAAAGGTAAGATCAAAGTCTCCAAACGACCGTGCCCGGACCGCACTCGTGGTGAATCCCCGTGGGTAACATGACAGTTAGCATTCTTTGATATGATGGCCACTAAGCGGCTCCAGGAAACTTCAGCCCATAGAAATTGAAGTGCGTTTTCTGGATCAGAGTTCTGTATCGAGTATAGCCGGCTCCGCATCAATCGCAGTCGCACTTTAAACCGATAATGTATCCTCGAGTGCATCACATGGGGAATAATACTTCGTTATGCCACAATTGGCGAAACCGGCTTTTGTTGGTATCTGAATTCGGCTGTCCGGCTCGATGGACAGCTCATGTCTGCATGACTTATAAACGTACACCGCATCCAAACAACCATACAACCATCGTCCTCGATTCAACCGTCTAGTTCTTCTTGTCCTGCTGATCAAGGAAGTTCCTGGTATCGGGTCAGTCCATGAAAGCTCAGCATCGTCAGGTGAATTCGCGCACTTGATGAAGTCAGCCTCGTCGGAGCTGGAGGCGTTGATGGGAGGAGTAGCAGTAGCAGTGGGCTTGGAAGAGCCGCCAGAGAGGGCCAGCTTGGTACCGACGACGAGAGTTCCCAACCAGGCGATGGCGAGCTGTCATTCATGTTAGTTTTATAGAAGTCTCTAGTCTGCGGCGAGCGCAATTGAGGTTGAACGAACGTGGTGACCGGCGACCTGCTTGCCAGCAATGGTGTAATAAGCGATACCAGCCATTGTGAGTAATTAGACAAGACCGAAAAGGACGAATTGGGTGATGACGAAGGGCAATGGGTGGATGTTCGAATGTCGCGGTTGAGATAGTTTGCCGAGCTCTCAAATTCAACTCCGAGCTTGTGCCTGGAATTACAGGCCTAAAGTGGATGAACTGCTGCCCCAGAGAGTGTGCGGTTATTCTCCGGACCATATCGCTGATCGGGATCAATCGGATCTACGGAAGCAACGTCACTGACCCAGGATTGTCAACTTTCTTTGCAGCAGCCTGCAGCCATGGATCCCAGTGGGTAAAGGTACCTAGGGTAGCGGCGGGCCGTCAAACCTATAGTAGGTAGGTATGAAAGCTTCCACTGCTCTGAAAGCTTGCTATCGCATCTTTCTTTTCTCCAAACAACCTCATTCATTTGTCTTCAATTCTCCATTCAATCCTTGAAATGTCTTGGTGGGGTAAATCAAAAGACCCCAACCCGGAGGAGAAGAAGAAGAACGAAGCAGCTCAAATCAAAGACACTATCGTCGAGAAGCTTCCCTCAAAGGACCAGCTGCCAGAGAGTGTTCAGAAAGCTGTCAACAAGACAGGAAGAGACGGAAATGTCTTTGACGACATAACCGATGGCTAGTATGTGTGTCTTTGTGACTGTGTAACGCCAGCTAATCGAATATAGTGGCCCCGACTCAACCGACACCAATTTTCGATATGCTGCCTATGCCACGCGAATTAGAACAATTCTTTTGTCTGCGCATCGATATGTCGCCTACACTTCGGACATCGGAGAGTCGTTCCGTCCCGTAGCTCACCCGAATCTCGTTCGCGCTGCCTACGGTGTATCTTGGCTATATCTTATCGGTGATGTCTCGTATGAAGGTTACAAGTCATACTGGCACAATCAGCGCGTGTTGAACCCCAAGGTGCAACTATCTCCTCGACAAGAGAAGGTTACTGGCCTTCCTGCCACCGAGACACGCCTGATCGAGCCGGGTACGGTGCCACCGCTCGAAGACTACCGCACTGTCATGGTCCAGCGCGCAATCTTCCAGAGTGTAGCCAGTATGGGACTGCCTGCTTTCACTATCCATAGTGTTGTGAGGTATTCTGGTCGCGCCATGAAGAATATGAAGAACCAGGTCATCAGGACTTGGGCTCCAATTGGTCTGGGCCTCGCAGTGGTCCCCTTCCTCCCAGCTATGTTCGACGAGCCTGTCGAGAACGCTGTTGAATGGGCGTTCCACAAAGGATTCGAGACATTTGGAGGTAAGGCCGCAGTAGGCAATGCGCCTACGACGGGCCGTGAGGATTTGCTGGCCAAGAGGCCAAAGGAGAAGGAACTGTAACACAAGGCTTTGCACCACTGGCGTTCTGGGAGGTAGAAGGCGCTCAACTCATGTCTGAATGTTTGATCAATATAGAGGAATGTTGTATGCGACGCAGACCCAGTCACTGACTTATACCATTCCAATTGTGCAACAATGAACTCCATGGTGGGGAGCAGACCCCACGATCAACCTGGTCCCTGGAAGTGGCTGTGCGCCAACGGAGCTTGCCAGTATAAGTTCTGAACAAGCCTGTCATTCTTAGTCGTGATTTATGTACACGATTCACAAAAGCCCGCCAGGTCCTTGGCTTGTTCTTCACTCTGCAATCACGTCTCATTCTTTTTGCACTTTGACGTGTCAAAGCTTGTGGCACACTCGTTCGTAATCTGCCAAGCTTGGTCATACACGGACCCTTCCAGACGTTTCCTCGCCGCCGCGTTTTGTATCTGTTATCTTCATACGAGCACTTGCGACAACACCTCTGCCTACGGGTAACACCGCCTTTTTTAAAGCATTTTTAAATACGAAGCATCTTCACCATGGCGTCGTCAAACACACCAGAAGCTCAAGATACCAGCTACGTCGAAATGCACGACAAGAACGAAGCCGCGCTGATCGGCAAGCACTGCGAATATGACTACTGCAACCAACTCGATTTTCTTCCTTTCTTCTGTCAGTCATGCCGAAAGACGTTTTGTCTCGATCACCGAAGCGAAGGGGCGCATAAATGTACAAACCCGGGTGCGTGGGCGGAGCGAAAACGCCAGAGAGAGCTTGCGCAGCCAAGCATTGGACAAGGAAAGATTCTAAGGGACAAGGTGTCCCAAAAGCCTTGCGCATCGCCCGAATGCAAGACCACCATCGGTACATCTTTGACGCCTGGTGTACACTGCCAAACGTGCAATCGAGATTACTGCCTGAAGCATCGCCTAAAGGAGGACCACAATTGCAGTAATCTTATACCCATCGGGGCTCGGCCTATGCAATTCGATGTTGGTCAGAAGACAAAGACGGCATTCGACAAACTGCGCGCATGGGGTACAGCGAAGAAAGAGCAAGCTGGCAGAGCTTTGCCGAAACCAAAGCCAAGCTCTGCCTCAGCACGTATTATTGCCGTAAACAACTTGAAGAAGACAGCCAAGGGCGACGACAAGACACCCGTTGAGAAGAGAGTTTATATATATGTAGAGGCCGAGGCAGAAACAGCAAAAGCCAAGTTTCCTAAGGGGGAGTTCTTCTACAACAAGGATTGGGTTGTGGGCCGAGTTCTGGATGCTGCAGCAAGGAGCCTGCAGGTACAGAATATCAACAACCAAAGCTCAGACGAGAAGGACAAGCTTCGCGTCTTCCACGTCGAAGGAGGCAGAATTTTGGAGTATAATGAAAAGGTTGGAACGGCGTTGCAGAGTGGAAATACTGTGGTGTTGCTGCGTGGCGTTGGGCCAGCTACCCCAGACCTGATTGAGGCGTGAGCGTTGTGTTTTGTACTTAGATTAGCAAGCTATAGAGGTGCATGGCCTGGCGTTGGGCAATCTGATACCAAGAGGAATGATGTCAATATTTTTGTTCATTGAGAAGATACTCCGTAGTCTCCCGTTACACTCGTGATTCCTATTGATCCATCTGTCGTCTGTGTTCCAATATGAGAATACCTACTGAATTGACTCTCGCGCGTATCCCTACCATCATTTGTCAATCTTCCACCAAAGATCCGAGTAAAAAACATGCAGGCTAGGTCTAATTGGTGAATACAAACTCTTGATAATATACCTAAAGCTTTTGAACAACTTAACATTTTGCTTACTGAGACGACAAGTCCATGCTGCTACCTCTTTATCGAACCACGTGATTGCGCGTCTGCCTCCCGTGCTCCCGTCTTCTATGACGAAGTACCCACCACGCTCTAGTCTTAGTCGTCCACCAAGCCTTAACCCATCCTGCTTCGCAGAATGCGACAATCTTATTTACGATACCAATATGCCTCCTCTAGTACCGCGCAAACGCTTGCGTGAGTCGCCGCCACCTGGAGAAGGGAGATCATCAAAAGCAGTCAAAGAGAAGCCCGACTCGTCACGGCGCAAAGCAACACTGTACGATGATTTGGACGCATCTGCAACACCTAACTCAAACTCGATTCTGCATGGATTTGGAGACGACGATGATGAGAGCTCCTTGACATCGTTGTCAGAAGACGAATTGGAGGATGTTGTGCCACCGAATCAACTGAAAGCCAATGAAGCGGACTCTGAGGATGATGAAGATATTGAGTTTGAGGATGTCCAAGCACCAGTCGCACCACTACCGGACGCCCCGGTAACATCTGGGGACTTGGAATTGACACTCACAAGGGACACTAGAATCTCACTCACAAATACATTTGACAGAAAAGGGCCCTCAAAACGTGAGAGGAAAGTCCGGCATGCCACACATTGCGTTCACGTCATGTTACTTTTGTGGCACAATGCTACCCGAAATGCATGGCTTTGCGATCCCGAAGTCCAGGCGACTATGATCTCTCATCTTCCCCCAAGACTCTGGGATGAGGTGGATCGATGGAGGCGCAACAGTGGTCTAGAAACGAAGCCGACACCTAAGAAGCCAGTAAAGGAGAACGCAAAATCGAAAGGTAAAGGCAAAAAGGTCCAGGACCGAAAGTCGCGCGACTGGGGTGCAGAAGCCGAGAGACTGGAAGAAGGGGCTGTTGATATGAGTCATGGAGACCCCCTATTTCGACTTATGCAAACATTGTCAGCTTGGTGGAAACAGCGTTTTCGAGTGACAGCGCCAGGGCTGAGGAAATGGGGATACATGTCTCTCGAGCGATTAGACCGTCTCACGAAGGCGCAAAAGGCCGAACCTCATGATCCAGAGCAATTTGGTGAGAAGATCTCCAACCTAGAGGATTTCAGGCTTCATGCGCGAACATGTGAGGGGAGTAGAGATGTAGGCGCCCAGTTATTTACAGCGTTGCTTCGTGGACTGGGCCTCGAAGCACGAATGGTTGCAAACTTGCCTTGCCTAGGCTTTGGATGGAATAAACTTGAGGAGGCCGAGCCTGAGAAGAGTGGAAGCGCGGACCAGAAAAACGAGACACCCGAGAAGAAAGCGAAAACGGCCACAAAGAGTGCGGCTACAGCAAAGAACAAGTCAGCGAAGAAAACGAAAGAGCCCACGAGAAATTCCACACGGAAAACAAGACCCAAAACTGAGGCTGAGAGCGACCCAGATGATCTGGAGCTTGAATATAAGGACACTGATGATGAATCTGTCGTTGAGATGGATATCACGCCAAGGAAGACATCGACCAAGACACCGACCAAAAAGTATGACGCCGACATGGAATTCCCACATTATTGGACAGAAGTCCTATCACCAGTCACTAACAAATACCTTCCCGTTGATGCTATCGTCAAAAACGTAGTTGGAACAAACCGAGACCTCATCGAATCATTGGAACCCCGTGGAGCCAAGGCCGACAAAGCACGTCAAATCATGGCATACATCGTGGCTTATTCACAAGATGGAACCGGCAAGGACGTCACAGTCAGATATCTGAAGCGAAATATGCTTCCTGGACGTACCAAGGGAGTGAGGATGACACCAGACAAAGTCCCCGTCTACAACCGCCATGGGAAAATTAAGAGATACGACCAGTTTGACTGGTTCAAAACTGCAATATCTGGATATCTGAGAGGCAGCAAGGACCACCCTGTGACAGAAGTCGATGAGATGGAAGAAGCAACAGATCTGAAGCCTGCCAAGCCCGAAAAGAAGGAGGTCAAGGAGGGCCAGGAGACATTACAATACTACAAGCAGTCCAAGGAGTTTGTCCTCGAGCGACACTTGAAGCGTGAAGAGGCACTGAGGCCTGGAGCCAAGGGTGTCAAAGTGTTCAAAAACAAGGGCAAAGGTGGCAAGGTCGAGGAAGAGGACGTGTTTCTTCGCAGCGATGTTCTGAACGTCAAGAGTGCCGAGACCTGGCATAAACAGGGACGTGCACCATTGGCAGGAGAGCAGCCATTGAAGAGGGTGCCCTACCGCGCAGCTACGACAAATCGCCGGCGAGAAATCATGGAAGCAGAAGCTGCCACGGGACAAAAGGTCCTACAGGGGCTCTACAGCTGGGAGCAAACCGAGTGGATCATTCCTCCACCGATCAAGGACGGCGTTATCCCCAAGAACGAATACGGGTATGTAGCCGATTGCTTCTTCAAAATCGAATTTACTAACCGGGCTGTAGGAATATCGACTTGTTTGCTGAACATATGTGCCCTGAGGGTGCTGTGCATGTACCCTTCCGAGGGGCTATGCGTGTTTGTAAAAAGTTACAAATCGACTATGCGGAGGCCGTTGTTGACTTTGAATTTGGTCACCGAATGGCTGTGCCTGTTACCCAGGGGGTTGTGATTGCTGAAGAGAACCACGACATGGTGATGGTAGAGCTCGAGAAGGATGAGGCAGAACGTGCACGAAAAGAAGATGAGAAGCGACGAAAGAAGGCGTTGGGTCAATGGCGTCGCTTCCTCATGGGCATGCGTATCGCAGAACGCATCCGACAAGAATATGGCGAAATTACTGATGAAATATCAGTATTTGGACACGCTAGAGACTCGGTCCAGACCAAGAAGCAACCACAGATTGAGGATGAAGAGATGGCTGGCGGATTTCTCCCAGAGGGGTATGTGGAGGAAGAGGAGGAGGAGGAAGAAGAACCCCAGGCCCACCACACTTCGAGCTTCTTCCCTGCTGTTGATGAAGACGACGACGGCGATGATGGACTAGTGATGGAGCACGATGGTGCAGATCAGCAAAGAGGAACGATGCAGATGGAGGTTGACAGCAAACAGGAAGCGGCCCCTGAATCGCAGGTCGAAGCAGGGTCGGAGTCTGGACCAGTGAACGCAAAGATCGATGCAGGCCTGAAGCATGAAGAGGAAGAGGAACCCAAACTGGATCCGCGATCCGAGGCAGAGTCTGAGCCGCAACAAACGAGTGCAAGGACAAGGAGGCGAGGTCCAGCCAAAGTGGCCAAGGAAAAGCCTTCAGCTGGACGTGCAACGAGACGGTCAACACGGAGCGGACGGAAGGTCGTCTCGTATGATGAAGATGAAATGGAAGAAGAAGATGAGGTTGAAGATTCATATGCTGAATCTGAGGATGACGATTACCCCTGAGCGGCTCGGCTCAGTGTAATAATAATACATGATAGTAATGTGATAGTACGAATAATGATAATACCTATCAGTTATCAGTTTGCAGGGACGGGAAGTAGCCGTTTGCGAAGTTTACTACAAGCTAACGAAATGAACATTGACTCTTGGACCGACAAACCACGGATCTGTGCATTGGCGGTTTGATGGGATATGAATTTTGTGTAACCAAGTAGAAACTGATTTGTTTCAATTACGAGGATAGTTGGTTGTTGGTTGGCGAGTCGATCTCTATACTATGTATAGCATCATGCAAATATGCCTTCCTCAGCATTATGCTGTAGACTAATGGATATACTCCTAGAGTGAGTGTAAGGATGGATTATGCGAATAAACCTTCTAGGCTAAAACGATAGGCAGATAATTGAGTTGTTGGGTTGTATATTCAGCTGAATGACCGACCAACTGACAACCCCTCACTCATCTGGCCATCCACATTCATCCACATACATACTGGATGCATTTGGAGGAAGCCCATCTCATATGATTGATTTGATTGAGTGACTGGCTTTGATCCCCTTCCGAAGAAACCTCATACGCCACAAACGCCGTCGACGCTTTGCTCTGTTGTACTGTACTAAGTAAGGCCAGGTCTAAGTTAGGTAGGCACAGGCTAGACGAGCACCTACTAATGCTACCTCCAGTGCTAACCTACCATTCTTTCAAATTGCATGTCGCATCGTATCATACCCAAGTGCGACAGCTTATTTAGGTTATTATCTGCAAACCGACACATTGCATCCGTCCAATCCATCCATCCATCCATCCATCCATCCATCCATCACGAGACCCAAGGTTTCCTCCGTCATCTTTTTCTGAACTTGAACTTGGGCTTCTTTATCCATCACCAAGACTGACTGACTCTTCTCTATCGAATTCGTAATAATTAAACTACCTACTACAATCAAAGAGTGTTGTAGCCTCTCTTCTACACATTGGCTTTTGTCGTCACTCACTCGCTCGCTCATTCACTCACTCACTCACTCACTCAGCTCCCACCTCGTCTGACTCTTTTAGTCCGCATCTCGTGAGCGTGCGTCTACTAGGTACCGACTTTCTCATGAAGTTATACCAACATTATGAACCTTGGAGCCCATGGTTAATGAATTAATTCTCGAAACATAAACTACGACACCGTCCTCTGGCATATTGCGCCTCCCTCTATCTCTCTACCTATTGCCCAGCCTGTTCTCTCCCCTTACATAGTTGCTTATTCCGTATTGTCAACTTCCATTCCATTGTTTGCAAGCCTCTACTCTAGGCACTCTATTGAAGCGAGCGGGGGTTTGAAACGAGGCAGCTTCGAACTGCGATAGTGCGTGCCATCACTGAACAATCGATCAATCAACCAGTCGCTGTTTATCAATTTCCATTCGCCGATGGAGTCTTGAATAAAGCACAAAGAAGAGATAGAAGGAGCTGGTCATTCATCCTCTCTCTCTCTTCCCATCTAGGTAGGTATCTATTATGAGCGACAAAACCTAGACGCCTTCAACCTTCTCTTCTCTTCGATTCTGCATCGTCTCCTCCTCTTCTATTTATCTATTCTCCAAATTCATCCATCTTCATTGGATGTCGAATTAATCGATCTCAACATTGCGATACGGCCTCAATCATTCAAATACTGCGCAAACGAAATACAAGCGATTAGCTTACGCACACCTCGAACTGTGCTGAGTATTCGCCGAAATACCTACAGAATCAGCAGCATCTTTGTCGCAGGTAAGACTATCGAGGTTCTTCTATCTCATCCATGTTCTTGAGCGAGCAAGCAAACAAACAAGCAAACAAACAAACAAACAACAAGTCAAAACTTTCCTCACGCCGCAAAGTCGCGGGCTGGCTTCTCGTATACCTCACTTCGAATCCCTTCGCGCCAGAGAAGAGTGCCATCTGCAATCATGGGCATACCTAAGCTTTCGTGTTGAGCCGTGGCGTCATTATCACCGCAGACGCCGCCCTTGTCTCTCAGTGACCTCTTTAAGACACGGCGAGCCTCGATTCTCATTTGCCAATGCTCGCGAAGTTGTTTCTGGTGAGGCGTGAAGAGTGGAAGAGGTCGTCGTCTCGGAGTGAGTGTGAAAGTCAAGGGTTGTTGGCGTGTAAAGTGCGACGCCAACATCTTGGTCACTATACATACTTATGTGACAGTCGTTGCAAGTGCTGAATCACTGTCGCAATTAACTCTTTCTGTTCCCCACTGCTACTGAATCTTCCCTTCATTTCATCTGCCATTTGACTATCGGAGCATTTATTTGTGAAGGACATCTGCTCGAGCAGTGTCAGCTGGCGGCATAATCATCATCACCATCATCCACAAGTCTCGGAATGGAAGTGATACAGATCGATCCGCCGCCAGAACATCAACAAAAAGCAGGCCTCCTTCAGACTATGAATTCATTCTCTTCATCTCATTCTAACCGTTATCATCACATCTAGGTCTCAACTCTTGATCGTAAACAAAGTGCCAAAGAACTTGACCATCACGAGGATGGACGATCCCGAAAGCGAAACAGAAGAATCATCTACGCCTCTACAAGACACTTGCATTCGAGAAGTAACTGCTCTGTTTCCCGACATCTGCCTTGAGTATGTCAAGATGATTGCTAAGCCTCTATCATTTGCCCCCCATGACGTGATCAATCACCTCCTCGATCTCCAAGAGTCAGGGCAAGTATATCAAAAAGCAAAGCGACCAAAACAGGCCATCGGCAAGAGGAAGCGCACGGCTGAGGGCCAAGATGACGACGAAGGTGAAGACGAAGTCGAGAAACTACAGAAGAGGCTCTCCGAAGCAAAGCGCAAGTACAGTAACCTCGAAGGACAAGCCATTGGCCCCAGGAGTACCCAAATGGTCACTATGTAAGTTTATCTCCCTTTCGACCGCGCATATTCCGTCATCGGGTGTGTGGCTTTTGCTTTTAGAGCTTCCTGCCAGTAAGAGCGAGATTAGGGCTGAGAGCTGTCCAGTTAACCTTTACACAGGAAGCAAATGATCGCAGGGGATTTCCCACTGGTGCCAGTCAAGGTCATTCAACAAACACTCTCTGAAAACGGAAACCGTCTTTTCCCAACATTTAATGCCATTGATACTGCCATAAATCAGGCAAACGATCATGACCCGTTACCTTGGAAATTGAAGAAGACGCCCTCAGTGCCAGCACAGCGATACAAGAAAGAGAGGATTGAAGCGTCCATACAATCCTGCCCCCACGACTGGGAGAAAGAACTGATGAAGGAACTCGAGGCTGCTCGATTACTGCAGTCTGATGTAGCTGAAAAGCGTCGAGCAGAAGCATTGGCCGAGGAGGCCGAAAGGATGAACCTGGAGTCGGCAGACGCAAGAGGGGAAGTAACTGAGTGCGGGTGTTGCTTTGTCGATACTGCATGGAACAGACTCGTCTATTGTCAAGCGGAGGATCGTCACCCTTTCTGTATCAACTGCGCCCGCCGACACGCAGAGATGCAGATTGGCCTTTCAAAGTACGAACTTGAATGCATGTCCATGACCGGGTGTACGGCTGGGTTCTCTCATAGCGAGCGCCAGAAGTTCCTGGATAAGAAACTGACTGCGGCAATCGATCGAATTGAACAAGAGGCCAATCTGCGCATGGCCAAACTGCCAGACCTCGCCAAGTGCCCCTTTTGTTACTATGCAGAGGAGTACCCGCCAGTCGATGTTGACAGGGAATTCCGTTGCCGAAACGACGACTGCAAAATCACAAGTTGCCGGCTTTGCAACCACGAAACACACATACCGAAAACCTGTCAGGAGGCAGACATCGAGAGAGGTGTCGACCTGCGGCGGGAGGTAGAAGAGGCTATGTCGAAAGCCCTCATCCGCAAATGCAACAAGTGCAGCACCCCTTTTATCAAGGAAGAAGGCTGCAACAAGATGACTTGCACCCGCAAAGGTTGTGGTAACGTCCAGTGCTACGTCTGTTCCAAGTCTTGCGACTACAATCATTTCAACGACGAGAGTCGAGGGGGCAAGCGAGGCAACTGCCCCTTATTCGAGAGTGTTGAAGAGCGTCACGAAATCGAAGTCAATGCAGCTGAACAGGCAGCCAAGGAGAAGCTCCTGAAGGAGAATCCAGGGCTTGCATCAGCGCCCGAACTGCTGAATTTCAACATGTCTGAAAAGGTCAAGACAGACGATATGAGGCGGAAAAGCAGGTTCGGACACAGATATAGGGGTCGAGCCGATTATGTTCCTGCGCCGCCGAATCCGCCACTTGGAGGGCAAAGGCCATTTCATGATGCTCCGCAGCCGCAGCCGCAGCCGCAGATGCGACAGGCACTGCAGGGACTGGCACACGGCGCAAACCATTTTCGTCAAGAAAATCATCTGCTGAACGAGGTCCATGGGCAGGCACATAGAGGATTCCGACATCACCTTAAGAATGCATTTGATCGCCTTGGCAATCGAGTAGCACCACCTGCGCCGGTACCGCAAGCACAACACATGCCGGTAATACCGATGCCTATCCAAGCACAACAACAGCCCCAGGTCGTACCGTTCCCAGTGGCACCAGGAGATCCAGGCCCAGCGATACCAGGGTTGCCGTTCAACCTTCAAGGAGCGGTAAATTTTAATCCATTTTATCCGTACATGATGGGCCGACCCGACCATATGGGTAACTGGCGTGGCCCAGGGTAGCGATGACTGGGCTTAATGAGCGAAAGGGTTTGGCAGAGAGGATGGAGGGGTGACTGTGTAGAAACTCGATGGTGCAGGGGATGAAGAGCAACACAGCGAATGTGGCCGCCACATACTCTCTGGCAAGCGGCGCAAGAAGGGTGAAGAAGACCGGGGAATTGGGAGCAAGGCTATTGATCCAGGAGGGCGTTGCATGCATTTTGTGGGATAGTCTGATTCACTTTATGGATTTTGAGGCTGGGGTCTTCGTCATGTTATTAGAAGGCGTTAATTTCTTCCAAGAAATACTCAAGGCGTATCATAATCTTCATATACAGGCAATGCACTACCTGTTTCTCCCGAATCGCTCGTGCCACTTCCCTTTACCGCCACCAAGTCCTTTGGCAGTACCAGCAGGCACATCAGGAACAGTATCAAGCTCCACGGTTTCCTTGATGGTCGAAATGATAGAGATGCCCTGCTCAACAGGTCCATCCGACGATGTAGGCAGAGGCGTAGGTGAGAGGAGCATGAGAGCATTTGAAGTGTTCTTTTGACGAAGAGCATATGTCTTTGTAGGGGTTTTGATAACAGCCGATGAATCAGAGGACTCCATGGTCAGTCTGACTAAGATCAGTATTGTGTTTGTGAGAGGAGTGAGACTAGGGGTAGGAGTTGACTTACACGGGCGCATCATCGGATTCGAGAAGAGACAGTAGGTCGGGAGGGAGTTCGATGAGGCGATAGTTTGTTGGTGAGGGGTTGTATTGGACTGTGATACCGCCTGACTGGCTCGACATTGTGATGATAGTTTGTTTATGGTGATTGTGGAGGTTGAAAGTGAGAGTGTTTGGTGTAACTAGGAGGGACAGAGATGGATGGATGTAACTATGTAGTGATCACGACGCGCTAAAAGCGAAGTGGGCATTATTTGGGTCCACGTGAAGATCTCCCGTTGGAGTTTGGAGGCTGATGAGACGAATGAGTTGCACTGATGGGCAGACAAACTTTACAGGGATGGATGTCGATACATCCATGATTGATATTATGACGAACCCGAAGAATTATGAGTCCGGGCATAATCAGATTGCCAGGTACAGACAGACATTGCTTACGTATAATCTAACTACTATGTTGAAGGATAATCTGTCTGAGCATCTTATCTGAGCTGCCCCTCTATCATGACGGACGAAAGAGAGAATCGCTAGGAGTTAGAATGTATAATTGATCATAAAACCAAAAAGGAAAGGGAGTATATTACAGAAGCGCAGCCCGAGATAAAGAAAAAGAAGCTTAAATAAATTGCCTTTGCTGACTTCTTCCCCTCATCAGGGTCGATCAATGAGCAAATCTCACTCTCACAAACAGTACGACAACGAGTAAGATGCTCAGACCCAACTCAGAAGGAATGTGTACAACTACCAATCTGTTTCAGCCATGTCAGATTATAGCCTCAAGAAGGATTTAGCCACAGCTGCTGTGTAGCCTATAAATATATCCAGAGCAGCAGCTTTGCTCTTTTCCTCCTCACTCTTCTATTCATCTTAAAATGACCATCACCAATTCACACAAGCCTGAGAAAGTCGACGTTGTCGTCGTCGGCGCAGGCCTTTCTGGTCTCCGCGCCGCTGTCGACGTCCATGAAGCTGGCCATTCTGTTATCGTTCTCGAAGCTGGCGACAGAGTTGGCGGCAAGACTCTGAGCGTCGATGCCTCTCACTTGGGAGGTAAAGTCGATCTGGGCGCCGCGTGGCTCAATGATACAAACCAAAGCGAGATTTACAAGCTCGCACAAGAGTTTGGGTTTGATCTGATCGAGCAGAGAGCCACTGGATACAATCTGCACCAGGATACAACTAGCAATGTTACCAAGATAAAGCATGGCACCGGAATGCCTGTACCTCCAGATGCAGCCGACATTGTTCAGAAACTCCTTGAGAAGCTGAACAAGTGGGTTGACGAGATTGACCCAGAGAACCCTTCAACTCATCCTGAAGCCGAGATGCTGGACTCCATGACGTTCAGTGAGCTCAGCGTAAAGTTTCTGGGTCCTGAACTTGGTCCTGCTGTTGCTGATTCGGCTACGAGTCCTCTCTTGGGGGTTGGGCCAGATGAAGTCAGCGCCTTGTTCATGGTCGACTATATCCGCAGCGGTACGGGCTTGGACAACATGGCCTCTGACAAGAAGGACGGAGGGCAATATTTGCGTAACAGACAAGGCCAGCACCTCAAGTCTACGGTGAAGTGAGCCTCTAGCTGACAAGAAACAGGCAACCAGACGTTTTCGGTCCGTCTAGCAGCGAAGCTCCCAGAACCAGCCGTGAGACTTCGCAGCCCCGTCAAGACAATCAAACAAGGCTCTGATGGGGTCTTGATCGAAACAGCCAACCCGAAGCAGAACTTCCGAGCCGAGAGGGTCATTGTCTCAGTTCCCACGTGTCTCTACCCTTCTATCAATTTCGAGCCGCCGCTACCAGAGAGTAAAAAGACACTAGGCGAAAGCACTGCACTAGGCTGCACGTCTAAAGCCATATTTGTCTTTGACAAGCCATGGTGGCGCGACGCCGGTTTCAGCGGCATCATAGAATGCGAGACGGGTCCAATTCACTTCTCACGAGATACATGCTCACCAGAAGATGGGCAGTACAGCATCACCTGCTTTGTGGTGGGTGACAGAGGCAGGGACTGGTCCAAGTGGTCATATGCAGAGAAGCGAAGAATCGTGCTCGAGCAGTTCAACGGAGTCTTCAGTGGTGTCGGTGTAAAGGCACCTGAACCCGTCAATATCATCTTGCAGGAGTGGATCAAGCAGCCGTGGATCTGGGGTTGCCCGTCACCGGTGATGATGCCGGGAACGCTGACGAGTGATAGTGGCAAAGCATTGCGTGAGGTGGTTGGGAGAGTGCATTTTGTAGGCACTGAGACGTCGTTGGTCTGGAAGGGGTATATGGACGGTGCGGTGAGGAGTGGGATACGGGGAGCCCAAGAGGTTATTCGGGCGTTGAAGGGAGGAGAGTCAGCAGAATAAGGTAGCCCGCCCGCCTCTATCTACTAAGCCTGTACCTGCAGATTAGTTGTTTCTTGTTTCACAAGGTAAAGCAGAATCAGAACTGGATAGTCTATTTCCGTCCATTGTAGTTAATATACACGGATGAACTCAGCAGTACAGTTGAGTCTTATCTGTTGTCGGAAATAGCTGAACGCGTCAGACGCGGCCTATGGAGACTCTATATTAGCGGGGCTCTCTCTCCATCACTACCTGTCTAGGCTAGGCTACTAGGTAAGTTTAGCGGTCAATGCCTTGGAACTTTAGCAAGGGAGCTCCCGCTGATCCCCGCCCAGGGCATGGTCAGCATTGAATTTGTGTTTGGCCGCTGTTGTTGAGATTGGGTTTTTTGTTGTCCAGGCCACCGAGTTTATTTGGGATAGTTACAAACCTCCACTACATGTAGAGCAGGAGACTACTAACTTGGGCACTTGTTAGTGTCATGCTAGCTGCAGCCGTGAATAACAACCACAACAATAGTAATACAATCTGATTCAGTAGCAATGTTTGTTGTTCCCATCAGGTGTTGTGTGGTGGTGTTGTTGTTGTTGTTGATCAACTGTCGGTTGAATGTTACATCAAAAGTGAATCTGTGTGTGTGACGCACGATCGTATCGTATCGTGCTGAGCTGGGCTGTAGGGACCTGACCTGTAAAATTTAGTGGGTTCTTTAGGCTCGGGTTCCAGCTGGGCCCAGCGCAGTTGGTGTGCTAACTCTAGTAACCTCTTAGTGTGTTTACTTTGGAAACCGATCCATGGGACCCACTTGTTCGCTTGTGTTCCCGCTCCCGATTCTGGGCCTTTGTTGACTCCCAGCTCCCGCCCGACTACGGCCATAGCTCAAACCTCCAAAACCAAACCCTCGTCTTTGTCTCTGCTTAGGTTGTCTTGCCTTGCCTTGCCCTGTCACATTCTATAATCCTAGCCAGTTTTTTTTTCTGTCTCTCTCAACGAACCCCCCACGAAATCTAGATCGACTTTGCCCGCATGCGCGAAGCTCTGTGTCCGTGACGAGGGAGGAGGCGACTCGTTCATATCCAAAAGGTCTCTCTCGTCTCTCTCTCTGTCTGTACTTTAGTTAGGCTTGAGTCTATCTTGGGCTGGGCCATTGGTTCATCGCTTCTCGTCGAATCGCTCTCCATCTGCGGCCCAACTTGGAGACCACCGCCCGTCAAGTCAGGCCAACTTCGACGTCAACATCGAGACCCTTTCCTCCTTGACCAACGGATTTAATCCCGACACCGCGCCATGGTTCGCGTTACCGAGGAGTTGGCGCTGTCGTCTGACAATGTCACTCTATACCACGCCGCAGATCCGTTGCTAGGCCATCTTCCTCTGCTACTCTTCCATGGGCCCTCGACCACCGCAAACTACACCCTCAACAGTTCTCGAGTCCAAGTCCACGTCTTCACCCCCGCCGGCTTCCAGAGCTTCCCTCGAATCACAATCTCGCCCAATTCCCCATTTTACGGTGTCGTCCACCACCTACCCCGCGAGTTTCAGGGCGACGAGGTCTACCGCGCTCTCGCCTTCGCCCTCTTCAAGTACTTCACAGAGCTGCCCGATGGCGTCAAAACATACCTCAAGAACCTGTACCCCACGCGAGGTCGACGTCCAGGCAGTGCACCTACTCTGTTCAGCGAGCAACATGCTGCCGAGATTGTTAAGGACATGGTCCAGAGCGACCACACAGCCGACATCATCGAGACATTACAAGATGCTCTGCAGACACAACATATCAGCAATGTCGACCTCGACTTTGTTCTTCCACCAGGCGCCATCGTGCCTCTCCAAGCCGCCGACCTCGAGGACGTGCCCGATGACGAAGACGATATCCTCGACCCAACTTTGCGCCAGTATGGAGGGTACACACCGCTGATAAAGCTATTCGGAGAACCAGTCTTCCTGCCGACAAGCCGTTTACGAAGAGCGCCCTCGAAGCCGACCGCCTTAAATCGAAGCAAGTCGTTTCTCAAAGATCAAAAGGTCGAGTTGCGCATGAAGCTGACAGAATTGGTGGAGACCGAGGAGCGTTATGTGGGTAAAGTGAGGGAGCTGGTGAAGCACGTCGCCGCCGATTTTCGAGAGAGCGCTCAAGCGCGAGCTCCTGGTAGTCTGAGCCCTTCCGAGGAAGAGTTGGAGAAACTCTTCCCCAGTTCTGCAGATGGCATCCTTCAGGTCAACTCTGCCTTTATGGAGGAGATGCGGAGGATCATAGACGACACCGAAGAAGAGGCCTTGAAAGATATGGAAACACCTACGATGAGCTTTATGGGGTCCAAACTGGGCAAAACAAGAGACCCAAGTGGTGCTCTACAAATCGCCAGGCTATTCTTGGAGTGGTTTCCAAAGTTCACAGAGTGCTATCAGGATTATATCAAGGCCAGCCAACATTTCCCCACGTTACTCAACTCTTTCCTCGACCAGCAGTCGAGTTTCAAACAGAGGGTAGCTCAGGCTGGTGAACAGACGATACGCTCCATTCTTATTGAGCCTGTTCAGAGACTTCCTCGTTATAGCTTGCTTATAGATCAGATCGTTGGCTGTATTCCTATGACACATCCCGCCTTACAACCCATGTTGAAGGCGCGAGATATCATTACGAATATCTGCTCAATGGATGATCCCTTACCCGACAAGCCTCATGTCGCCAATAGACTTCGAAATATGGTTGAAGCCTGGCCTTTGAATCTTGAACCACAGGGGCGTCTCATTGCAGCCGCCGATTTCACCGAGTTGGCACCGCCTTTCCAGCCATTGCTCAACCAGTCGGATAGATCTGGCATCTTCCTACTCTTTTCAGATTGTGTGGTTATCATCAAGAAGATGAGCGGGAATATGACAGGACGAGAGCTTCTTCGTGAGATCGAGAAACCCTCAGCAGCCGGTCTACTCATCTCTATGACCAACGCAGCAGGGGGGCCAGCGGCATATGAGTTCGTGTTCACAGGGTGGCATGACATGGCAGACGTGCGATTCACCGAGGCAGTAGATGGCACATTATTCTGGATGACTTCGACATCAGAAATGAGGGGAGCTCATCCAGGCGAACACCGCATCAGCAAGGCTGTCACCTCACGATGCTTTCTTTTACAAGAGATGTACGAAGCCAGAGCCGCCAAGTGGGGAGAGGATGTGGTCAAGGCGAGAGTCGAAGCTCGATTCTCGGAAAAGGAGCGAGAAGACCCAACCTGGACTCTACGATCGGCGCGAATGCCAGATAGCAATCTGGGACTTCACGCTGCTATCTTCCAGGAGGGCGCTGACCAACTCATCGAGGGCCGCAAGGAGCCTGCCCCGATCCGAGTGGTCGTCGATCATGACAGGGGCACTAAAGGAGCGCCTGTGGGCCACTACGGCGTCGAGATTGTCGTGAATGTGACCACGAACGATATGAAGAAGGTATCGATGCTCACGGTTGGGCTGAATGGGAGGCAGTTCCAGGATGAAGTTGCTCTGGAAGACTTCCTCCCAACGATGTCAAGACGAGGTGAGAACCAGCACGATGATCCTTAAAGCCTTGAGCTAACCTGCAACAGTTATTCAACTATTAAGCACACAACATAGTATCTCCAACATGCAATTGACGGCACCGCTCGTTTCATATTACTCCAAGACACTACATGGACTCTTGCTCAACACAAGAGCGGAAAAGACCAAATCGTTCCTGGCTTCTTCCCCTGTCAAGCTTCTCTCTAGTTTCTGGGGAGGCAGCTCAGTTCATATCTCCGACACAGCAAGCCTAGGCTCAAAACACAAGCAGGTGCCTTCAATACACCGGAACAACAGCCAAGCGTCTGTTGTTAGCTCAATAAGGGGAGGCAAGGACAGTGTATCTCAAGAGGAAACAAGGACCGAAAACCCATTGGTACGCCTAGAGCAGACGTTTACTGGATACGTTGCTGCTCTTCAGTCCCGCAAGGGTCTTATTATTGGCCGGACATTGCTCCAACGCTCTGTGGTTGATGAGCTGTCTGTGAACGAACTATATAACAGACTGATCGAGAGCCCGTTTGACGTCGATGCCGCCGCCGACCTGGGCACCGAGGTCATATTTGTGGCTTTTGAAAAGTTCCTGCGCATTGCGTGGACTGATCAAATCGGCCCTGTCATGTCAATGCATTCCCTTGATACGCTCCAGGCGCGGGTGAATAAGAGAGTGCCTGGAGACTTCGCGGACTTCGTCAACTTTTTGTTTGGAGACATGGCACCACAGAATCGTCGCGCCTTCACTGCCCTCATCAAGCTTTTGGCCAATCTGCTGGACGGGTGTGGCAATGATGGTGACAGGGGGGCATTAACACTTGCTTTTGCAGAGCTGCTCGTCTACGATGGAACAGCTCCTAATTACATCAATCTTCTCGATCGTCTTGTGGAAGACTGCGATCGAATTTTCGAAGAACCTGGTTTAAATCATAGTTTCAACCTCGATAACACAACATATGAGTCGATCAACTCGGCGATCCGTGGCAAGGGATACACACCCTCCTTGGCCTCAAACACTTCGTCGCTACGCCGCAAATTTGGGTTCGATAACCTGTTGAGGCAAAATAGCAGAGACGAGAGGCCTTCAGTATGGCGACAGCTCAGTAAGCACAGAAATCCCGCCACAGGCGAGGTAAACAGTTTATCTAAAGCATCATTAGGCCGTTCGAGGTCTATTGACGACAACACACTGCCCAAAAAGCTGTCGAGGCGCCCAGGTTCCAAGGATCGTCCGCCCATAGCAGGGGCGTTTGACGAAATGCAACGACCGGGCAGTTCTCATAGGTTATTGGAGACAATCGGCGAGCCGGAGACAGAGAAGCCACTCCCACGGTCGCCCAGGAGGAAGCGGCGCAGTTCATTATCAGACCTCAAGAGTCTCATGGCAGCGACTACACTCGATGACGACGCTGAATCACCACAACCGCTTCAAGACGCAAAAGAAACATCAGAAAAGGTCAACGCGAGCCCCAAGGCGACATCTCCGTCTAGAATACCTGTTAGTCCCGGCGTAGCGACGTTGAGAGGTTCCAAGCAGAAGGAGAATGTTCCAGATCCGTTTCAGCAAATTACGTCGCCGAACACTTTGGCGCCCAGTCCAATGGAACTTTCAGAAGAGCCAACACGACGCACATCACCAGCCAAAGGTCACAGACACTCAAGGACCCTATCATCAACCAACATCCCGACACTGCGCCCCTACCGCTCAGCGCCTCCAGGAGCTGAGTCACCGCCGCGTCCAAGCTCAAGTCCGACAAGGCGAGGAACGCAGAGACTCCGCTTACAGTCCCCGCAAAAGCTTCGAGAGCGGCTCAACACTGAGAAGCAGGCAGTCGACGATGTGGACGCTTCCCTCAGATCTGAGCTGTCTAAAATTGGTGAGGAAATGGCGCGCGTCAACAATACGCGACCTCCGGGCTCGCAGTCTGTCGATATGAGACGAGTCAGTGCTGCTGTTCGGGAGTTGGAAGATCGCATTCCCACTGCTATTCAGGAACTACAAGACAGGCAAAATGCGATCCAACGCGATATGGAAACCACGGTCAAGGCAGCCGAGGCCAAGGTGCGAGCGATTGACCAGCTATACAAGGAGGCAGTGGCAGAGAACGAGTTACTATATGAGAAGTTCAACGGAGAGCTTGGCAAGATAGTCAAGGCTCTCAAGGGCAAGGGCAAGGACGAAAAGGAAGAGCTCATGATGAGACTCCGGGACCAAAGCGACGAGACGGCGCGGATGAAGAAGGAGAACGCGCGACTGAAGCGCGAGATGGTGAGTCTCCGCGCGGCGCTGAAGGGGACGACGGAGTAGGCGCTGCTGTCCTCTGGGAGGCTGGCAGGGAGGCTGTTTGGGCGTTTGAAAATGATTTTGATGGTAATGAGTCAAGGTATTTGTCATGTTTCCACGGCCGGGCTGTACATAACGCGGCGGGTTCTGGGCTTTGTCGGAATAGGGGGTAGGGTCAGGATCGCATGGCACGGACTGGTCCAGGTCTGGGAATGGGTGACCGGGACAATCAATAATGGATTGATGTCATGTTTATACAATATGAATTAGAGGTTATGAAGAGTCATGATGACGATAATCTATCTGTTCAAGGCTGGGTTGGGTATCATGAATGTGAATTTTATGAGGCTATGGGTTCGCTTTGTTCGATCCAGCAGTTAAAGAATAAAGGGCCTGCTTGGACAGCGCGGATTGCAGTTGTACTTTGACGACCAAGGGAGGAGCCTTGCTTTAATGAGGTGTCGTTTGGTGGTTGAAGATTTGGTTGAGATGGTATCCAATGTTGAGGATGCTAGATCAGTCAGTGAAAGTTCATGTTGCGACCAATACACTTACACCTATGGGTGCATTTGCATCATCACGCAGTTCAACGGCAACAGTAAAAGTGCTCCCTTCAGGTAAATCAGGCATCATCTCAGCCTTCTGTGCTACTCTCCTCAGAGCACCTCTCAGCGCCTCGTTTACATCGGTCCAGTTCACCACACCATCATCATCACCCTCTACCAAGGCAGGATTGTAAGTCGCCTCCTCTCTATCACCCCACCCAGCAGGAAAGAGATCAACGTCAAAGACCCATCTCTCCAGTACATCAAAGGTCTTTGCAGCATGCATCGCAATGGCTATACGACGGACGGTTCCTTTGCGTAGCTGTGCCGCTACTGAAGCTACAGCGTCGTTTATCCATGTGCAGAGACCAGGATGACGGGATTGATGGACGGGGAGGTTCAGGGCTCGGGCTGTTAGAAAGGTTGTTTTGGGGTAGAGAGCACGATGGTAGAGGAGGGTGTGGAGGGTCAGTGTTAGAAAGGTTGTGAATGATGAGAGGAGGCGTGATGCTTGAGAGGCGGGGATTAAAGGGCCCGTTTCCATTGTGAGGTAGGTTGAGGGTTATAGCGAAGAGAAGTGGTGATGATATGATAGAAATTCATGGTTCGAAAGAGCCCGAGTACGTGGGACGCGTTGAGTGGAACGCGATATCACGTGAGTGTCGTCATGAGAATGATGTCTACCTCGGTACTTATGTCGTCCCTAGGTACCCTCACAATACTGAGGTCACTGATGGAATGTTGCATGTTTGAGGGAGTCTATATATTATTAAGCTTGAATGCCTAAATAATGCCTTATCTAGGCTACCAATCCTTGCACCAATAGTATGGATTTATTCATGGCTTTTGAATCATCGACACTGCCCCGCGATGCCCAAAAGTAGAGGATCCACATATAGGGCTGAAGAGGCAACTATTTCATGACGCCGCTTCCCAAACTTCCTCAACGTCAACTCATAAACTCCATCTTCTCCACTATCTACCTAGGTACCTTATCTTTAGCGAGCTACCTTGCCTACATCTACCAAAAACTCCACTCGTCAACTGCAGCATCAAAAAGAACACCACAATCATCATCACCCTTCGTCATGTCAGAACCTCTCAGTGTTGCCGCCATTCTAAGTGGCATGGCAGATGCTCTCCCAACGCATCCCTCCACTGACGATTCATCTGACCTCGCTTCATCGTACGAAGTCATCGCTCTCCTCATCCATTCGTATCTCGCTGCTCTAGGCTTCAAGCTTCTGGGTTTCGATGAGGACAAGACGATACGTAGGTTTACCATCCATCCATTAACATCATGACTTAGCTCACACATCACATGAAACAGCTGAATGCGAGTCACTCGCTCCTCGTCTGCCGCCACAATGGAACTCAGGCTTCGGTTCTTACAGTTTTGTCTATAAGCACAAGCAATCGGCCATGACCTTTAGCATCCGCATTGACCGCATGGGTAAAAAGGTCGAGGTTCGAGGATTAGCCGTCGGAGATGACAACATCCGTCGTTTTGAGAGGTCGATCAGCGACGTTGTGGATTCTAAGAAACTCCCTCTTCGCATCACCATCAAGGACGACCAGGAAGATCGAAGTGATCTTCCCGAGAAGCTCCGCAGTGTCTTTACCTCTGAGCAAGCTATTGCTGGTATATCCTTTCGCTTCCCTTCGTTGGACATCCCAAACTAATCCATCGGCCAGATATCTTGCACGACCTCAAGGTCAACATTGTTCAAAAGCTCATCCCAAAACTCCAAAGCGAAGGCTATGTCGAGACAGCTGAAGCCGAAGCTAATGCGCGCTCCGAGCGCCGTGCTCAAGAAGCTCAGAACCCAGATCGTCCGTTCCGTGGCGATCCTGTACCGCACCCACACCCGCTTCAGCCCCCAGCGAATCCACTCCCT
The DNA here is from genome assembly GCA_017165645.1 of Fusarium sacchari. Classification (NCBI taxonomy): domain Eukaryota; kingdom Fungi; phylum Ascomycota; class Sordariomycetes; order Hypocreales; family Nectriaceae; genus Fusarium; species Fusarium sacchari. The sequence continues at coordinate 1,442,391 of JADANP010000007.1, forward strand.
GAGATGGCCCGTCCACGGCCTGCACCAGTGGGCGATTTCCCTCCTCCCGGCTTCGAGGATGAGTACGAGATGAATCGACCTCCACGAGGCGGTCTTCAAATGCCAGGAAGATCGCCCTACAACATCGGTCACGATGACTTGAATCCCCCTGGCCTCGGCCCGCACGATCCTCTTCGTGGTTCGTTCATCGGTGGAGGACTGCCTCGTCCCGGTGGTGGCTCAGGGATGCATCCTACTTTCGATGATCCTTTGTTCGGCGGCCAAGGAGGTGACGGTTCCTCTGGTTTCGATCCTCAAGCACCTCCAGGAGCCCGATGGGATCCCACTGGCCCTGGTGGCAATCCGAGATTCCCTGGTCCTGGTAGCGGACGGGGAAACAATCCCTTTGGTGGAGGTTACGGTGGCGGATTCGGAGGAGGCTTTGGCGGAGATATCATCTAGACAGAAGAGGAACAATACTAATGGCGGGTGTACGCTTGCTTCGGCAGGATGATTAATGATCAACTTTCTTCTACTCAACTAGTTCTTGTTTCGACTTTTTAGTTGTTATGAATTCCATTCCTCCTGAACTCATACCCTCTCCCAAACAGTCTGCTTCCTCGGGAAACAAAACATCAGACCTTGATATAGAGTGGCGAAATTATCCTAGACTTATTCCAAGTTGCCTAAACTTATACCAATTTGCCAGAACTTGTGCTAGGTTACCTCAGTCTTTTATCACTTATAATTACCAAGGGTCTTGGGTTTTCTTTACTTTGTTTAGCCCATCTTCTCTAATTCTATCTGCAATTCATGTCGGGTCATAATACGATACACATTAATCCTGCACCCGGCTTATCCTTCTTCTTTTTTCATCGCCAAAGATTACCGTAAGCGTATGCAGGTCCAGTTTATTGTCCCGCTGAGCTAGCGGCAACTTCGTTGAGCTTCGACTTTTCTTCTTCTGTAAGCATGTTGTACCACTCCTGAAAATTAGCAATGTTCTCGCGGCCACAACGGATGAAAAAGTCGGTCAGATAGGCTTGAGTCTCGTCGTCTCGCTGCCGCTGGCCACCCTCCATGAAGGACATCAGGTCAGCTTTCGTGGTGCCTAGACTGAGGTCAAGAGTATCATCTTCATCCTCCCAGCCCTCCTCGTCGTTCTCGTCGTCAAAGCTAGCAGAGGCCACGGCAGCAGAGGCGGCGTTCGCAGCAGCCCGTTGGCCAGAAGCAGATAGAAGCTCCTCGATAAGGACTTTGATGATCTTGAGGGAAGCAGGAATGATCGTGTATTGGTCTGGGTCTGGTTGTTGGTTGGTTTTATTAGCTTGCTGACTTTCAGCGTATCGGGCGTAGATTGAGTCTAGGGTGGAGGTGGTGGTTGAAAAGTCGTGGATGGAAGGATACATACTCTGCTTTGCGCGTGAGCGCGTCTTGATAAGCCCATCGTCGTTGTTGACGATCAGGTCGCCCTTGACTTGTGTCTGGGCCAGTCGAGGATCATTGAGAGAGTAAAGCTTCGATAGAGCAATGACGTTTTGTCGAATTTCATCGTATCCAGCAAAGTTGACAGAATTCTCCAGCCACTTGGCCATGACAACCTGCAGGCCACTTTCGCCGTTGATCTTAACCTGGCTGAGGAACTCAACAACATCTTGAGCGCCAGAGAGGGTAAGTCGGGCGAAGACAAGAATAAGAGACTGGATGAAGGCTGCAGCTTGAGCAGTAGCAAGTCGGTTAGCGACAGCTTGGAGAAGCTGAGGTAAGAAAGGACCAAGGCGCTCCTGGCCAGCCTTCTCGACGAGCTCGGCAGCCAGACCGCCAACCTCGGAGGCTGAGTTGTCCTCAATAGAAGGACCCAGGAGTCGGTCGATGATGTGCAAGCAAACCTCCAAACCAGAACGGCCGTTGGCATCTTGCCAAGCAAGAACTTGCTGATGATCATGCTGGAGCATCCACTTCACAACTTCAGAGCCAGGTCGGAGGACCTCTCCCTCGGTAGACTCCATAAGGAGACGGTTCAGCTTGGGGAAAGTAGCCGCGACGAAACCTGCGGGAAGAGGCTCAGGTCCGTTCTCGGCCAAGACGGCCAATAGCTCGGTGGCAACCTAGTCATTGTCAGTGAAGCATGGAAACTGGCTTCATTGAGACTTACAGTGACCAGAGGGTTGTCCTCGGTGAGATTGGCGACATCAAAGGCGCCGGTGAGCGTAGGCAGAAGCTTTGCACAGAGAGCAGTGTAAGATTCCGGGTCAGAGAGATCAGCAACGATATCTTCAAATGCCTCGGAAATCAGCATAGTGACTTGGAAATTGCTTGCGCCTAGCTTGGCTAGCATGAAAAGCAGATCAACCGACTTAACATCGTTGGACAGGGCGATGCGTTTGTCGAGAGTAATGGCAGCGCGGAGAGCTTCAGCAAGCGTGACCAGAAGTTCGTCGGCATCTTCCATATCACTGGGGTCCTTGTTGTTCATGTAGCTCTGGATGGCATTGATAATAGGAATCTGCCTGTCGGCAGACACCTGGCCAGCGTTTATTAAACCTTCAACAGCCTTGACACAGGCGACCTGCACAACCTCAGACTCCTCTTGAGTGATGGAGGTGATGATGCGGTCCAACAGCTCAACCGGGGTCTGGAAAGAACGGCAAAGCATACCAGCAACGAGATAACCTCGGGCGCGGAGAAGAGGCTCTCCGCGTCGGTTAACAGCGTAGTCAACCAGGGAAAGATAGGCATGGGCCACTACTTCGGGGATTTCCTTGTTCATGTCTTGGAAGTCGCTAACCAGCATGACAAAAAGGTACAGCGCCGCCTCTTGGCTCCGCCAGTCGGAAACCTCGACTCCAAATAGGGACTGTGTTTGGCCAAACAGACCGTCAATCGCCTTCTGATTAAACCACTCACCCATCTTGATTAACAGGTCCCCTGCAGCAGTTCGTGCGGTATAGTTGGCGGTCACGGAGGTCTCCTCAGCAAGATACAGGGAGCAATCGATATCCCACAAGTCCTCCTCTTCCCGAGTCACTCGCGAATAACCAATAAGTATGTTCATAATCTCCTTCATCCAAGGAACTTCTGAGGCCGAGGCATGGGCATTGAGGTGACCGTCCAGCTCGGCTTGCACGGGAGGGGCTCTGAAGCACTGGTTCAGAAAGTCCAATTCCTCGAGAATGAGAAAGTCCAGGGTGTATGGGAGGTTGTCAGAGTCTTCAAGACGTCCTTGGGCATCCGCTTTGATATAGAACTGTTCGTGCGGTCCCTGCAGAGTAGAGAGCTCTTTCCAAACTGCACTGAAGAAGATGGTACTTTGGGGAAGGAGCAGGTTAGGGAAGACGCGTCGAATTCGGAGGAGTGTCTTGACAACCTGGAGTTTGAGAGCGATAATGTGGCTCCAAGAGTCGGGCTGAGATCCGCTCTCTAGGTTGGCTTCTGGGAGAGGACTCTGTAGAACGGTAATAAAGAAGGGGTTCCATTGTTGAAGAAGACCGTCCGCAAAGGCGCGAACCTCCTTAGCGTGGTCCTCCTTAATCATATTGAGTAGATCAAAGCATCCTCTAAAGATGGAAATAGCGAGCGCTCGGTGCATTGGCTTTCGGTTTTCATTGAGGGCGACATCAGCAAGGGCCTTGGCAATATCTTGGGCCATTGAAAAGAACTGGTCTTCGCTCAAACTCTCCTCAATTATATCATTGAGTAATCGCAGGGCGCCGTGAAGCTGTGAATCGGTGCCAGCCGGAACGACGGAGATAACTGTGGGAAGGAGGTTTGGCCATTGCTCCGGGAAGTCGTGCACGGCGATTTTGCCAACAGCGTAACTGGCCGAGATCTTGACTTTGCGATCGTCCTCCGGGCTCAACACAAGGTCGAGCAAGACCTGCTTGAGCTGGCCCCTCGCCTCGTCGGAGATAGGAATTATAGGTCCGTCATCAGGTTCATCGTTGCTCCAGTTGTTCTCGATAAAAAGTCGCAGGTTGCTCAGTGCAGCCTGACGGATGTTGGTATCAATTGAGGTGTGGGCGGCGATGTTGGCGAGAGACAGGGGAAAGGCGGGATTCGTTCGAGCGCGCTTCAACTCGAGTTCGGCCTGTAGTCTAGGGCCCTGTTCAGACAGCTGCGTGCTGGAAAGAAGCTGTACCAACTGGTCCTCCATGATTGTATATCAAGGACTCTGGTAAATAAAGAAGTTTGGATGAAATGGGTAAAGAAAAAAAGCTGAGGTTGGCGGGGGAAAAAGAAGCGGAATTGACGATGATGGTGGGGGAAACAAAGTGTGGGTCCAACGCTACCTAGAGCTTGAGACAGGAAGAGTTAAGGAAGGGGAGTAACGAAAACTGAGGACCTGTATCCTAAGGGACAAAAAGATTAGGCAACTTTGGTGTAATTCAGTGTCGATCCAGTAGACCTTAGCCTACCTTAGATTAGGTATTTTTGGCCCTTTGGGCTAGTATCGGGCATTTTCTTGCTCTTTTGGGCAGGCAGGAAGACCGGCGTCGTGCTTCTCAGAAGCACCCTTTTTTGAATCAATATAGAAGAAAGTACCGAGAAATCATGGAGTAAATCGATGCCTGAGTTAGAACGAGGTAGTATGTCAAATTACCTTCTTAAGTTGTGGCCTGGGAATGAATTCTCGCAACTCTTCGGCACTCTCACCTCAATACTACTCAAATCCGGGGGCAAGCTATTGGTCCATTCACGTGTTCCCCTGTTGTTTTTCTTTGGACCTCTTTACCTTATGTTTGAACTGTAGCCTTAGCTACTGGACTAGGGCAGGAAAGAAAACTTGGAACATTGACCCTGAATGATAAAAAGACTTGGGTAACTTGGTATAAATTTAGCCCAAATTTAGAGTAACTCCTGCTGAGTTTATTTTGATATCGTATATCAAGATCCGATATTTTCCTGCTCCCTGAGGGTCTGGGCCATAATACTAGCAGAGTCTTGGAATACGGACAGTTATCACTGTTGAAGAGCAGCTAGCTCAGTACCTGGCAAGGCAGATAGGTACTACTAACCTTAGCTCTCAATTCCTTAAATGACTTCCTTTGGTGTAGGGTATCCATTTTGTCTGGATATGGGCCCCTGAAGCCTGCTCCTGCTGTGGATGGTGACGCAGCATAAGTCGAGTCCAATTATAGGTACCTGATCTACGGAGTATATCTAGGTATCTACTTTCTGTCCTCTTATGAAGACCCCTATTGCGTGAAAAATCCAATAGCCATCTTCACGGTGTTCTTTGGGATACAAGTGTTATACTAAAATCTAAATCGTGCCTGAAAAGGCTTACCCTATGGCAGCAGTTCCACGATAAAGATAGTCAGTTTTCAAGTGACTTATCATAAGATCTAGACACTCCTGGGAGCATTAGTAGTTAGCTGACCTTAATTTCGCCATCCAGTCTCTGAAATCTTTGCGGTCATGTCTGTAGTCATGCACTCAAAGTATCTGATCGACTTTACACTGCGGAAACTCAGCCTCCACGGCATCCATCTCAAGATGTTTTGTGTAAGTGATATCTTGGTCTCTTCTATAATTGCAAAATGGCTATACTTGGCCACTATAATGTATCACCTTCTGGTCCAATTTTGTGGTATATGCGTCTATTATTTGAGAGAGAAAAACCCTTCAAATCGTATGAGGTCGTTTAATCTGCCCCATCAAACAAGTGAGTTTATAAAGCTTACGGGCCGATGACAGACTTACAACTAATACCGTTTTCGTTCTCTCTGAGTGATTCCGACACGGTGACGGAGTTGAAGTTGCGTCTATGATTTCCAGCAAGTAATGCTTGCATATCAGACGCATTGACTGTCAATGTTCCTTGATATACGAATGCCGATCCAAACCCGAAGATTTGCAATTACTGGCCTAGTTTTCTGGAGAATGCAGCTCGCGAGGAACTGAATCATACTATGCATGGGCCGGGGACTTATTCAAGTTAGTCTTGTTGCTCCTCTACCTCGGTGTTATTTGGATTTGTGGACGTACCGGCATGACTGTGCCATTCGGTTGGGCCATGTCAGTCCAGAATAGATCAACCTTGCCATATGGGAGAACTGAAGACAGTCCCGAAGAACATAGTTTCACTTGGGAGGTGGCATGTTATTTGCGACCGGGTCGTTATTAATCTAACCATACGACGTAAAAACGGCAAGCTTTTGGGGCAATATGAAGCTGAAAAGGGTCATCGCGAGGTACTACTAGAAACGGGAACAAGGATTCTTATGCCGATATCGACCAGAAGGGAGAACCAATACATTGAACTCCAGATGAAGAGGGGTCGAAGAGAGAGATCAGGCAGTGGAGTTTCGGTTGAAACCCGAAATGACCTAAGCTGTTGACAATGAGATCGCATTTCAGTGACTACTACGTGGATGAAGCTCAAGATAGTCATGATAGGGCAGATAACTGCAGGCCTGGGCACTTTTACTATAAAAGAGAGGGTTGACTCGATGAGATCGAGTAACAGATTTGTTCTGCAGTTCCAGGCTAACTCGGTTTGGGAAAGGCGGTGCGGTACCCGTATCTTAGACGCATCGTTGTGGTGATAAGGAAACCGAGTTGGCCAATGATATTTCTTCGTTTATATCCGCCTGGGGTACTCCATAACTGACCCTTTGATGGGTTGGCTCCTTGCTCACATGGCGCTGATAGGTAGTGGCCCTGCCAGCTGCCTGTATGTAGGTAGTTACATTTTCTGCAGAGCATCTTTTTAGGCTTAGAATTTCAAGAGGAGTACGTACCGTCCGTCTGCGCTGCAAACCTCCCGTCTGTCTCCCCGTTTTGCTTTGTTTCTCTCGCGACAAAACAATAGCAGATATTCAAAGTCAGCCTTGGTATACCTCTCCTACCCAATACCAAGCGATACTGGGGTCTTCTCCCACCGTCTGCATCAAGATTACCCGGAAACACCATCCAACAACCACCCATACCAGGTGTTGCTCCTTGGATTTAGGGTTTCATGTGGGGGCGCCCACCAAAACACGACTTGGCTTCTCGGGCCCCATTTTCGTATCCATGTCACTCGAATCATCTCTCCGCATCCGCGCATCGTTCTATTCTATGCCGAATAACATGCGTACCATTGTACGGATACTTCCATTTGATCGTATTCGAATGGAGACCTATGAACGCTTCGACTTTGTTGTTGCGTGATGGTCTCACCATGCAGATCCTTCTGCTTCAAAGGTCTGGATATCCGTATCTACAAAACATCACAAATTGGTCGTGTGCTCGATGAACCGACAAACAACTACCGACCGGAAATACAAAGTTCTCTCAGTACCAACATGGGGAAGAATAACCTTTCTCAGCTTGACCTACTACGGCAAAAGTGGCCGCCGGCGAGGGTCCTTGCGTGGTATGTTCCTTGCCGGCTAGTTATCTTCAACGGCTGGGTCTGGGGATGAAGATCAGACTGATAGTGGCTAGGTACTGAGCGCTGATAACCTCGAGCCAAGATGGGGTCGCTCTAGTTCCTCTTGTCAACGCAACCGTAACGCAACCAACGCGGTACATATGTCTCCCAAACCATAAATATAAATATCGCCTGTCACCCACTACGACCAGACTCTCCAAGACAAGAAGACGGTGGAGAAGTTCCAATTGGTCCCCTCTCATCCTTCAGCAAGACTACATATCATCTCACTTTCTTCCATCATTTCTTGTGTCATTGGATCTAATCCCAGTCTGCCATCCCTACTTGGTGTCACCTACACGTCATAAGCACCTCCAACAGGGTCTCCCTATCACAATACAAAAAGTCTATCTTGCTTGTTGAGTTTCTTCTAGATCAAGCATCCGAAGCTTTTTGATACCCTTTACTGGCTTATACTTCCACCTCCCACCTCGTCATACACCTCAGCCATGGAGACCAGATCACGGTTTAAGGTCTGGGCTGACAAAGTCGCCGTTGAGTCTGAACCTGGCTTGACCAAGACCCAGCTTATGGTATGAGGGCCTCGCAAGCTTTAGCTTTCCATCATTGGAGTGCATTGCGCATTGTGATCAGTGAGACCGAGTTGTATTGACCTCTTTTGCAGCTTACGAACCATGATCTCAAGCCTGTTGAGAACGAGCGCCGACAATGGGGTCCATGGAACTTTGTTGGTTTCTGGATCGCCGATTCTTTCAACATCAACACTTGGATGATTTCATCGTCCATGATTGTCAATGGTCTGTCATGGTGGCAAGCTTGGCTCTGTGTCTGGATCGGATACAGTATCACTGGTATCTTTGTCGCACTCAATGCTCGTTTCGGTGCCATGTACCACATCGGTTTCCCTGTTGCCAACAGAACCTCCTTTGGTATCTGGGGTAGCTTGTGGCCTGTACTTAACCGTGCTGCTATGGGTATGCTCTATCTTTCCCACCACAATAAGAATTCATCACTAACATATAACAGCTGCTGTATGGTATGGAGTGCAGGCTTACATTGGCGGCGACTGTATCTATCTCATGATCCGCACTATCTGGAAGTCATGGGCCAATGTTCCCAACACTTTCAGCGAAAACTCGGGCACCGATACCTCACACTTCGCTTCCTTCTTCATCTTTTGGCTTGTATCGCTTCCAGCACTCTGGTTCCCTGTCCACAAGGTTCGACATCTCTTCACAGTCAAGGCATATGTTGTTCCCGTGGCTGGAATTACCTTCCTGGCCTGGACCATCTCGCGTGCAGGTGGTATTGGCCCCATTGTGAAGGCAGGTAACAAGGTCCACGGCAGCGACTTGGCCTGGGAAATTGTCAAGGGCATCATGTCTTCCATCTCCAACTTTGCGACACTCATTGTCAACGCCAGCGACTTTTCTCGATTTGCGCAGAAGCCCAGAGACGCACTCTGGCCCCAGATGATCACGATCCCCTTCGGTTTCGCTATCACTTCATTCATCGGCATCATGGTCTCTTCAGCTTCCTCCGTTCTGTACGAGGAGGCCATCTGGAACCCCCTTGATCTTCTAGATCGTTTCATTGACGATGGAAGTTCGGGTGAGCGCTTTGGTGTCTTCTTCATCGCTACGTCCTTTGCACTAGCTCAGCTCGGTACAAATATCTCAGCCAATAGTATTTCGTGTGGGACTGACCTGACTGCTCTTCTTCCTCGCTGGCTCAACATTCGTCGTGGAAGCTATATTTGCGCCATCGTTGGCCTGTGTATCTGTCCTTGGCAGCTTCTGAAGGACAGCAACCAGTTTACGACGTACCTTTCAGCTTACAGTGTGTTTCTGAGCTCAATCGCTGGTGTTATGGTTTCCGACTACTACATCGTGCGCAAGGGTTACGTTGATATTAAGGAACTTTACGATGCTCGAAAAGAGGGACCGTACTACTTCACAGGTGGTTTCAACTGGCGTGGCTATGCTGCTTATATTGCCGGAATCGTCATCAACGTGGTCGGTTTCGCCGATGCTGTAGGGGCCAAGAACGTTCCTCAGGGCGCGATCTACATTTACCAGTTCAACTACTTCTGTGGTTTCATCGTTTCATCGACGATGTACTGGGCTCTATGCAAGATCTCACCAGTACCGGCGACTAGCGATCGATGGATGGAGGTTGGTGATGAGATCGATGACATCCGAGTCGCTTATAACTCGAGAACTCCATCATATGACGAAGAGATTGCAAGGAGCGAGGCACCAAAGGCAGGAGACGAGACGAAGCGTTTTTGATTTCAGGCATACAAAAACTGGGGCTCATATATGGGGATATATTGTAACGATTGTTGTTGATTTGGAGATGTTTGAAAGCTGCTGCTGCATGATGAATGAAAACATGGTCTTGTACCAATTGGCTTTTCTACACTTGGGGTTTACTTAAATGATTTCTTTACAGCATACTGAACTTTACAGAGACTACCAGGTCAGAGCCCTCTCTACCTGGCTCAACAGCTTACAATACTACTATGCTATGTTCATTCAGTGGACTCAAGCACCTACGACTATTCCCAGATCCTGTTCGCTACGGAGCTTCTTAGACTTCACTCTTAGGGTGGTTACACAAGCCCCGTTGGCTCAGTGGTAAAGCGTATCACTAGTAATGATAAGATCACTGGTTCGATTCCAGTACGGGGCAGCATACGATCATCCAGCGCGCTCAAGCGCTTCAAATTTTGCTCAATCTTGTAGCTGGGTTGATCTTGCGAGTTTGACTTGACGTTTCGCGTTGTGTAATAACAGCGGGACGGGACGTGCGCTTATTTGGTTTAAGGTTTATGCGGGATGATGTCATTTATGCAAGCACTTCTTAACATCTCGATGTTGTTGTAGAATGCAATTTAACAACTTGATATAGAAGATAATTTAAAGGCATTGCGCGCTTCTAGTATATTAGCGCTAGATAGTAATAGTATTATTAAGCTTAAGGCCTTTTTTAAGGGAACCACTTTATATAATATACTGTAAACCTGTAAAAATTATATTATATATTAAAAGTATATAAATATAGAGCTATATTAGTATTTATTTTAAATACTATATAGAGGTAAATGAGAATATAGCTAAAAATGGAAACAACTACCTCAATATCATAGAAGCCGTCGTGACGGAGTGTAATAAAGAATAATATATATCAGATCGGCAAAAGATTAAACTTGGCGGATCACGTGCCCCGTACTGGAATCGAACCAGTGATCTTATCATTACTAGTGATACGCTTTACCACTGAGCCAACGGGGCTTCTGAGGTGATTCCTCGCTTCTTGGAAGACAGTGGCTGGATTGAAGTTTATATTTCTGATAATTGTATTGAAAGAATATAATGGAGATAGAAGACTGAGAAGCGAGCAGAGTACGGGGTGCAGGAGAAATAGAAGATGATGATTAGGAGAGGGAAACTTTATGATTTGTGAAACTGGCAAACTGGGTGAGTGATTGCGTCATATATACAGATCAATCCTTGTCCTGTGTAAGCTTGATTATATGTATGGTCTTGACATGGTTGGCTTTCACCTTGACTTGTCAAGGATGCACCATAACTCGGGAATTGCAAGACAGGCGGTGGCCAGGCGGACAAAAAGCATAAAAAGGTTTGGCTGTATAGGTGCCGACTGGTTGGTTGTATGTGGCTAAGTGTAGAAATGCAGAAGGAGATGTTTAATAAGCCAAACGAAATTGCATATAAAGTCATCAGATACCTACTGGTAGTTGGTAGATAGACTCTATCCCAGTACCGTGCGGTGTTGGGCCTGGTATGTGTTGCTGTCTTCCGAGCGTCCCGTGTTATGTGGGCGGGCTTCTCCAGGTTCTGCACCCTCTTTGTACATTGCGCATATGTACAGAAATGAAACACTGTCTATGCTAGAACTCTATATTCGCCTGTTACTATTATTGAAATCTTCGTGCTAAAGCTGTGTTTTTCATAGAACTACAAATAGATCTTTCAGCGGTGGCAGCTGCAGGATTGCACCACAGATCTCATAAACTGATATTCAAAAGATACCCCACATGCTCAATGAATAGGCCTAACCCGCGGTGAAGCTCAGGTGTGAAACGAGTCAATGTTACATTAGAGTGGTCAGTTGACACGAGAACTTTGAAATGCGGGATTAATGTTCTATCAAGTTTCGATAGCCTGTTACCAGTATCTGTTGCTATCGATATCTTGGCTTCCACTTAGAGACTACACGATTCGGGCATGTTTGATGGATCAAGTTGAATTGCAGCTTGAACCAACTCTCGAAACCTCAGCCGTAATTATGTATTTCAGAGTACATCTCACGATAAATGATGTCTCATATTCTTCAATAATGACAAAGTGACGGAGAAATGAAGAGATGTCTTGACTTCGTGATTGATAATTGAGTTCAACTGCTGTCACTAACACGGAGTAAAGAAATGGCATAGTTTGGGGGAATCCACTGCTGCGGATCATTGTCCGGCCCGCCTCAACCAATACGATACCCCGCCAAAGGATTTGTGGTCGCCCAAAAAAATGACCGATATCGTCGTGACCAGAAGAGAAAAATTTTCCCGTAGGTTTCACAAACAAACTGGTACAAGTCTAACTCTTGTTTGGGTGTAAGAACACTCGATTCCTCTTCAACCTCTACACGAACCATTTCCGTGACACGATATTCAACATGTGTGGTGTTTCGGCCATTTTGGTGAGTCTTCACTCCTTCTGCTCTTCTCTCTTATTGCCCCTCCCCCGCGCTCAGAGAAAAAAAAGAGACCCTTGCCCATGCTCGGACTTGAGACGGAAGTGCTACCAAAAGAGTTGAAGAATTGGAACACAAAATAATATCACGTATCATGTGCTGACAATCTTTAACAGCTAGGTGACCAGGAGGCTACCTCCGCCGCCATTGATCTCCACGAGACATTGTATTATCTCCAACATGTTAGTCCTCCGTCGCGAATATCCCGAATCCCGAAATTCGATATCTACGGGTATTAACCAGCTATAGCGTGGACAAGATGCTGCAGGTATCGCGGTCTGCCAGGGTGGACGAGTTTCTCAATGCAAGGGTCTCGGTATGGCCAGCAAGGTCTTTTCCGATGGTCGACGGCTTGAGCACCTCCCCGGTTATATGGGTATGGCAATGCGGTGCATAGATTGCACGGAGACTGACTCTCCATAGGCCTGGGCCATGTTCGTTACCCTACCATGGGAACTGCTTCTGCGTATGTGTTACTGGGCACACAATGTCGTACACCACTGACCAAAGATGCGACTACAGCTCCGAAGCTCAACCTTTCTACGTCAACGCCCCTTTCGGTATCTCCATGAGCGTCAACGGTAATCTCGTCAACACCGAATACCTCCGCAAGTTCCTCGACGAGGAAGCCCACCGACACGTCAACTCCGACTCCGACTCGGAGCTCCTGTGCGTAATTGGAACTCGCGCTGATTCGAACCACGATGACTGATTTGTACCAATAGCCTCAACATCTTTGCTCACGGCCTCCAGCAGCTCGGCAAGACTCGCGCCAACTCGGAGGATATCTTCACTGCTCTCGGTGATGTCTACGCCAAGTGCCAGGGCGCCTTCGCATGCACTGCCATGATCGCTGGTTTTGGCATTCTTGCCTTCCGGTGAGTTGTCGCCATTTTAAACGACTTCTTGTCAAAGGCTGACCATTCTCAGTGACGCCAACGGTATCCGACCTCTTTGCATGGGCTCTCGACCTTCCGCCACACTCCCCGGTACTGAGGATTACCTCGTTGCCTCCGAATCCGTTGTGCTGAAGCAGCTCGGCTTCTCAAACATTGTCGACATCCTCCCTGGCCAGGCCTGTTTCTTGCAGAAGGGATGTGCTCCCAAGTTCCGTCAGATTATCAACGACCGACCTTACACACCCGACTGCTTCGAATTCGTTTACGTTGCTCGTCCTGACTCAACCATGGACGGAATCTCGGTCTACCGCAGCCGACAAAACATGGGAGAGAAGCTGGCCAAGAAGGTCCGCGCTGTTCTCGGAGAGAAGGGAGTTCAAGAGATTGATGCAGGTATGAGATACGCATATGTTTCCTGCCTTTGAACCATACTAATTAATTCCCAGTCATCCCTGTTCCAGAGGTATGCCCAGTTTAGGAGTCATGACGTTCGTGAAAATGTGAAAGCTGACTCACTATCAACAGACAAGTAACATCGCCGCTGCTACTCTTGCTGAGAAGCTTGGCAAGCCGTACGTCACAGCTCTAATTAAGAACCGATATGTTCAACGAACCTTCATTCTTCCCAACCAAGCTCTTCGAATGAAGAGTGTTCGCCGCAAGCTTTCACCTATCGACTCAGAATTCCGCGGAAAGAACCTCATCCTAGTTGACGACAGTGTCGTGCGTGGCAGTAAGTAAACTCTCTTACATCCAAGGACCAATACTAATTTGGAAATTAGCTACATCTGGACAAATCGTGAGCCAAAATGTGAATGAGTTTGTCTATGAAAGAGGACTAATGGGTGAATGCAGGTTCAAATGGCCAGGGAAGCTGGTGCTGCCAAGGTCATCTTTGTTTCAGCATCTCCAGAGTGCATATATCCCCACATCGTAAGTTTTTACACCGGCATGGAAGATCGAGCATATTACTAACAATAATTGAAGTATGGCATCGATCTTGCGGATCCTGTTGGTACGAAGATGTTTTGTCCTGTTCTTAGGCTGTCTTTTTACTAACCTTTGTGAAGATTTGGTTGCTCATGGTCGAACAAACCAAGAAATTGCCGACTACATCGGTGCTGACCAGGTCATATTCCAAGATCTTGATGGACCTGATGGTCTGAAGGCTGCGTGTATGGAGGCTGCTGAGGACACAAGTAGGGTCACTTCATTTGAAACGGGTGTCTTCAGTGGATGTTATGTTACAGAAGTGCCGGACGGATACTTCGAACATCTCAGTGATCTCCGTAGCGGCAAGCGGAAGGCGAACACCACCTTGACGAACATCAAGGCTGGTGGTGGTGATGAGGGCGGAAACGTGGTTGTCAGCTCTGGGCCTACAAATGGGCCCGAGGCTGATGAGCGAGAAGATATTAGGTCAGTCTCTACCAATGGCTTAATGGGCAACCTCTGCTGACACGATTTACAGTCTTCACAACATGGCAAGTGAACAGATCACAACCTCATAGGTGCTGGGTATGAGGCACAAGAGTATTTGAATAATGGAATCATACTCGCGCTTGGAGCAAGGCGTAGCGCTGGATAAGACGAATGAGTCTCCGTACGGGCTTAGAAATGGAATTCAAAGACGAAAAATAGAATGGCGTGTCAGAAGATTATCTAAGATGCCACGAAAAATAATACAGCCGGCAGGGCTGCCAGCCAGCTAGCTCTGAGCAAGAGTACGAACATAGAGTTACAGCCTTGGCTGACAGCCCTGCGAGGCATGGGGATACTAGAGATGCCGCGAGGCCTAGATGGGTACGAGATTACGAAAAGCCAAATTTATAAGCGTTGTTTGAACTATTGCTTGACCAATTGCTGCTATATCGATCGAAAGGGGTGATCTTTTGATAGACATTTTACCAGTCCCATCTTTTGAACTCGACTCCTAGACTTCGGCAATGGAAGGGACTATATCACCTCGGGCGGATTGGAATAAACATCTTTGGCATGGGTGAAACTACTAGAGGGATCAGAACAACGCATGATTCAGTGCTCACAAGAGTCTGGAGTTGTATCACTCCACTGTACCCGTCATCACCAGTTTTTGCAACTCAGGCCCATAAGATGTAGACATAGCGGAGTAAGTGCGGTGAGCAGGGTGAAGAAATCCAAGTATCGTGAAGGTCAGTTGGCATTTTGGTGGAGTTGTTGCAAAGGTGGGAGGAGCCTCATGAGGAGAAAGTCAAGGTTTCTCCATCAAAACAGACCCATGCCAGAGGATTTCCCTGCTAGAACCTTGCTGGCGTTTGGAACTGTTTTGCTTGGCTGAGGAGGGGAGGATATGCTAACTTAGTTGTTTTAGTTAGTGGCGTTGTTACAAGTACCTGGTAGTTATTGTGCTTGGAGATGGTTGGAGAGGGTTTCAATCAGTGAAACCAGATTTCGTATTGACTAAGTTCTTTGACTAATGTAATGCTGTGAGAGAAGTAGAACCATTCAAGTTGTCTTTGCCAGAAACCACAAAAGAGATGCATGCCGTTGTTACAGAGCATTAAGGAGTTTCTACTAAGGCAAGGCAAGGCAAGGCAAGGCAATGTAAAGTGAGGTAGGATGCGGATCATAGGTAAGTAGGTAGGTACGGATAGTGCCACGGGAGGTTCATGTGCTCCGTAGCAGGGGCTACATCACGATCTCCAACGCATCATACAAAGAACAGACAGACACATCAGGATTAGTCTACCCCTCACAAAACGAAGGAAGGAAGGGAAAAGAGAAAAAAGAAAAAAGAAGACAAAAAGAACAAGGCTTCGAAGAACAGCTGGTTTCCAAATTGGGTAACACCGTCACCTCTGGCTGGACGTGATTGCGCTGAACCCGCAACGACAAGCTTTCTGCGGACTCTTGTGGTAGCTTTGTAATGCAGGTCCCGGAGCTCGGCTGCACGGTATGTATTTTCGTTGCCTTTTTGGGGAGGAATAGCATCGGCCATAGTCGGGAGATCTGACAGCGAACGTGGGGCTTCTTTTTTTCTTCTCTCTTTCCTTTCCAGAGGGAGAGAGCGAAGTGAGGCGGGCATTATGTCCATTGGGGATCATGGTATGGATCACAATAGAGAGGGAGGGATGTATTGGGTGTGCCCAGCTATACAATTTACATACGTACTATTCCCAGCCCGATGCTTGAAGCTAATTATTGTCAGCTCTTATTGGAGCCGAGTCATGAGATCTGCTCTTAGCATAGACTAGTCGAATCAGTACTAGATCATAATATGTGTTAGTTAGTCGATTGCCTGTCAGTTTTTACATATTCATGTCCGTTGGACGGGACGGTAAAGTTGGGTTGGGTTGGTTTATAAGATAGATTTGCACACCCTAGACTCTATGTTTGTACGGTATCCATACTCCGTGCCGTGCGATTATCTCCATGACAGACCTCTCCATTTGTGTTTCGTCTAAGAAAGATCCATAACGTGGGTGGCTCGAGCTGCTAGATCTTTCCAGGTTGATCTGGGTATGGACTGGACGGATGTTCTTCTCCAATTTCTAAAAAAGGTACCGAAGAAAGAGCTGGCTGACATGATCTTTCCTACCTACCTACCTAGGTAGTCTGACGTAGGCTCAATGAATGTTCCTTCCTCCTGATCTTGCCTTATTCCCGTCTCATTAACCCGCACCCTTCCTTCGATTTACCCCTCCATGTTCCAATTGTGCCATTCCATCCTCGTCGTCGTGCCTTCCTTGTACCGAGTTAGTTAGTTAGCACCTACCTCCATTTCTACAATACTCCGTCCGTACTAGGTAGTTTTCCATAATAATAACTCCATTACATTTCTTTTCCGTCACAATCTTTTTCTATTCATCATCATCCTCATCACTATTACTACCTTATTACTGTCGCTGCCACCAAAACTTAAACTCCTCTCTACCCCTCACTTACACCCACGGCAACGATATCATCTCTTTGTATTAAGAGTCCACCATGAACCTTCTGTAACGACTCGCTCGTTACATCCAAACCGCTGTCTCGCCCGCCACAAAGAGCTCGAGCACGACCTGGACCTAGTGAAATCACAAGACTCGACTGAACTTCCAGTCCAGTCCAGTCCAGCGCAGCACACAAGACACCCTCTGTAGCTGTCAAGCTGCTCTGTCAGCACCCGGCGCATGCCGCCAAGCAACACCAAACCGTGTCACAACTGCCGTCGTCGACGCCTGCGCTGCGACCGCTCATGGCCGACATGCCACAAATGTGCGGTCTCAGGGCAGGAATGCCTCGGGTATGGCAAGGTCTTCGTTTGGACCCAAGGAATTGACTCCCACGGCAATGTCAATCCCCCTCCCGGCCGGCGACTACCCGACGAATCTGATGCTTCCACCTCTTTATCACCTACTGGCCACCAACACGGTCAGGGTCAGCATGATCGCGCTCGACCTCAGCCTCAACCTGACTATAGCGACCAACATCCGCTGGCGCGTCTGGTTCAACAAGCCCAGCAGGCCGCACAAGAGGCAGAAGAGATGGACCAGCAGCAGCAACAGCAAAGGCGACAGCAGCAGCCAACCCCGCCAGATTCTGAGGGCTCCCCTTCACACGATCCTAACATACCCTGGCCTTCTCCTGCTGCACTTACAGACCCGTTGTTCCAGGACCTTGACCGCACATCACGATACTACCTAGCGCATTGTAAGTCTTGGCTCTAGTTTTGGTTCTTTTACCCCCCCTTTGGCCGATGCTAATGTATGCCCCAGTCAGCGAGAGGGTCTGCAAAGATCTTGTGGTCCGAGACACGCCTGAAAACCCGTTCCGTGAGCTGATACCCTTGACGCGGAAGCACCCGCTCCTCTTGCAGATTCTTGTTGCCACTTCGGCGATCCATTGGTCCAACATATTTCGTCGTGTTACCGAAATACCGGCAGGCCTTACCAATCCCGCGGGCTATCTTTCCCTGCTACGTTCAAAAGATCTTGTGACACGACAGGCTCTCATCGATGCCTTGACGGCGAAGCAAAAGGCCATGAGCCACATGAGGGAGGTGCTCGATACCCTTGACCCGGCAGGCAGTGAGGTGGCACTAGCTGCCATGCACTTTTTTATCAAGTTTGACTTGATTGATCTGGATAAGTCAGACAACCAGAGCTGGAGGGCCCACTTGGAAGGCGCCACAAGTATCATGGCATTGCTCAACCCGGACAGTAATCCCGACGCATCTAGTAGAATGTTGCGGGACCGTGTCATTACTGACAGCTTCATGTAAGTCCGCCCTAGCTACTGGCGTACTCGCAGTGGATACTGACTTTCGAAAGTTACAACATTCTGGGCTCGACATTGACATCTGGTGGCCTTGCAGCTCGTGTTGCACGGCAAGCTTTCCAGTTCTTGCCCGTTATGAAGCGTGTGGAACTGACAAGCTACTTGTCTTGTCCTCCGGAGATTCTGAACATCATTCTTTCTGCATCCGAGCTGTCCCACGAAGTGCCCTGGACAGACCAGTCTCTAGGTGCGGCAGACAAGGCAATTGCTTTAATAGACGAGGCTCTTGCTGTCGACATTCCAGCTTGGGCAGACTACTTACGACAACACAACCTTGTTCAGGATCTTGAGAGTCGAGTGTGTCTAGCTGCGGCACACCGGTCAGCAGCTTGCCTGTACATCCTCCAAGCGCTACCGCTAGTTCGGTCTGTACGGTCCATTGATACCGATTTCCTGCTAGAGGACGTTTTGAGAAATTTAGCCGCCATCGATGAGAATGACCCATACTTCAAAGCATCGTCGTGGCCGACTTTTGTTGCAGGGGCCGAGACACGAGACCCTGAAAAACGCACTTGGACCCTGGCACGGCTGTTGTCGATTTGGCAAATCTGTCCATGGGGGTATCTCTTCACGGCAATTGAAATGCTCAAAGCGACGTGGGCGATGCAGGATTCGCGCGGCTCAGATAATGTCAACTGGCTACATGATCTACGGGGGATGGGATTTGAGAACTTGATTGTTTGATCTGACATGAAATGATATGATGTTGTTGTTGTGTTTTTTGTTACAGGGTGTGTATACTGGATCCAGTCCATACGTACTATACTGCCTGTCACCACGGTGTGTTTTATTTAGCGTCGAGCGAAAAGTTGTGTCTAGTTGAGACTTGTTGTGCTTCATTCTAGGGTTCATTTCAGTTCGGTTGCAAGCTCGGAGTTAAAGTAGTAGCTAATAGGTTAGAGGAACGCCGCGTGTCTTTTTTGGCCAGCTGTCCATGGTGCAGTGCTAGAGAGAGAATAGAGGGTGTTTTGGGCGCCGGGAAGGGTCATTTCGCAATTGCCGGTTCTAGACTGATCGAATCTCACGATGGCTTCACCGATTTCAACCAGGTACTTTTCTAGCTTAGCTACCTTACCTCAAGACACGGGATTTATCAGCAGACCCACCATTCATACGACACTGAGTTGGATAGTGGTAGCTTTTGTAAGATGTCCCTTGACCTTTATTCTTTGTTGCTTGACTTGTTCTTGAGCTACTTATTGCGTTTCGAGTCTCGATTACAGAGGCCCCCGTTCCATCGTCTACGGCGTAAATCGACCCTGCAGCTCTGATTTGTCCAACGCTCAGATGGATCTGACAAGAGTCCATCGTGGTTAACTAAGGGTCAGGGTCCTGGTACTGGTCCTGTAGAGTCAGTCTCCACTGAGTAGAAGAACTAGAAGCATGCAGCTTGTCCAAAGTAGGTTGAGCATGAAATCTCGGCCGAAACACCTGACTTGTTTTTTGGCGCCTGCGAGAGTCGCCTATTCTAGCCTGGCCCAGGTCGTTGTTGGGCGAAATAATGGCGTCGGTTACAACTTACGCCTACACAACACACGTGTAGGAAGATATGGGCTCTCGACTCTCGTGTTACAAAGCAAAACGTAACGTGGGTGACACGGCATAGTTGTCATGTCAGATTCCTCTTTTCTCCTTACCCCTCAGATCTGAACCGAACCCAGAGCTGAGATTGGGTGAGGGGTGTACATTACATTGCATAGGTAAGGTAGGTATGTACTCTGTTGGCTGTAGGTGTAAGTTGATAGGCAAGTATAAAGTCTCCGCTTACCTATCTACCTACACAGGGGGGGGGGGGAGACGTTGGAACTTGCATGAGCAGCGAGCGATAACGGAATCACATAGTAAAAGTGGTGGAACCAGAAGTTGTGCAACCACGTTTCTTCACTTTCACTCTGCATAAGGTACCTAGGTATGGTAATGAATACCTAGGTACAAAGTGGATGAATAAGAGCGAGGATAATAAGATCTCAAACAGAGCTATTCCATCCCATTGGCGGGTCTTATACTCCGTATGTAGGTAGCCAGACTAGCGATGCATGTTTCCTAGATAGCAATCCTCTTTTAATAGTAATATGTGATGATACAACATGACAAGCAGATCCAGGAGAACTGCTTACTTTCATTGACGCTGATAGGGTATTCTATCCAAGTGATGTGACGGATTGCGTTGCTTCTCACTTGAGAAGACAGTAGACAGCTGTTTCCTGGTATGAGATAACAATATGAACTTGCTGGATCCAAACAGACTTGCAACTTCAATCGTTGAAAACAGATGGCGCGTAATTGTTGCCTCGATAGCGGTTGTGAAATCAACCTCTCTGCCACTGACAAGGGCTGGGCAAAGCAGGCTCAGACCTACTGGTACTGATACTGATACTACCGTAGTAGAGACTGCTATACGACAGTAGTCTGCTAGCTATCAATACCTTGTCGAGTCTTTTCTACTCAATTCTCTTTAATGCCATGAAAATCGAACAAGAATTCGTTCGTAAAAGCAAGCCACGATATATCTATGCGCTTACCTTACCTCTCACTGGCAGTGGTGATAAGACACTGACCTTCGATCGTAGGGACCTGAACATGGGAGCATTCACTTAAGCATAGAGTGGTAGAGGAATGTGTAAAGGAACGGCCAGGCACACAGTGTTGGTCGATGGCGCACCAACAGGTCATGATTGATACCATGAACAGCCAGCTGACTGGCAAAAGCGGGAATAGAGAAATAGAGTAAAGGTTGTAAGATTAAGAATGATCCCACGCATACCTCGTGAAATATACGCCAGTCATGCGGCTTGTTCATGATGATCGTTAAAAAAAATACTCCGAAACCTCAGCGCCGTTCTAATAAAGTCTAAGATGAATAGAAGCACAGCCCGTGTGTGGGAAGGGTGCTTGATGAGCGAAGGGAAGAGAAGTGAAGTGAAGTGAAGTGAGGGAAAAGTGCCTGGCCTAGATACATGGAATCATTGCAACGCGAGTTGCGGTTCCAAGTTGGGGAACGGAAGAAAGAAAACATGATGTACCAGTAACGTTGAGAAGCTGTATCGCGCAGACATTTTCGTCGTGTAGCCTACCAACGGCGACTATTCTGGATATTAGCTTCGACGACATTCACATACACGGGGTATCACCATCACATACCTGTACGCTGAATCGAGCTTCGCTTGTCGCCGTTTTGGCTTGAGCCCTGACAAGGACGACTTCGGCCGTGGAGATCCTTCAGGAGTTTTTGCTTTAGTATCTCGTCCCAGCAATTCGGCTTCCAAGGAATCCAATCCTGAAGATGCAGCAGATACTGATGAGTCGCGCGAAGTTGGGGTTCGATTGCGGCGACGCCTGCGACTAGGACTGCGGCTGCGATTTCGACTCCGACTCGGACTGCGGTCTCGACTGCGACTTCGAGTACGGCTCCGACGACGTCCACGACCACGGCTATGGTCTCTATCCCGGTCTGGTTGGTACCGGTCTATCGATCGTCGCTGGTCGTCGACGTTACGAAATTCTGTAGGTCGGCGTTCGGGACTACCTGGACGTGACCTGCGTCCTTGCGGAACGTACGAATCACGCGAGAGTGAATGCCGGCCCCGCGATCCTCTGCGGCTGGCGTCGAAAGAGCTTCGGGATCTTTGTCTCTTCAGTGGACGCTCACCAGGGGTACCGTCATCTGGGTGCCCTCGTTTCGCAAGTCGTTCATGGACCTCGCCACTTTCGGAACTTTCGCTCCGGGTGATCTCCTCAAGTTTTGGTGGTGGTCTTGGCGGAAGATTGGCAACGGGATATCCGCTAGGAAGCTTGCCGTCTCGTATGAACGCGGGGTCGTGTTCGATCTTTGACCAATACGGAGTTTCGTGTATTGGCTTCACGTATTCCTCGATATTGTCAGCTTGAACGTAGTCCGACTCGATGCATTTTGCATCCCATTTTCTTGGAAGAAGCACCTCATCATTATATTCTGCCGGCAATGGCTTACCAACCTCATCTGGCGGATGACGTGGCTCTGGCTCTGCGAATATGGCATTCTTGTCCCATTCAAATTCATCGTCGACAGCCTTTTCGGGTGCTGTATCTGGTCTCTGTGATGGATCAGGTCTAGGAGTTTCAACTTGAACCTTTTTAGTTTCAGGGGAATCAGCAGGCGGGCTTGACTTTGGTTTGACAGCAGTTGTTGAGGCTTTCTGATCCCCCTGTTGAGGAGACGGCGCAGGTTTAGGAAGGTTGGGTGTCTTGGGATCAGGGCGCCTGTTGTTGTTCTCTTGTGGCTTCTGATCTGGCCGAGAATGGGGCTGGTTCTTCTTTTGTCGATTGTCGTGATTACGAGAGTGTCGGTCATTCTTTCGCTTGTTGCGATGATCTCGAGAATGGTCAGGAAAGTCCCGCCGTCCCCTACCAGGTTGACCATGCTGATTGGGCTGTGGTGGTTTAGGGGGCAGAGAGGGTTTCGGGGGTAAAGATGCTGGCAAAGGTAATGTTGAGGCAGAATTCGGGCGTGGTACCGAGGATGAAGCTGGGCGATGTGGGCGTGATGCGGAAGGCGGTGCTGGTGACGGCAGAGGGGGCCGCGAGGGTGGAGGGTGCCCATATGACGGAGGCGCGCTGTGAGAGGGATAAGGGGGCGGGTATGATGGCGGCGGAGGATGCTGAGCATATGGCGCTGAAGCTGGCGGTGGATAATGGGGATAATGAGGCTGTGGGGGGTAGGGTACGTGGTCCTGGCGAGGCGGAGGACCATAAGCGCGTGGCGGATATGGAGGTGGATGCGCTGGAGGTTGAGGAGGAGGTGGAGGAGAAGCATATGTGCCTGGAGGTCTGGGGGGTGGTGCCGGAAGACCTGGGGGAGGACCGCCATAAGAAGGTGGAGGATATGGGTTAGAGTAGCCTGGAGGTGCGTAGCCAGGTGGTGCGTAGTTAGATGCTGAGGATCCGTAAGGAGGGTATTGCGGAGGATAGGAGGGAGGTCCTCCGGGATAGTGCGTAGGTGGAGGAGGCCCATATCCTGGAGGAGGACCGTATCGAGCCACGCTTGGTGTTGATGCTGGCACAGGCGCAGGTGCATATTTGGTGATGATGGGACCTTTAGACTTTTTGGAACCACCATGATGGTCTCTATTACCTCCGTGTCCAGGAGCGTTGGCGTTTCTCCAGGCTGCGAGACCACTAATCTCGAGTTAATAGGTGAAAGTATAAGCGACAGAGGCAAGCTGAGTGAGCTTGATACTTACGCTGGAGTTTCCCGGGTGGGTTCTGGACATGCAACAGTCCAATGGCCAGAATCGCCACAGTTATAGCATCTGGCGTCGTCTGGCCTAGACTGGCCAGGAGCCGTATTAGACATGACTGATGAAGGAAAGCGTAGTTTGTGAAAGATAGCTTCTATCAGCACAGGACACTATCCTGTCAACGAACAACGGCAATAAAAACACAGCGCAAATACCGCTGTGGTGTGTATAATACTTGTGATGCTAAAGAAGAGTGACAGTGACTTGATCAGCAGAAAATGAACGAGTTCAGGCGCGGACACGACCCGAGAGAAGGAAACAAGTTTGATGAAGCGGCCTGAGGCTGGGTTGAGTAACACTGTGATACGTCTCACAGCAGGGGCCTCGGCGCGACTGAGAGGCGAAGCAAGGCGACAGAGTCTGTGTTGCTGAGACTGAAAATATGGCTTGGGGATGTTACTGTTACAGCCAGCCCAAGCTCGTTGGTGCAAGTGCCCGCGCGCGGTCGCGACATGCGAATGCGAAAGCCCCCTCCCTGGACCTTCTCAGGTAAAATATCAGAGGGGCTTCATTCAGATATATTTGGTGTGAAGGGCCTGGAGGGAGAGAGAGGCTGCCGATGTCCGGCTGATTGATGAGGGAGTTGAAATTGACTTGATGCTGGAGCTGAAGCTCAAGTAACAGGATATTGATGGCGACGATAGTCATCCATTGGTGGATGGCGATGCTGAAAGTGTTGTCGCGTGCGCACGGGCCACTTTTGAGTCGAGGAAGGTTGAAAGTGAAATAGACTTTAGGGGCATTCCCGGCCGCTACAAAATAGCAAATAGCGATCAGGGCTCCTTCTTGGCATCCATCCATATTATTAGGGAAGAGCCCTATTAGGTAGTATCTATGCGGGCTGTCTTATTGTCTCGTTATAGGTAGTCAATTGCATTGATTGTTCCACCAAACTTCGCTGTGTCTGTTTTAATTGTTGACATTGTGACCAATCTACCCAAACTAGCATTTACTGCATTCGCTTCGCTTGCCCAGGATCATAGTATAAGCTTATTGTTTCATGAAACTACGTACAACTCCGTACAATCTCAATAAC
Organism: Fusarium sacchari; assembly: GCA_017165645.1. NCBI lineage: Eukaryota > Fungi > Ascomycota > Sordariomycetes > Hypocreales > Nectriaceae > Fusarium > Fusarium sacchari. The sequence continues at coordinate 1,467,033 of JADANP010000007.1, forward strand.
TGTCTACTTACCTTAGGCTCGTTGTGTACATTAGGTACAGTAACCCGTTCTCAGACATTTCTCATACCATTGTCAAAAGAATGTCTACGGCGAGAACTGTAAGCTACCTAAGTTACATTACCTGTAGCAAACAGCACATCAGAAACACTCATTCTCCACCACAGCATAATGTTTCTTACCAATACAGCCATGGATTTCTATGATCGTTGATGATCCCTACAAACTACCATCCTCGAACCTTGTTGACTATACCCGTCATCCAGCTCAGCCTCACAAAGCATATCTCGCACATTACTAAGTATTGTGATATCTCATCAATCAGGCTGGGTATCATTACTGGCTACATACAAACCCATTGTCCCAATATCGAGTATCTCCATCTTTATAGGTAGTAGGTAGTCAAAGTGTGGGGAGATGACCGGGCCTTCTTCCCGCCGAGGCACCGCCATCAGCAACGACTAAGCAAGCCACTACTACCACCACCTACAGATGCACAGCTAAAACATCCCACCGCCCGAAAAGCACATACCACCACCACCACTTTCAACATCACCATCCTCCCACTGTAAATGTAATCACGGAATACGGTTCTACACGCAATTTGTCTTGTTCCATTGCATAGCGAGCCCTCTCTCTACCTTTCACCGCCTACGCGCTCGTTAGTTAATCACCGACGTCTTCGCCCTGCGCCCATGTGAACTGAGCCACCTTGATCCCGATCATGTTGGTACAACCACCGAGTTCACCTCCAGACACCATCCTTGACAGGAGCCGAACCCGACACCTTCACCCTTAATGATACCGACGATCACCTACAATTCTCGACTCCCACGATAATACACATTCAGTGACCCACCCACCAGCCACATCACCACGTCGGCACCTACAGCAGCGACCATCACATCCCAATATGCCTGGGCTACCTTGTAAGCGCCGCGCCGAACCGAAGGGCTTCTCAGTCTGACCTATCCTCCCCAGCATCCGTCGATCTCGACGAGTGCATCTCGCGCTTGTACAACAAGGAGTTGCTAGCCGAGTCTGTCATCGAAGCAGTCTGCGCCAAGACGAAAGAACTTCTTATGCGCGAGTCCAACGTCGTCCATGTCAAAGCGCCCATCACCGTCGTAGGAGATATCCACGGCCAGTTCTTCGACCTAATCGAGATTTTCCGCATCGGCGGCTACTGCCCCGACACAAACTATTTGTTCCTTGGTAATCGCCCTCAACATCAGATATCGACGACGTGAGCATTTGCTGACCTCGGCGGGGCACAATAGGAGACTACGTTGATCGTGGCATGTTCAGTGTTGAAACAATATCGCTACTCGTTTGCTTGAAACTGCGGTACCCTAATCGAGTACATCTTATTCGAGGAAACCATGAGTCGCGCGGTGTGACACAGTCCTATGGCTTCTATACAGAGTGCTCGCGCAAATACGGTAATGCAAATGTGTGGCACTACTTTACAGACATGTTCGACTTTTTAACTTTGAGCGTTGTGATCAACGACCAAATATTTTGCGTACACGGAGGTATGCAGACTCTAAGCTTACAAAGGTGGCTAATAAACTAACGGCATGAATTAGGCCTTTCACCTTCGATCCATTCAATTGACCAGATCAAAATTATAGACCGTTTCCGAGAGATCCCCCATGAAGGTCCCATGGCCGATCTCGTCTGGTCTGATCCTGACCCTGAGCGCGACGAGTTCTCGCTTTCACCCCGCGGCGCGGGGTACACTTTTGGTGCACAGGTTGTTAAGAAATTCCTGGCTGTCAACAACATGTCGCATATCCTCCGCGCCCACCAGCTTTGTCAGGAGGGCTTCCAGGTCCTTTACGACGACCGTCTCAGCACTGTCTGGAGTGCGCCCAACTACTGCTACCGCTGTGGAAACATGGCCAGTGTTCTTGAAGTGAGTGACACGGGCGAGCGTTTCTTCAACGTTTTTGCAGCCGCGCCCGAGAACGATGTCCACAAGGACCTCCAACCCGGAAACGAAAAGTCTGCCGACGGTAATGCCTTGCCAGATTACTTTTTATAGACGAATTTTAGCACGAATACACACCTACAGCGCCCTAGAGCTTCAAGCCTGGGTTTCACGATATCCGCATCAATGATACCATGTCTTGGAAGCAAGCATTCACGCATTGCAACAGACAATAGACCTGCATTGCATAGCATAGACTTTGATGTATATAGGGATTTTTCTTCTCCTGCAGTATTGAAGCTCCAAACCAAGCTCAATTACTGTCTCGTCAGTGACGAGTAGATGATACGAAACAGAGCAACCACCTTTCTCCGGCCCAAATTGGGTTTTTCTTTGGCTTTATGTGAGTTTTTTGTGTGAAATTCTTCTCCAATGTTCAGGTATCTCATTATTTCATGATGTGTGTGATATGTATTTTTGAGTTGTGTCGTTGGGTCGCGCTATCAGGGTGTTGGTGTCTACCAGTCCTTGGCGATGTCGAAACTCCACTCGAACTCGAGATGCTTCTTCTTATCGTCGTCCACGAAGCTAGAGATGGCGTTGTAGTGACCACGAGCAAGCATGCCGCTAGGTGCCTCCTCCTCTTGGACTGGAGCGAATCATTTAGCTGAGTCTTGACCAAACTTTAAACATGAAACTTACACTTCTTGACGTAGGTGGGCTGCTTATCAGTGTTGGGAGCATAGCTGCCAATCATCTCGGAGTCCTTGGAGACTCGGATACCCTTTCGCTTGACGACCTGGACGTAGTGAAGACCGCTGAGAATCTCGTGCTGGACCTTGAACTTGGCGCTCATGGTGAACTTGGCACCCTCCTTGATGTTGAAAGGCTTGTCCTTGAGGGTGGTCTCGCTTCCGGGGGTTGAGAGATCGATGGTGACGGGAGGGCGGCCAGGAGAGTCCATGGTCAGGGAGAGAATGATGCAGACTCGGGGGTCGTTGGGGTCGGAGATGTCAGTGCCACCACCGAGACCGAGGGACTCCTTGTATCGCTGGAGAGACTCATCACCGGCGTCTGGAGTGAAACCATGTTAGCTTTTGAGTTCGAAGAGCAATTGCAGTGGCTGGTGCGGTGAGTGGGCAGGGCGGAGACGGTCAATTCAAGGTGTTGGCTCAAATACAAGAGGCAGAATTGTCCTATAACAATAACTGCAGGTACAGTATAGCTTCGGCCATATCACACAGCAGAGAGCAGCGCAGTATCTCAAGATCATGCCATGTCGGTGCCATGCTGCGAGACGGTGCCACATGCTCAGGGGCCATGTGTTGTGCATATCGCAGAGCCTCACTAACGCGCCCACTATACAGGTCGTCCAGGGAACAGAGTGCACCTACCCATCTGCTGGTACTCGGCCAGACTCTGCTTAGGCTGAGAGAGCTTGTAGCCCTGAGTCTCCTCGGGCATAGTATCATCGTCGTGAGAAGCCATGGTGGGCGAGCGGGGCGAAGCTGATGTGCAAGAGGCGGGGTGTTGAAGAAACGGAGGCTGCTATAGCGACGGATCAATACCTAAGAAGATATTAAGTTAGGTAAGAAAGTTGGAGGTGAGAAAAAGGAAAGAAGAGGAGAGGAAGGGAAGGGAAAAAAGAAGGAAGCTTACTCGTTAATCCCAGCCAAGGTCGAGGTGAGCTTTGTCCCGGGCTTGCTTGGGCTTGGGCTTGGTCCTTTGGGTCTGGGTGGGCTTTGGAGGGGCTTATGGCGGTGACGATAGAGGGGCTTCCCGTTCCCGCAGGCAGTGTTGCAACAGGTCGCAAGAGCTGGGCTGAGTTTGGGCTAGGCTAGGCTATAGGGGAGGGCGGTCACTGAGTGCGGTTGCTATGGTGGGTCAGAATGGACGGGACACTTTATTCGGGTCTCTGATTGGCACATCACTGATCTCAGGTCAGAAATATGGAGAACAATGCCAATGGACGTTGCCGATTCTTATGGAGAATGCTTCGTTCAGGGGTTCAATGTGAGACTGGACCCGAAGATGAGGCTTATTTTGTGATGGTTTATGGCGGCTGTGGCTCTGAGTGTCTGGAGTTTTTAGCAGTAATGTTTGAGGGGGTGAGTAATGATACAATAAATAAGATGAGGTATTGTTTTGCTACATCCGTTGCTCTTAATGTAGCTTGAGAGATAGGGGGTGATAGTTGGACCTTGGTTCGTGGATCATATCAGATCAACACCGATCGAGGGCATCGCGATCTGGGTGTGAACAGACGAGGCTCGTATTCTGTTAGACCACCACCCTCCTCCAACAAACAAGTATGTTACTTGTTGACGCGGCCTTTATACAGTCCCCTGGATTCGTTAGTACACGGGACTTTCGGTGATAGGTTTTAGTTCTTCTCGTTACTTGATCTCACGGGCAAGATTTTCAACACCTTGGTGTGGGACGCTCATCGGATGAAGAAGTCAAGAATTCATCTTGACATTAGGTGACAAGGGTATCTCACATCCGTACTCCCGTCTCTGCTACATGGTCAGCTTTGAAATGTCTCATTCCGATTCACGAAGCTCCTCCTGGCCAGATCATTGAACCTATATGATCCGAGCCACCTATAGGGTAAATTGACCACGATTTGGTCAGAGGTTGAGATAAGACAGTGATTTAAAACCTTCAAGTCACCAGTCACCCAACTATGAACGCGTGGACCAGTCGGTAACGGACCCATAATCCACAAACCTCCGCGTTGCTGTCATGCAGGTGAATGCACGTCGACAGATTTGAGACATGAGCGGCAATAGATAATAACGCAACCCGGTTATAGCCAGTCTCACAGGGCACTCCATGTAAGTCTCGCCTGTCACTACAGATGAGCAAGGCAAGCCAAACCTGGGGGTGACTCGGAAGCAGTGACAGGAATTACCTGAGCTGAGCCATTGATTAGGTAGCTTGAATTGCTTTTGGATGAATCCCTTATTCCCAGTCAAACTCTATCGAACGCTGTGAGGTCTGTTTTAGCTGTCAGATCTACTCGATCAGCCGAGAATAAACACTGGCACATAGAGCACAGTGTTACCGTGCTTGACGCGCGATAAGTGACATGGTGCGTCTCCATTCGTCGGAGTCGCAGATGTTAGCAGCCCATCTCGTTATCACCGAACCCAGCAGAGACGAGTGAGACTACTGTACCTACAGAGGTCACACCCATCCATCAGACAGTGTCTTCTTCAGCGACCTCACTACCACCTACTAGGTAGGTTAGCTCATTCAGCCCCATGCATGTCGTGTCTCTTGCTTGTTTCGCTTCCATCTGAATCCCGTCTCATGGCGCAACCGCAATCGCAATCGCAAATCTGAAAACCACAACCCGAACCCATGCGCATTTCCCCGCGTTCTGAAAAAGTACAAAGGTCGCCTGTTCGCGCGCGCCGGGCACAGCGAGGTCCAGGGGGACCCTAGGGACTTGTTGGGGGTGTGGTTCACCCTGAAGATCGACGACTTTGGTTGGCGCTGGACCTGTTGGGCTGGTTGCTAGGGGCGGCAGAAGAATTGCTGGCTTGCTCTAGAACAGAGTTTCCCCACGTGCACTCCTGGCTAGTAGTAGAAGTCGAAGACGACATCATGGACTGCTAGACTGTAGAAGCGATGATACGCGACTGATAAGCTAGAATGTAAATCATGTAGCTTTCGACGCCGTTACTCCGTACTTGGATCAACAAATAAAGAAATAATCAAATTAAACGAGCATCGGCGACTAGATCTGCCGGTAGCAAAAAAGAGGGACGTGAAGAAGGGTATTTCGTTGGTACGTACTGTTGCTTCGCTGGCAGGGGCGACTCATCGGGTAATAGCGCTAAGTCAGGTGCACGGTAAAATGGGGGGTAATTTGATCAAATATTAACGGGCGACCTCCAATCTGCACCGCTTCACCACCCAAATATCAGTACCAATCTATCTCGCAGCTCTCCACTTCCTGACATCACGCTAATCTTCTTCTAGCCCAACAGGGCCGTCTGCTAAATCCTCGACGCTATCGAGCATCTAATTTGCGCGACTGGTTTCCCGTCTGGTCTCAGCTCTTCCCTCGTCTCGCTCGTCGACTTTGTCGCGATCCTTTTTCCACCCTCATCTACTTCATCTTGCTTTGCTTTTCTTTCTCTCCCCCCTTATCTCTACGGCATAGGCACCGTTAGATTTGTCTACCTGTTATCAATTTTACTGCCTGTAACGCCATTGACGTTCTTCAAGGCTACTTTCTTCTGCTGAATGAATTAATCCCGGCATTGACACGGTACGTCCAAAGTCAAATCTACTACGGCCCGTTCCCGCCGAAGTCGAGCCTGCGCCTGGAAACGACCACCTTTCATCGCAATCGATCACTGACGCGACTTTTTATCCTTACACAGGCTCTACTACCTAATTTATCATCATTTGCGCCCGGGTATACGAGCGCAAGCACTGCCGCCTGTCGCGATTACGCTTCGATTTGTCGATCTAGAGGTACTCCAAATCAATCGCGCCGCGCCTAGCATCATACAAAATGGCCTCCCATCAAGAGCGCACACTGCCCTCCAAGCACAATCCTCTCATGACAGAGGATGTTCCGGATTGTAAACACTCCCAAGCTATTTCATCAGTGTCGCGAGATCGCAAGCTTACAATTGTTTCTAGACACGGATTTGGTCGCGCGTAGACGTCTCGGACAGACTAAGCTGACCCCTAAGATGGCCGGCACTGGTGAGACTGAGCAGGCGGCTCTTGGCGTTTTCGATTATGCGCATCTCCGAGCCCCCCTTCCCAAGGGTATCGTCTCGGGCATCTTCAAGTCCAGCCCTAGCAGCTATTTCTTGATGCGACGCAGCTTTGACGGTTACGTCTCCGCGACCGGCATGTTCAAGGCGAGCTTCCCTTACGCTGAGGCATCTCACGAGGAGGCAGAGCGCAGGTACATTAAGTCTCTGCCGACTACGAGCCCCGAAGAGACTGCCGGCAATATCTGGATCCCCCCGGAGCAGGCTCTCGTCCTCGCCGAGGAGTACAAGATTGCTCCTTGGATTCGGGCACTCCTCGATCCCGCCAAGATTACCGTGACCACAACTCCAGACTCATCTTCGCCCAAGAAGAGCATTACCGCCCCTCCCAAGTTTGATCTTGCCAAGGCGTCGCATCCTGTGCTGGCACCTCCCACCCCCTCGACTATTCCTCGAAGCACTCGATCTCGTCGTTCTGCTAGTCCCACGAAGAGCACCAGGCGCGCCCCTGCCTCGCCTCGAAAGCGAAGCACCCGCGCCAAGGCCGAGACTGTCGAGACTATCACTGAGAAGACCGATCTCGTAGATGGTGTGGCTGAGACCGAGGCCAAGGTCGAGGAGACCAAGCGTGAGGAAATTGTTCTCCAATCGACAGAGTTTGAGCCAGCTATCGTCCTGGAACCCAGGGAAGAGGACCCGAAGGTCAAGGTCCACGTTGAAGAGGACATCGTCAAAGATGAGGACGGTATCGAAACTAGGCGCACAATCACAGAAGTTGAGCTTCCTCTGCCCACAGCCGGCGAGCCTCCAACTGCCGAGGAGATTGCCCAAATGATGGAGGCCGCCAAGGAGATGGTCCAGAAGACCAAGGAGACCGAAGCCAAGGCTGATGAAGAACAAGACGAGGTCGATGAGGCCCCAGGCTCAGCCAAGAAGAGCAAGCGAAAGGCTGCAGATATTTCTGTTGGTGACAAAGACGGTGAAGAGACCGAAAAGACACCAGAGGAGCAGCCTAGGTCGAAGAAGGTCAAGACCGAGACAGAACTAAGGAAAGAAAAGGTGAAGAATCGGGCGTTACTTGGCCTGGGTGCCACGGTTGCAGTTGGGTGAGTAGAGATGTGTTTTCTGACTGAAAAAGAATCCATGCTAACGTTTGACAGCGCGATTGTTCCTTGGCTTATGAACTTTATCTAAGCAATGAATTGTATGTCATGTCTTCGGAAATTAAAGTCGGTCTTTTAGTAGGGACCTGAATAAACAAACCCACCACGACCATGGCTGAGATATGGGACGGGCGGACTGGATTGGATCGGCGCGGCAATTGTATTTCTTGGTTGTTTTGTTCATTTTTTGTCGTTGTGTCTCGTTTTAACGGAATCACTACCCAATACTCACCCTCACCCTGTTGCTGTAATGAGATGTCGAGAGTGGCATCTTGTTGAGACGACGACGCCCTTTCGATGCCTCTACTACTGCTATACTTACCTTACCACATCACTATACCATACCTTACTTACCATACCAACTTTGACCTTTTCTCTTTTTTTATTAACTTTTATTGCCAAAAACTTACTTTACCCTCCCCTTTGCACATACCCCTTTGACTTGGGAGATACCAATACTAGATGAGTTGGTAGAGACTGAGTCTTTTGCTTGATTGGTTCTGTTTGCTTGACTGGAGATTTCGGAACGACAGACAGAGATGGAGGTGGACATGATGAGGGATGTCCATATGAGAGGGGATGGTAGAGTTGACTGTGTCGGCTCTATAGGATTATGTATGAAGACGTTGAAGTAAAATAAAATGAAAATTAATATGATAAAGTCGTGTCTCGGTGAAGCAAGTTATGGTGAATTTGTAGTCAGTTTGCCCCGGGTTTTAGTTCTAGTACTCCGTAGTTAGTGTATGAATATCCCCCACAGGCCAGCTCAGGTGGCTGCACAGGCTTCCCCGCATCATCCTTCCGCCTTTTTAACCGTCTCCAACTCGGTCATCGTGGCGTGTCATAGGGAGAGACTCTCGCTGTAGATAAACTCGGTAGGTCTGGCTAAGTACGGCAATGGCCGGCTGTGATTCGGGTAACCATTCCCCCACACGCCAACCTTGAGTGAGATCCAAGACTTTTTGTTTGTTATTAATGGGTTATTTCTAGTGTCTTGTCTTGTTCAGCTCTTTATTTAATCTTGTATACCTTGTTCCAGTCCGGACATTGGTTGTGATCTTGTACGGTAAACTTGAACTATCCATCGTCTTCCACTCAGCTATCATGAGACCTTCAACGCGGCTTGGAAGCCTGGTGCTTCGTCGAGGCTTTGCCAGTTCGGCACGACGACTAGACAATTACGGCTTCATCGGTCTAGGACAAATGGTACACATGCCCTTTCAGAGAATGGTTATCAAACACTTACACACAGAGTATAGGGTTATCAAATGGCAAAGAACCTCCAGTCAAAGTTGAAACCAACAGACAAGGTGTCCATCTTTGATATCAACCCTGAATCTATGAAGGGCCTGGAAACAGAGATGAAGGCTGCTTCAACAGGAGCTCAAGTTGAATTGGCAGCCAGCGCATTTGATGCATCCAAAGATGCTGTAGGTCAAGTTGCTCACTGTATTTGTAGATGTCTCACTGACAAGTCCAGAACACAATCATCACTGTGCTCCCAGAACCTCAGCACGTCAAGGGCGTATATGAATCCATCATCACTTCATCTCTCCCCAAAAAGGACCGCGTTTTTATCGATTGTTCGACCATTGACCCTTCAACATCTCGCCAGGTCGCCAAGACTGTGTCTTCTGCTGGGCAAGGCACATTCGTTGATGCACCCATGTCTGGAGGTGTTGTAGGCGCAACTGCTGGAACGCTCACCTTTATGCTCGGTGCTTCACCCAACCTCATTCCTCGTCTCGAGCCCATCCTTCTCCTCGTGGGAAAGAAAGTCCTCCACTGTGGTGATCAAGGCGCAGGTCTATCCGCCAAGTTGGCCAACAACTACCTTCTGGCTCTGAACAACATCGCTACGGCAGAAGCCATGAACTTGGGTATGCAATGGGGTCTGGATCCTAAGAAACTGGCTGGCGTTATCAATGTCAGCACAGGACGATGCTGGCCCAGTGAGGTCAACAACCCTGTTGCCGGTGTCGTAGAGACGGCACCAGCCAACAGAGATTACAAGGGAGGATTCGGTATATCTCTGATGAAGAAGGATCTTCGACTGGCTATGGTGGCTGCTGAGGAGGCTGGTGCGAGAATGGAGTTGGCAAAGACGGCGTTTGCAGTTTATGAAGCCGCTGAAAAGGAGGACAAGTGCAAGGGGCGGGACTTTTCGGTTGTGTACCGATATTTGGGCGGTAAGGAGGAGCAGTCATGAAACAGTGAGCATGGAAGAAAAGGGCGTTGATGACGCATTGCTCGGCTCGTATAAGTTAAGTTGAGTCAAGTTGGTGTCGTCGTCGTCAAACTCGTCTGTGCTCGCTCTTGAAGAAAAGAATAGACCAAGAAAGAATAATAAATAAATCCATGACATGTGATAGTCACTAAAAGGGCAGTGTTGGCGTTGCAGTAGAGATAGAGCTTGTGAGGTATCATCAGATCTGGGTAGATCTCATGATGAAACATTAATTAATTACACCTTGAGAGGATCGGATCGGTAGCATAAAACGGTCCGAAGTCCTAAAACCCGACACTACAGATCTTCTCTGTTGTTGTAATTTGTACTCCGTACCTGGAGGTAGTATGTAGCAAAAAAGAAAAAAAAGGGTCGGCCGCCAAGTGTAATACACCTCCATAAACACTACACGGAACACGTTCCAGAAGGGGAAATGCCCTGTAAGCGAGCTGCAGAACCCGAGGCCCAACGCGAGAAAAGCGAGAAAAACGAGGCAAACAAGCATTTCCGACGTTGAAATAAGCGGATCTGCACCCGGGAATAGACATAACCGGGCCTTGGCATTCGCATCGCCAACATTTAACGAGTTAGTCTAGGCATTCGGGCACTCGAATTTAACCTACGAATTAACCAACTGGGCACCTTTCTCTCTCTAGTGCTCTGTAACTTCAGTGCTTGATGCCCCGAAATCCGGGTGTTGGCCCCGTAAAATCCGGAGGAATTGGGTCGGGTCGTAATGGGGAAAATGAATGGATCGAGTCAGCAACGATGGATCGTGTACCTACCTACCTATGTATTGGATGCGCCTACCGTAATCATATTCGGCCTATCTTTACACCTTGTTCACTCTCTTCTTCCTCTCTTTCTTTGCCCTCCCTCTTCTTCTTCTTTCTCTTCTGCTTCTTCATGAAACAAGGATCTTTTCACACAAGCAGGTCGCTTGAAACGAATCCATAAGTCATCATCATCATACACAGACCAAGACGCAAATACTACAGTGACAACCACTGTCTTCCCTCCATTCAACGCTACTTGGCATTTCTTCACCTTTTAAATATTGAGTACTACACTGAGTTAGCTTCAAAAATGAACGAACTATACGCTCGTCGACCGGCGAGTTTCGACGACTGCACCGATATCACCGCCCTCTGTCCCGTCAGCGCAACTGTCCTCGGTTATGTTCCCAACAAAGGATCCAGCTACTTCTTTACAATCTGTTTTGCGATTCTATTCCTCTCCTCTGTAGGATTGGGTGTTTGGAAGAAGACATGGACATATGCTGCGACTCTGGGAGCTGGTTTATTGCTAGAGACTATTGGTATGAGAGGAACTCATTTAGGGAAGAGGGAGAGATCTACAAAATGCTAACAAGCTCAGGGTATATCGGCCGTATTCAGATGGACCCTAACCCATGGAACTCGTCAGCCTTCCAGACCCAAATCTGCTGCATCATCATCGCCCCGACCTTCATCTGCGCCGCCATCTACCTCACCCTCAAGCACGTCGCCCTCGCCCTCAACCCGGATCTCTCACGAATCCATCCTCGTTGGTATCCACGCATCTTCCTCCCCGCCGATCTCTCTTGCCTCATCATCCAAGCTATCGGCGGTGGTGTCGCAGCAGCAGCAAAGCGCAACCAGCCCGACCTCGCTAGGAACGGTAACAGGACCATCATCGCCGGCGTCGTTCTCCAGGTCATCGTGCTCCTCGCCTTTGGAGCCATGGGCACTGATTACTACTTGCGCGTGAAAAAGTACCTCCATAGCTCCGAGGCTGCCCCTGAGTCGCTGCGAGTCTGGCAGGATAAGAAGTTCCGCATGTTTGGCTTTGCTGTTTCGGGCGCCTATTTTGCCATTCTCACTCGTTGCATTTACCGGTTAGTGCAGAATCCTCATTTATCCTATCTTCTTACATCAGCTGACGCGAGAAACTGTAGAATTGCCGAAATGGCCGGTGGTTGGGGCAATCATATCATGCAGGATGAGCCTAGCTTCCTCGTCCTCGACAGCTCCCTTGTTCTCATCACTGGCTTCCTACTGACGGCCTTTCATCCTGGAATTTTCTTCCCTCAAATGGCTGTCACTATGCAACGCACTAAGAAGACCGAGGCTGAGACACCTGCCGAATCTTCCAGCGAGGAACGAAAAGTTGAAAACTCCCAGACTGCTTAGAGAGATATGGAATAGATCAAGATGTGATGATATAGGAGGGGGTATATGTTGTTTGGTCTTGTTTGAACTAGGGCGCGAGGTATTGGTACGATATTAGATCAAATCTTGTAGACTCGGACGAGTCCAAGTTGAGCGTGTCTTGATAATGCTTTCTATCGATATTAGGATTTTACCAGTCTATCGGCTTCTCCATCGTCGTCGCTATCCGTCTCTTCTTCCTCGTCATCATCTCCTTCCTCATCATCTTCCTCCTCTGATGATGATTCCTCTTCTGTATCTTCTTCCGTCTCCTCGCTTTCTTGCTCTTCTTCTGCAAGCCAGTCGTCCAGAGTCTTAGCACCCACTGCTTCACCGGTGCCTGTCCCCGTGCCGTTTGACCTGCTAGGCATAACTGTCTTGGCCGCCTCGTCGAGTCTTTCACTGGCAGGCAGTGTACTTCTTTCTACGTCGTACCTAGAACTTTGACTGCCTTCAGGTTCTCGAAGTCGGCGATCAGGCTGTTTCCCTTCCTCGACCCAGTCAGGTAAGGGTTCGTAGCCCCGAAGACCATGAATACCACCGCCACCTGCAAGCACCAATGTGGAAGAACCCAAGAGGAATCCCTTTCGAGACTCTGATGGACTCGGGGCATGTGGTGCTGGTTTCTCAGCAAGGAGCATCAGCGTCGCCAGCTGAGGAACTGCAAGGAGCGATCGATACATTCTCGCGCGATCACGGAGATCGAACGATGTATCATATCTCACAAGTAGCAGGACGTACTCCCACAACCTCACAATAGGATGAGTATCTGTATCCATGGGCGGGTCCTCCTCGGCGTCCCTCTCCTTTTCAGCTTCAGTCCTTCGGTTGAGGTGGTGGAGGTAAACCTTGGCCCCCAAGAGCAGAATCTGTTGCTTAGCAACAGGCGATTCATTAGAAAACTCTTTGAGCAAGATGCGAAGAACATCTGGCGCAATGTTGTCCTCTCCATTCAGACCCGAGAATTCACCCACAAGCCAGATGATTGTAGCACGAGCCTGGGGGTCAGTTGCAGAGTCGAGATTCTTTGCTAGGCGAACAACTGTCCCAACATGTCCCTGGACGTCCTGCTGTATCAGGTGACGAATGACTGTCAGTGACTCGGCGGCGAGGGTGCCGTCCAAGCTAGTGATTTGACCGAGGAGTAACTTCAAGCATCGAGGAGCCGCAGAGGTATCAGTCTGGGCGCAGCGGCCGATAGCACGCACCGCCTCTCGAACTAGTGCCTTGTTTGTTCCTTGCGAGAAGTGTTCAAGTTCCTTCAGAATAAGACTTTTAACATGTGGTGGGCTGTGAGGGAAGATGATTGTCAGGATCTCCAACTTCAATTCCCACACAGGAGCAGTATCGGTGGCTCGAACCAGGAAATGGCTGGCATATTTGACGAAATCGGTTGGCCGAAGAAGACAGACAGAGACGATGTTGAAAAGAGCAGTCTCCTGGATATCCTGAGCTCCACGAAGCAAGGCGATCAAGGGGCCAATAGCCTGCTTCACGTATTCGGGTGTTCCGATATCGACGTAGCACCGAGTAACAGCGACAACAACACCGGCATTCCTACTCTGCAGTAAAGGTCTGATGCCATTTAGCAGCAATGCCAGATCCGGGTCAAGTATTGAAGACCCCTGACTTCGACTACCTTGTCGCGATTCCCCGTAGAAGTCGTCCACTCGCTGATCCTGGGAGTTTTCGGTCGATTCGTCTGGCGACTCTGTCCTCCGGGGGAAGCACTTTCGCGCATAATACGTCATCAGTCGTAGTGTTGCCAATTGACTCCATTCATCCATATCCACCACTTGCTTGATCAGCGTGCGATAATGCTTGTGAATAAGGTCTATTCGGTCGGGGCAAATCTCGAGGAAAGCTGACACGGCAGCTCCAGCAACATAGTATTGCTTGTCACCCAGCAAAGTCGATAAGTAGTCGATCAACTGCGGCGCTTGACTCGGGTCTAATCGATGACATTTCGGAATTGCGAGGGCAGCTGCTTTCCGCACGTAGGGGCTCATGTCGGCCACACCCTTCTTGATAGCGAGAGATACAATCTGGCTGATGACGGGGACTCGAATTCCGGACATGGTCTTGAGGGCGAGAGCTCGGACTTGGGGGTTCTGATCGGATAAGGACTTCTGGATAGTGTTGATGGAGAGGAGTGCGAGATCGGGCTCCTGTTCGGCATGGTGGATGAGGTATATGTAGACAAGCTTCTTGATTTCGATATTCGGCGAGGCGACATTCTTGACGACAGAAGAGAAGAATGGTAGAGTCTTGTGGTTTCGATACATCATCTGCCTCATCGCAATTAGCGCCGAGATACGCAGTTAAAAGAGAACAACATCACGCACAGCCATAACACGCCGTAGACCCTCGAGGACCTCGCGCTCGTTCCTGCTATCCAACAACTTCCTCATCTGGTTTCGATCCAAAGGTCTTGAGCTCGTGCGCGCACCACGCGTCGCCTGGGCAGCATCGAGGGTGAGCTCCCTCGCTGGATGATCAGTCAGTTTTAGCGACAGATGAAGCGGTCAATAAGGAGACGTACCGGTCTCCATGAGACTCGAGATCCTCGCTATTGACTCCATTGCGCGAGTGAGCTTTGTCGAGCTTACGCCGCGTTTGAGAGGAGGGAGAGCTTTTGAGGGCGGGTTTCGGTGTAGGTGTTTAAGATGACGTTGAATGATGGTTGCTGCGGACTGTGGAGGTGGAGGGGCGTGACAATTGGTGGGGAGCTCAAACTGTTGAAGGTGCCTGAGGCACTTACCTTGTATATAATAGCCTGCAGTTTAATTAAACTTATTATATAACTAATTATAATCTTATTAATATAATTAAATTAATATTAGTTAAAGCTATAGGCTATAAATATTATAAACTTTATATAATAGCTATAGCTATTAAAAAGAACTTTTTATTAAAAAACCAGTCTAGCCTAATTAAAATAGCTATTTTTAACTATATCTTAATTAATATAATTAGTTATATAGATTTAAATATCCTAGGTTATATAATATCCCTAGATTAGCTAGTTAAAGAGCTATTATAATTAAGGGACCTAAAAGAAGTTATAAGGCAAGGCAGGACCCTAATAGATAACTAGGCTACCTTCCTAGCTGCATTTTTTAGGCTTAGCTGGCTATAAAAAGTGGCTATAGAATGTAATTATTAAGGCTAAATATATACTTAGTTTCCTTCTGCTTATATAGGGGTTAAAGATAAATGCAAGGTAATGGTAAGGTTTAAAGGTTTAAAGAAATTAGGTTAACTTTTATATAAGTTAGTTAGTAAAAGCTAAATTAACCTGAAATTAATAATAAATTTACTAATTAATTATATATACTAAGATATATAACTAATTAACCTTATATCTAAGAACTGCAGAAAAAGTAATATTAATAAAAAAACAGTAGCTTAAACTAGGGATTTTAATATATAATATATTAATATAAATAAAATAATAATAAATAAATTAATAAAAATATTAATATATTAATTATATAATTAATTTATATAATAGCTTAATTTATAAGTTTTATTAATATAAAAAATACTAAAAAAAGAAAAAAAAGGTAATTATTATCTTATAAATAGCTTTACTTATAATACTATTATAGCCTGGCTAAGGGGTGGTATTAAAGGTACCTAAGGCACCTACCTTATATATTAGCCAGACCACTTAGCCTAAGACCTTAGTTAGCCACAGTCAATACATACATATCCCCCTTAACACAAACTACCTATCTACCTGCCACTAGATACTAGTTATAGCTGCATCTTATATTAACTGATTGACCTAAATATTAAGAACAATACTCAAGTTTCTTAAAATGCCATTATAACAGTCATTCCACGAAATATGTCATCAGAGTTTAAACATGTGATATCAAACTCGTTACTCAACTCTGGGCTCTTTGCTTAACCTTCTTGACATGAGCTACCCTGGATGAACTCAATGATAACATCACAACCATGGAATCCTCTCAACCCATCGTCATCTCACCACAGACTCCTTCCGAGCTTCTATCGTATATCATATCCTACTATAGATATCCTTCGACAATAATAGTCGGCTCGTCAAAGGAAGAGTTTCAGAGCTCACTCATTGAAGAAATCACACACCATCTCACTCTTCATGAGGAACAACGACAACTGGGTGATCCCGGAGATACAGAAACGCAGCCTTCTCATCATCTCCTAAAAGCACCACTCTATCAAATAGCCATATCTCGTCATATTCGGTTTCTATTTGTGCCAACCGTCACACACCTCCGTGCTTTTCTCTCCGTCTTTACACCAAAGGATTCACATACACCAGCACCACCAAACTACACACCCGCTTCTCGACCACCACTGCTTCTAGTTTACGGACTCCTAGCTCTTCACAGGGACGCAAGTGAATGGTCTGCACAAGGTATCGGCAACACAACTGCTCTTTTAGTCGATGCTGCCTCTCGAAACGAGTTTAGAGCTGCCATCATGGAGCCAAAAGGGATAGGAGGACACGACACCCTGGATCACCTTGGAGGAGAGATGATACCTCTGTTGAATGGCACATCAAGAAGAGACGATGGATCATGGAGTGGGCGGACTGTCAGTGCTAAGCAAGTCCTGAGTCGATGGTTCGAATTCGATAATCGTGAACAAGAAGGTTGAATTGGTTGGCCCCCATGAGAAACTTAGCCTGTTTCTATCCTGTCAAGTGCACGATGTATTCGACCATGTTGCCTTCAGTACTCAATGAATATCAAGTCGTTATCTTTACGTTCAAAGCAGTCATACTAGGCGTCAACATTAACATATCATCATTACAGCCCTCAACGCCAACCCATGGTATCTAAGGTATCCCGAATATTGCCGCCAACCATAACATAAAGCATGACAAAAGCACAGAAGCCAAAGCAAGATAGACTTAGGCAATAGCCTGCTCCATCTCAGCAATGTATAGCTTAATATGTGCCTCCATCTTGCGGTACTCTTCATGTGCACTATGAACCTCATTCTCAATGTTCTCCTTCAGGTCAAGCATCTATGCGCATGTTAGCAACCAGTTACTCGTAGACAACGTTGCGGGACAGCTTACCTTCTTCTCGGTCTGCTCGATTCTGACACGCCGAACCTCCATCTCCTTGCCCTTCTCAGTCTGCTCCTCAGTGAGCTGCTTGTGCACTGCCCGGAGTTCATGCATCTTCTCCTTCGCCTCCCTCGCCTTCTGGTTGCTCTGCTCGCGGAGTTTCTCTGTCCTCTCTGTCCATTTGCTCAACTGACGTTTCAGCATAGTCTCGGTGCGCTCGACTTCACGCGCGTTGTTGCCGCGCTCAGAGAGAGCATCACGCTGCTTTGCATTGCGTGCTAGCTCTTCCTCTTCCTTGGCCAGCTCTGCAGCGATCTCATCGAGGATCTTTATGCACGATGCAACATCTGTTGAGACGACTGAGAATGAATCCGTTGAGGTCTGCAGGGCTCGTGCTCTTCGGTCCAATGCATCGATGTGTGATTTATCGTTGTTGAGAATTTCACGCAGCTCGGCCAAGTTCTCCTGAAGATCTGAGGCGCTCTGGAGCACATAAGGTCGCAGCTTTGTGCTTTCCTGTTTCAAGGTAACCTTTTCGTGGGTCTTTTGTTCCAACACTGCAGTGAGCTCGCCCTTCTTCTGTTTGGCCTCTTCCAGCCGTGCGGCAACCCTTTCCTGGTTCCGTCGAAGCTCTAGCAGTCTCTTCTTGAGCTCCTCGTTCCTCATCGTCTTTTCTCGGACCTGCGCCTCCATTGCTTTGCGGTTGTGTTTCATATCCTCCAGTCGACCCTCGTTCTCCTGGTTCTCGGCATAGAGCGTCTCGATGCGTGTCTTTGTCGACTCTGCCTTGTTATAGTACTGGTCGATAACAGCCGTTTGCGACTCGCGGAATCGAACAAAATTGATTAGGTAGCTGAAGATCTTGACGAGGCGATCATATGTCGGCTTATACAAATCGTTGAAGCTGAAATCGGTGATGCCGCACTCAAACAACAGCCTGCGCAGCGACACATAAAAGCCCATCAGGTTACGAGTGTCCGGAGGGATGACATCCGAGTACTCTCCCACAATATCCTCGGCGGCGGCTCTCATGGCCGGCTCAACAGTCTCACGCGTCGCATTGAGGAGGAGTTCGGCGAACCACTCAAAGATTTGCTGAACATGTGCTGCATTCGGCTTCTGAAGATCTGCGACAGTGAAGTTGATGCCGATGTCGGTGATGCAGCCGACGATTTCGCGGTCAGGGAGTCGCATAAAAGCATCTGCTTCTTCCTCCTTTTTTCGAGTCCGCGATTGCTGCTGCGAGGTTGGAATAATGCTCATTCGCGGATTGTACGCCATGGTTGCGGTTTGTGCTTTGTCTTGTCAAAATCGTATTCTCTCTTTTGACTGCGCTTTGGCTTGATTAGTTAGTTTGTCGCGATCACTGGAAAGCATAAACACCATGTACGTGTTGCCGTGGAAACATGGAGAAGTGATATATCACGTGATGACCCATCGCAGCCCAACTGTCAGTCGTGTCAGTGCCAACTAATAATTGTTTCAGTAAATAGAGATTTGTGCAGATCTTAAACAGTGGCTTCAGACAGATACGATGTATGTCTTTGATAAACGATGTCTTTGCTATTGGTTATGTTTAATTTCGTTCCTAATTATGGCAAGTTTTATCTCCAAATCCTGTGACTGATTTCGATCGATATCTGACCACCATGACTGATGACTCAGGAGACACTCGATGGATGCCATGCTGAGGTTCTGATACTATGACTATGAACGATGACTCTGAGCTTCGTGCCATAATCTGATCTCGAAATAACACTTTCGAAACCCAAAGAATGCTGCAAGAAGAAGCACTGACATGTTCCACATAACTGCTATCAGTGACGTTCGCTCGTATCACTAAATATAGTCCAGATGGCCACCAGCATATCATTGGCGAGAATCGACTGGTGATCCTTGACTATTCCGCACTTGTTAGTCTCACTTGCAGCCGTCAACTCGTCTCTGTGCATTTGCAACCTGCGAATTAATCACTCAACTCGCGTGGCTTGGTAATGCAGCAGATGCAAACACAGTGAAGCAAATTGCCGTGACATCTAGTCTCTGCGGCACGCAGTGAACAGTCGCTCAGTATGGTTAATACTACCTCATACAGCGACTCACTGAAATAAACCCAACTTGGGTCGCCAGCCGTTGGTCGAAACTCTTCCGAGTGAATGTGTTTGTAAGCCAGCCCCTCAAAAGTCTTCGTCCCACGTTGCCAGCTCCAACCACAACTTCTGCGTACTGTACAATATCTCATCCACGTGGCGGTACGCCAGCACGCCCCAGGACGTTTCATTGCTTTTGATCAATCAAGGTGGCGCCCCTAAACGAAACCGCCATCCTCTTACTCTAGCCTGTCTGCTTGTTCAAGGGGGTTTAAGAAAGCCCGAAGTCTGAGCAAAAAAGCACAAGCTTTTTGGTATGTTGAAACATGAGATCGGTTGGCTCAAAGCCTAGTCCCCAGAACCAATACTCCCCAATGAAACAAGGCTCAGGGGCATCGAAACGCTGGGACAAATCTGCCCCGATCGGCTCTGACAAAGGAGCAAACCTAATCTTCGCTTCTACCGAAGAGATCAAACTTGTCCGTACTGGTTCAAGAACTGATTGACTCGCTGGCATTGACCGCATATAGTCCTTGGCTCGGAAATTGGCCAGAAACCTATTGGAATAGGCAACGGGAAGCGACATATATCTTGTTGTGCGACACAAACATCCCCCGGCTATTGGCCACGACCAAAAAGAAGCCTTCAGAAATCCTCTTCATGCATGACTTGACATGCATGGTGCCTTGCGGAAACCACCTTTCTTAGGCAAGGAAACCCCGAGTAACTTGCTAAGGTTACGGAGGGATGGGCCGCCCTTTGTTTCCGTGGCGGGCGCCGGGAGCGCTAAGATTCACCACTGTTAGACAAGGATCCCATTCTCTACTGCATGATTGAGAGTGTCGTTGACATTGCGAGAGGGGACTGTTGGAGTGTTGCAAGCTTGAAAGACGATCTCTCGGTGATCATCTTGTGGTTTCTCAGCCGTTAGGATGCGATGCAGACATGGCACACGATTCAGGATCAGCGACCCGACTGTAAATTCATTGGCCAATCTGAAGTTCGGGTGAAGTCAAAAAGAACCCTCTGGTCCCTGATTTGCAACGTTCATCAGGCCCAAGCTCCACGTTGCAACGGTCGTGCTGCGGGAGTGTTATAGCACAGTCTACGTACCAAGGCATGTTCCGCAATAGACTGGGCAAACTTGCCGACCATGCCACGGTGATGTATGACAAGTTCATTGTGTGACGTCGAATATGTAACTTCAACTCTCATCAAGGCCAAGCTGAACCGGCCTGACCTGTCTGTTTGTGTGATTGAAAGAAATCCTGAAATGCAATTGATCGACATAGAGCTTTAATTCGGTAATTGTTGACCTAAACCGCTCGTGTAATCATGACGCTCATTTCCATGTCGAGGTTGGATCGACGGTAGGAGGAGACGAAAACTTGGTTCGGAAATAACCCTACCCATGCTTGCCATGTTCTTGATAGAAGTCAAGGATTGCAAATGATGCCCCCGGGGACTCGAAGATTGAATGAAAGAAAGAAGCAGAAAGATCCCAGTGATCAAAATAGGTACGGTAAATGACCGTATTTGTTACATACCCTGCCATGGATGTCCCAAAAAAAAAAAAAAAAAAGCTGGCCAACTCTGACCAAGTGGCAGAAGTTGAGGCGTAATCAATCAATCAATCAATCAACCTTAGTACCTGATAGCCTTGCGGCTTCTTTAAGCTCCTGGTGATAGACAGGGGATATATCGATCATCACATTCCAAAAGCCCGTACAAGATCTAACGGCCAACAACAAGCAAGGTGCTAAGATTCCGTCAGCACTTTCTAAGCATCGGCTGGCGGATACGAAGGCCCCGAAGGCAACGAGAAATCAAGTGTCGGGGTTTAAGAGAAGCGACTTCGTACTTTGAAAAGATAATACGAAGAAACACGCAGGGACGGCGTAGACGGGACAGGCGCAAGGACCCATGCGAGGTACATGCCTTAGGTATCGGTACCTGGAAAACGGACGAGAGAGGCTTGGCAAAAAGGCTCAGGTACATACAGGATACCTGATGTCGTCTGCCAACCCAGCCTAACCTCTCCAACGTGCTACCAGTACGCACAGCAAATCAACTCGCAGCTACAGCACTGGGCTAGTTAAGGTTAGTAGTTTCGAAACATTGCTTTGTCCAAGTCAAGCGCTCAAGCGCCCAAGCTGAAGGGGGCGGAAGAGGGAGGGAGCAAGCACTGTCGTCCCTCGAGACTCTCATGCGCCGGACGGTTGTGAGACATCCATGACTGAAAGGCTGCAGTAGTCACCTAATAGCAAGGGGCGGGGGATTTTGGCGCGACAGCCTCGATCGCATGGCGGCGAACGAGATCTTCGGGCAGGGCGAAACGATGTCCTCTGTGGCCTGTCCAGGGGAAGAAAGAAAACTCAGGACCTTAGTCCTAAATGACAAAAAGACTTAGGTAAACAGGCAGCTAAAGTTTAGGATGCCTTTTGCTGAGTTTATTTTGACACTCTATATCGAGGTCTGGTGTTTTCTTGCTCCCCGAGGCCTTAGCACCCAACCCAATATCTGTTGACAGTCTAGACAGTGCAGTACCGCACTCGATCGTGTGGCGGGTGTCGTGAACCACGAGACCAGCTATCGCGATTCATCACGGCCGCGGGAGGAGAAAGAAGCCGAAGAGAATAAGCGACGAGAACGAGAGTTTCTGGCATGTGCCGATGGCTTCTTGGCCCATGGGTACCGTTCAATGATGTCCCGCGACGAGACGGAAAAGGCGTTTGACTCGATCTTGTCAATGGGAGGGAACTTTCCAAAGTTGAGCCAAGTTAATTTGTGGCTGCAACGGCGACGACAAGTGTGGCGAACTGTTGCGTTGTAGAAGATCACAGACGAAAGAGGAGCTGAGCACCGAGAAAGTGTCCCCGTGGCATACTGAATTATAGAGTAGGAGTGACGGCAAAGCCATCAACTCGTGGTGATACACACCCTCTCGTTACTGAGATTGGCCAATCTAAGGAAGCGGTCATTGCAAAAGGGCACGAACTTGACCTCATGCATTGGTTGAGGTGCCCTGTGGTAAGATGAGATTCGACATCTAATGTCCAAGCCAATGCCAACGCCAATGCGAGGAGAGGACATACACGGAGCTATACCGACGATCATCGACGGCTCCTAGCGGAGTGAAGATCCGGAGGGCCCATCTCTGCTCCATCTTCAGCTGTGATGATTGCCAAGTATCAAAGTTCGAATGGAGTTGTGTTATTTGGTCAGTAACTATCTTGTAATCCCTGACGTAGACACGAACATCATACTGAGCCCGTGACACAAAGACAGCAGCGTCCATGCTGTTTGTTTCATGCAATTCCTTCAAAAGCGGCCAAAATAGCATCCGCTACGCCTTTCAGAGTTAATCTAGCGGCTGCTGAGTGTTAGTCGACAGCCAAGACCGCCCAGCCTCTGCTTGGAACACAAGTACCGACAGGGGCAGTGATGAGAAGAATTTAGAACATGATTGTAGGAATGCGAGAGCACAAGTCGGACCGCCTAAGCATTTGCCATGAATCAGTTGTTATCATCAGCTGCTGTGGTATCTGTAGACGCTTTATTAGAGAGATAAGTCCTAAAGTTGGCTCCCTCTTGCCACGAATCGTAACTGGTACCAGCACTCCCGAATTTTACATCATCTTCATGCCATTGGCAATTCACTCTGGTGATGGTTTGCTTATTACTGAGGTTCTGCCACATGAAAACAAAACAAACCTGATCAATCATCAATACTGTACGGAGCTTTCCTCGCTAGATCTTCTGCCCCTCTCAGTTTGGACGAGTCAGCTTGACCTCTCTTGTTCAATCGATGACCACCATCTGCTCAAAACACTTTGACTTGCATATAACTATACACGATTCATTTGATCCGGGCTATCCACTAGGTCACGAGGACTTGGAGCGGATTGCTGCTTAAACATTGATGTGCATACTCTACATATCTTATTGAATTGGATACTTAGGTATCTTACGTACCTCTTCACCTTTCCTTTCGCTTGCTCTATCCGAGTTCCCTTGCTCCATTTCTACCTAGTTTCACCGAGTATTGCGGTGTTGACCGTCTGGTCTCGTCGGATGCTTTTTGCTCTACCCGTTCAATTACGAGGCTGCCCCGCCGCCTAACCCCCAGCACTTAACCAACGCCGACAACAGCAGCAACTCAGCGGCCCCTCCAGCGGGTTGAGCGCCACCTCATCAGCAGCCTAAGTGTGCCCCTCGACGCCCTGGAAGTCCCCGCCAGCAAGTACTGGTACTGGGCATTGCTTATTGAGGAGTACCTACAACCACTAGCAAATCTTGTACCGCTACCTCGTGAGACCTTTTTCACAGTGATCCACTCCACTTCCATTTGCTCTAAAAGGCCCCGTTGAAAAGGGCTCCAGAGAGGCGGGACCCTTGCCACGTCGACCAGGGGGTAAGGTATCTGGGGGCTTTTGGTGTCCTTCTGATGCGCTAAGGTCTAAAAAAAAAAGGAGGTACGTACCTGGTACACGCTGAAGCCCTTAACTCCCGTTAGCACTTTCCATGTCGCAAGGGACCAGACCAAAAGCAAAGCACAATTCAGTGATTGTGGGCCTCTCCCGCCCTTCCCTGTCTGTCTCTGCTTCCGCCGAAGCCTGACGTCGATTTTCCCACTCAACCTGCAGCATCTCGTTGGCCACAGCTGGGAAGCTACGTCCAAGTCATTGGCTTGTCCCATTGACCCATTCCTTCCCTTCCTTCCCTGTCCTGCCGGCCCCCGGTGCCCTGAAAAATTGGTCTTTCTTTCCAACACCCATGATCCCCCCCCGGAGTCCGCACACACCCAACACCTGCCGTTCCTTGCACTTACCTTAATTACCTAGCACCTGCTGCTTCCTCAATACTCTTTACCACCACACACGTTTCGCCACGCACCAAACACCTACGACAACCACGACCTCGCTCGCGTACTTGCATTCTTTTACATCCACATACATACACAATCACCGCTTATTTTGACTGTCACCGCAGTAGCTGTACTTGCCTTGCAATACTTTAGTACTTACAACCTACGCGCCCTCTTTGATCCTACATCGTTTTGTTGCGGCCATCGAGCCCACCAGCGCAGCGAGTTGTTCGACACGACCCTGCAGCTCTCACTCGCTTCTCCTGATGACCAGCTTGGTACGAACGTTTTGACGACTCCACGATGCCCTCGCATACCCGATATAATCTAGACGATTTCGACTGTACATCGGCGACGATATTGGTTGCTCATTATTAGCTTCAGCGTTTGGTGACGAATTAAGAACCATGGCCCTTTGGCCATTCCGGCGCCGGAGTAGCCGCAAGCGCTCCCGCAGCGGCGCTGCTTTCTCAGATGCAGAGGGCGCGCCGATGCCTCACAACGAGGGACCCAAACTTGGTTTGAAGAAACGACGTACCGAACCGCCCAGACTTCAGGGAGCCGGTCGAACCTATAGTTTCTCTCCGGGACGCCAGGATGACATTCGCAGCGACCGAGACCGCGCTGGCTCGCCAGTCCGTGAACGAACAGGCCGAACAAGAACTACTGGTAACCTTGAAGAACGTCCCGAACTATGGGATCGCACACCCACGCTTCGTCCGACCCACCAAGCAACAAGAAAGCAGAGAAGTAAGAGGAGGAAAGAAGAACGCAGCAGAGAAGCCGAGATCAAAGCGATGAGTAGTTTTGCTCCAGTCCGGCCTGCTACGGAACAATGGAATTCAGGCCGGCCTATGAAGAAAGATTCCAAAAGATCAAAAACCGGGGGATTTGGAAGGCATCGAGCTGGTCGCAACTCGGATGTTTCACTTCCAGTACCCGGATCAATACACTCCAGTCTTTCGTCCGACTCGGAGTTTGGCTCGTATAGAGTCTCTGCTCTTGCAGCTCTTGCACCTCGACCTACCCTTCGTTATACCCCGAACGCCCGATGGACGACTCCCCATGTGCCTACACCCCATCGGTCCGGATCACTAAGGAGGAAGCTTCTCGAGCAGGAGCCGATTCCGGAAGAGACGATGAGATCGCATAGGCGCATCGATTCCCTTGCTGACGACCTCGACGCCCGCGATCTTAGGGAACTCATGGAAATAGATAATCGACGACGAGAGCTGAAAAAGCAGAAGGAGAGACAAAGGATGGAGCGACGAATTTTACAGAGGGCAGAGAAGCAACAAGCGGAGCAAATACAGGCTAGGAACACAGGCACCCCTCCCCCAGAGAATCTTGAGAGAGGTGTCATGGGCCGTGAACTTGTAGGGTTGGGGATCGACCCTGCTTCCGCTGTTGTCACTGAAACGAAGCCTGAAGATCCAGAGCCCATGGATATCACTGAAGACGAAAGGGAAATCGAGTCTCCAAAGAAGGTTGAGGAGGTCTTTCATCGCACAGACACAGCCGCCTCCGAGCAGCCAACACCTATGGAAGAGATCATTACAAAGGATACCTCATCTATGCGTCAGCCCTCTGAAGACATGGGAAGTGTTTCTCCTGGGACAAAATTTTCGGATCTTTTGAGATCGGCTAAGTCGCGATCCAGGTCGACGATTCGATCTGATCGAGATAGGATGGTTTCTCCGCCGCCGGAGACCATCAACGAGGAGGATGTTCATATGCCTAGACAAAACTCTCATGATTCTGATGGCAGCAAGAATGGGTTTGCTTCTATTAAGGCATTTCTGCGAATTGGAAGCAAACGGCAACGACGTGAAGGACCATCGTCCTTTGCCAATACCTCTCGAGAGGAAATGCAGGCAGCCGCAGCTCAGTCAAGAGCACAGGCGCAAGCCTACGCCCTCGCCAAGCTCGAGGGTGAGGACTCGCCCAACTCTTCAAGTGGTAACTATCTATCCCGTAAACCAAGCACTGGCGCTCCGAAGAGGACGCGTTCTCGGTTCCGGGAGGACTTACCTGAGTTGCCTCTCTCACCGCCAGCCTCACGCGTTCAATCGCCGGAAGCGGAGCCTCCCATGCCCATCCTCACCGAACAAAAGATCCGTGAAATGGAGGAATTGAGGTCCTTGGGCGTGCGCTACGACACACCAACATCAGGCCACCGATCCGCCGAGGCCATGCGCCGCACGCCGTCGACAGTAGAGCGCGCATATGTTTCACCATCCCCAGAAGCTGGCATGTCTATGTCACTCGCCTCGATTGACTCCGAAGGTTCCTGGCTTTCCGGTAATGCCAGTGGCCGTCGAGCTGCTATACGAGATAGCATTCGAAGGGCCAATCAGCGTGAGCAAAACGACGCCCACACGGATTCCCCAACGAACAGCACAGAAGAAAACTTGGAGATCGTTGAGGATGAATATTTAACAAAGCTCACTCCCCGAAGAAACTCGAACCCTGAATTCATGGGTCGTCGTTCCGGTGAAGGACGTCCCAGTAGCGATGAGGAAGAGTTTGCTAACGACGGAGAGATGAAATGGGGCGCTGTTGGTTCTCAGCCCCAAGTTGTGCATAGGTTCACCATGAAGAGCCACGAGGGACTCTTGGAGCTTGAATCTGAGGATGAAGAGAGCCCAACATCACCCGTGTCTCCATCGCAAGAGCTTGCCAATGTTCAGAGCGCTAGAAGCGTCAACCTGGGCAAAGGTCACGTTCGCAATTTTAGCGCTGGGAGTGCTAAACTACTTGATCTCACTCCCCGGCCATCCGTTGATGCCACAGGGAATTCAGAGAGGCGACGAAGTCACGTCCAACCAGCCATGTGAATGCTAAATTAATCTTGATCGTTCAGAAGAAGAGTCTCGCAACTTAACGAATGTCGGCCAGACGACACCCTTCACTCCTTTTATTTCCTTACCGTCTCAACTAACCTAAGTCACTCATTTCACATTTCCTTATCACTATTATTTTCATCCATAACGGACAGTCGACCAAAAGAAAAAGAGGAAAACAAGAAAATTAGCGAAGACTCTTCTTATGACGACTCAACAAGCTTGAAACAGCTTATCACATGGATGGTACTAGGAACCGACTTGCTCCTGATGTATGACACGACCTTGATGACTACGGCGCATTCCAAGTTCACTGCTAGGATTTCTTTTCTCGACTACATATACCGCACCTTTTGATACCCCGCGTCGACCGCCAATTACAGAGTGCTGGGAGACTCGACGCGTTTGATTTACCAACTATTGGTGAGGGAGCTAGTCTCCTTGGCCGGTCCCTCTTCGTGCCCATTGGGCGCTGTCATTCCTTGGGAAGCCGGCGTGGTTTTCCTTATCTTGTCTGTGAGATGAGGGGAGCATTTTGTTTTCTACTAGCCGGGGTTTATGGGAGGCGGGAAAAACGGGTTTGATTTGAGCAACTGGGATTTGCTTTTGCACTTGGGCGTCCAGAAACATAAACTGGAAGCCAGAGATCGAGCTTGGCGCGAGAGTGGTTGATTGCATGAAACAATAGATCTTGCGATGCGATAGCGCAATGAACATCAATGGGAAATGGGGGTGGACAGGGTCATCGGACGATGGACATGTGTCTGTCCACCTCAGAGGAGGAACATGTAAATGTTTGTAAGCTGATAGGTTAATTGACCAGATCGAACAATATCCTGAGATTAAGAGGTGTTTCACCGCATGTCAAGTGATGGTCATATTAAGATTAGGTCTGATCCACAGCCCTAGGTGCATGAAATCAGTTATGTCCGTGGTCTCGGCAGTTGAAGCAGTAATTAATTGAAAGATAATCGTGGTAGATCTCGGGAACTAGCTTAGCTGCTGCGAGTGTGGAAATTATAATGTCATGCGTACAGCACAATTAGGGGTGGCACATCCACAAGTGTGAGGTGATTTGGTCGTGGCTCAAGTAGGTGAAGACTGCATAAGGAATGAGTTACTGAAGTCTGTAGAGTACTGAATATAGATTCTTTGATTTGTCTTATGTGGATGTAACTTGATAAGAACTTGAGGTGTCGTTGAACATGGGCTCTTGAGAGCTTTCAAAGCTGAGGCAACTGTTCATGCCATGAGGCTACCACGTCAATGGTCTATATGCAATAATCCTCGATCAACATATTATACATCGTCAAACCGTAGAATCGACCCTTAAACATTATCATGAAACTTTTGTGTTTCTATCATGAAACGTCCAAGACCACCTCAGTCATGAACTTTGTGTCATCATAACATGATTGGCCAATCAGCCAAGTCATCATACTCCACCCAATGAAGAGCCATCAGAGCTAACAATTAGAAATCCAGACCTCTCATCTCATACTACTCCAAGTTTACAACTCATATAAACGACAGATTTTATAGGACCTATACAATGGCCTCCTCCTTCCGTCTTATGCGACCTGTCGCTCAGGCTGCTCGATCTGGCGCTGTGGCTTTCGCTGCCCGGCCATTCCATAGCACAGCAGCTCGATTCGCTGTGCAGGATATCAAGACGTGAGTTTAAGAGCAACCATGAAGGTTCTGGAAATAGCCTTTTACTAACTTGGTCGGATAGAACGAAAGAGTTTAAGGACCTTGTATCTACAACAGACAAGGCTGTTCTTATCGACTGCTTCGCTACATGGTGCGGTCCCTGCAAGGCCATCTCTCCCATCCTCAACAAGTAAGTGCCTCAGAAGATACATTGCCATTGCAGACGGGCAATTAGTAATATAAACCTAGGCTCTCGGAAGAGAAGGCTCTTTCAGATAACATCCAATTCGTCAAGTTTGATGTCGATGAGCTCCCCGACCTGACCGCTGAGCTCGGCGTCCGCGCTATGCCAACTTTCTTCGTCTTCAAGAACGGAAGCAAGGTCGATGAGTTGGTCGGTGCTAACCCCCAGGCCCTTCAGTCGATGCTGGCCAAGCATGCTGCATAAATGGTGTAAATGGTGTAAATCTTGTGACATCTCATATCACTTAGTTGGACTGTTAAGGAAGATCATGGTAATAGACTTAACCTGTTTACATTGCCGAAGAAGGCAAAAAAAAAAAAAAAGAACTGTGTATTATTAGCATAGTTAGACTTGTACACTGGGTTATTGATGCCTGTCTGGTATCATAATATCCATGCATCATTCTGAAGAATTGGTTGAGCTTGTGAGGCTATATTGATCGGCAGTCAACTACACCACACCTCTATGATTTCGGCTAGAAATGGTTCAAATGCCATGGGCCAGTTAGTCAAGTTCTCTCGCGGCCTTCTATTTCCAGTATGGACTGTCACGGAGGTGGAAGGCCGTCGTATGCATATGACCATTCGGCGAGTGTCATTTACGCCCAAGAAGTGTTTGACAGGTCGGCAATAACTTCCAAAAGAAATCGATTGGCTGATCAATATGCAATTCAGACGATTATGACAGGCTTATCTTGAACGTTGCTTCTTATGCTACTACATATCATGATAGAGCCGATCCCGGTTTCGGCGGCCCCGCGTTGATGAACCAATCACAAGAGTCAATCACCCGGTTTAGAGATCGGGGCTTCAACTGGGAACCGATGAGACGGCGTATAAGTTGATGTGACAACCTCTGCTCTATAGCCTAGTCTTCAGTTCGATCTAGTCCTTTTCCATTTCGAGAAAATTCATAGCAGATACCCAATCATCAAGCAAAACGTGACATATCAAAATGGCGAACACAATTGTCGTCGTTGGGTGAGCCTTGGTAGGACAAGCTGACTATTCTGAACGAAGCTGATCCATGAAAGTGCTGGTGTTTCTGGCTTGACGTCCGCCTACCTTCTGTCCAAGAACAAGGGCAACAAGATCACTGTCGTGGGCAAGCATATGCCCGGTGACTATGATATTGAATATGCCTCGCCATTTGCTGGTGCCAACGTCTGCCCGTATGTGATCTGGCCCATCTTGTACCGTATCATCCTACTCACGATTTCCAGCATGGCCACACGAGAAAGCAGCAGATGGGAACGTCGAACATGGGTAGAGTTCAAGAAGCTGTGCGAACAAGTCCCCGAAGCGGGCATTCACTTCCAGAGTGCGTCACCATATTTGCCCTCAAGAAAAACAACAGGCTGATATCTAGCAGAGTGCCACATTCAAAGACGAAAGAAGGACGCAGAAGCAGCAAAGAATCAAACATTCCCTGATGCACTCTTTATGGAAGAGCCCTGGTATAAGGAGATCTTTGAGGATTTCCGAGAACAGAACCCTGATGAGGTCACTCGCGGTTACGACTCAGGCTGCGAATTCACCTCGGTCTGCATCAACACCGCTATTTACCTTCCCTGGCTTGTCGGTCAATGTCTCAAAAATGGCGTGGTCTTCAAGAGAGGTATCCTGACCGACATCAGCGAGGCCAAGAAACTGAGCCACACGGGCAACGTTCCCAACATCATCGTCAACGCGACAGGCCTAGGCTCCTTGAAGCTGGGCGGTGTCAAGGATGAGACTATGGCGCCTGCACGCGGACAGATTGTGCTGGTGCGCAACGAGAGCACACCCATGCTTATCACATCTGGAGTTGAGGACGGTGGTGCCGATGTCATGTACCTCATGCAGCGAGCAGCTGGTGGTGGCACAATCTTGGGTGGAACTTACGATATCGGCAACTGGGAGTCTCAACCAGACCCCAACATCGCCCAGCGTATCATGCAGCGCATCGTTGAGGCACGCCCTGAGGTCGCTGATGGGAAGGGCGTCAAGGGACTGAGTGTGATTCGACACGCTGTGGGACTGCGCCCTTGGAGACGAGACGGGCTTCGACTCGAGGAGGAAAAGTTGGACGAGGACACATGGATCGTGCACAACTATGGCCACTCTGGCTGGGGATATCAAGGCTCATATGGTTGTGCTGAGGGTGTAGTTGAGATTGTGGACAAGGTTGGCAAAGCTGCCAAGTCCAAGCTGTAGATTGGCCAAGCGTTTATCAATTAATATGTGAATACCAACCTTACTTAATTCATTCATTCTTATGATGGCCCTCGGCTTAAGAAGGATTGAAGCTGGGGAGTAACTACGGAGTAGAGTATACGAGAATATGCACATCGCGGGGCCCCGCATTTCCCACACGTAGCTCTCTATCCAAGCTCCAAGCTCTTGAACCCCTGTTTTGACTTGACGAAGCTTTCCCTTCCTCCTTTCACAAGCCAGCGCATTCTCCATTTTCAAAATGCCAGAATCTGCTTCTGGCACCCTGAGTCAGGGCGTGCGCTTCCTAAGAAACGTCCTCAATGGCCGCCATGCGCTCTCCAAGCTCATCCCCATCGCGCTCTGGCTGGTCGACGCGCTTGGCTGTGGCTTGATCATATGGAAGATCCCATGTGCGTGGCGTCTAATTGTCAAAAGCCCCATGATGAAGCTAATCTTGTGAAACAGATACCGAGATCGACTGGGTTGCGTACATGCAGCAGATTTCGCAGTTTGTATCGGGCGAGAGAGACTATACCAAGATGGTGGGCGATACTGGTCCCCTGGTGTATCCAGCGGCGCATGTCTACACTTACACGGGACTATACTATATCACGGACAAGGGCACGAATATTCTTCTGGCGCAGCAAATATTTGCTGCGCTGTATATGGCTACGTTGGCAGTGGTGATGCTCTGCTATTGGAATGCCAAAGTCAGTAACATCCATCCCAAAATAGTTGTTGTGTTGGTTTGCTAACAATTCTAGGTACCTCCGTACATGTTCATCTTCTTAATCGCCTCTAAACGACTACATAGCCTCTTCGTCCTACGATGTTTCAACGACTGCTTCGCCGTGTTCTTCCTATGGCTCACCATCTTCCTTTTCCAACGCCGACAATGGACCGTTGGAAGTCTAGTGTATTCCTGGGGTCTTGGAATCAAGATGTCGCTGCTTCTAGTTCTACCCGCTATTGGCGTCATCCTTTTTCTGGGTAGAGGGTTATGGCCTAGCCTTCGTATCGCGTGGCTCATGGCACAGATCCAATTCGCCATTGGAATCCCTTTTATCACCAATAACCCTCGTGGGTATGCAGCTCGGGCCTTTGAACTGTCACGGCAGTTTCAGTTCAAGTGGACGGTCAATTGGCGTATGTTGGGCGAAGAAGTTTTCCTCAGCAAATATTTTGCTATATCTCTTCTGGTCTGCCACGTTCTAGTGCTCCTGATCTTCATCTCCAAGAGATGGATCCAACCAACTGGACGATCGCTCTACGACCTGATTCCCTCAATGTTGCGACTCAAGTCTCCGTTTACCGTGCAGGAACAGCTTCGCATCTCCCACTACGTCACCCCTGAGTACATCATGACTACGATGCTCACCGCCAACCTCGTTGGTCTGCTGTTCGCTCGGTCACTGCACTACCAATTCTATGCCTATCTCGCCTGGGCAACTCCCTATCTCCTCTGGCGAGCCACCGAAGACCCCGTCATCGTGACAATTATCTGGGCCGCCCAGGAATGGGCTTGGAACGTGTATCCAAGCACCGACCTCAGCTCTACCATCGCCGTGAACACAATGCTGGCGACAGTTGTGTTGGTGTATATGGGAACAGCCAGACTTGCCGTCCCTGTTCCCGCTGCCAGAGTCGGGAACGTTGATGATAAGAACAAATAGATCTGGATCTAGAAGTGCATTTTTTCGTCACTCATCTTCGGAGTCACTGGGTGGCATTTTCCCGACATTGGATTCGTCCTCGGAGTCACTCAGGTCGTATGTGTTTTTGACGAATTCTTTGGGCCTGCGATAGATTTGATTAGCCTAGCCCATTTCAGATGAATAGATACCACAAAACTCACCAATATGGCTGTTTGCGCCAGGCCTTCTCATCACGGACGACGTTGACGATTTCTCCCTCTGCTCGCGTTTCCTCTTTGCCGTCTTCGTATCGTTCAGCCAAAACAAAACCGCCGCGCTTGATCCAAATGGTGTTTCGAAATCGCTGGGCCAGTTCCAGTACAAGTGATTTGCCGTTTGGAAGCTCACAGGTGTACAGGTTGTTTCCTTCAGGCTTGACAACGCGGACGAGAGACTGGTTGGGCTCGAGAGCGTCGGGGGTTGTTAGGGCAGCCTCTGCGGCCGCCAGGACATTTCGCTTTGGACGTCCCATTGTCAAGTTCTATGTCGATTGCTATTTCATAAAAGTTTGTCTTGGAATTTTCTAGACATAAAGAATATGGAGGGGTTGCTTGGAGGGGCAGATACCGATAGAACGATATACCTTGATAGACAGAACAGCTCCAAGTATTACTCTATCCATAATGGCTTGTTAGAGGGAGCGGACTTGCTCAATCCGGATTATCCGGTCCAACCCTGGAGCAAGAAAACTCAGGGCATTTAGAACAGGATGATAAAATAAATTTGGCTCAAAGTCCTTTTAATTTCAGGCGCCGTTACTTGAATATTTTCGTCGCTTCGGGTCATGATCCTACCTTGCCTCCCCTCGCTTATTCCCATCATGATTCTCGTGAAATTACCATATCGGGCTATAAATTGTACTTCCGGTCGTACGGATATCGTGATTGTATCTATTTTAAGTATCATATTGCTTGGCTGCTAGTGGTGGGTTGCTGGGTTCGCTGCCAAAAGTGGTATTGCAACCAACCTCATTATCATGAAGTTGAGTGGCCAGTAACATAACAGTTGATATGGATGATGGACATGTTGTCAGTGCCTCATGATTGTAAGCGTGGACTGTTTGAGAACCACGTATGCCGAAGTCTTATCTTTATGCAAAGGATACCTTGATTACAACAAGATCACTTGGGATCATATACTCCCCATGATACACCTGGGTAAATAATTCGGTGCAATTCACAATGAGTCCGTGCTTAATAAACCGCATCGTATGGTATTGTCGAAGTGGACTCGGCTTGATTACCCTCTTGGCCATCCCTCCTAGCATATCAGGGTCCCGAAAACTACCAAATAGAGGCATTCCACTCTCTAGGATAACCCGTGGGGATACCAAGATCTGAGTGACCGGGTGACCGGGTGACTCAGGTTGGCTTTGCAGAGATTCATGATAATTTGATATAGAACCGAGTAACTAAGACTGCATGCTTATAGCCATAGACAGGCTTAAGCACACTTATCCCTCGGAACTCCTTACACAATGTGATCGAATCTTCTCCTACCTACCCATTAATATACATCGAGTCACTAGTTCTTGGTGACCTGGTACTCATACACCATGGAGACTTCAATGCTTTCAGGTCTCTCAGTAGTTCAGCCAGTACCTACAAAGCCGGCAAAACAAGATATGTCTCGTTTATTACCAGCCCAGCCAATGACCACCTCGACAACCAATATCGGTTCAGCCCAGAGAGAATCTTCTGACCTCGAGATACTGCCTGTCCGAGGTGATCCAAAAGCAGACAATGCATCTTCCAACCATGTCGATGACTTAGAAATGAGTCAACCTGATCGTCCAGATTCAAATACAGAGACTGCCGAAGTTGCTCCAACTATCTGGGACCCTTTCATGAACCGCTTTAGACTCCTCTCGACCTGTCTATCCCAGATAAATAATGCTCTTAGCGATGGTGCTACTGGTGCATTGATCCCCTATATGGAGAAGTATGCCGATAATCTTTCACCTGAACTACATAGGCTAATATGTTTAGGTATTATGGCATTGGATATGCCACTGTGTCTCTCATATTTGTCGGCAAAGCCATTGGATTCATTGCCGCCGCCGTATTCATCGATATCCTTAGAGCGAAACTCGGTCGAGCCAAACTTCTTGGTCTCGGTCAAGCCCTTGTCACTCTGGCATACATCCCCATCATCTGCGGAGCCCCTTTCATCGTCGTTGTTCTATCGTTCTTCTTTATCG
Organism: Fusarium sacchari; assembly: GCA_017165645.1. Lineage (NCBI taxonomy): Eukaryota > Fungi > Ascomycota > Sordariomycetes > Hypocreales > Nectriaceae > Fusarium > Fusarium sacchari. The sequence continues at coordinate 1,502,138 of JADANP010000007.1, forward strand.
GCTTCAGCATCTCGATAAATGTGGCCATCGGGAACCTCTTCTGTGGTGGTCTCCAGAACGGAACGTTCATGCTGGGTGTACAGCACGGGACGTACGGAATAGGGGCAACCATCGGTCCTCTGGTTGCGACCGCGCTCGTGACAGCCGCAAACACCGTGTGGAATAAATACTATATAATAACCTGTGTGCTCGGAGCTTTAACCGTCGCGTTAGGAATGTGGTCGTTTTGGAGATACGAGCAGGAGTTGAGTCCCGCGGCCCGCCAGAGAGAGACGGCTCAAGTTGGAGACTCCATGTCGAACAGCATCTTTCTTACTATGAACCTACGCATCGTATTCCTCGGTTCACTCTTCATCTTTGCCTACCAGGGAGCCGAGGTCTCTATTTCTGGTTGGGTCATTTCTTTTCTCATCAACGACCGCGATGGCGATCCTTCTTCAGTTGGTTATGCAACAGCAGGCTTTTGGGCTGGTATCACCATCGGTAGATTCCTACTTTCTGCCCCTGCGCAGCGGATCGGTGAGAAAACGCTTGTGTATGGCCTCATTATAGGAGCCGTCGCTTTTCAGCTTCTCGTCTGGCTGATTCCCAACGTCGTGGGCAACACTATTGCGGTATCTGTTGTTGGCCTTCTCCTTGGTCCTATCTGCCCATGTGCATCAGCTGTTTTCCTCCGAGGCATGACTAGGCGGGAGGCTCTGACTGGTATTGGCATGATTAATGCTTTTGACAGCGCAGGCGGAGCTATTGCACCTTTCGTTACGGGACTTCTGGCCCAGGCGTTTGGTACCTTTGTCCTTCATCCGATTGTGATTTTCTTGTTTGCTGTCATGTTGATGTGCTGGTATTTCATACCAGCTGTGGAAAAGAGGACGGAGTGAAAAGGAGGTATCAAAGAGGGAGGGAATAGGAAATCCAAGAATGCATGAACAAGGGAAGTGATATCAAGGTGGAAATTACTTTATAGGAATTCGTTTCGATCCAGGCTGACCAAGTCTATTCACAAATCTATACTGAGTCTATGTGATGTCCGTAGATGGCTCGCACCTAGTCTATCCTTTATGTTTTAAATAGCCATGGATACCATTTCCTATTTTCCCTTTTCATGTTATTAATTTATGCCAGATTAGATGCGGCCACGTGCAGCATCCTTGACAGAGACGGTACCAGCCGCAATGTCCTTGACAGTCTGAGTGATGCTAGACCAGTCACGGAATGTGACGAAGGGAACGTTTTCGTTCTCACACCAGGTAACAAGGTCTATGGGGTGTCATTAATTACAAACGATACTGGGGATTGACATCTTACTCACCCTTGTCTGCCTTGGCAAACAGCAGATCGGTCTCCTTAGCAGCTGAGAGATCAGAGACACCGTCACCAGCATAGAACATGGTAGGTCGGTTAGGAAGTGAAGAGTACTTTCGGATCTCGATAGACTTGTCATGGCCGTGAATACTAGCAGAGTCAGCACTTTCTCACCATATCAACCAATGGCTCATATTTACCTGTCATCATGGAACTCAATTTGCCAGCCACCCTCATCCTTAAGAGTCTTACCCTCTCGTGCCTTAACATCATTGCTGACGATCTGGATATCCCAACCAGGACCCAGAAGAGTGTCCAGTAGGGCTCGAATGACGGGGGTCATGCCGCCACTGAGAATGACAATAGGGACATTGTTCTCCTGGGCCCAGTCGTAGAATTCCTTAAAGCCAGGGTCGAGCTTAATGTTCTTGAGTAGGATCTGGATGCACTCATCAAAAGGGGTCTTGACACTGTCAAGCATCTCAACGAAGCTGTCGCGGAAATGCATGTTTCCATAAAGAACGTCCTTGTTAAGCTGGCGGCGTCGCTCAGCACCAAAGCCAAGGTTGTCGGTCATGTAGTCGTTAGAATCGGCGGTGGTGACTGTCCCGTCAAAGTCGGTAAAGAAGATGAACTTGGGGTCATTCTTGAGAGCTGGGGTATCGGAGGAAGCCATGATGACGGTCTGTGGTGTACTATTGCGTATTTTTATGACCAAGTGAGATCCCTATTGAAGTCTATTTGGGTTTAATGAAAAAAGTGATTGAATTGGGTATCTCTAGAACTGTAGTCTAAGGGTGACGATGTTGCTGAGAGAAGATATGACCGGGCAAGAAAATGGCGGGGGAGGGGCACAAGTTTTCATGAGAGACAAACAAGCAAATAATCGCGACAATAATGATCGACAGGAAATTAGAAACACCTGCTATAGACTGGCTGAGCTGATTGGAGGTTGATACTGAAGGATCCTTACTAGTTAGTAAGATGAGTAGCAATATAAATCACGTACTGTAGGTACCTACATAACAGAAAACACCGCATATGCCATTCGTTATCAGTTCTTCCGCCTTGGCCAAGGTTCGACTGTCGTCATTGTCATGACTCTCAGGAACTGCAGGACATGAATAGTGCCCCTCCACACCCTCTTCTCGCTGTAATTGCACTGGAATACGGCCCCCAAGGACCCCTGAGTCGCACTCAATAGCGCTCCCGGTAAAGGACCCTGGTCAAGGTGAGCAGGGCGGTGACTCTATTCGGCCTTGCTCCGGCGGCAGAAAATACCCCGGCTACGGAGCCGGCTGTAGCTTTATCGGCTCGGCCCATGCGTTCATCCCATCATCTCGACAATTGTTGCCGAGCTACAAGTCCAATCGTCCACCCTCGACGTCGCCGCTGCGATACACGCCTCCTTTGGTCGCAATGCAGCCGTTTGCTCGTCCTGCGGTTCGGCTTGTCTGGAACCATGCGCGATTTGGGCTTGATCGATCCGCGAGTCCCGGGAGGTCTTGCTGGGGCCCCTCGATAGTGCAGAGCTCAACAATATGTGTGCGATGCAATTTTCAGGCCATTGGTCTCCGAGCAAGACTCTATTCGACGGAGCGACCGCCAAGAGATTCCGAGAAGAGTTCGCGGACGAATAAAGATGTCGAGGATGAGCTTGAATCTATACTAAAGCCTCGGCCAAACGTTTTCAAAGAGCTTCAACCGCCTGCCGATATACCCAAGCTGGAAGATGTCAAATCTGCCAATGCGACTACCGAGAGTGCTGCCCCTAAAGACACAAAACCTGAGCCACCCAAGGCCGAGACAGATACAAAGCCTAGCGAAGCATCCCCTCAACCGCAAGCACCATCAGGTGTTCAAAACCTGCGACACCTTACCCTGAACCACATGAATGAATTGAAAGAGAGGTTTAGCGGTGCTATGGACAGGCTGCAATCGCGAGCAATGAATGCTTCACAAACTCTCAACGATATTACCGGATACACAGACATCGAGACCATCAAGCATCAAAATACCAAGCTAGAAGCAGACCTTGCAGCAGCCCATGAGCGGGTCCGCGAGGCTCGACAGGAATACAAGACATCGAACGCCAGTCGTGCGACAACACAACGTGAGGTCACAACGCTATTGGCGCGGAAGGATAGCTGGTCTCCTATCGATCTTGAGCGCTTTACCGAGTTGTACCGAGCGGATCATACCTTGGAGGGCAAGGTCGCATCGTCCCAGGAGGCCCTAACAGAGGCTGAAATGGAAGAGCAGCGCCTTAGCCAGCAGCTAAATGCCGGAATCCTGAAACGTTACCACGAAGAACAGATTTGGAGCGACCGTATCCGACGGGCGAGTACTTGGGGTACCTGGGGCCTGATGGGCATGAACTTCCTTTTGTTCGTTATTCTACAGTTTGTGGCAGAGCCCTGGAAGAGAAGGAGACTGGTTAGGGGTGTTGTAGCTGAGGAGAAAGCTGTTCTCGAGGAGGTCCGTGGTGAGCTTGAGCAGGTTAAGCTGGCCATCGAGAACCAAAAGACCTTATCGACGGCTGAAGGAACCTCAGAGGCTGAGGTCGAGGCAATTGCTGAAGCCGTGGCGTCAGAGAACGTGTTGCCGGGTGAGAACCTCATGGTGGAGGAAACAAAATCCAGCCAGGAGCCCATTGCCACATTTGAATCGGTGGCTGAAGCGCCTCTTTCAGAGCCTCTACCCACGAGGACATGGCAAGAAGCTCTTATGGACCCAGAATGGTGGAAGGCCAAATCACAAGATATCTACAGCGAGCGACGGATAGATCTTCGCATGCGCGACGCTTCATTATTGGTGCTGGAGGGCGCATTAGCAGGAGCTGTGTTTACAGGAAGTATTGCGCTGCTTCTGGTTCGAAGATCATGACAAGATGTAAAATAGATATAAAGCTTATCATTGTATACTACTATAATACAACTGCACATTCTCGTTGGGCAAGATCATTTAACCATTTCTCGTTATAGAGTTTCTCGGGTGATGTTGATTCACGATGGATGCTTCACGCCGTTGGCGAGCCAATCGGATGTTGGTGTTTTGCATGACCGGTAGGGCTGGTAGCCAGAAAGGCAATGCCGAATAAGATGGAGTGGGACTAATAAACCTTCGCGGCTTAATGAAGTTAATATTTCCAACATGTCATTTTTCATGTTTATATGCGTAAAATCAGAGGATGCTTGTTAAGTTGTTGATATATCATCATGAAATGAAGTTTGTCCGCCAAGAGCAAGTTCATTCATCATGACACTTCAGCCTTTAACGGCCCCTAGACCCCTTGTCATTTCCACCCTCAAGGATAACCCTGACCATTAATTTGAGCTTGGATGACGAAAGTGCACATGAGGAATATGATTTGCCAGACATTGAGATTAACGGCAACTAATTGTTAAGGGTCTTGACGTTACAGATATTGACCGCTTTCCGATATGCGGTTTTAATCGGAGGTGTTTTTGATCTTTGTTGATGGTGGGGCTCTAGGACTTTGTAGGACTATGAAAGGTGACTTACATGGAGCAGACGCAGATGCCTTTCCAGTGTAACTGTACCTAACTTAGCTACACGGTGGGAATAAGGAAATGCACATATTAGAGTTTGTTATCTCCTGATTGTTTTTTTATTGACGGGGTTGGAACTTTGTGGTATTAATTACTTATTTGATGAGAAAGGCTCACGAGTGTTGCCGTTTCAGAGAATGGTTTCACAAGCATTAAACCAAGTTTCCTAGTTCATGCGAAACTATCTGGTGATGGGTCCTGAAACGCAATTCGAGTAGGACACATTGGATGCTTGTGAATATGATATACGGAGTACAAAAGTGCCAAACAGACATTCCTCTCAAGTACATACCTAACTGTAGAGACCCTCGGGTATAGGTGGTTGTCTCATCGGAGCTCAGCCTCTTTGTCCACGTTATCATATCATCACTCTAGTCCTACCGAGGTTACCTCTTGACAAAAGGATAAACTACCTACCTAGGTAACCAAGCAAGATCATATCGTGCCTCTCCCCGATGAGTGATTCTGCTACAAACAGTGCACGTACGTCGTCACCCACCATAGACCCAACTCAACTGATTAACCGGACGGAGAGCTACGCTACACCTACGCCGCTACAAATTGGAAGCTCCCCGCCAGCCAAACCCTGGATCTCCCCACCAAGAACAGAGCGGCGGTGGTCTTAGCTCCTCGAAGTGGTCTCCAGCTTGGTTTCTGCCTGTGCCTACACCTATAGGTGTATCCGTTCCCTGAGGCCTAGGTTGCCTTGGGCATTCATCACCCAGTAGTTACTAGGTAGGGAAAGGTATTGGGCTGCGCTTTGTCTTTCGACCCTCTCTTTTCCCTCGTGTTTGTCAAAATTCTTTTCTTTTGCGCTGGTAACCTCTTTGTGTCTTCCTGAAAAGGACCTACCTACCTATATTTCTTGAGTCTACCTAGTTATCAATTTCCTTGGTCTTTTAGCTTACCGCTAAATTCAGCAGAGTTAGCTCAGTGTTACTGCGCTGTACTTCTGCTGTGCTCTGCTCGCGCATTGAATCCTTGGAAAACGCCCGATAAAAACCCCGCCAATTTTACCCCCTCCTCCACCGACCTGAGTGTCGATGCGATTCCCTGAGGTACCAACCAACTCTAGGTAACTTGGTAGGTACCTTAGTAGGAACTTATTGGATCACTGACGACATTTCTCACCTCTGGTCTTCCAACCAACCTCCATACCACCTCTACCTGACTGCCCTGCCACCTGCCTGCCACTCAACACCTAACTACCTACAGAGTACCTACCTATAGCTATCTGCTCAAGATAAGGTACCACCATCATCTGCTTTCGGCAACGGCTGGGCTTAATAAACCCAAACCCTCTTCCCTCAACCTCCCCTCCCCTCTCCCCCACTCGCCAGCTTCGGCCTCATCCACCTGAAGCGAAGCTTAACGGCGAAAACCTCCGCCAGCCATAAACCATCGTCGCGGACTCACGCATAGTTAATTACGCATACGCACCTGGGCCCTTCTGACTTCCCTCGTTCCGTGTGCTTCTGCCCGCCTGCACCTGATCTGGCTCTCATAGTATAACGACATTCATTAACGATAACGACACACAAGACGTCACCTGTCTCGTCGTCTACTTTACCACCCGGCTTGCCCACCATCGCCCGCTCATTATTGAGGCGTTGTCCTCGCCCGATTGATATCGGCTGCATTTTCAGCCGTCCCCCCCTCCTCCAACCTCTTGTCGTCCAGCGCGAACGTATCGTGCAGCCACTTTCACCATGAATGACGATGATGCGATCCATAGCATCCACAAGAAGATCGAGCGCGAGAAGGCTCTCATCAACGCTGCCAATTCCATGAGAGCACAGACCAACAATGAAGCCGTCAGATCTCGTCTCGACTCACAAATGCGAGATGGCCGTCGCAATCTGCAGTTCTTTGAAGAGAAGCTGCGCGACATCCAGATGCGACGTGTGAACTCCGGTGTTGGCGACATGTCCCTTGGAGGACCTTCTGACGATGCCGGCGGTCCTCCTGCACCACCTCCCAAGGATTCCCGAGAAGATAGAGGTTCTGATCTCATGCCTCCCCGCCATCCTTATGCTCCAGGTCCTCCTGCTGGCACGGCTCTTCCGAAGCCACGTCAAAATTTCACCAAGTTAGGTGCGTCGTTGCTATGCCATCGCCATGGAAACTTCTCTGAGACTTTCCGTGTTATCTGTACTGTGCTAACGTGAACGAAAACAGATTTGATCAAATATGATACACCGCATCTGGGACCCCGCATCCAGCTCATGTTGTCGCAGATTCAATTCAAGCTAAACGTCGAAGAACAATATCTGAAGGGTATCGAAAAGATGGTTCAGCTTTACGGTATGGAGGGAGACCGCAAAAGTAAGGCTGACGCGGCTGCCCGAAAAGTCGAAAGCAAGCAGAAGATTATACTGTTGAAGCAGGCACTCAAGAGATATGAAGAACTGCACATCGATGCGGATGTTGCCGACGCCCAAGATGGTGAGTTGACACTGCAGCATTCCCTACTTCGACGACATACTGATAAAGGAGCAGACGATTCGATCAACGCCCCTAATCTAAGGAAGCCCCTAAGCGGACAACTATCGATTCGTATGCTGGCTATCAAGGATGTAGACCACCTAGCAACTGGAAGGTTTACACGAGGGCCTGAGACCTTCATTGCCGTCAAGGTTGAGGATACCGTGATGGCTCGTACAAAGGCGACCAGGAACGATCGCTGGGAGGCCGAATATCATACCATTGAAGTTGACAAGGCCAACGAAATCGAGCTGACGGTTTACGACAAACCTGCCGAGCATGCCATGCCCATTGCTATGCTCTGGGTCAGAATCTCTGATATTGTCGAGGAAATGCGTCGTAAGAGGATCGAGGCTGAGATGAACAGCTCTGGATGGGTTTCGGCCGATAGAATGGGCAGCACCGGTGGCGCCCCTTCACAGTTTCCCATGAGCCCGTCTTCAGGCTCTTTTGGACCAGGATCTCCAGCAGGCGGCGGCGCGCAAGGAACAGAGACCGGCCCATTCGGGACTGCTGGTCCCCAGCCTCAAGTGCAAACTGGACCGATTGAAGAATGGTTCAACCTGGAGCCTACTGGGCAGATTCAACTCCAGTTGGCATTCAACAAGACTAACGCGAACAGCCGCCCCGTCGACCTCGGTCTTGGCCGAAAGGGAGCTGTTCGTCAACGCAAGGAAGAGGTTCACGAGATGTACGGACACAAGTTCGTACAACACCAGTTCTACAACATCATGCGTTGTGCGCTTTGCGGAGATTTCCTCAAGTACTCTGCAGGCATGCAGTGTGAGGATTGCAAGTACACTTGTCATACAAAGTGTTATTCCAGTGTGGTTACGAAGTGTATCAGCAAGAGTAACGCTGAGACCGATCCCGACGAGGAGAAGATCAACCATCGTATTCCGCACAGATTCAATCCTTATTCCAACATGACAGCAAACTGGTGCTGCCACTGTGGTTACATTCTGCCTTTTGGCAAGAAGAACTGCAGAAAGTGCTCGGGTATGTTTTCTTTGACTCTGTTTGCTGCGTTGTGAAACTAATCCTTTATCTGTAGAATGCAATCTTACTGCACACGCCCAGTGTGTTCACCTTGTTCCTGACTTCTGTGGCATGTCTATGGCTGTTGCCAATCAGATATTGGACGGGATAAGATCACAGAAACAGAGACAGGCAAAGGTCTCTTCACTATCAGAAAAGACTCTCCGGCAAGGAAAATCGAGCCCTACCAGCACTCACTCCCCGGCACCATCCTACTCCAGCTCGTCCGCACCTCCCTATCAGCCTGCCTCGCCTGAGGCAACCGAGGCTGCTAAGGTTATGTACTCGAACCAGACAACACCACGACCTGGCCATCCCGACCGAACTTCGTCTAGCTCAACGGCGGCGGCGGCAGCCTCTGCGGCCATGTCTGGAGGGCCTGGAGGGGCCCAGAGACAACAATCTGACTATGGACGTTACAGTGGAGGGTACGACCAGCAACAAGAGGATCCTTACGCTCAAGGGGGCCAATACGGCGCGGGTCAGCAGCGCAAGTACAACCCGGCTGACTATGCCAACGTCAACCCTAGCTACGGAGGACAGCCGCCAGCTCAGGCACAGCGACCAGTGCAACAGCAGCCAGCTGCACAACAGCCTCCTCCCCAGCAACCGCTGCCTCCGGTGCCACAACACCAGCCTCAGCAGCAACAAGCTGGTTACCAGCAACCATCAGTACCAGCACACCAGCCCCAGTCACCGGAAGCAATGTCTCCTAAGCAGCAGTCTGCCCCCGGTGGAAATAAGGCACCACTACCTTTGGCTACAGACCCAGGTACTGGCCAACGAATCGGACTTGACCATTTCAACTTCCTGGCTGTGCTGGGTAAGGGTAACTTCGGCAAGGTCATGCTTGCTGAAACAAAGCGATCTCGCAAGCTCTATGCTATCAAGGTGCTCAAGAAAGAATTCATCATCGAAAATGATGAAGTAGAGAGCATCCGCTCCGAGAAGCGTGTGTTCTTGGTTGCCAACCGAGGTAGGCACCCATTCCTCACCAACCTGCACGCATGCTTCCAGACCGAGACCCGCGTGTACTTCGTAATGGAGTATGTTAGCGGTGGTGATCTGATGTTGCACATTCAACGAGGTCAGTTCGGCACCAAGCGTGCCCAGTTCTACGCCGCAGAGGTGTGCTTGGCCCTCAAGTACTTCCATGAGAACGGTGTCATCTACCGTGATCTGAAGCTTGACAACATTCTGCTGTCACTCGACGGTCATGTCAAGATTGGTGATTATGGCCTGTGCAAGGAGGATATGTGGTATGGTTCGACAACTAGTACTTTCTGTGGTACTCCCGAGTTTATGGCTCCCGAAGTATGCCCATAATATCTAACCCCTTTTTGTTTTCTGTGCTGACTTTTTCTCTTCAGATTCTTCTCGATAAGAAGTACGGTCGTGCTGTCGATTGGTGGGCATTTGGTGTCCTGATCTACCAGATGCTTCTGCAACAATCGCCTTTCCGTGGAGAAGATGAGGATGAAATCTACGATGCCATTCTCGCGGATGAACCACTTTATCCTATTCACATGCCTCGCGACTCAGTCTCCATTCTCCAGAAGCTGCTCACTCGTGAGCCTGACCAGCGACTCGGAAGCGGCCCTACTGATGCCCAGGAGATAATGAGTCAGCCATTCTTCCGCAACATCAACTGGGATGACATCTACCACAAGAGAGTGCAGCCTCCTTTCATGCCCCAAATCAAGAGTGCTACTGACACCAGCAACTTCGACTCGGAGTTCACCAGCGTTACTCCCGTGTTGACCCCAGTCCAGTCTGGTAAGTTCTGCATCTTCCAGGTTCTTCGTCTTTCACTAACAATCACAAGTTTTGTCACAAGCCATGCAAGAAGAATTCCGAGGCTTCTCCTACACGGCTGATTTTGATTAAGCGACTGGACTAACAAGATTGACGGTTTTGCAATATTTTAATCGAGACGATGGAGCCGCGGTGGAGTTGTTGTCTTGTCTATCGGATACCCAGGGGCGATAGTGAATAGATGGTCGGACACCGCGGGCAGGTGATGTCGGTACAGTGAACACAGAATGGGCGTCTTATCCAGTCGCATTCTTTCCATATTCGCTGTGTCGTTTATGGCGGTTAGCTTTCAGGATATTGGTAGTTGGGCTTGTAAAACGTACGAGGGCATGATTAGTACCGTGCCCTATTGAGATGGTGAAGCAAGCGACTCTAGGGGTAGATGAGTATCGTATACAGCAGCATTTGAATGCATGTGAGTTAATAGAAGCGAGAGAGGAGATAATCAAAAACGAGTTGCAGGTGATGGGTATTACGATGTGTTTTCCTGCGCAGTAGTATTTGATGACGTGCTCTTTGACAAGAGGTCTATATACTGCTTCACGATTCGTTTTCACATTGTCACAGTTGTGTTTGTAGGTGCAAGGGGGCATTGACTTGTTTTAGATATTTTTTTGGCCTACGTTTTGTTTATTCCATTTGTACCTCTGCCTCTTTCTAGATTTTCTCTATCGTTCTACGACGTGTACTCCTTCTGTAGGAGCTTGGCAATAGTGTTGAGTCTATAGCATGTTAGTGTTTGCTTCGATGTAACTATTAGACTGGAACTTACTGGATGTTGCTGGTACCCTCATAAATGGCACCGATCTTGCTGTCGCGGAAGTACTTCTCAGCAAGGCCCTCACGGACAAAGCCCATGCCACCCATCCACTCAATGGCAGAACCACTGACACGACCAGCGACCTGAGAAGCGTAGAGCTTGGCCATGGCGGCATCCCTGACAAAGTCCTCACCAGCCTCCTTCTTGCGAGCAGCAGTGTAGACGAGAGCGCGAGCGGCCGTGATTTCGGTGTAGGCCTGGGCGAGCTGGTGCTGCATACCCTGGAACTCACCAACGAGAGAGCCGAACTGCTTGCGGTCGTTCCAGACGTAGCGAGCAGCGTTCTCAAAAGCACCGAGAGCCAGACCGGTCATCTGAGCAGCGATACCAATTCGGCCCTCATTGAGAAGGGCAATGGCGTACTTGTAACCATGGCCACGCTCACCGAGGAGGTTCTCCTTGGGGATGACAACGTCGTCGAAGTTGATGACGCATGTGCTTGAGGCGCGAATACCGAGCTTCTTCTCCTTCTTAGCAATAGAGAAACCCTTGGTGCCCTTCTCGACGATGAAGGCGGTGATTCCCTTGTAGCCCTTGCTGGGGTCGAGGTTGGCGAAGACAATGAAGAATTCGGCTTCCTTGGAGTTTGTGATCCACATCTTGCTACCTGAGATCTTGAAGCCGTCAGCGGTCTCAGTAGCTCTTGTGGCCATGGCAAAAGCATCGGAACCAGAGACAGGCTCAGAGAGACAGAAAGAGGCAACGGTGTTTGTCGCAAGGCGAGGGAGCCACTTCTTCTTAATAGCAGTGGAGGCGTACTTGATAATAGCTGTGTTGCAGAGGGTGTTGTGCACATCAACCAGGACGGAAACGGAGGGGTCTGCACGGGCAAGCTCCTCAATGGCGATAATGGCGGAAGTGAAGTTCATGCCGGCACCTCCGTACTCCTCAGGGATCTCAATACCCATGAGACCCTGCTCAAACAGCTGCTCAACAACAGCGGGGTCCATCTCCTCAGCCTCGTCCATGTCACGCGCACGAGGAAGAATCACATCTGTAGAGAACTTGGAGACGGTGTCGGCCATGGCAGCCTCGATCTCGGAGAGGTGAGTGATGGGTGTAGGAGGGATCTCGGAGATGTCGATTTGCTCATTGCGGCGGATGGATGTTGTAGATAGAGGACGAGCAGTGTTGCTTAAGCGCGGAGTTAGCGATTGCTTCGGGGCGCATTCCTAAAATTGCACTCACAGGTTTATTCTCGTCAATGTTCGGGGAGTGGTGGCTCGTGTGGCAATGCGCTGTGTAAGACCTCGACCACCCTGTAGCGCAGGGCGCACCACTCGAGTGAAAGACGAAGACATCGTGAGATTCGCGGTGTTGAAAAGAGGAGTGAGGAAGAGTGGTGACTAGTTAGAGAAAAGAAAGAGAAGAGATGTAGGGGGAGCTGAAGTGGCTAGGTTAGATCGAGGCGTGAGGCGGGTATGTTAGATGTCTGACGATCACAAGCCAAAAGCGACAACCAACAAGACAAGCTCTTTTGTATGGTATGGTATGAAACAAGAAGATGAAGGCGATAAGAGCACAAGAAGGCCAAGACGTCGATTATTTTAGCCTCGGTATATACAAATCACCCATTGCCCCCAGTCGTTCGTTACACGCCCTTCCCTTTATACGGCTGAAGCGGTTGAAGAATCTCGCTGCTCGGCCTAGACCAGCCGAGGATAACCACCGAGGTCGAGGATGTCTTCGGTTGTACAGCGGTAATGGAACTTGACTTGACTTTGTTTGACTTGGATCGATTTGGGGAAATCTGTTAGCCAATGCGGGATGGAGATGGGGAATGATTGCGGGGTGGGAAAAGATGCACCGGCGATTAACCGCTGACGTCAAAGATCTAGGTGGGGCATGATGGACTGTGGCATGTGATCTGCTGCCGGGTTCGGAGAAACAAAACATCCGAGTCTCTGTAGCACGTGACACAGCTTCGAGAGGCTGAGATTTTGATATCGGCTGGATGAGCTTGGGATTGGGATAGCGAGAGAGAGGCCGAATACGGGATCAATTTGACCACTTCCCGCGACAACTCAACTCAATCCGACCGTCGACGACTCGCCCAGCATGGTCGGTTCCATCCTCCGCCAGTTCTTCTCCCCGGCGACACGCCGTCCCATTACCACAGCCCTCTCAACACCACCAAGCCGGCTGATCCAACCATCCCTCCGAACATTCACAACTTCAGCACCCCGCGCATTCGCTCCCACAACAGCTCGTCCAGCTACATTGAATCAAGTACTCCGCGGTATCCGAAAGGGCAAGCGCGCACGTCACGCTGTCTCTCCTGCTCTGTCCAACACAAACTGTCCCGCTCTCAAGGGTGTTTGTCTCCGTGTTGGTGTCGTCCGACCCAAGAAGCCCAACTCTGGTGAGCGAAAGACCGCTCGTGTGAAGCTTTCCACTGGCGCTGTTGTCACGGCGTATATTCCTGGCGAGGGACACAATATTCAGCAGCATAGTGTTGTGTTGGTGCGAGGTGGACGTGCACAGGATTGTCCTGGTGTGAGATACCATCTTGTTCGAGGAGCTCTGGATCTGGTATGTTTACTACCTGCTGGCCTCACAATAAAGTTCTGGCCACATCTATACTAAACGCGAGATACTGACTACTCCAGGGTGGTGTTGCAAGCCGAACAACAAGTCGAAGCAAGTACGGCACCAAGAAGCCAAAGAAGGCCACAGTTGGTTAAACAACTTGCATACGGTCTCAAATGGACGAATTGGGTTAAAAGATGGCAAAGCGATGATACAAGACATGTGTCAAAACCAATAGACCTGGCTGCGGCCATGTAATGATATTGTACACTATTTCGAGCATTCAAGAAAGCATTCAAACGATCCCAGAACATCCTTGATTCATACACTCTAACATGATCAAAAGTTGTCCAAAGTGCTTCAAACCCAGACGCCTGATATTGGTTCCCGCAAGAACATCACCCAATGCCGGCCCCATTGTGTGCAGCCCAGAAATCATGCAGACAATCTACCGAGCATTACGACCTGTATGATACGACCCTATACAACCCCATGTTAAATAATATTTTATCTACTGCTGCTTCTCGTAGCCCTTGGGCTTCTCCATGCCGTTGAGCTCGAAGAATCGAGAAGTGCCTGTTGCTTGGTTAGCGTATGATTCTGAAACAGCCCTCAACAAAACTTACAAGAGTAACCCTTCCAGTCAAAGTTGTTATCGGGGTTGCAGTGGCAACGGAGATCCAGACGTCGCTGCTCGTCGGTGGGGCAGTGAGTGAAAGGAACGTGGTAGTAGGCGATATCCTCGAAGAAGTGAATCTGCTCCTTCTTAAGGAGAAGACCAGCTGCAATGGAGTGGACAGGAGCATCACCCCATCGCTCGTAGAAGAAACCACCGTCCTTATCAAGAGACTCGAAGAAATCGAGATAAGGCTTGCTGCGGAGCCAGGACAAGCTACCAACCTCAAAGTTGGACCACTAAACTCAATTAGCTATGAAACGGGTGATAACCAGGGCTTAACTTACGAAATGGCACTTGTTGTAGTTCTCACCACCGTCGTCACTGAGGAAGCGCATAGAGTTGTCGGAAGAGATATGCTCGGGGTGGTTCTGCATGAATTTCTTGGTGCTAGCCCAGAGGGTAGGAATGGTGTCGATGTACTCGTAAAGAGAGAGAACGAAACTGTACTTCTTATTGTTCTCATGCATGACACGGAATGGGTCGTAGTGGATGTCGCAGAAGAGCTTGACCGAGGGCTCAACACGCCAGTAGTACTCGTAGTTCATCATGAGTTCCTGTCGGAAGAAGAAGCCGGACTCGAATCGGCACATGTGGCGATAGCTGATAGAATCGCCATAGATAATCTTTCGCTCGTGCATATCCTCACGGACCTTGCGGGCCTTCTCCTGATCAATCCACTCAGGGAAAGACCAATGCTCCTCGGGAATCAGACCATAGTGAGTCTTACCAGAGCAGAGAGAGGTGGTGACCTTCTTGAATTGCTCATCGAAGGGCTTGTCGTTGAGGAAGACCCAATCGTAGTTGTATCGGCGGTTGAAACGATCCTCGACCTGTCGAATGGACTCGGCAATCTCCCAAACGTCCTGGTTTCGAGCAAGAGTGACAAATGTGGCGTTCATACGGGGACCGGGAGCTGTGCCCTGGAGGTTGTTCCAGCCAGCGTCGTTGGGGGACATGGCCAGAGGAGCCTCAGCAAGGTCGCCCGAAGCAGGACCCTCCTTGGGAGTCTGAGGAGCAGGAACAGCGGGGGCATCGCCAGCGGGCTTCTGAGCGGGAGCGTCGTCCTTGGTGAGGGCAGTGTCTCCCTCCTCAGCAACAGGTGCCTGCTGGCCAGGGAAGTTGACGTTGTTACCGGCATCAGGGGATTTAGGGATGGTGCCAGGAGCTTGCTGCTGGTTGCTGGGGCTTCCGGGACCGCCTGGGAAGTTACCGACACTGCCAGGAACGGGGATGGTATCGATCTTGGAATTGGAGAAGAAGTAAAACATAGTGAGCGTCTAAAGGGGTCGGGTTAGCAGGTGGCAACGTAAGCCATCATGAGCATCAAAACCCATGGGACATGAATGAATAAGGCGACGTACGAAAAGCGCGAGCGCAATGTAGCGCACGTAGCGCGTATGACCTGCAGCCATGGCGAAAGAAGAATTGACGATATGAAATCGTCAATACAAGAAGAGTTCAAATGAAGAAGTGGGAGGGTTGAACAGAAAACAAAGAAGAAAGATGGATGATCCAAAGTCGATGTTTCGGTGGCAGCGCGCACGGGGAAAAAAGACACCTAGTAGAGCACCTAGCAGCCCGCGTACTGAGGCAGTTACGTTAGTAGGCTAGGTAGGTAGGTAGGGAGCCGGGGGACTGAGGGGCTCCAGTAAAAGGAACGGTCGGCGATCTTTCTGCACTAAAAAAAGATGGTCTTCCTCGTTAGTTGGTCCTTCACAAAGCGGAGAACGAGGTCAATATTGTGAATGAAAGAGAACAAGTTATTAAGGAGAGAAAAAGCGATTGTCTACGATGAAGGATTAGTATTTACGAATTGGGCATGTGCAGGAAAGTATCTACTTATTCTAATACAAAAGACACAGTTGGAATCAGTGGCACGCAACAAGTTGCTGGAGAGCACTGGAATGAGATAACAACGTGTTCTGGGGGAACAAGCCCACGGGCGGGCCTTGATCGTCAATTCTAGACAATGTCAGGTACACACGGCGACTAACTACTTACCTCCACTGAGAGGCATAGCTTGTCCTGATAAGAAGAGGATGACTCGAGGTATCTTGGGCAGGGGCTTGGAGGGAAAATACCTGATTTCCGGCACTTGGCAGCACTAGAACGAAGTATTCGTGAAATGATAGGTACTTGGTCTCCCCTGGCGTCCAGGGGGGGTTTTCCGTCTGTTAGCGCATCTCAGCTTCGATTAATGGCTTCTGTGTCAAACTATTGCCGAGTCCAGACGCTTTTGGAGTGAGTCTAATGACATTGGATTGGATTTGGATCCAGTCCAACAGGTAGGTACATAGCAAACTTTTTCCAGCTTGTCCTCTCCCACAAGTCCGTTCAAAGAAAGGTGGATTTCTGTTCGTTGTCAAGATTACGACGACTTGCAGCAGGCAGACTGACGGGATCTGTTTACAGGGATGCCCCGACCTTGAATCCAGATATAACAGCTCGTTTAGGTTGCGCCATGCGCCTCTTGCAGAATGTTAGGAATGGCGGATCTGCAGTAACTCAAGCCTCAAGATCGAGAAGGTTTCTCTGCAGCAAATCGAGGCCTGGATTGGGAAAAGTGTTACACTTCGAATGCATCACCAGTTTTTCTCGTATCGCTGAATGAGATGGATGTGCCCCTTTTTACGTTTCCTGGGCTTGTTTTAGGTTTGCAGCATACTCTGTACATATGTACACGTACAGCCTACAGCCCAGGAACCTTGCGTCAAAGGAACGCTGCAACCAGCCTGTAGAAGTTCCCGATTTCTCGTCCTCTCTCCACTGTACGAGGTAGCCAATTGTTTATTTATTGCTGGTCTCCGAAGCCGTTCGTTCCGTATTTGCTGTCCGTTAGTTGACATTCTCGACATTGAATTGAGTCTCTCGGATGATCTCCTTGATCATGGATCGATAACCTTATTCAGGCTCAAACTCATGCGTTCCGTATATCTAATGGATAGACCGGTTATTCCCATTAATGTTCCACCTAAGATCTGTGACTTTATTATCAAATGCCCTTCAAAAATCTACTGTTGAACCACTCGCAATCTACAATATCAACAGAGTAGAATCCCTCTTTGGACCCGACCTTTGTAGAACGATTCATACAATTCAATTCAATTAAGAGCGTCATTGAAGTGATTTACATGGATTCCTCATCACGAATAGCTGAGAACATAACACTGTGAAGAACCTTGTTCTTGCAATGTCAAGATGATATCTTCATCCTTTTATACATCTGTTCCTTTTGTATCTTGATGATTTTATTCATTCTGCCTACTAGTCTAAACTTGTGAATAGTGTACAAGCTTTAGCATTTTTGGGTCTCAATAGGCTGTGCCCATGGACTTGAAGCTCAACAATAGATTCACGTGACTCAGCACGTGAACTCATCCACCCTTCATCCAGCCGCATGTGGGGGAAGCGGGCTTGGAGAACAACATTGGCACTTCGTCGCATCATCGTCGGCATCAGAGCTTCGCCGCGCATCAACATCGCAGCCCGCTCTCTCCCAAGCGGCTGCCCACCCTTTCAGCTTACAAAGCTCCTTGATAGAGTTTCCGAAAGCTTCTAACAACCTTTCCACTGCCATCATAGCGCTATATTCGCATGCTTGGCCACGATACAAACATCTTGAACCTATTCTACTGGAAGACATCATGATAGATTTGTGCGCGCTGAACGATCCTGAACATATCTCATTCTCTTAGTGGTGAGTGGATTTTCTTCAGCTGTTGCTTTCCTACCCTGCTCGCTTCCCCCGGCCTGGTCATTGCTGGGTATATATGTCCGGGACGGGAAACCTTCGAGCCCTTGGATCTAAGGACGAATTCTGGGTTGCACAAGCTTCCTCCAGCGAAAACCCTTCACGGGTGGCTCATACACTGGAAAATCGTCTTCTCTTCCATGTTGGTAGTGATATGCGCCACATGATGTCCGGAGAAACAGAATCAAGCAACTTCAACCACAACAGGACCATGCAAGAAAAGGACTCAGGAGGCAGAGCAAGATGAACTATAGAAAACCACGCCATTACAATCGTCACGAACACTCTATTAGCGACCCGAATAGTTGGGAAAAGAAGCTTGATATCTGTTCCAGGGAGGTTACGAGGCGTTCCCTGAGGATACCTCGAGCGGGGCACGGAGCTCAAAGCGACTATAGTTGACTGGTGTTTGTACTAATTTCTTTCATAGTACAATCGACGTCCACTTGCCCAAATTCTTTCAAAAATGTCCTTCTTCGGTTTCGAAACCACGCGCCACAACACGGCTGCGCCTGGCTTCTCCCAATCTAACGATCCATTTGCTGGTTTATCAGGCAGGGATGGCGATGATGATGCTCTAGACTTCGAGGAGACTTATGACGGTCTTGGAGACCAGCTTGAAGAGACTGGAGACGCATTCAACGACGACACTTTCGGTGACAGTGGCCCGACAGTCTCTCGCAGTGCTGGCAAGGATTTTGATTTTTTTGGCCAGACTGCCAAGGTTGCGGACGCCATTGATGAGGAGCATCTTCGCTACAATCGCCAGGGGCCTGCGGCTAAACCCGCTGCTTCTGCTCAGGCCCATTCTTCCGTCAACCAGTATACCTCGGCCGACTACCAGTCTTACTACTCTAACCAACCTTACCAGCAACAGTCTTACCAACAGCCTGTGCGGTCTGGTTACGAGAAGTACCGTGAGCCCGAAGCGCTCCCTGATCTCCATGTTGACCGAAGCATCTGGGGCATTGGGCCGTCTAAGCCAGCCCAGCAAGCATCACCGGCTCCTGCTCCTCCGGCTCAGCCTGCCCAGCATGCGCCCAGTCGAAAAGTCATGAGCTTGGAAGAGGTCGAGGCCGCCATGCGATCGCAGCCCAAGCAGCAGACACCTCAGCCACATGCCGCAGATCTTTCCTATCAACAGCCGCCTCCCGGATTTACTGCTCATCAGCAACCGCCTCCTCAGGCCCATGGCCACGGCCATCCAGTGACTATTCTGCAGAGGCCCCAAAGCACTCAGTCGAAGCCCACGCCGCCAGCCCCGGGTCTTCAGGCGACTCCCGTTCAGCATCAGCAGCAGCTCCATGCCAACCCGACCCAGATTCTGCAGAATCCTAACCGCGCCGGCCCAGACGCGCATGTTCCACCTCAGCATGGACACCACTCGAAGCAGTCCCACGGTGCCATCCCTAATGCCGCGCAGTTACAAGCTCATCCCCAAATGCAGCAGATGTCCGAGGAAGAGAAGGCCGCTTATCTGGATCAAGAGACCAAGAGGGCTAAGCGGAACCACAAGATCTGGCTTCTATCGAAGGACAACGGTTTGATGACCCCCCAGGACAAGAACTTCATCACCCGTATCCAGCTCCAGCAGCTTGTTTCCGCTACTGGCAACCCCGTTGAAGGATCCGATGCCTCGATTGCCGAGGACTTCTATTACCAGGTTTACAGCCATATTCGAGCCGGTCAGCGACAAAACCCCAGTCAGCCCCTGAGCAATTTTGCCCAGACATATCTTTACCAGACTGGTAGTCGTCAAGGTGGCATGCGTCGTCATGGACGCCCTGCTGAGAACCACTTCCAACGAATGGAGCAGCAGGTACAGCGTGCTGTCGAAGCTGCCAAGAACAAACCCAAGAACCCTCAGCTGGTCATCGCAGGTAGTCTAGGAAAGATCTCCTTCAGCAACGCGAAGACCCCTAAGCCTCTCCTCAGCATCAAGCGCACCGAGAGTGAGCATCAGCGCCCCAACAATGGCAAGAAGGGATCTAGCCTTGACCGAAAGACCATCCTTCGAAACGTCGAGAAGGTTTATCAGACCCTGATGCAAATCGAGGACCATGTTCGACTTATCCCACCTCCTATGACCGGCCCCGATGAGGAGCTCGAGAACAAGCACAAGGAGTGGGCCACCATTCTGGAGACTTACAATGCCAGGCTCTGGCAAGAGCTCAAGGTCCACGAACAGATTGGAGTTGTTGTCCCCCATCCATTCATTGCTTTCTTGTCTTGTGCCAAGGGTGAGAAGGCCATTCCTCGTCTTTTCCCTCATCTCTCTTTTGAACAACGAACTACTATCTTGACTATGATCATCTATCATCTCGATCAATTGGATGTTGTCCAGGGCGCTGCCATTACACCAGGCGAGGTGACTACTATCAACGCCCGAATGCGAGAGAAGATCGAACTGTTCATCTCTACTGTCATGCCATCACTGATGCAATATTTCAACGATACTGGCCTGGATATTGTTGATGGAGTTTTGAATTTGATTGCCACCAAGCTCAACGTCGATCTCATTGCTAGATCAAGAATTGGTGTGTCCATGTTGACACTTATTCTCAGTCGTGCCGTGCTTCTCAAACAGACAGGCGCCGGCACTCCTGAGCAGTGGGATAACTGGTATGTAAATTTGCACTGTGAAACACTGCTTTGACTAACAAGCATTAGGGACCGAACATTTGAGATCTTGTTCAGTAGACTCGAACCTTCGCTGCCTTACATTTTCCCTGGTAGCGTCAATACTGGAGAGGACGTCTATGTATGGCAGCTTCTTGCAGCTATGGGCGTCAGCGCCACTCACGATCAACAAACTCGTCTGGTTCTTGCTGTCAAGGACCGTGTGCTTGACACTGTCACTGTTTCAAAGACTCTCCCTCCCGCTATGGGGGCAGAGCGACTGAACAGTGTCAACTTGTTCATGCGATCCATTGGTTTGGATGTCGAGCTTCTCCAGTAAACATATGTTTTATGAGCATGCGTACAGGCTAATGTCGGTGATTCTTGGGCTTTTTTTCTTGGGCTGGCATATAAGAGCGCTCAAGACGACCGGGATATGCAGGATGCAACACAACACAACAAACAGGGTTTACATGCTGGCGAAAATATTATTGGGAGCGGTTCAGCGTATAGGCATACTGGGTGTACAAGATCACTAACCCATGATATGGCGAGTGCTTAGCGCTTTCATGTATATCGGCATTACAGTCGGATGATCATCACTAACTCAAGGAGAGAGTTTGGGAGGACTCTTGTCCATTGAGGAAATAGGTTATATCGCATTTGCAAATTTTACGCGTATTTGGCAACTCTTTTATATGCTGTGACTTTTGAGTTCTTTATATAAAGTTGATAGATCCTTTGCGCCGTCCCATGCAACCTATTTAGTCCCCTGAGTTTACTTCTAGCACCAAACGTCCACTCTTCATCCATCAACGTTGGCCGTCTTTGAAGCCGTAGCTCGAGGTCTACCTCCCCGTCGTGGAACGGTTCCCGCCGCTCCACCTCGTGGTCGAAGCTTGGGCTTTCGTGCCTCGTCAGCCCCTGGCGCAGGCTGCTCTGGCTGCTTGACGGGAGCAATTGGCTTGGGATCTTTAACAGGTTCTGGGGCTGGTTGTGGTTTCTTTATGCCGCTAACGGCCTCAAGAAGCTCATCGTCATCCCATTGACGAGCGAACTTTGGCACAGACTCCTCAAGGGGTGGCTCATTTTCCTCCGCACCATCGGCTTTCTCTGTTTCTTCTGCGGTCTCCTCTTGAGCAGGACGCAGGAAGAGGCTTTCGTTATAAACCTCCCAGGCAGCCTCCTCATTCTCATCCGTGTAGTGCATAGTTCGCCAGTGCTCTGTCTGCACGGCTCGTAGACGATCAGCCATAGTTTCGGTAGTAACCGTATCACCATCGCCAGTAGCCTTGACAGTCATGTGAATAGCGCGAGCAGTACCGGCTGCTGTGCTGGGAGCAGACTCCTTGGTGGCTGCGTCTTGTCGTGCTTGTTGGACGGTTGCGTCGATGTGGTGAAGTTGTGGGCGTAGATGGACAAGGGACGACACAGGTGTGAGATGTAAGTCCTCTGGCAATGGGTTAGAAGATATATGGACTCAAGAGCCAATGTGACTTACTGCCTTGAAAGACACCAACCATATGCTGAACCTCCTTATACTCCGGGTACTGCCCACCGAGGGTCTGTGTCCGGAGCACTTTATCCTGCCTAACAGCCTCTGCCCAATCCATGTTCTCCTGTTCATCCTCGGCCTTTTTCCTGCCGCCTCGAGCCTGGACCGTACCAAAGCCAAACCCACCGGCCAAGCCATGGCTGCCGCCATTCTTTGTAGCCATAGAAGCATGCAATGTCTTTCCCCACTTTTGGCCCTTCTCACGGTCATAAGCGACTGTGTTGTCGAGGGGTACATCGACTTCAACCATGCCGGCTTGAGCCTTCACGCGCAATTCGGTTGGTGGAGGTCGTGGAGAGTCATCGGTTCGGTTTGGATGTTGGAGAACAAGAAGACGGCGGCCTAAGGGTAGAGATGGGTTGATAAAGACGTTGTATGTTGCGGTGACGGGGTCATCGTCGTCGTCGTCTATTGTGGTGGGATTGTTGGTTGTGGAGGGCTTGACGCTTGAGTCGACGTCCATCTCATCGGTGTCCATTGAGGCCATGGGAGCTGGTGTATTCGACGTTGTAGACATGTTGTGAGATTATTTGTAAGAAAACAGAGCTTTTCTGCAGAAATTGGTAGTCAAGAAGCTGACTAGGTCTTATTATTCGCTTTTCGGTTTGGATGACTCTACGTCGCTCCAAGTTCGCTTTGCGACAACCACAATGCGCAGCTGTTTCTAGAAGACCTTTGGCTCGTATGTCGATGCCGAGTATATATACGGGATTTGTACCAGTATCTTAAGCTTCGGCGTTTTTGCGACAGGGTTTAGGTGCAAAGTAAGTCAGCTTCAAGGTTGCAAGTCCAAGGGAAGTCAACGCTGGGAGGGGCGCTTGTAGAGAAATTTCCATGTTCGTCCCCCGCCAAAGTTTAGACCGTTATCTTATCAGTAGCAACAGTTCGAGAGTCCAACCCAAAGATGAGAGCATTCAGTCGTGTCCCAATTGTAATAAGTAGCTGAGTGAGTTACTTCAATAGAATCTTAATCTGAGATGGAATATGTATTTACTGCATTTGCGATGCTTTTCCAGTAACACAGCCTATTTGCATTGATCATTTCTCTACACGCAACCCAAATTTTGAACTCCATTGAATCCAGCAGGCATATGGCTGAAACGATATCCGTAGATCGGTTCGTTTCTGGGAACCCCAGAAGCCAAAAAACATATCTATTAACATCAAGCCGTCTATCGACCCTTTCCACGGTCCCGACGTCCACCCTCCAAGACCTTGACTCTCTTGTTGAATCTCTCTCCAATACCACCTCCCATACCGCTTCCTCGAGGTCCATCCGTTGTGTCGATTCCACGCTTTCGGCTCTTGTCCAGAAGAGCACGAACGTTTCCACCTGATTGCTTGCGCTTGGTAAGACGGTCGATACGGTCGACACCCACTCCCAGGTTGTGCCAATCCTCGCCACCAAACTGCATGCGGTTGCTGCGGCCAGCCTGCTTCGCCTTTTGAGCTCGATCTTTCTTGCTCTCCTTGGGAAGACGTGTGAAGTTCATTTCCTCGTAATCCCGGCGCTCTGCCTCCTCCTTTCTCTCGGCGTCGGTCTTCATCTTGCGACCGCCCTGGACAATTGTGGTACCAATACTGGGCTCCGCCAAAGGTGCGCTGGATAGCTCTGAAGCAACGAATTCCTCCATGGTGTGAGACTTGCCGGCGCGACGATCGTGCTTCTCGCGTCGTTGAGGCGCATCCATTGTAGCGCGGTCTCTCTTGGGCGGGCGGTACACGCCCGCAGCTCCTCCATCACGCTCTGCACGGCGAACGGTAACATCATCAGCCATGGCTCCAAAGTTACCAGGCTTGTGAGACAGAGCCTCAGCATCTGCCTCCTCCTCGGAGTCTTCCTCTTCTTCCTCAGAATCTGATCCAGCGGCGGCCTTGGCTTCCTTTGCCTGTCTCTCGCGCTCTGCGTCGTCTGCCGTTCGGAGGAAGCGATCAATGGAGAAGCGTAACTTCTCTTCCAACGGCCGGGCTCCCCTTTCTAGGTAAAGTCGTAGTTCCACCAGCTTTGCCCTCACAGATTCGTCGAGTTCGGATTCATCTTCAGCTTTATCCGAGTTTGATTTCGAGTTGCGCAACTTCAGTAGAATTAGGAAGACGAGGTTTTGTAGATATGACAGTAGAAGCTCATTCTTCACATCGAGAAGTGAAATGCCATCCTTCTGGTGCTCGATAGTTGCGAGTTTTGGGGTGACCTCGAGTGCTGATGACAGAGACTGTGTTAGCGACGTCAGTAGCGCCGGTAGTGTTGTAGGTGCTGCCATGTTGGTCTGTTTGCCTGAGACTTGAAATCTCTAGACGATTGAAAAGTCGTGTCTCATCGAAAAGTTTGGAGTCCTTCAACTTTTTAGCGGGGCATTCTTGGCTTGTCTCCACATTCCTGCCTCGACAGCCACAAACGCCACAAATCCCCTGTTTCAGTGCGTGGCTCATTCTCCTGACTCAGTTAATATCTCCATGACAGATTACAGCAAGTGCCTTGAAGCTCCCTCTTTGATGATTTACTCTCGCAGCTGTTTTGCTGGCTTGATTCACCACACGATCCTTTAAATCATTGATCGGACGATACAAGAGGCAGAAACTGAGTAAAATTCTCAGTGATTACTTGAATTTTAATTTTCTTTCCTCATCGACTCAAAATTGCGGGCCGCGCAAGTCGTCGTCAGCTGGAGCTTTGATCGACAGCTTCATATCTCGGCTTTCGCAATCTTCCTTTGTCAACCTCTGTTGGTCTGCGCATGACCTAGCTTTCCAATATGCATTTCCGAGACTTTGCGCCTCGAACGGCGCTCGTCAGCTCATTGCTAGCTATACCACAGCTGGCCTCTGCCTTCTACCTCCCTGGTGTAGCCCCTACTACCTACAAAGAGGGAGATAAGGTTCCGCTTTACGTGAATAGCATCAAGCCTGTCGACCGCTCCCAAGACCCGCGACTACACGCCGTTGTCTCATACGACTATTACCACCCTGCGTTCCAATTCTGCCAACCTGAAGGCGGCCCTCAATATGTATCGGAAAGTCTGGGCAGTATTCTCTTCGGAGACCGTATCATGACTTCTCCCTTTGAGCTTATCATGGGCAAGAATGAGACCTGCAAACCCCTTTGTGAAGTCAAATATACTGAGAAATCGGTTCAATTTGTCAAAAGCCGCATCGAACAGGGATACAGTCTGGAATGGCTTGTGGACGGATTACCAGCTGGACAGGAAGTTCTAGATCAGTTGACTGGCACTACCTTTTACAACCCCCGATTCTTGCTCGGCCAGGATGACAAGGACGACAACATTCTGTTCAATAACCACTACGAAATCGCCGTCGAGTATCATGAAGTGAACAAGGACCCCAACCAGCGCCGTGTCGTTGGTGTAGTTGTGCAGCCAAGTTCAAAGGAGTACGGCGGCAAAGCTGATTGCGCCAACCACCCACCTATCGTTTTGTCCGGAGGCGAACAGCATGTTACCTTCAGCTACAGCGTGATCTGGCGCAAGTCAGACACTGCCTGGGCCACTCGATGGGACAAGTACTTGCACGTGTTTGACCCCAAGATTCACTGGTTCTGGCTCATTGATACTGCCATCATCGTTGTCATTCTTGTTCTCACTGTCATGTCTATCCTGGTCCGCGCTCTCAAGAAGGATATTGCTCGTTATAACAGACTCGACCAGATCGACCTCGACGACTTTGGCGGTACCTCGGTTGTTGAGGATGGTGTTCAGGAAGACTCTGGATGGAAGCTGGTCCATGGCGATGTCTTCCGAACCCCTTCGCGTCCTCTTCTGCTCTCAGTCTTGGCTGGCAATGGTGTTCAGCTGTTCTGCATGACAGGCTGTACCATTCTCTTTGCTCTCCTTGGATTCTTGTCTCCTTCAAACCGCGGATCCCTTGGCACAATCATGATCCTCATGTATACTGTCCTCGGTTTCGTTGGTGGTTATGTCTCTGCTCGAACTTACAAGGCATGGCAGGGTGAGAGCTGGAAGCTGAACATTGCTTTGACCCCGACCTTGGTCCCTGGCATTGTCTTCTCCAGCTTCTTCCTCCTGAACCTTTTCCTTTGGGCCAAGCAGTCCTCAGGTGCGGTTCCTTTCACCACCATGCTCGTGATTGTTGCTATCTGGTTCATTATTTCGATTCCTCTCTCGTTCGGTGGTTCTTGGGTTGGATTCCGTTCTCCTCAGTTCCAGCCCCCTGTCCGCACCAACCAGATTCCTCGACAGATTCCTCCCGTGAGCACTTACTTGAAGCCCATCCCTAGCGTGCTCATTGTCGGTCTTCTTCCCTTCGGTGCCATCTTTGTCGAGCTCTTCTTCATCATGAACTCGATCTGGTTCAGCAGGATCTACTACATGTTTGGGTTCCTGTTCCTCTGCTATGGTCTCATGATCGTCGTCTGCGCTGCTGTCACCATCCTTATGGTGTACTTCCTGCTATGTGCTGAGAACTACAACTGGCAGTGGAGATCTTTCCTCGCTGCTGGTATGAGTGGTGGCTATATCTTCTTGAATTGTCTTTTGTACCTTGTTACAAAGGTCAGGGCGAGTGGACTGGCTGGTATTGTGCTCTACATGGGTTACAGTGCCATCATTTCATTCCTCTTTTTCATCCTTACTGGTAAGTTCTTCTGGCCCCTTTTTTTATTTACCATTCTGACCTTTTCAGGCTCCATCGGCTACTTTGCCAGTTGGTGGTTTGTTCGCAAGATCTACTCGTCCATCAAGATTGATTAAGAGACGACCTGGCACCAATTATGACGAATGGATCATCAACGACAAGTGACTAATGAACAAGAGACGGAATTTTGGTGTTTGTAAAATACATGTACGACCAGCGTCTGGAATTCGCGTTTACCATGAGCCGTGCTTTAAGCTGCAAACAAGGGCCAGATCGGCGAGATTATGGTGATAAGGATCCGTGGTGTTGCATCAGTACGCTGCGAGTACGGAGTAGATTCATTTTCATTTAGACGGATATCAAAATTAGGCCAGTGCCAACAGAGCAGGGCCGTGTTGGCTATTGACGAGGAGGTGTTGTTCTGCATTGTTTTAAGCTTATTATAGATATCAAAAATTCGTTGGCTTATTTCCTCCTGCTCAGTCGTCGTCATCGTCATCCAAATCATCCAAATCAGTAAACTGAAACTGGGCCTTTTGCTGTGGAGGTCCAGTTGGGCTCCTTTGTTCGCCAGGGGCAGCCGGACCACCAACCAAACTTGCGCGTCTCCAGGCCTCTTGGTCCTTTTCTCTCTGGCGTTCTCTCTCGATGCGCTGGCGCTCGCGTTCCTCACGTTGCTTCTTCTCGCGCTCTTCCTGGGCAATACGGTCCTCTTCTTCCTTCTGCTTTCTCTGCTCTTCCTCACGACGCTTGCGCTCTTCTTCCTCGGCTGGATCGTAGCCCTTGGGGTCAATGCCCTGCTCCTGGAGGAGCTGGTTAGCAGCAAGGGAGCCAGCGCCAAGCTGAAGGTCGTTTGGCCAAGGGAGGAAGATCTGGTCGGTCAAAGGGTTCAAGAACTGTGTCCACTCGCTGGGCAGGACAGTGTTAGCGGACATGGAGGACTGCTGAGTCGCAGGTTCCTGGGAGATGGCTGGCGTGCCATTCATAACTGCCGGGCTTTGAACCTGAGACGATGGAGGCACAGATGGTGTCAAGACTGAAGCTGCTTGAGACTCAGGTCCTGGAGTCTGGGCTGCTGGTGTTTGACCGCCCGGGGTTTGAACTTCTGGGACATCTGGCGTTGGTGGTACGGCTTTAATGGTGCCTGCTGGTGGCATGGTCGTTTTGCTGATACGCCGGGCATAATTGAGAAGTTCTTCGTAGGCGATGGGGTAGCTTGGACCAGAAGGGAATGTGGTGGTTTGCGTCGTCACGATATCCTTGCGAGTAGTCGCTAGATTCGAAAGAGTATCGCGGATCTGCGTATCAAGGGCGTTTGAAGACTCGCGCAGTTGTTGAATGCGCAAATAATTGTTCTGGTGGGTTTGGACTGAGAAGCAAGTCAGCTAAATATCCATGGCTGGCTAAGTTGTATGAATCACCTTCTTCCAAGCCTCTGCTTAGTTCTTGGTCCGCGGCATTGAGCTCCTCTCCTTGTTGTATAGAGGGATGGTATTTTGTGACTGAATCAATTAGATTTGCGAGAGCTTTCTCTAGTCGCTCGAAGCGACCATCGATATATTTGTCCATCACAAGATCGTGGCTTGTCACGACGACTTTCTCAATATTCAGTGATATGAAAGTAAATAAAAGAAAGGTCAAAGGCGAGGCTGCTATAACAGACCGAAGCTTGAAAGCCAAAGTGGGTCTTTAGTCGAGGTTATCATTGGTCGGCTGTCACAAAGCTTCTTTTAGGCCTGAGGCCAAACAAACCCGATCTTTCCCGTTCGGCAAACTCGCGCAACCAAGTTCAAGGCCCTTCTTTTACGACGACGACATCGACGAGCAATTGAACGACGACACAGGCTTCCACCGCCCTGAAATTCAAGATGGTCTCCTACGTACGTCCGAACCCTACGATACGAACGCCGAGAACGAGCTACAGATATTCACGAATGGCTCGAGGCGTCTCTAACGAAGAGTGTAATCGACTGACCTGATTCTCACCAGACTCCCATCCGCATGTCGGAATTCAAGAGCAACTATGGTCCTAAGTACGTTATATCAGTCTACGATCATCGAACGTCGAATTCGAAGCGCATTGTCACGGCACAAGCGAACTACGACTCTCGAAATTCTACGCAAGGGTTTTGAAATAGTGACGTTGGCTAATACTGGAATAGGTACCATCCTCAGCCCAACGTTGCTGGCATCACCCCTCAGGCTGCCTTCCGAATGTAAGTTCACGGTCCGAACCCGAGAATACGATCGAGAACCGACTATGCAAGCGAACCGAGTTTCGATCTCCCTTCCGTTTCTCCGAAGTCTTGCGATGATCAGCCGCGGCTTAGATGGACATGACAGATGAGAGATTGGGATTTCGTTTTGAACTTTGCTGGACGACTGATCGTTATGCTGTGGATGGGAACTGACTGGGTTATAGCGGCTCCCGTCTGGCTATGTACAGTGCCCCCGCTGCTGTTGCTGTCCTCCTCTTCGCCAACGGCATTCCCCGTGTGCAGCGCGACGTTCTCCAGGTACGAACGAAGATGCCACGATATTGTTTGACCACGATATTAATTTCTACACAGAAGATCCCTTTCCTTGGCAAATACTTCCGAAAGGAGATCCACCCCGCCGACAACGTAAGTCTTGACTATGATACCAAACATCGGGGTCAGTTACTAATAGTCTATATAGCCTTTCTAAATTATATGGTGGACTTGAGGAAGATAGACGTTGTTCAGCGCCGGTGCCGGCTCTCCTTGTATAAGATATTCCAATAGACATGTTCTGAGCCTTGAATTTTGCTGTGAAATGTACGGCCTGTGATTGGCTGATGATTAAGTGCTTAACTTGTAGCCAGAGACAATACATGACGGGAACCTTGTAGAAGTCCTTTGGAGAAGAATAAATCTGTAGGCATGGAGGGTATAGAGCGGCTCTTGAGCGACGCTATTGTACCTAGCCTATAATACCTACCTACCCTTTGGCTCTTAGATGTTGCTTTGAACCATTTGGGGTTGTTGATATGGTGTTCCACTCATTAGAGTACAGTGCCACTAACTCACTGCGAAACACTGTTCTCTCTCCTACATGTACCTATATACAGCTTCTGTCTTATACAATTTCAAGCTGACTGTGGCCATTCATTTATCCTTCGCCTTTTCTAATCATTGTCTCTCTAAACAGAAATATTTGGCTTCGTTATGCCATGAGAGGATTATAATTCTTCCAACACGATCTCTGTCTCGCTCAGCTAACTGCTGGTGAACACCTGTCAAGATGGACATATCTCAAGGATACAAGACTGTCGCAGCCTTCATTGTTGCGCTACCTCTTTTTGCCTGGCGATTCAAGAACTCTTCAGGCCCTAACTCGCGATTAGAGGGTTTCTTCTTTTATTTTCTTTCCGTCGCCTCCATCTCTTGGTTGTATATTGTCTCAGAACTGGTCCCTGAGCCTTACCTGGTACGCCCCATCTTATATCATGCCCATTGCACAGATGCTAACTCAAGCTAGGATGAAGTATTTCATATACCGCAGGCGCAGAAATACTGCCAGGGGAGGTTCCAAGAGTGGGATGACAAGATCACGACACCACCAGGGCTGTGAGTTCCACGCGCTTCTATGCCCCTAAGCAAATGCTGAGTCCAGTACAGTTACCTTCTCTCTCTTATAACACCTGGAGTTGTCCGGCCTAGTAGTTCAGTGGGTGGATACTTCTGCGATGTCAAGAGCCTACGGGCTACCAACGTCGTTGTTCTGGTGATACTCGCCTTCTTGGTCCTGAAGTGCCGTCGACAGATCGAGGCGCGTCTCTATGAAGCTCATACCTCGACCCGGCTACGCAATACTTCACAATATGCCATCCACACCGCGCTTAACGTCGCCCTGTTTCCGCTTCTCTTCTTCTTCTCTGGACTTTACTACACCGATGTTGCATCTACTGCAGCCGTCCTGGTCGCGTATTTGAACCACTTGAGGCGCATTGGTCGAGATCGTAGTTCTGCCTTGAACGATCTAACAACAATCTTGCTTGGAATTGCCACGCTTTTCTTTCGCCAGACCAATGTCTTCTGGGTAGTTGTGTATATGGGTGGCTTAGAAGCTGTCCATGCTGTCAAGACCTTGCGGCCGGAGCAGATTGATCAGCCAGTTATCTTGACACTTTTTGAGCAGATCAAGTACTTTGCTTGGAGGTATTCCCTTGGAGATATTCATGACCCCCCACTACACATGATGTGGCCAGATGGTAAAACAGCTCTTTCCTACAAGTTAACTGGTCACTAACTGAAGATCAGACATGCTCTTCTGTGCATTGAGTCTGGGAATCGCAGCGATTTGCAATCCAGTCCGCATCATTAGACAGATATGGCCTTACGTTGCTGTCCTTGTCTCATTTGGTGGCTTCGTGGCCTGGAACGGTGGTGTTGTCCTCGGTAAGTACTCTCTTTGCATCGTGTCGAGTCTGTGGCTAACGACAGAAGGTGACAAATCCAACCACGTTGCTACTATTCACCTCCCACAGATGCTCTACATATGGCCTTTCTTTGTTTTCTTCTCTCTACCACTCCTGGTGCCATATGTCCTACCCATCATTAACGCAGCACTGCGAATACTCCCGCGGGCTGGATCGCCTACATCAACTAGCAAACCAGCCCCTGAGGCAGATACCAATGCAGAGCCGGCCTCATTTTCCTTCAGCAAATCACGAAGGTCAGGAAGCTCCAAGAAAACCTCGGCGACTGGCAGTTCGGACAGAAAATATCCACGTCTATCAAAGCCACTGGAAATTGCCAGCTTCATCTTTGGGATTAAGCTCATCCTCTGGCCCCTCTACCTCCTTGCGACCATCGCACTCTCACTCGCCGTCGTCCGCTACAACACCATTATACACCCCTTCACTCTGGCTGACAACCGCCATTACATGTTCTACATCTTTCGATACACCATCCGCCGGGCTTCTTGGATTCGATATGCTTTGGTTGTCCCCTATACCTTGTCTCGGTGGATGACGTGGGGTACCATCGCTGGCTGCTCACCATTCCTCACCATTCACACACGTGCCTGTTCTATTTATAAGAATGGAACAAAAACCCCTCCCTTCCTGAGTCATCCTATGGTGACTAACGCTGGGTTTTCTCCAAGACAAACTTATGCCGCGTTTCCAGCTGAGATAACGGGAAATTCTCAGGATCCTTCCGAAGATCAAGAACTGAGCAAGGCTTTGGAAGATGACCCTCTTCTTGCTTCTGTTATACCAGCTTCCACCTCGACTGGACTCATATTCTTGCTTGCCACAACCTTATCACTCATGACGGCTCCGCTGGTAGAGCCACGATACTTTATCATACCCTGGGTGATGTGGAGGCTGCTTGTACCTGCATGGAGGCTTCATGATCATGGTTATCACGGTGATATTGCTTCTCGGCTCTCAAATCACCCAAAGACGAGACCTTTGTTCGAGTTCTTTCAACACTACGATCTACGCCTTATCATCGAGACGCTTTGGTTCATCGCCATTAATGTTGCAACAGGTTACATCTTCCTCACCAAGCCTTACATATGGAAGGCGGAAGACGGGACTGTGCTGGACGACGGTCGACTTCAAAGATTTATGTGGTAAACACAAGATCGAAGGGGGGTATGAGCGGTGTGGTTGCAAAAGATACTCTTTTTGTATTTTTGTCTTGATAAGCATGTGGCCCTCTTATCGCTGGGAACTCATTTCATGCCAGATGTGAAATATACCCAAACACTGAACGCCATACCCAGGGTCCAACCCCAGACCTATTTGTAGCCCTAACCATACCCAGTTTCATATCGAGCATCCCAAATTCATGCAAAAGTGAAGTTCGT
The DNA here is from genome assembly GCA_017165645.1 of Fusarium sacchari. NCBI lineage: Eukaryota > Fungi > Ascomycota > Sordariomycetes > Hypocreales > Nectriaceae > Fusarium > Fusarium sacchari. The sequence goes on from JADANP010000007.1 coordinate 1,534,754, forward strand.
GCGTTTGTACCAGAGTGGCTTATCATGTAATGAGTGATGCATACACATCTTTCCTGTCCCGGCCAGTGATCGTAAAAAGTCTCATAAAAATAGTTGTGCGTCAGATTATAAGCTTAGACGATCCAGACTTAAGCCATCATTGCTTCTCACCCGGCGGATAACGCCAAGCTTGAAGAACTTCTCTTCACCGCCCGGTGTGCGTCCACCGATATACCACTTGTCGGCGCCTATCACATCACGGAAGCCTTCGCTGCTGCTGTCACTTCCACGTCGACCAGATGATCCAGGAATAGGAATGGCGGTGCCGTTGGCGGGAGATGTCGATGTTGACGGTGATGATGAAGTGGTATTTCGGGGCGGACGGATGGCGACACTGGAAGTAGTTGGTTGTTGTTGAGGCTGGTGATGATGATGATGTGACGTAGAAGTAGCAGTGGTGGTTGCGTTTGCTACAGCTGCTGTGGATGTTGTGGTGGTTGTTGCATCTCGGGTGTGCTTGTTTGGCTGATGTTGATGGGGAGCGGCAGTAGAGATAGCGGGGCCTTGAGGACGGAAGGCGGCGAGGAAAGAAGAGAGGAAATAGGGTCGTTGTGAAGGCATCGTGAGGTTATCGGTCTGATGTGTTTGTGAGGTGATGGAGAGAGGTTGGTGGTAGAGGTCGACGGAGTAGCCGAGCGACGGTCCGAGCAAAGCCGAGTTGTTTTTGTTCGCGATGATGTCGGAATATGCGCAGTTGAGAGAGAATCAGTGCCTTATTACTTGTGCTGCTTGTGTTTTGTGATCAAACGTCGTAGCAAAGTGACTCAATTGTTTCTTGGAGGAGATGGGATGAAGAAGTGGAGTCGAGCGATATGAAGAAGAAACAGAGACAGTGACAGTGACAGTCTGGGGAAGAGCAACGGTTTATCGTAGTCACTGACGTCGATTTTTTGTGGAGGAAGAGAAACGAGGGAGGGGAAAACCCGGAACCAGCAAATGCTAATGGCAGGGATGTCATAGGTCAGGCCTTTGCATTTTAAAGTGTGTGCACGTGCGGGTACACCAATCAGAGCGGACCAGGCCCTGCTGTATTTAGAGGTTGTTAGGGGGTGTTAGGGGGGGGACTGTAGAGGATGGCTCGGTTGGGCTTGCACTAGTTGGAGTTGAAATGCGGAGGTGGTTTTTAAGAGTTTAGGGTGAGGGTTTGATCTTATTGGGTATATAAGTTGAAGAGAGGGTTGATGGCTTGGTAGAGGTGTGATACTGGCGGTTATTTTGTGAACAAGAGGTTTTAGGGGTCAACTAGTGCCAGTAACCGTACAGACAGTGTACTCACTATACTGTTCTAAGTATCATGATATGAGTACCTAGCTACCAAAGTGAGCGGAGTGAATTGGCTGTCAGTTGACTGCGGTCACTGAATATATCCCTTCGCCCGTCTTACCATACACATCCAACCGTTAAATGTCACCGCAATTCAGACCCCAAATTACAAAAAGCAAAGAGAAGAAGAGGGAAAAAAGGGTCATTGTAAGCGAGATCCTTCAGTCCATGCACGTTTGGCCCATGCAGCATCACAACTCGTCGGTGTCCAGCTCTCGTAGATCACTTCCACTTTCAAAGCTAGGCGACACTAGTCAAGACAGTAATAACCCTGTTTTCAACCACCATTTTATCAATCATCGCGATGAGTATTTGACATGAATATAATTAACACTCTTGACTGTCCTGCACAAAGACTCGTCTCCTTATCCTGGTTCATGTCCGTCTTGTTCCCGTATTAACGTAGCATTCTGTCATCTCCAGACTCTCGGGTGAGAGGGCTCCTTGTGACAGCTGAATTTTGAATGCGTACGTATATGCGAGTATGATCTGATAATTTCTGACAATGCAACTGCAGCAAGCAAGCACATGGTGATCACTAGACTCTGGGGTTGGGACTGGTGAGTAAAAGGGCTTCATCCGTTTGGTCGATCGGATCATCTGCAAACAGTCGGATTATTGCAGCAATTGACAAGTAATATCAATTTGTACTGAACAGGTTCATCAAGCTTGTATGTAAAGTACATGTACGATTACCTAACAATTCATGATCATTAGTCTACCTCGGCTTGGGGTCATCATGTCTGACTACCTTACCTACCTACCTACCCTAGATTGTAGAGATAGACTTAAAACTTATTACTTTCATCGTCTTACAAGCCAACTCATACAGCGACTAACCTGACTGACCACAAAAATACTTGTCTAACAGCCATGCTGTGTAACAATGCTGCACTATTCGTTGAGATGCCTGTCCTCTCAACAACTTGCGCCATACCTTACTATAGCGGTGTAGACCGTAGACCGTAGACCTAGACCCCTCACCACCAACCACCAACCACCAACCACCCATGACTCTTCGTACCCATATTCCCCTCCACAGAAAAAACCCGCCAGCGCATAATGACAACTGGCTGTACATAGTTGCAGCTGTAGACCTTGAACATCCATCGTCTACTGTATGCGGCCTTTGCGTATTCCCACTCCCGTGATACCCTCATAAACTCCATCTCGCTCAGCAATGCCCAGCTTCAAAGCCCGCATCCTCAGCTGGATCATCTGGTGGTGGTTCAAGAGCACATGGAGTTCAGCAGAGGGCATCAACAACCGCATCGCCAAGGAGCGTCTTCGTCCCGAGCGTGTGCCCCCCAAGCACCTCTACAAAGAGTTCGCCGTTGAGGAGTACAAGAGAAAAGGCCACATCGCCAATTATGCCGTCTACATCGTCTCTCCAAAGACAGAGACGCCCACTCGTGGTCGAATCTTGTATCTCCATGGCGGTGGCTTCGTCTTTGATATCACGCCCCAGCACTGGGAGCTGGTGGCTCAGCTTGCGAGGCGTCTGAATGCTACTATCACCGTGCCCATATACCCGCTTGGCCCTGAGACGTCGCTCATGAAGATGTATGAGTTCGTGCAGCCGCTCCACGACGAACTCGCATCGGCACCAGATCGAACGCCTTTTTGGGTTGTGGGTGATTCAGCTGGAGGGACCATGGCTCTTGTGCTGACGCAGAATGCGAAATTGGCTGGTAGACAGACTGCGCAGAGAATTGTGCCCATCACGCCTTGCACAGACTCCAGTCTTGACAATCCTGAACTCCACAATGCAGCGCTCAAGGACCCATGGCTCGATGTTCCTGGCATCGCAGAGATCACAAGACTCATCTGCCCAGAGATGGACACTCATCATCCCAATGTTAGTCCCATATACGGAGATCTAAGACTACCGCCGATGTTGGTGTTTGCAGCTGGCTTGGATCTCTTGACGCCTGATACCAAGAAGATGGTCGCGATGGCCAAGGAGCAGGGCACAAAGGTCGAGCTGGTGTATGGAGAGGGCATGGTACACGTTTGGCCACTTCTACCAATTCAAGAGGGCAGGCAAGCTGTGGACAAGATGGTCGAATGGTTGGGAATCAGTTGATTATTTCTTTGGGTGTGTTGCCTTGGGCTACGGCGTTGGGTTGGGGTTCTGAATGGCATGAGAATACCCCCTGAGATATGTGATGATGATGATGACGACGACGACTACTATATATGACAATCATATGTTTATGATTGGGACGGGATGGGATACGATACAGCATACTTTCATATGTCTATCATGTTCAGACGATTTATGGCTACGAGTCCAGACGTGGCCGAACAGAGGTATATAAAAACGCTCACATACATCAATCGATTTTATTATGTCTCTCTGCATGGTGATAATAATATTTATCTTGATGACTATGCAAGATAGTGTAGTACAGACGGATAGCAACTCGGCTTCCAAGTTCCTATCCACCTGTATAAAAGGCGGTGGCTTAAGGACCCTATCAGAGGTAACACAAGTTGCTCATGGCCCGGGATGACATGAAGTCGAGGTAGACTATCACGAGAGAGGAGAGTACATGCATAGGTAGTCAGCATTGATATGGCTGTGTTTGCCGTCCTTCCGTCGCAATATGTACTCAACTCATTTATAGTATCAACTTGAAGACTTGAGAGCTTGTATAAACGTTGATTGGCTGACTTGGGAATTGAGGCTTCACGTGTCAAACAAACAATCCTGGATAATAGAGTATGATGAAACGATTACTAAGACTCATCGACTTATGCCAGCGCTCGTATAATTGATCACTTCGAGATCCTTGCCATGTCATGTCATCTGCACGAACAATGAGTGAGTGACGTTCCGGGTATTATTCAAACGTTCAGATAAAACGGAACCCATGAAACGAACAACATCACCAACGAATTGATACAAACACCAAAAGTCGGTAAGGCTATCATGTTACACAGCCAACGGGGGGGAAAATTGCAAGTGGCTTACCCTGTGTGACATGCCACGGAAAGATCTGTAGGACGAACTGCAAGGCTGAGCAAAAATATCTTATAGCTCGACGACTGCTGTAGGTCTAAGCAAGCCATGTTGGAGATCTTCAGGCCCAAGGTATCATCGCTTGAGCGCCGCCTCTCGCTACAGCACAGATGATCTCGGCTATCTGTACGGAGTAGAGTCTAATGGATTAGGCTGTTGACGTTTGCTAATCCATGTCTCTAAAGCATTGGAAAAGCAAGGTCCCAATGCATCGGCAGACTGCATCGTCCCAAAAGGGGATTCGTCCAGCGTCCATTCGTTCCGAGAAACCAAGATAACTAAACTAACTGACCCCCTTCCAAGTCTGTTCGGAAATTGCCACGCTCGGCATCAGACTCGAGTGACAGTGGAATATAGATAACGTATCATTGCATGTTCTCCGAATTGGTAGAGTGATCGGCCAAGTTTCTATGTGGTATTCGCTGTATATGTATCGACAACAAAGCTTCGGCCCCCATCTTCTCCTCCCCCCAAGACCATACCAAAGCAAGCTGTGCCACAACTCTCTATATAGAAACCCCCGATGTTCAATGTTCGATGTTCGATGCTCGGGGCCTTGATCTTGCCCGTACCCGTAGACGTCAGGTCAATGCAACAACATGTTCCGTCCCTGTTCACTAGCCGTCTCCGTCTGCCACTGGCTGCCACCCGCCAGGTGCGTGGACACTGGACACTGAATGATTGACAGCTGCCAGTGCGATAGTCGGCACAATATATATCGATATCCTGGCCTGCGTCATGGCTTTGTAATTCTTGATTTCTCTCACAATCACATTATTCCTGCTCTTTGATAGATACATACCTACCACGCCCATCTTCTTGTCCCTCCTCATATTTTGGTTACTTCCACTCAGAGCACGACATGTACGACTCGCTCTATTTGTCGATCAAGATGACGTCTTTGCTTCCTTCGATGCCTTCTCTTTCAATGGGATTGGTCGTTCTGGGTATGCTCGTCATGGGCATCATCGCCTTCAACGTCTTTGTATATCCCTTCTATGTATCCCCCCTTCGACATCTCCCCGGACCAAAAGTAAGTAAACCCACCTTTCGCTTTCGTATTCATGTTGCTAACGTTGTTAATAGGACAATGAATTCTTTCTCGGACAGACTGCAAAGTTCCTTCAGGTCTCCTGGTTTCCTGAACTCTTCTGCAAGTGGTCTCGCGAATTCCCCGATGCGCCTATTATTCGATACCTGAACCTTGCCAACGGTGAGACGCTGTTTGTAAACAGTATCGAGGCATACAAGCAGGTCCTTCAGACCAAGAGCTCGTACTTTGTGAAGCCTGCCTTTGCGAAGCAGTTCGCGCATGAATTCATCGGCGATGGACTTCCCTTTGTTGAAGGCAAGCTTCACAAAGTCCGTCGAGCAGCCATCAGTCGTAAGTACAACCAGCCCTGATTCAAATTGAGACCAATGCTAACTTCTTCTTAGAACCATTTTCGGCTGCTCGACTCAGGGCCTTCTCCCCTGTTGTTCAGCAAAAGGCCGAACAACTGATCGATGTACTGACCCAGAAACGCAACGTACACGGTAACGTTGAGAGTAAGTAACCCCCCCCCTCCCCCCTCTTTCGGTGCGACTGAGCTGACAATCTCATAGTTGAGAGCAATATTTGGAAAGCAGTCCTCGACGTGATTGGACTCGAAACGTTTGGCCTTGATCTTAACCACCTCGAATCCGACGAGTCTCCGCTGTTTGACACCTTCACCACGATGATGCAACCCTCGACGTTTGGCCATGTTATCAACTACTTGAACTCACTAATCCCGATTCGACAGTACTTACCCATGAGGGAATGCATTGAGTTTTCTCAGAGCTGTGCCCGAGTCCGGGAGTTCATTGTAGGTTTGATGGCGATCCGACGTAAGCAGTGCGAACAAGGCCTTGGCCACGAAAAGAACCGAGATGCCCTCCAGTGTTTGCTGGAACACTCCGACCCTGATTGGAACGACAAGAGAATTGTTGAATATGTAAGTAGCCCCTGAATTCTGAATGTTTGTGAATTGTGCTAACAGTTGTGATAGGTTCTGAATCTTTTGATCCTTGGACATGACACGACAGCTTGTTCCATCACGTGGGCCGTTCACGAGCTCTCACGCCGACCGGACTGCCAGCAGCATCTGCGAGACGAGATCGCAAGTATGGGCAGCACTTGCGGTGTGCCTGTTTTCAGCGACATCGACAAACTCCCATATCTGCACAACTTTGTGCGCGAAGTTTTGCGACTCTACTGCGCGGGTAAGTAGCATATCCCCCATCCCCTTACGTTAGGAAATTGACTAGCTAACATGTTGACAGTGGCCATGGCACCTCGCCAAGCGACCGAAGACGTCGAAATCGATGGGATCATGATCCCCAAGGGAGCCGTGATCCAACTCTCGCCCGCGGTGATGAACATGCACCCTCTGGTCTGGGGCCCAGATGCGCAGGAGTTCAACCCTGACCGCTGGAGCGATCTCAAAGGCGAGGCGGCAAGCGCGTACGCCTTTGAGACGTTTCACAACGGGCCCCGAATGTGCATCGGCAAGCAGCTTTCTTTCATGGAGATGAAGATCATGCTTGTAGAGATGGTGCGCAAGTTCAAGATCGAGAAACCTCTTGGAAGCGAAGAGAAGCAAGTTGAAGTCGCTGGACCGGCTTTTACATTGCGACCAAAGGAGAATCTGGTTGTGCGTTTGGTGGAGATGTAAGACGGAAGATGAGAGAGAGTGTATTAGTTGGCTGGGACACTTTGCTTTTTGCTGACATATTACTATACGGAGTTTGGGGAGTTTTAGGATACTACACGACCTGGACGACAGGACATGATATCCATGACATGATATGGCATTAGATGTTTGATTGGCATTTAGACACAGACAGATTCCGCAAGAGGCGGAATCAGGTGACTTGGAAACAAGAGTCAGTCACGATAGATTTATGCATGATAGATTATGAGCAGTAAAAGCATTTTGATTCCCTTTTTTTATGGATAAACAAGTGAATATGTCTTCATGAATATATGTCTCCATCATGACTTGTCTAGCTTGTCTCATGATGAGGAGACCTCAGGGGTAAGAAAACACCGGACCTTGATATAGGGTGTCAAAATAAACTCATCGAAGAGCACCCTAAGTTTAGGCTAGATCTACCCATGTATTTTTTATTGCCTAGGGTCAAAGTCGTGAGTTTTCTGTCCTCTATGTGGGAGACTACTGTACCTATTCACAATATTCACCCCGCAATTTCTAGGTGTCCGCCGCCTGTTTCTCGAACTTTCCAGGGGACACGCGCTTAGAAATCCAATCAAAAGCTCTATCAAACCCTCCCGTCCCGAAATCAAGGGTCCTTTGCTCTTCTCTCCTCTGAATTTGAGTACTAACCTACCCAAGTTACGTGTGTCGTTGTGGCTCGCTCGCTGTTTCTAGTCCATAACTCACTCCCCCCCCTGCTGCTTCTGTCTTCTTAGAGTGAACAGCACAGCTTGTTCCCGTCGCTTTCTGCCCGCTTCACACTGCGACTTTTTCTTGATTCTGTTCCTCCTGTTTTCTTTGCTCTGCTGTGCAGTTTATCTTTCATTTCTTTCTCTTTCTCATCGTAATATCAGCCAGCGCCTTTATAGATACTGGGCTCTGGGCTCTCTTGTCCGAGCATCCGAAATACATACAGTAGCGAGCGAATCTTCTATTACGGCATCATTTACCGTCCAGTCTTACTACATCTCACCACCACTCACACCCAGTCTCACGCACCGCACTTGACTCAACATGTCTAAGTCACTACAGCTCAAGAATGAAGGGAACAAATGTTTCCAGGCGGGGGACTACGTCGGCGCCGATAGCCTCTACTCCAAAGCGTGAGCACACATCATCAGCACAGCACAGAACAGCACAGCTTTAGAGAGATAGAGCTTATTCTGACAAAGATCGCAATAGCATCATCGCCGACCCCAAAAATCCTGCTCTCTACACCAATCGCGCCATGGCCCGTCTTAAGCTTAATTATTGGGACTCGGTGATCACCGACTGCGAAGCTTGTTTGCAGCTGACGCCTGACAACATGAAGGCCAGGTACTACCTTGCGCAAGCACAGATCGCCCTTCGCGACTATGGCGCTGCCCTTGAGAACGCTCTGCATGCGCACAGGCTGTGCGCCGCTTCGGGAGATCGCTCGCTCGGCTCTGTCACGGCTCTTGTTCTTCGCTGCAAAAAAGAGCGCTGGGACGATCTCGAGAAGAAGCGTGTTCGCGAATCGCAGGATCTTGAAAGGGAGATGCTTGAATTATTGGCCAAGGGCAAAGAGGCTATGCTAGCGGACGCGGATGATGGAATGGTGAGGCAGGAAATTGAGGAGGAGAGTGATGCCAAGATTGAGAGGATGAAGGAGATATTTGAAAGAGCAAGGGCAGACGGCGAGAAGAAGAGAGAGGTTCCAGACTGGGCCATTGACGATATCAGCTTTGGTTTCATGGTTGACCCTGTCATGGTAAGTTACTCGCCACGGTCGAAAGCCATGCTTGCTAATAAGATACAGACCAAGACTGGAAAGTCATACGAGCGCGCGTCTATCATGCAGCACCTGAATAGGCATCACAGTGACCCTCTCACGCGCGAGCCACTTGTGCCCTCTGAGTTACGGCCAAACCTGGCACTGAGGCAAGCCTGCGAGGAGTTCCTCGAGCAGAACGGTTGGGCTGCCGATTGGTAGGTAGTAGAAGCAGCAGCAAATGATCGTGGAACTTGGCAATAAGCGGATCGGAGGTCTTTTGATTAAAATCTTATTAAACGCCCGGAGTTTGAGGTGTTCAGAAAGCTTATCCCAGAGAGAGATGCTTTTGGACTGGTATAGCGTAACGGTATAAACGACTTCATGAAAGCAATAGCGGCGATTCTCCTCTTAATCTTCTTGTACGATCACTGGTGCTATCAGTGCTGCAGCCAGTCGTTTCATAGATAGCATCTTTTTTAGCGTATACAACTGATCTTTATTCATCATGTCGTGTTCCCATCATCCACTGACCCGGCCATCATGTCCCACAGCAGTTTTGTATATAAAGGTAGTCATCAAGCTCGCGCTCCGTCCAAGCCATGTTCTATACCCTACTTAACCCAGGCGTGACGACATTATACAATCGCTATGCAACCGAATAACCCAACCAAGCGAACCCCAGTAGCCCAATAGAAAAGAAGATTAAACTCCAATAGCGCCGTGCAAATGCATGTTTCCACCCCTTCCTTGCTCATAGTGCCACCCCGAATGCTGACATTACCCATCGGATTTGCCCCTAGAGAAAAGATGGGCCCGGCTGGCTATCGTCCTTGACGAGTCCGGCCCGCTCTTCCTCCGTTGGGTCCGCGACGTGTGATGTTGATCTAGACGATGAGTGAGGCCGCCGGAAAACGTTATGGAATGAAAACTGACGTCGTGTCGTATCCTGAGGTTGTCCATGAGGCGGGGGCGTCGGAGGCGCAAGGCTGTCACCACTTCGGAATGACGCCCCTCGGTACTCAGTGTCCTGTCCATTGTACTCGTGCTCCCGAGTTTGACCGTAGTAAGCGGCGTGTTCTTCGTCGGCCTTATCCCGGGGGACGGCAATCTCTGTCAGGGGGACCGGGTGCATCGGGCTGCGGGGCCGCGGTTTGTCGTCTTCATGATCGTCGTTGGCGTGTCGGCCTGAGAAGTTGGTGAAGCCTCGGGCTCTACCTCGAATGGTACCTGCAATGCTAGAGAAGAGTGTGTTTGTTTCCTGACGGTTGTTGTCATCGTCGCTATCGTCTCCGTCTTCGACCGGCGGAAACTGCGACATGCCTAGTGGTGGATGCCTTGGACTGCTTGGTCTTACAGCAAAACGGGGCGAGGCTGGAGGCATCGGCGGGGGAGGCGATGTTACTGATCCTGCTCTAGAGCTGCTAATCGTTCCGGTCCTGAATGTCATTGTTCGTCTTCTTCTCAAGCCATCCCATTCCCACTCTGGCTGCTGTCCATCTTCTCGGATAGGGTCCATCGTGTCCATCATCATCTTTTCCTCGTGGAGTCGCTTGAGCTCTTCGGCTTCCATCCTAAGTCGTCGCTGTGAGATCTGTCGCACAATGGCAGCGGCTCCGCGGATGGCATCGGCCTTGGGTTCCGACTCTGGCTGTTCCTGCTCGGCAATAGTCTGGATCTGATCGAGGTCGCCGCTGAAGACTGCCGCGTCGGGTACATCCTTTGCTGATTTTGAAAGCTGTAGTAACACTACTCCGGAACAAATTGTTAAGAAACCTAGAACAACGGTGACGATAGACTGGGCAGTGCCCTTGAAACCTTGGAAAAGAATTGCTGACGTGATGATAGTCGTACTGGTAAAGTAGACGTAATATGTCGGGGTAACGAGGGCTGCGTTATAGATGTTGAGCGCTTTCTGTGATGAGTTGTTAGCGACTGAGATACAACGGAGAGCTGGGCCCGTACGTTGAGATAAATGATCTCTGTCAATAATGTGCCAATGACAAAGACGAATAAAACCCATAGGAACCATTCCTTGTACTGAGGTTTGCCGCCGATCCAAGCAATGATGGCAGCACCCAGTCCTTGAGTCGAGACGACACTGAGCCCACCAATCCAACTGCAGATTGAAATGTAGACCAACATATTCTTGTTGCCATATCTTGGTCCAGCCCATAGTGCAGTGGCGATGGATCCAACTATAATGAGGCCGGCATAGGTGAGAAATCCGGGTGTGATAAAGTATTTCTGCATCTCTTGAATATCGCTGACGGACGATGTATGCGGAGCATTCATGACAATAACAACCGAGCCGACAATGCAGAGGAAGCAAGCAACTTTCCCGACCATGCTGAGGCGCTCTTTGAGGAAGATGGCCGAAAGGATAGCTGTGATAACGACGGACAATGCGCCGAGAGGAGTGACGAGAATTGCATCGGTGAAGGCATACGCGACAAAGTTGAGGATTTCGCCAATGATCATGAGTGTCATTCCCGCCCACCAGTAGAAGTTTTTGAGGTACCCATATCCTTCTCCGGCAACCTCATTGTATTTCTCGTTGGCGCGCAATAACCCGACTTTCTTTAGGACGAAAGAGATACCGATAAAGACACCAGATCCAACAGCCAAACCAATACCGACGGGTTTATAGAATCCAGGTCGATCGCTCGAGTCGCCGCCGAGGCCGCCACTTCGTGCGAAGATATCGGCGTCCATTGCGGTCCGAGCGATAGTCGATATTCAAGACGGAGGCAGAGGGGGAGGGTGAGGAGGAGGAGGAGGAGAGTCGAAGCGGAAATCTAGACTCTATTTAGGACCACATGTGCGATGGCGACGGTATCGGTTGCGGCAGCGACGAAGGACTCTCTCTCTGGTTTATAGGGGGTTGAAGCAGACTCTATAGCGATATAAGCTCATAAGAATGATGAACAATTGAAAGTATGAGCCGCGGAGAAAGTAAGATAAAGTAGGTTCAGGACGAGAATATACAAGAAGAAAGGTTGAGAAAGCAAATACCTAGTCTGTCTGTCTAGTGGCAGGGCTTTGAAGTTACTGTATGAAAGTAAAGAACCTAGAAACCTTGGAAACGGCGTCGCACACTCCAGGCCCAGCCAAGCTTCCATCCACCATTGTGATGAAAGAGCCTGGATGAATGTGGGTGGGCTCCTGAGACACCCCAAAATAACAAGTATCAGTACATACGATACCCATTTAGGCGCTGTCCCCGCTGCGAGCTGCCAACTTCCAGTGGTCCCCAGCCAACCACTTCACTCAAACCTAAACAAGCTACAGAACAAGCTCCTCCATCTGCTGTTACCGGTCCATTGGGCGGAGATCTTAGCGTTCCAGGTTGTAGACATCAACAAAAAAGAAGCCGGGAACCTGGACATCTAGGTACGTACGTACCTCGTGGTTCGGCATGTTAGTGACAGTCAATACCCCGAGGCCGAAATAAGAGAGAGGCCAATTACAATTTCCTTGGTCTCGATCAATTAATCAACTAATTAATTGATTAATCACTACCGGGGCATTCCAAGTTTATGACCGAAATGCCATGGGCCATCACCCGCTCAACGGGCTCTTGGACCAACGGGCGCTAAACAAATCGACGTCAGCACCTCATCCATGATGAGCCTGAAACCCATGAGACCTGCGAATCTGGTCTGCTTCAGTGGCCGCTGATGACTTGGAGATGTATGATAGGGGTCCTTGTATCGATCGATGCTTGACCTGCCCATCTCGGTAAGCCCTTGGCGCAGCATTTGGCGACTCTGATGTACAGGTACTTGATGGCCCTCCGCCCCCCCAAAAAGCCACTTACATACGTACGTCGAGGGGCTAGTAGCAGATGACGATGAAGCATTGCGCATCTCCTGGTCAAAACTCATTCCGTTGGAGACGGAGTCTACATAAACGTCGAAGATTCTTTCTACTCAGAGTGACCAAGTTTGACCGCTTCTACTCGCTACATGTCCTGTACAACGACACTGTCAGCTGTACTGAGCTTGACCGCTGAATAACGAATGTTCTTACTGGGCTGATGGTGGCTTAAGAACTGTTAGGCCAAGGCGGACTCTACTCAAGCGCATCCGCCAACGTGGGGTCGCCCTCGGGAGCAAGAAAACCTCTGGCGTTGGACCAAGGTGTCAAAAATAACCATTTCAAACACACATAGACTTATACTGAACTTACTCAAGCGTTTTTGTCACTTAGAAGAAAGGTCCTGAGTTTTCTTGCTTCCCTTTGGGTGGTTTGTTCGGTAGAATCTAGACCCAAAGTCTGGAGCACGTTTTCAGCTTCCAACGTTCAAACCATGATACTCACTGAAATCCATCTCATCCTATGGTCTAGGGGTCTAGGTATTGTTCTATGTAGGATCCGTATCCGTTGGAGTTTATGTCGTCAAAAGATGTGATCAGCACTATTCATCAACCATGTCCATGACTCCCGAACCCTCCGGGCCACAGCACTCATCTCTCCCACCGCATTAGTTAATTAATGTCTGGCCTTGAGTCTCTCACAGCCAGCAAAATGGGACTCTCCGAGGCTATTTCTGTCTCGGGACGACGCTGCATGCACCCACGACTCAGCCTGTTTCGACTCCACACACCAACTGCACATGTGGTGTTTCAGAGAATGTTATTTTTTTGGCCCAGTGATCGACAGCGAATCAATAAGTTTCAATGTCTCAATTTGCTGGTGGGTCGACAAATCGACCGGCTACACCCTCCGAGGAAGCATTGAGATTTGAGTTCCATTAATGTTGATCAAGCGAACCTCGCTTGATACGAACACGAACCAGGGCTGGCGATATATGGCGTAGTTCTGTTGAACTGCAAAAGCGTAGAAATCCTTTGTACTCGACCGCTCTTATAGTGGGCAGATATTCAAGACTTCGCGCGATTATAGTACCATCTAGTCATGCTTCTATCACCAGACTCACGACTATAGCGTGCTATTATGCAGCTTGACGGACCGTTTAAGCTGCATCTGCGTGGCATCAAGAATTGTGTGACATCGTGTGGCTTATGCTAAGTTCACCCATAATACATGAAACTTTGTCGTTTCCTATCGTGTAAAGGGGTATCTCGATCTTGTATTCATAAATGCCATGATGCAATCCATTCCACTGAAGACTGAAGTTTCCCATCTCTTGCTATCCATACCATGCAATGCCATGCCATGCCGTATCGTGCTATTTCTTCTGAACCGGGACAATCTCCTTCAGCCACTTCTTAACCCTCTCATCCAGAGGTAACTTCTTGGCCTCCCCTTCGCTCATTTTCTTCGCAAACTGCTCCTTCAGCTTCTTCTGGAGAGCCAGTTTCTTCGCGTTTTCATCTGCCTGCATGGCCCTATTGGCCCTATGTCTGGCCCACGATTCAGCTATTTGTCTCCGTTTTCTCGCCTGATGCTCCACTAATCGCTCAGGAGGCACAGGTTTGCCGGTATGCTTCTTGACCTTGTTCCAGAAAAGCATATGCTGCGCCTCGAAGTTGTTGTGGGCGCTATTGTACATCGAGATCCGGCCATTGTTTTGGAGCAATTCCTTGAACACAATTTTGTACTCACTCCTCGTGGCTGTCTTTGAGAACCTGAGGCCCATGTCGATGACGGCGCATGCCAGTTCCTTGGAGCCAGGGAGGTCGAAATTGATTGCCATGAGAAACGATTGTGCCTCGGGATGAAGTGCGTGCAGAGGAGTGCCTAGGAGAGCTGACCGGACGATTCTAGGGATGAGTGATTTAGGTATTTCCTTTCCGCCGTATTGTTGCCACTCAGGCCGGGCTGAAGAAGACACCGCCGGTTCCTTCGTTTCTGAAACCTGTGGTTTGGGTGGTTCTGATACTGCGGATGTATCCATCTTCTGTCGTTTGGCCGGGTTCCTTGGTGGAGGACATGGTGTTTCTTCGCGTGATAAAGCTCGTTTTCTGGTGATGGGCTCTGGTTCCGCATTCTCAACAGGCATGTCGAGGACAAGAAAGCGCAGAGAACCATATGAGCTCACGTCGTCAAATGCGTCATATAAACCATCCTCCGTTGAATCATAAACGTCTGCATACTCATCATCTTCCTCTGCCTCCTCTTCATCCTCTTCCTCCTCTTCCTCCTCCTCCTCCTCCTCATCGTCTTCGTCTTCTTCCTCCTCCTCTTCGTCTTCTTCTTCTTCTTCTTCAACTTGAACTTCATTTATTATCTTTCTTCTCTCATACTCCTCATCGTCATCATACTCGTACTATGAACGTCAGTCTTACCCTGAAAATGAGGCGAAATGTCGATACATACGCTCGTTGTTGTTTCATCTACAGCCTCAGCCACAAGCATAACTGTCAGAGCCGCTGCGAGATCAAGCTGCTGTCTTCGGGTCATATCGTTCTTGATAATGTCCTGGACGACGATATCCTCGATCGTCTTTGAGTCAATTCCCGAGCCTTCCGGATACAGGTTTTTCGGTAACCAGGACATGTCTCTGGGGGCTCAGTCGCACTTATTTTGAGGTGAAAGTTGATGATGTCGATGGCAAGAGGTGAGATTCTGTGCTCATCGTTATTTTCTGGAAGGAAATGGTTGATTTTATTCCGCTCGTCAAGGTCCGATAAGGCGAGTGAAGAGCCCAACTGGTGGGGGGAAATGACCATCCCTGACCAATCACAGCAGTTTCTGCTGACGATAGGGCCGTTCTAGAATTCTGAGTGGCAGAATTTACTTGGCATGGTCGCTTATCTCGTAATTTGTGTTCCGAGGCCGAGTCTCGCGAGTCGAGGCCTCTTGTTGACTAACAAACACAGGTAACCATGTGGCCTATTATATATCTCTCTGGAATAAATTAACAACGTTGACTTAAGCATGTGTTAATAAGCTACACAAGTACACATGCTCTTCGCGCTCTTGATTCCCGCGTCTAAAAATTCCCTTCATCAGCCACTTTAACTAACGGTTTAACCAAATACCGATGGTCTCCAGTTTTTAAGGCTAAAGGCCCCTGGCCCCCCCCCGGAGGAATTATGTCTGATCCTGAAATTAGAATGTCGCTCTCCTACCAGGAAACAGATCCTCCGACCCATTCTCAGCTGTAGTGCTGACGGGAGAGATGTTTGAAGCGTACACGGCCCTATCAGTCTAGTCATGACCCTAGCTTTAAGAGGTTTACTCCCAGCATTAGTTGTTTGAGGACGATACTGCGCATTGAACAGCCTCCAGGTATGAGCCAATAGCTTATATGGGGCGAGATGGAAATACAGGGGATCCTTCGTGTCCAGATGGAGTCTTGATCGCCTTAAATCAACTTTGAATCCTTCTTAAGGGATCCTATTTCCTGGACCTTTCGCGTCTGAGCTGTGCTAGCTTCTTCCTTCGTGTCTTGTCTTTACCTCTGTCTCTGTCTGTCTTCATCGTTGCATTCGAGTTTGCGAAGGCGCAGTACTATCTATCCACTTAAATTACACTCACTTGAAGTTATATATCAATCGATTGTCGCAATCTCTTCCTACAATGGCCAACAAGAACGCAATGTCTCTCTATGAGGCTATTCCGGAATGTATAAGTGGATGCTTCGACATCAGCGTTGCTAATACCGGCTGTGCCAACGACGACTACGACTGCTGGTGCTATAAGCCGAATCATCAGACCATCGTCGATACGTTGGAGCAATGTCTCTCGAATAAAGAAAGGAAGACCAAAAAGAAGTGTACTGAAGATGAGGAATTCGGCATGTAATTGTCGAATCTGCATGTCAATGCTTCACTAACAGAGGTCAGAATATGAGAATAGTTACTGGAAGATCTGTGAACAATACTGGGAGCCTTATGGAACAGCCACCGAACCGACATCATTTCCAACTGCTGTAACATCTACAGCCTCAGCAGCGTCAACAACACTGAAGGTCTCGACAACAGTCGCCACTACTGCATCGTCTGAAGAGACAGCCGCCGCGGAAGAAGCTACATGGACGAGCCTTGCACCAGCTGAGACTGGCGATTCCGAGCAAGCGCAAGCATCTGGAGAAGCAGACATAGTGACACCTACTCATAGCGGTCTCTCGCCAGGAGGGAAAGCAGGAGTGGGCGTTGGTGTTGCAATTGGTGTCATCTTAATCGGTATTGCCGTCTTCCTCTGGTTGCGGGAAAGGAATCGAAGACGCTCAGTCGAAGAACAGCTCAGAATTGTTGAGATAGAGAAAGCCAACGCTTCTCAAGAAGGATATTATGTTAGCAAGGGATTGTACGAGATGGAGGGCGATCGGCCTCATGCGGAGGAACTTCGCGGATGTATGAGAACGCCAGAGCTTGGTGTAGGAGAGATGACCAAGTCAAGCAGCGTGACACACGTGGGACCCGTGAGCCCATCTGATGACGATAGGGACTCGTCGTTTTCGATACGGAGTCACTCGTGGCCCATCTCACCTGAGAGTCCAGGTCGTCAGGAGTCAAGAGGTTTGGGTGAGATAACGGACAATAATGCCGCCAAGCCAGCTGCTCCTCGATGAGTTATTGTCGTTGATAATCGCCACATTCATTTCTATGCAAACTTTCTTTCATGATTCTTCTTTATTGCTCTTTCCAACGATTCGACATTGCTGTCAATGGTGAAAGGGGACTCAAACGAAAAGCCCCCACTCGTTGGTATTGACATTGGGGTCGATAATGGAATACGGGGTTTTGGCTGTTTGAATTGCTTGAATGTGGCCCAGAAATTCCTGGTATAAAAGGCTGGGCTGGGCTGCATTCTATGAATCTTGACCCAGTCAACATCACCCTCGATACCAACATCGACATCCCACACACCCATTCCAGCAGCACTTTATCGATCCCATCAAACCTCAAGATGCCTGCAAACCGAGACAACATCATCCAGCTCCTCGAGCGCCTCAAGCAGGAGGAGCACCCTGGCGCCCATACCCTGAAGGTATTCCTAACCACACACACAGCTTCGTATGCTGCAGAACTGACCGAGCCACAGGACTACGTCAAGGAGACCTCCAACCTAAAGGACGTCATGATGGCGGTTGTTAAGGACATCGTCGCCGCGAAGAATGTTCTCGGTCTCACCGGTGACCGTGCTGCCGGACTCAACGCTTGCCGTGAGGAGCTCTGCCACGCCTTCGTAGGTCACACTCTTCTCCTTGATGTTGTACATGCTGAAGAGATATAGGACAAGCACTGCCGCACCACTGAGGATGGCTACGATCGCCTCTTCCATCCTCGATTCACCTGCCGCATCCAGACCTTCAGGGTTCTTGCTGCGGAGGACCAGGTCGAAGTCGTTCTCCGAATCCCGCTTCGCGAGTACAATGACTCCCCCCACGTCCTCGAGCCTGGCAAGTGCGAGGTCTCCCTCAACGTGAAGGAGAACTAGTTGAGCGCTCGCTCATGATTTTGACCTGACTCGGAGCTTGGGAAATCATCACGGGGAGTAGACAGAGAGACAGAGAGAGAGAAAGACAGAGGTGCAGAAAGCCACAGAGAGAGGGATCAGATGGTTCGGACAGACTTCTAGCTATAGAATTAAAATTGGTCTTTGCTTAGGAATCACTGGAATCATCTCCCAATCATTAATATTGTTTGTGATAGTGATCATCCAATGTCTCTCATGGCGGGGAATAATAATCTATGACGATGTAACCAACAGACGATAACACTCGCGTTCCGTCAATTACTTGAAACAAAATGCGGGTAGTATGTAGATGAATCTAACTCAAAATTGAAGAAAAATTATTTTCCTCTTCATCTTGAGTCTTTAAGCGTAGATGGGAAGATATCATATAGCTTGATGTTGGTAGTACTGCATCCCCCTCTCCACTATTTTGTCTCGCTACCAAATCTCCCTCTTTCAACATCGTCCTCTAGTCCCTCGATTTACGAACAACACCCAGAAATGGGGGCGAACATCAATAAAACTAATGAAGCTAATGAAGCAGAAGCAAACGTGGTGCCTCTTGCACCTTTTAGCTGTTTTCTTTGTCGGAAAAGCAAACTCAAGTGTGATCGTACAAGACCTTTATGCAGTCGATGCAGCAAGCAAGGCTATGATTGCGTTTATTCCTTATCAAGGCAACCATACCAAAGCAAAAGCCGTGGGCAAGCAAAAGAGTTGGAGGTAAAACTCGGTATGAGGTGTCACTGCACACTAGCAGGATGATTGCTGAACTCGGTCTCGATAGGACGCCTAGAGAGACTGCTTAACAGCTCCCAAGAGACGAGGGCATCTAATATCGAAAGCAGACAAAACAGGTACAATCCTCTTGCAACAGTTGGTGTCACGCCGGATAGCCAAGAGGAAGATACAGTTGTCAGGCTGGGCCTATTTGAGGAGTCGCCTCCTCGACAGCTGATCGAAACATTGTAAGCTGCCCTTCCATACACTACAACCCATTGCCTCTGATTAAGTAACAATTGCATCAGAATGAACACATACTTCAACAGAATACATCAGGTTACACCTCTACTACATCGCCAGAGATTCATGGCATCCCTCTTCCTGCCGGACCATATGAAGCCCCCGATGTGTCTTCAATACATCGTCATGGCCTCTGCCGCAGAGACATCTGACGCCTACCGCCACCTGGGTATGGTATTTTACAAGCGTGCCGTAAAATATCCTCAACAAGACGACTTGGGTGTATGTCACGACTATCTACCTTCAAGACACTTGCTAAGCAAAGGATATAGGACACCAGTGAAAGCTCATTAACTCTGGGACACGTACAAGCTAGGGCTCTGATGTCCTGTTTTGAAGCTGAGCACTCTATGTTTTCAAAGGCTTCTATAACGCTCTGTTCTGCCATTAGAGCTGCACAGATGCTAGACCTGCATCAAGTTGACTTTGCCAGATCGGGCGAGGACCAACATGTTGACTGGATAGGAGTTGAGGAGAGACGTCGCACATGGTGGACCATATTCTGTTATGATCGCTTCACCTGTGCCACGACTGGATGGCCAGCACTTATACATGATCATAACGTAAGTTTCCCGCCAGATTCCTCCTAGCATAGCATTTAATAACGTTAGATAAAAACTCGACTTCCGGCCTCAGACCACGCTTATGAGAACGGCCAAGAGGAGCACACGCGCTTCATCGGAGACCAGTTACTCGAATCCGAACAACACTCCACGTTTGCTGGAGCAGTACTTGCAGCGCATATCTTCCATCGTACCATAGAACATACTGGAGCGAATAATAGCCAGTTTCGAGAAGACCAGGACTTCAACAGAGACTTGTACTGGCAGAGACATAAAGGCATCGATAATGATCTCAAGTTCATGTTATTGATGCTGCCAAAGAATCTTTGTCTTCCTGCCAACTACAGGACTCACAACGCCATTTTCGTCAACGTCATGTTACAGACTGCTACTATCTGCCTTCACCGAGCAGCTTTGTGGAGGATGAAGTCGAATTTACAGGGGCTACCGGTTTACCTGATCCGGTTATCTCAAGACCGCCTACTCCCATCAGCTGAAGAGATACTCAACATTTTTAGAATGATACCCGATCTTGGTGCGACGTTTACGAACCCCCTTATTTGCTTTGCTGCATATATGGCTGCTCTAGTATTTATGGCAAGTACATCCCCGACAGAGCCTGATAGAGAACATGGTCAGAATCTAGACTTCACACTCAAGATTTTGGCTACCTTTGGTCACACAAATCTCGTTGCCAATGCCTTGGCGAACGAAATTGTCAAGGAAATGAAGCAATGTGGTATCTCATCTCCTTCCATGAACAAGGTTAGACATCAGCACTCTTTTTTCGTTATACAGATACTTACAATTCACCCTAGGTTAACCTACAAGAGACGCCACTAGATATCCCATTACTCGCTACGCAACGTCTTTATTCCTATCCATAGAGTTCATTGTCTTGAGGATGCTGGTAAGCAAAGAAACTGGCTGTCACCTTCTCTCAACCATTGCATAAGACTTCCAAGATGGACACTACTATTATTACAACCCTAATAACTATTACGACTGTATCTCTAGCCTTGATACGCAAAGAAACGAGCCTCAGACAGACCAACTCCAACGAATTTCTCAACTATTTGGGAGCAAAGTCGCTGTCTATCTCAAGCCAAGCTCCGAATGTCGTCAACTCAGGGTACTCCTTTCTCAAGGCCTTGAAGTCCGCACCAAAACCCTGGTCCTTGAACCACTTGAACATATACCCCAACTCCTTGACCATCGCCATGATTGGGTAAACAAAAAGACTATAGGTGTATGGAAGATCTCGTCCCGTCTTCTCCTTGAAGATTCTTTCGAATTCTTCGAGCGTCAGTTCGTCACCTGCAAGTGACACGGCACGGCCGGCGTATTTCTCAGGCTGAAGGAAGGCTTGTGCGCCAGCGACACCCACATCGGTGACTGTGACGAGTTGAAGAGGCTTATCCTTGACAACTAGCTTCCATGCTGTGACGAATGACTTTCCTAGGAGATTGTCTGTCAAGTTTTCCATGAAGGCCACAGGTCGAATGATGAACCATTGCATATCAGTGCCAGTGGTACGGGAAATCAAGTGCTTCTCAATCTCGTGCTTTGTGATAAAGTGAGGAACTTGAGTTGGGTTGTTCAGAGAGTCTTGGCCGTGTCGATCTACTGACGTATAGACAAAGAACTTGACCCCAGCATCCAATGAAGCATCGACAAGACCTTTTCCCTGGGCTACTTCAGCGCCATCTCCTTGGCCCATGGGGGACTAAGTGACAGAATCATGTTAGCATCTCAGTTATCCCCAGTAAGAGGGCGAACATATCTGAACACTGAACACTCCCCAAATCGGCTGTTTTGTAACTTTGCGAGCATTTTTGAAAATTGTTGCTGCGTCAGACAAGTCTCCTTGGACAAGCTTGATGTTGGATGATTTCTTGAGAAGCTTCTGAGCTGAAGGAGAATTGGGGTTTCTGGTGACAGCGAGAATCTCCACGCCGGCCTTTTGCTTGATGAGTCGGTTAAGAACAGCACCGCCTTGCTTTCCGGTCGCACCGGATATGAGAATTGCTCGTGACATTCTTATGATGTTCAAATTGTCGACTTCTGAGGTAGAGTGGTTATGACAGTGTAGACTGATAAATCAATTGTCTATGGAGGTGATCTATCAGAGATACTATATAGTATTTTGCAACAAGGCGAACAGTCATCACGATCTTTGATCATCGCGATAGGATTGTGTTTATTATAAAGCATTCAAGTGGCCGGTGCCCGAATATACCGATGCTATGACGGCCACAATCCCTGGTCCATAACAAAACACGGGTTGACAATTGAGCTCTGGTGTAAGAGACGGCCGAAAAGGTGGGGACGGATTAATTTCGCCCTCCGAATTGTGCGGTTCCGTCCCGACCAGCTGCGATCTTCATGTTCGGATCAACTATCATCGGCAACACCAGCGGCGAGTAATGAATGGATCATTTATGGCAGTGGTATTGAAACTATTGGTGACACAGATGATATCAAGTTTGGCCTGTCAAAGAAAAGAATAGATACGGCGAATCTGTAGTTTTGCCGAGGGCTTTAAAATCTGCACGAATTGAATTCTTTGGATGTTGGTACAGTATTCAAGTTGTGGCAGCATTAATCCACCAGTCTCGGGTGATGATCATTCGATACGAGCGCAAACTATCCATGAGAAATGAAAACTTCAAAACTCAATGCGCATTCTCGGTGGTTTTATTCCAATTCTGGTAGTTCCTCGTGCCATAGAACGAGTCGAGATTATCTAGATGAGAACTCAATTCGGGTTCCCGACGAGCGTTATCGGCGTAATAAGTTAATTTAGTGTAAGATTTTGAATTGTTACTTGTAACGGCAGAGTGAAGCTCCTCAAGTCATGAGACAGAAACGAAGAAGAAATAGGTATTTATATATCACAGCATCTGCACGCCATGCGCTGATGCGGCTTATATCTTGCTGCATACTGTGCACCACACTGTCTGATACTGTGCTCTGTAACCAAGGGTCGGCAATTTGTGGATGCGTTTTGAAGCAGCACCCGAACAACACTATCGCGACCCGTGAAACCATTGGGAGCTGGCCCGGCACAGCATCACTTCCCAGCCATGTCTGCCGCTCTCTTCAGATCACGAGCTGCCGTCTCCGGTACCCGAATTGCTTCCTCCGCTCGTCCTGCCATTCCTAGGTCACAGCTCGTCCAGCGCCGCAACGCATCATCTTCCTCTTCGGCCGGTGACGGAGCGGCTCTCAAGCTTGCCCTCTACGGCACTGTTGGTGCTGCTGCTCTATACGGCTCATACCTCTACGCTACCGATACCCGAGCTTTCTTCCACCGTTGGGTTGTTCCTCCATTCATTCGCTGGGCTTTCCCCGATGCTGAGGACGCTCATCATGCCGGTACCGTAGCGCTGAAGGTGTCTTATGAGTTTAACCTTCACCCTCGAGAGCGCGACACGACCCTCGACTCCCCTGAGCTCGCCGTCAATGTATTTGGAACCGAAGTGTCGAACCCAATTGGAATCTCTGCTGGTCTCGACAAGGATGCTGAGGTCCCAGATGCACTGTTTGAGCTTGGAGCTGGTATCGTTGAGGTTGGAGGCTGCACCCCTCTTCCCCAAGAGGGCAACCCCAAGCCTCGAGTTTTCCGTGTTCGCAGCCTTGATGGCATGGTGAACCGATATGGTCTGAACTCTCGCGGAGCCGACGACATGGCCATTCGACTTAGGGATAGACTTCGACGATTCGCCCGATCTCTTGGTGTGACTGAGAAGGATGTTCTCAATGGGGAGGCCAATGTTCCTCCTGGCAGTCTGCGCAAGGGCCGTCTTCTGGCTGTTCAGATCGCCAAGAACAAGGAGACGGACGAGCGGGATGAGAAGGCCATTGCCGATGACTACGTATACTGTGTGCGAAGACTAGCTCCCTATGCTGATGTTCTGGTCGTCAATGTCAGCAGCCCTAACACACCCGGTCTGCGGGACCTTCAGGCCACTGAGCCCCTGACAAGGCTTCTCAGCGCTGTAGTTGACGAGGCTGCTAAGACTGACCGAAAGCAAAGGCCCAAGGTCATGGTCAAGGTGTCGCCTGATGAGGATGAGGATACTCAAATGGAGGGCATCGTTGAGGCTGTTCACCGAAGTGGTGTTGATGGAGTCATTGTGGGCAACACAACTAAGAGACGAGATGGTCTTGTTCCTGAGGGCATTAAGCTTACTGCCCAGGAGCAAAAGAACCTCATGGAGACCGGTGGCTACTCGGGCCCAGCTATGTACAGCCGAACACTCGATCTTGTTCGACGATACCGCAAGTTGCTAGACTCGCGTTCTTTCGCGGCAACAACCGGATCGCCACAGAAGGTCATCTTTGCCACAGGAGGCATCACCAATGGCGAGCAGGCACGAAACATTCTCAACGCTGGCGCGAGTGTAGCCATGATCTACACAGCGATGACATATGGTGGTCCGGGTACTGTTACCAGGATCAAGCGGGAGTTAAAAGATGGTGGAAAGAATTAGACATGCTATAGCAACATTTCACGTTTTATTTGTTCGTCATAGGTATCAAAATGGGACAAGTCATGAAGTTCAAGTGGTTTTATCTGCTTATCAATTTTTTTCTACATTTTCCTGTTTTGATGTCAAAGCCCAGTACCCAAAAGAAGCTCATAGCTGTGAACCCATAAAGAGCAATCAGCTGCTTCTGAAGATTCTAACCTCCCGTTGATTAGGCCCAGCCATATCAAGAGACGAGAGACTGATCATCCAAATGAGACGTCAGTATGAAAACTCCTCAACTCCAAGAAACCCAGCGAACAAGGAGGAGTGGCTTAAAAACCTGGCTCCTTGTCCAGCCACTGTCGAAGAGCATCGACGTAGCCTCGAATCTGGGTCTGAAGAGCTCTAATGCGCTTGTCGGCGTCATCGATCTCCTTCGTTGCCAGATTCACATTGTCCTGTGTCGGATGCTTACAGGCGTGTGTAATAACTGCCTTAACATTCTTCTTGTTGATGATCAGTTTAAGATTACCCTCCAGAGACTGCAAGGTCTTCTTACAGTCGTGCACCCATTCGCGGCACTGGTTCGCCACGTTCTCAGAGTGCACTGTCACCTTTCTCTCGGTGATTTTAGCATTGTCCAGGTAGAACTGGTCAGCTTCCTTGTACTTTCGACGTAGGATCTCATACTCTAGCTGGAGCTCCTCCAGACTCCAGCTCTTACACTCCCCCTCCTTCGGGAGTGTCCAGCTCCTCGCTCGCATATCTCCTACCGTGGTATCCTGTCGGCTCTCTGGCCTACGCTTCGAAAAGCCGCGTATCAAGCCACGAATGCCGGTGACAGGTGCGCCGGGAGTGGGATCGTTCCCTGCTTTCTGGACGGACGACATATCTTTAGACATAAAAGTTGAAGGGGGTCGCAAATGATTTTGGCTATCTTTGGATAGACAGAAAGTTGGAAATAGAATGTTGTGGTGGTGAGAGGTTGTGGAGATCTTTGCTGTACAAGACAGGTGTAAACGATGAATGAGGTTTGGTGATGAATGAATAGGTGAGGAGAGATCATGGCTTCTTATATCTCAGATTAAAACCGTCTGCGGCTTTCGAAGCTGTCCCAGTTCGTGTGAAGACGTTGATTGTGTAAATTCTGTTTCATGGAGTAACCTCCGAACAGTGCCACCATGACAAGATTCTTTGGTTGCGCCGCTAGGTTCTCAGGTACTCCATTGACTGATATACTATTCCACTATGTTGCCTGGACATAATGGCTATTAGATGTTGAGTCGAGCACACAATGCATGACCACCGGCTTCTTCCCAGTGTGATCCGGCGACATGTTGTCTATATATGTGAACAAGTTTATCTGAACGTCGTTCTGGATGCGGGCAAGATTTCTTGGCTGTTCAGTAGCCCTGACAACTGTCTCATCGGTCTCTTGTTTGATGCAGTCGAATGAGTGTTGCAGAGTTGCTCACTCGTCAGAGGAGGTCTGTCCTTATGAGATCGAGAAGGTTACAGAATCAAGTTCTAATAAGTTTGATACCCATGTGTATACTAATAGTTGCTTCTTTCAAGTTGAGAGGCCTGGGCGTTGAATCATTGTTGGGAGCTTGGACCTGGCCACACCCGACGTTGGCCAAAGAACTGAAAGTCTGGTGCTTTAGATGAAGTTTCGTGTGTTCACATGCCTGATAAGAGCTAGTGTAAAACGAACTGTCCCGAGTGTAGAGCTCAGATCTCATTAAGCCCCCGATAGTCAGGGCCATGGCGATGAGAGAAACGTCCCCAGTAGGTAAGGAATCTGTGTTGAGATTATCAGTACTGCAATAGACATATGTACTGACTATCTATAACTTACGAGCCATCCGATATCTTTGACGCTGATTGGAATCACAGTAATGCTAGCTTGATCCTTTCTTGGTAGCAATTCTAGTCGAAACCCCTCTGTCAGTATCGTGTTTCGAGAGAACGATATTGGGGTGCCTCCTTTACCTTTGCAACTTTGACCGTTATATTTATAATACGGCAGCTCATTTTCGGCCCAACCCCTCCTGTGCACAGGTTTATAGAGAGAACAGTTGTCCCTTCAGTATTTGGGGGTCGCAGTACCGAAGGAGGAGGTATATAGTCGGGTGTTCCTGATGAGATATGGAGTATATAGATTGATGCGAAGGTTGAGATT
This sequence comes from Fusarium sacchari, assembly GCA_017165645.1. Taxonomy (NCBI): domain Eukaryota; kingdom Fungi; phylum Ascomycota; class Sordariomycetes; order Hypocreales; family Nectriaceae; genus Fusarium; species Fusarium sacchari. The sequence continues at coordinate 1,561,226 of JADANP010000007.1, forward strand.
CACAAAGATGCTAGAATCTTTCTGTCGCTCTAATATGACTTACATGCATAGGTAGGCTTAGGTAATTGCGTGTCCTTCATGTGTCAAATCATCAGAACGGTAGCTACATGCTGCTGTGTATAACAGGCCGTGTAGTTATATAGTCTAGAGACGTTCCACCAATGGCTGTTAATGCATAAGGTCCCGCAGGCATGCAAGAAGCCTGGATGCATTCTTCTACCTGTGATACGGGTATCAATTAACCTGTTAGCAGTATTTCAAATAGGAGTGTCCTTTGTTCGTGCATCAGACCAATAGGTATATCCATAGTTTGTCTTTGTCCCCATAGAAGAGCGTAAAGCTTACATTGACGGACAAAATCTATCGGCTTTCGGGAACAACTAAGTATCTAGATATCAAGTTGTGGATAGAGTAGTATTCCGATACATTTACCGGGTATCAGTAGTGTCTCATGTTTAGGTATCTGGCTGCTCATCTAAGGAGCCATTCACGTGCGCTCAATCTGCACAAGGTCGCATATAAGCTAAGATAAGATGAGATTCGGTTAGAGGCCTGACATCTTAACTTTCTAACAACAGAACAACGAACAACAGCAAACAATAAATTGACACCTGATATTTGACTGGATCATGGGACGCGACTGCTGTGGCCCTCCCGCACCAGCTGCGGAGTTGGTCACTGCTGAGACGCCTCCTCCAAGCGATATTGGAGGTTGCAAGGATGCCTGCTGTGATGGAGGTGACGCTGCCACTGAAGTCACAAGGAGAGAGAGTCAGCGAACAAGGAACAGTCTGATGATTGCTGTGCTTCTGGTAGCTGTGAGGAGCCGAACAAGGATGGCGCACCGGAATGCTGCCGCGGAAAAACGAGCCCCTGCTGCAATGCTTCTTGCATTGACCGTCTCGCCATACGAGAGTGCGAGCTGAGTGCTTCTCACAAGCGTAAGTTCCGCATACTCAAAATCACGGCTAGCGGCACATTGCTAACATTTTGCAGCGGATGCAACGGGTTGCGGCAGCTCTAGCTCCAGCTGCGATGATGCAACTGACGGCAAGGCATGCAGCAAGCACAGTCTATCTGCTCTCGATCGCTACGGTGCAACTCTGAAGGCGCTTGGATGCATCTGCCGCGCTCTCATTGCCCTGGGTCAAGAGTCGTGCTGCGAGACCAAAGGCCGCTCTGTCATCACCAAGCAATGCTCCAAGAAGTCGTCTTCCCGCTCTCTGATCCGTACATCAACGGGCTCTTGCTGCAGCACCGGCTCAGTTACGAAAGAAAAGGCTGCGGAGAATCGTCTTCGCCTACGAAAAGGCTCCAATGAGAGCGCCAGGTCCGCCAAACAGCCCTCTGTCAAGGAGAGCTGCACCAAGCCGCGCTGTTCTGTTGTCAAACCCGACAAAGAAGCAACCTCTAAGAAGTGTGCCAGCTCATGCTGTTCAGGAGATAAAGGTTAATACAACTCTCCTGGGGCTAGACCGGTCAAGGACAAGGACAAGGACGACTGTTCTGGTGGGTGTTGTTCCAAGAAGGCTGCACCCAAGAGTCCACTCGTCGAAAGGAATTGTGCCAGCAACTGCTGCAGCGTCGCTGATCTTTCTAAGAAAGGTGTTGAGAGCGCTAGGAATACCGATAAATGCTGCACAACTCAGCCGGAAGAGCCACTTACTGCCAAGAATGAATGGGTGGCTGAAGTTGCAAAGAGCAGCTGCGCAAAGTCCTGCTGCGACGAAGAGATAGCGGCGATCGTCAAGGAGCTACCCAAGTCCACATGTGTCAGTTCCTGCTGCAAGCCAACTGAGAAGATCTTCACCAAATCTTCCGACAGCTGTGCCGATTCTTGCTGCGAGAAGGCTCCATCTATCACCTGTCGAGACTCTCCGGCGGATGCTTGTTGCGTGTCGACGTCGCCTAAGAAGGGAATGAAGATAGAGACAACTCAAAACCCCGAAGACGTAGAGAAACAGGCAGCAGGAAAGGAACATGTGGTTCTCAGCATCTCCGGTATGACATGTACTGGCTGCGAGACTAAGCTCAACAGAACTCTCGCTGCAGTCCCAGCTGTCAATAATCTGAAGACCAGTCTCGTTCTCTCACGTGCTGAGTTTAACATTGATCTTCCACTCGGCTCAGTAGATGAGGTTATCAAGCATCTCGAGCGAACCACTGAGTTCAAATGTGAACGACTTCAGACTAAGGGGTCCAGCTTGGATTTCATCGTGAATGGCAGCACGTCTGAATTTACTGGCCAAGCATGGCCTGAAGGAGTCTTGGATATGGTTCTTGTCGACAAAGATACTGTTCGAGTTTCCTTTGATCCCAAGATCGTCGGAGCGCGAGACCTGGCTGAAAGATCTTGGGATCCTCCAGTCAAGCTTGCGCCTCCTCGTGGTGATACATCACTTGAAGCGGGCAGTAAACATGTTCGTCATGTTGGGTACACTACCCTCTTATCTGCTGTTCTCACAGTTCCTGTTCTGGTCATGGCTTGGGCTCCGCTTCCTGAGAGAGAGGTCGCATACTCTTCGGCTTCTCTGGCCTTGGCCACCATTGTTCAGGTTGTGGTCGCCGGGCCTTTCTACCCGAAAGCTATCAAGGCCTTGGTTTTTTCCAGAGTCATTGAGATGGACTTGTTGATTGTTTTGAGCACAAGTGCGGCCTATGTCTTTTCTATCATTTCATTTGGATATCTCATTGCTGGGAAGCCCCTTTCAACTGGCCAATTCTTCGAGACTTCCACTCTGCTCGTCACCCTGATCATGGTCGGACGGTGGGTTGCAGCACTTGCCCGCCAGAAGGCAGTTGAATCCATCTCCATCCGATCACTCCAGTCCTCGACTGCCATTTTGGTTGATGAGAAGACCGGCACAGAGCGTGAGATAGACGCCAGACTTCTTCAGTATGGCGATGTTTTCAAAGTTCTGCCAGATACTAGGATCCCGACTGATGGGACAGTGATGAGTGGTTCATCTGAGGTCGACGAATCTATGCTTACAGGCGAGTCCAAACCAGTCGAGAAATACTTCAGGAGTGTTGTCATTGCAGGGTCTATTAATGGCTCTGGAGTTATGACAGTTCGCTTAAACCGCTTGCCGAGCGACAACACCATCAACGCAATCGCTGCCATGGTAGATGAAGCCAAACTATCAAAGCCAAAGCTACAGGACCTAGCAGACCGAGTAGCCTCATATTTCGTCCCCGTGGTTGTGGCGTTGACTATTATCACTTTTGTTATTTGGGTTGCAATTGGCGTAACAGTCCGTGGCTATGGTGGTTCCAAGGCAACGACTGAAGCAATCACATATGCCATCGCCGTTCTCATTGTATCCTGTCCTTGTGCGATCGGACTTGCAGTACCAATGGTCATCGTCATCATGAGCGGAGTCGCAGCAGAAAGAGGCATCATTTTCAAATCCGCAGATGCTATCGAAGTTGCTCACAAGACGTCTCACGTTGTTTTTGACAAGACTGGAACCTTGACCCAGGGAAAGCTTTCTGTTGTTGCAAATGAGTGTGTCGATGAAAGTACTCTCCCTCTCCTCTTGGGCCTGATAGAGAACAGTCGTCATCCAGTCTCCATGGCTGTGACGGGCTACCTCAGGAGTATTGGCATTGAACCTTTGGCCGTCGGTGAACCGAAAAGTTTGACTGGTAAGGGCGTAGAAGCAGTTCTAAGGGGTCAGAGGTTGAAAGCCGGGAACTCCACATGGCTCAATCTCTCGGATAGCTCTTCCATTCAGTCTATGCTTTCTCAAGGTCATACCGTCTTTTGTTTCACAATCAACGACCAACTGCAGGCTGTTTTCGGTCTCCAAGATGAACCTCGAAAGGACGCCTTTGCAGCGATTGAAGCCCTGCACATGCGAGGCATTTCAGTTCATGTGGTTTCTGGCGATGATGATACAGCTGTTCAGAGCCTGGCATCCAAGCTGAACATCCCACAAGACAATGTGCGCTCACGGACTTCACCTTCTGGCAAACGGGACTATATCCAGACGCTCCTCGGTACTTCAACTGATCGCAAAAAGCCAGTTGTCGTCTTCTGCGGCGACGGTACAAACGATGCAGTCGCTCTCGCCCAAGCCACCATTGGTGTTCACATGAATGAAGGCACAGACGTAGCCCAGTCCGCGGCAGACGTTGTGCTCATGCGTCCCGCTCTTGGTGGCATTATCACTATGATAGACGCGAGTCGAAAGTCGGTCAATCGCATCAAGTTTAACTTCGGCTGGAGCTTTGTGTACAACACTTTTGCCGTTCTTCTCGCTGCCGGGGCATTCGTCAATGCCAGAATTCCACCGGAATACGCAGGTCTTGGAGAATTGGTGAGCGTTCTGCCGGTTATTCTTGCGGCTGTGCTTCTGCGCTGGTCGAAGATCTAGTCAGGATATTGATACTCAACTTTGTAACAGCGCAGCTTCTGTTCGCTCTCATTTATCTTCGACCAGAAGCCCTGTAGCTGGATATTTCCTTCATATTACCTTGATTTCGACCAGCACAGTGTTGTACGCCTGTCGTTACCGGCCTCTATTGCTTTGAATCTCGACGAGAAACAGCGTGCTGGGGCGCCCAGAAAACATCAGTACCTTTCTATCCAAACTCCATGGTGGGCTTCCTTAAACTACTGCGAGTTCTGGCCCAGACTTGAGAGGACTGAAGGGAGACTCGCTCAGTTTCTTCTTTAGTGTTCACTCGCTTTTACTACGTAGGTAGATAGTCTTCATTGTTCGTCAACTTGGCTTTGCTACAACAGCGAAGCTAAAATGAGCAATGGCATTGACTCAACTAGTGTCTCCCATCGTGTTCCTGGTACTGGATTGTGATCTCAAAGTGAAAAGGCTCTGTATCCTATCATCTGTGGGCATTGGCCTCTAGTCACTCAAGGTTCCACGATGCGGCAGATATAAGTAATAATCTCTCTTATGTATACTGCCAGAGTATAAGTGCTTATCCAGAAGTGGGCGAGAGCTCAGTTCATGCCTTCAACCATTATTACCCCCCAAGCCGTTCCTTATTTTACAAGATTAGTATTACAAAATTATGCCTTCAGACCAACAAATAAACAAGCTCAGAAGGTTTCTCAGGCCGTTTCCAGAAGCAAAAAAAACGAAACTCAAGATCCAAATACAAGTCCCCACGGTAACTCAATCAACCACACCCAGCAAGAGAAAATAGGTACAAGGGCGAGCAAAATCCACCAGATTTCAATGGTGAGTTTGATTTGCATCCAACGTGGTAGTGTTCTACTCAGCAATGAGCGATGGGAGCATGTCTTTGTCCCATAAACAAGACAGCCAAGGCCAGGCCGAGATTCACATTCCACATGTTCTCGTCTTCGTTGCATGAGTAGACTATGACAAGTTAGTTAGTCGATGGTTCATTTCAATCACATCAGAGGATATTAGCCTACGGTACGCTCCCGCGGCAGAAACGCAGATCACTACCGAGATCGCATCGCCGGTCGTTGGGGCATTCTAGATGGAGGCTCCGTCGTTCCACTAGCCATTGCACTTTGAGGTTGATACCAGTGTCAACGAGACTATAGAAGTAGGCGCTGGTGTGTTTTAAAGATAGTGCGTCCGGATATATGAGGAAATCGGAGATTGCGAGATGTATTTCTGTTGGTAGAGACATGAATGTGCGCTGCGGCGATTTCCCGGCATCGGGCCCGGTTGTGGGGCAACGGGTTCGGAGGACGTTGGACATTGTGGAACGGAGCGGGACGATTGAGTTCCGAGAGAGCGACAGATTACTATAAAGCCTCTGATCTAGATCTGGGAATATGCGAAGGCTTTGTATCTGGCTGCTGCCTTGTACGAGGTCAAGGACTTGGAAGCCTAATCGATAGTTTTACCTAGTACCTAGGACAGGCCAGGGTTGTTGTAGGCAGCGCCCAAGCCAATAGGGCAGTGCAAAGATCTAGGTCATTTATTACCTTGGTCGTTTCAAGGCGCTTTCAGCTGTAGGACTAGTGTTATAAAATTAGGTTCAGGGCTGAGAGCTCAAGTTTGATGTTAGTTATTGTTACTCGAGGAGGTAGCCAAATATACCTATATATATATATATATTATATATTCTACCTATTTCGGTTGTTAGACGAGTGACAGTAAGTCAAGAGTGAGAGCCGAATGCGGGCATGTCTGTTTGCAGTCCAATAGAGAGACATGGCTATAGCGCGCGCCTATGGGCCTATGGCTAAGGTATAGTTAGTATTGTTCTCCACACTCAGATTAGGTAGCCCCAGAATATTGTTTGTCTTGGGCTCTACTGATTCATCTGCGAACATCAGTTAATCACAATATCAATACCTCATCTCTTAGGTATACCTACCTTACCTTAGGTACTAAGATATTCTGCCTACCTTAAGGAGGAGGTATTCTTAGGCAGTTGCGCATCACTTCCAACACCCCACGTGACCCCGTGTACTCGCTCGCGTCTTAACTACTAAGGCTCCCTCTTAAGAGACAGACGCCAAAACTCATCCTCGTCATTCATCACCAAACCCCTTGCTAAATTTAGCTGCAAGTGCCATTTTCCCCGCCGCATCCATTCCCTAAAACAATGATTCATCGCCTCGAACGAGAGCGGCTGCGATGACGTTAGATAGCGATAACGAGTTCGGCTACGATTTCTCTGCCGAGGAAGAAGAATTGCTCCTTCAGTTGTCTGCTGAGAATAACAACATCCCGAATAACCCAGAGATCGCTGCTATAGACTCTGTTCCTGAGAGGCACGATAGTCTGCACCGCCAAAATGTCGCTGGCGGCACATCAACTCCTGGCGTGGACCGCCTTCAAACAGAGTCCACGAATAGTCTATACAGAGGCAAGGCGTTCCATCAACTCGACACGTCTTCTGGTCTGCCAACGCCGCCGCCAGCTTTATCCTCAATCGAGGACGTATTCTACCCGGATTGTACGTGATGATACCCTCAAGAGGCTTCAGCACTAACTGACCAAAGAGATTAGTGAGCAAAGCCTTGAAGGACTTGAAACCAAAGCCACCTCCAGAATCAGAATCAAGTGTCACTCCGACACCAGCCACTGAGGCCAATGAGGCTGATCCGTACGATGATGGCCGTTCACCTCTGCAGCGGTTCAGGTCATATCCTAAGAGACCATTGACCGTGTCCGATCTTACGTCTGGTGCCTGGTGCGAGCTGCAGTACTGGTATACCCTCACTCGCTTACCTGGGGGTCGAAAAACCAGAACAGCAGCTATGAAGCAAGGAACCAAAGTTCACAAGAAGCTTGAGGATGAAGTTCACACTACAGTTCAAATCGACATCATGACCAAGGAAGATGCATTTGGACTCAAACTGTGGAATCTAGTTCAAGGACTCAGAACCTTGCGAGACACGGGACTCACTCGTGAACTCGAGGTATGGGGCATGGTTGATGGGAACCTCGTCAATGGAATCATCGACAGCGTGAGCCACGAGAACCCCAATCCTGAATTTGAAGCAGAGCTCTCTAGTCAAGAGTCTGACACGACCGGACGGCAATCCTCATTAACTGACTACTTTCCGCCAAAAATTACGAATCACAACAATGACTCGGGGCCAAAGATTTATCTTGCAGACGTCAAGACCCGCGGATCATTCTCTCCTGTTTCCAACGCGCAAATACGGCCTGCAAAGATTCAGTTGCTTTTGTATCATCACTTCTTGTCTGATATGGCCGCTGGAAAACTGGATTTCTTCAAAGTCTTTCGGCGATACGGACTTGATCCAGATGGCACCTTTTCAGATACTTTCATCGCACAAGTCGGTAGCCTGCACGATGAGATCTTTGTGGATGCATCAGAAACAGAAACGGAGTTCACCCAAGAACATCCTTCCTCGAGTTTCCAGAGCTCTTCTTCAGCAGGGCCAGATCTGTTGCAGTATCGAACTCTACGCGAACTCGTTCCTCTTGTCGAGCATGAGATAGGGCTCACTTTCCCTCAGGGCGAACACTCCCTTGGACACATGCTTCGAGTTCAATACGTCCACCGCAGTGATGGTCGTGAGATCGATCTTCACGACTTTCCTGTTTCGAGACAAGCTTTGGAGACCTATCTTGCTAACTACATGGATTGGTGGAAAGGTAAACGCGATGCAAGAGGCGTCGATATAGAGGAAGCATTCAAGTGTAGAACATGCGAATTTGCTTCCGATTGTTCATGGCGTCAGGGCATGGATGATGAGATGTTACAGAGAGCCAGGGCGCAGCAAAAGATACGGGCTACGCGTCGGGCGCGCAGCAATGCTGCGTAAGATTGGAGATAATCTGGATATCATGAGTTATGATGCATTGGAACATGTTACGAGAATTGTATGAATTGTTCAGGTCTATAAAATCCATAGAAAGATGTTGGGCATAAACAAGACATTTTATTGAGTAGTTAACTGTTTGATTCATACTGGATTCTATTTATCGTCTAGTCTATACCGAAGTTGTCTATGTGAAAGAAAGGAAAAGGAGGAAAAGGAGGGTCCGCTAAGTGTTCACTATGTTTAGTGTTTTCTATGTCGGTGAGTACGGGTCATTCCAAACCCCCAGCCCGTCTATGTCATCGTCAGCATGATCTTTCAGGTCGTATATACTAGAGACTTACATTGAGAAGCGACGTGGATGTCAACATCCAGCTCATCCGCCCAGTGCCAGACAAGATTAGGGTCCTTGAGGAAGCCCCGTCCCACCAACACAGCATCTACAGAGTCATCACTCAGATAACCCTGAGCCTGCTTCCCGGAGGTGATCATTCCAACCGAAGTCACAGCAGCTCCGGTATCCTTGACAGCCTTCTTCACGGCAGCAGCATACGGGACTTGGTATCCGGGGCCAGAGGTGATTTTCTGACGGCTATCCAAACCACCGCCTGAAATATCGATCAGATCGATGCCGTTTGCCGCGAGGATTTGGCCGAGCTTTGCGGCTTCTTCGATATGCCATTGTGGTAAAGACGAATCGAACTCGAGGTAGTCTGTTCCTGGCATGCGGACAAGAAGGGGATAGTCCTCTGGGACGATATCACGAGTTAGTTTAACGGTCTCGAGAAGGAGGCGAGTACGATTCTCAAAAGATCCTCCGTATTGGTCCGTTCGTTGGTTTGAGGCTGGGGAGAGGAATGCGTTTAGGAGATATCCATGTGCAGCGTGAACTTCGATGGCCTAACGAAGTCAGTGTTTATCAAATCAGATGTACTTTCTGGAGGTCTTACATCAAAGCCAGCCTTGAGTGCTCTTTTCACAGCAGCAACCCAATCTTGCTTGAATTTGTTAATGTCATCGATTGTCATCTCCCTTGGAGTGAGAGACTCTGGACTGTAGGGAATTGCACTTGGCGCAACCACTTCGTCCGGCCAGCCACCAGCCTGCAAGTAATAAGTCACTGATCACGTACATGTAGTGGTGAGTGAGCATCCTACCTCTTTGACCGCTGTGTTCTTGCGATCCAGCCAGGGCACAACAGTACTCGCCTTTCTCCCAGCATGACCCATCTGGATGGCAATCTTTGCTCCTTGGCTATGCACGAAATCCACAATCTCCTTCAGAGGCTCAAGCTGTCCATCTTCCCAGATACCGGCATCTTGAGGGCTGATTCGTCCTTCTGGTGACACTGCATTTACTTCTGTGATGATGAGTCCAGGGCCACGTGCGGCGAAACTTCCGAGGTGTTGCTTGTGCCATGGGGTCATGTAGCCATCCTTAGCAGAGTATCTGTAATGTTTGTTAGGTAATTGGTAGTGGCATATTGAGGGGGATACATACTGGCACATTGGTGATACGATGATACGATTGTGGAGCGTTAGACCTCGTAGTTTGAGGGGAGAGAATAGGCTGCCTTCGGGTTGGACATCCCACGGGGTTCCTGCAGGAGGGTCTTGGATAGGAGTGTAGAAGGGGACCTGTCATTGTGTTAGTGAAGGATATGAATTGTGAGTGTATCAAAGGGACAAACATTTTTGGCTCCGACGTTGATGAGGGTCTTGAGGTGATCATTTGCTTCGACTGAACCCATGTTTGCTATCTTGATAAAGCTGGGATATTATTTTGAAGGGTATTGGTATTTAATGATAGTGGAAGTGGCAGTGGCAGTGATAGAGTTGATGAAGAGTAATGGACTTGAGTGGAAGAGGTTTTTTGATGAAGGGGCAGGGCCATATACTTATACTTGATCCCAAGAGAAGGTCTTTATACTGTGAAGTATCTCCCTATGGTAGAACATGCAAGTTCTAATTAACATTCAACATCAAGACTCTCAATAAACCCGAACAGCGCGGGTCCTCCAAACCCATGTTTCACGAAAAAGCCAGTCAAGGAAATTATCATAATCACATCATGTTCTGCATCGGCTTCACCGAATGGGATATATTGGTTCTCGGTTTTCGGCATGATGCATCGCTTATGAATATGTGTAATGATCCGCTACCCCCCATCCATCGCGTTACTCCCAGGGCGTCTCCCAGGGCAATAATCTAAACGGGTCGAGAACGAGAACCGGTACCGGGAATTGAAGAACAATTGGTGCAATTAGCTAAATATTAAGAAATTAATTATTAGTATTAAACAATAATGAATTCTTAGAGACACTTACCGTATATATTTGGAAGAATCCAAATAAGTACAAAGTCTACTTGAACTTATTTTCATGATTGCTCAAGAACTTGAAAAGCCAGAAACGCTGTTCTTCTTCAAGAATTCGCTGGGATTCTTTCTGTTTCTCTTGTTGATCTAAAAACAGTTAGATATCTAAAACCTTGGTTTTAATATGGTATTTCAATGACTTACGATGTTGCCGAATTTCCTGGACCATTTGCTTCTGTTCCTGGGCCAAAAGCTTCTGCTCCTGGAGCTCTTTGTAGAGAACCTCTAGAGTAATCTTGGGAGTTTCAGAAGCTTTGTCGTCAGAATGGCTTTGGGAATGAGTAAAGCGAATGATACTCGAGAATGGCTGTATCGATCTAGTGATAGGGTGTCGCGGGAAAGCGAAAGAGCGAATTAAACGTGACATTTTTGATGCCAGATGCCAGATGTTTGCGGTTTCTGATGAACTGGTGAACGAATGGTTGAATGATGGGTGTTGATGTAAGGAAGAGAAAGTGGGATGTGGGGTGGGCATTCTGGAACACACTTCCCTTCTCCAAGCATCACTTACAACTAACTACAACTGAGCCCTCACAGCCCTAGCATCATGCAGCGCTATAGAGAAGACGCCTCTGATGAGAGCCATGATGAGGAAGATATCCCCTTACACTACAAGCGGGCGTTTGGCGCGGGACTAAAGCGACAAAGGGTCGAATTTGTTCCCGCCCAAGATCCCGATGCTGGAACTACAACCACAATAACACCAGCCAAGTCAACAGACACTTCCATCGGCGATTTATATGCTAGCATCGTCTTAAACCCTGCCAAAGACAAAGATACCAAAGCCTCAGAAGAAGAGCCAGGAGAAATATGTCCAGACTGCAAGCTCCCCATCTCATCCACTTCACAGCCTCACGAAGCATCATTCGCTCACCAAGTCTCACTCACACATTCACACCCGCCATCAGCACTTGATCGCTCGCGCATGGGTCTCAAAGCCCTAAAGTCTCAAGGCTGGGACCCTGATGCCCGACGAGGTCTGGGAAGAGAGGGCGAGGGAATGCGATACCCTATCAAAGTGGTGGCAAAAGAAGATACCCTTGGAATCGGAGCAACGATACCGAAAGAGATCCAAGAAAAGAAAAAGGAAGAGAAGCCCAGGCCATTAAACAGAAAGGAAGCGAAGCAGCTGGCGGCCAAGGAACGACAACGACATGAGAGACTACAAGGTGAGATTTATGGGAGAGTTGATGTGGAAAGCTATCTGAGAGGGAAGGGCGACGATGGTTGATTATACAAGGCAATGGGAAAATGCAAATAAAGACAGTTCGAGGCACCGGATACATTGTACCCGGCCTTCGATATCACAGGCCATCAAGCGGTTAAAGAGATGTCTACCTATTCTAGGACTTGCTCAAGGACTCACCGCCGGATCAGAAATCTCATCCAGAAAGACAACACTCTATGGCTCTGCGGTACCTGAAGCCACCGCAGCTGTATGCTTGGTCTTGGAGCATCGCAATACTAATGCGATCAGCTCTGATTTCCAGAGCTATCTCCAGTCAACTGAGCTTAACCACTGAGGTATATCGAGAGTTTCAGATTGAACCAAGTGTTTCATGTTGCATAAACGAAACAGTGATTAACATACAAATATATCTCTATCGAGATCTGCCACAGAATATCCACAAATTGTCTCATTCCTAAAAAGTCAAGGTGTGAAGTCGAAATATACTCAAAGTTCAAGCATCTGTGATGACCTCATCGAAGTTGAGGCTGATAGACTACACCGCCCGGGCACCCTACCTACTAGGTACCTAGGTAGGTATGTCATGCTGCTGATGCCCTGTCCTGTAGGCTTCCTTCAGGGACCTTTATAGCGACCATCACTAACCAACCACCGGGCGCTAGGGACTACTTCAAGACCTGGACCCACCTGCTTCATGCCTTCCATTGGGATGATGAAACCCCGCCAAATGGAAAGCCAAAGTTAGCACCTCAACTCCTGACTTTGGGCCCAAACCAAACTTAGAATCCTCGATACTTGAGCAAACCACCCCAAAACTCTCAACTTTTAGCCTCTTTACATTGCACCATTTTTTCTTTCTAACTTAACTTTGATACCCCTGCGCTTCCCCGTGTCGCTTCAATTTCAAGGTCCTGGGCTGGATCCTACCGCCGCTTCTCTCGTTGTCAAACACTACCTATCTCAGCCTCCCTCAATCTCTCCATACCCAACGACGTGACAGGGCAGCCCGCCTTTACTATACACCATGGGGCTGTCCGTCATTCAAGAGCAGCATGATGGTATGATATATACCATACAAATACTACACGCAATTCGTTGCTAATGCGCCGGCTTCAGCTATCTTGGGACAGATCAAAAAGATCACTCGAGGCGATGTAAGCTACCTCAGCCAAGCTTTGAGGTCAACAGTCGACTGACGTCTCTGATGCCATAGTGGAAATGTCTGATCGTCGACGAGAACTCCAAAAAGATCATTGACAATGTCGTCAAGGAGGATGACATTCTCAATAACAACATCGCCAGTTGGTCTATCTGACTGCCAGCTTATTGTCTGGTACTGACCAGCCTTTCCTCCAGCTATCGAGCGAATCGAGAACCGTCGCGAACCGAACCCCGAGATGGACGCAATCTACATCCTGTCGCCTGAATCCTTCGCTGTCGAGTGTCTTCTCGCCGACTTCGAGATGCGACGTTATCGCAGCTACTATCTTGTCTGGACCGGCCTCCTCGACCCCTCATTGCGACGCAAGATCGACGACTTTCCTGGAGCCCGACAGCTCCGCGCCGGTTTCCAAACCATGTTCGTCGATTTCCTGCCTCGAGAATCGCATCTCGTTACCCTTCGCGATCCCTGGAGTTTTCCCATGCTCTTCCACCCCGCCTGTAACGCCATCGTTCCAACACACATGAAGGCTCTAGCGCAAAAGGTAAGGCGGCGGCAGCACGCTTCAGTCGGATGACGTTTGTTGATAGGAAGTTAGATCGCCGGTCTTTGTATTACGCTCGGAGAATACCCCAAAGTTCGCTACTACAAGCCGCAAAGCGCACGCCACGAGGCAGCCGTACTCTGCACTCACCTGGCTCGATTTGTCCAGGAAGAGCTCGATGCGTATGCGCAATGGGATACTAGCTTTCCTCCACCGTCGCCACGGCCACAAGCGACCCTCGTCATCACAGACCGATCGATGGATTTGATGTCGCCTTTGGTACATGAGTTCTCCTACCAAGCCATGGCACACGACCTCCTGCCGATCAAGGATGGCGACAAGGTCACTTATCGTACGACAATCAACGAGGGAACCCCAGAAGCTGAAGAGAAAGATATGGAGCTCACAGACAAGGACAAGATATGGGTGGACAATCGGCACAGACATATGAAGGACACGATTGACAAACTTATGGGCGATTTCCAAAAGTTCCTCCAACAAAACCCCCACTTCACTAATGAGAATGCCGACACGACCAACCTTAATACGATTAGAGATATGTTGGCAGGCTTGCCGCAGTTTCAAGAGATGAAGGAGGCATATTCCCTGCATCTGACCATGGCGCAAGAATGTATGAACATTTTCCAGAAGCACAAGTTGATGGACATCGCCTCTATAGAGCAAACGCTCGCATCTGGACTGGATGAGGACTTTAAGAGACCAAAAAACATTCTCGAAATGATCGTACCTCTGTTGTGCGACGAGGCCGTATCGCCTTCAGACAGGCTGCGCCTCATCATATTATTCATTCTCTACCGAGATGGTGTCGTTGACGAAGACATCAAACGACTCTTGGCCCACGCGTCCCTCCCTCAGTCTGACCGCGAGGTTGTACTCAACTTTGAACAGCTTGGTGGGCATATGACACATGCGCTCAAGGATGTCCGCCCGATCCCTCCGCCTCTGTTCCCGATCGATCCAAAATCGACTCAGCTGAACGAGGAATATGGGTTAACACGGTTTGAGCCAGCAATGAAACACATGGTGGACCATCTGGCAAGAGGCGTGTTAGATCAGACTCATTTCCCTTATGTGAAGCCACCGCTGGACCCCAACGAGGAGCTTCACTTAGCACAGGGAGGTTCTCTTCGTGCCGGTCGACCAAATTGGGCAGCAGCTGGACGCCGTCCACCAGAGAATCGACAACGGTTGATTGTCTTCATGGCTGGTGGTGCTACATACAGCGAGAGCCGATCATGCTACGAAGTCGGTGAAGCGCGCAGCCGAGATATCATTCTCGTCACTTCTCATATGATTACTCCTCAGTTATTCATTCGCCAAGTGGGCGATCTCAGTCGCGACAAGCGTCAACTTGACTTGCCCCTGGAGCGACCCAAGCGACACGCTCCACGGCATCTCTTTGAGCGACCAGCTCCTCCTCGCCCAGCACCATCACAGCAGCTCTCACAGCAAGGACTGCCACCTGGGCCCACGAATCGACCAGGCGGTCTTCCTTCAAGACCTGGCCCTGGTCCTGGCATGGCGCCTCCAACGGCTGCCATGTCAAACATGTCGATTAATAATAGCCACGGTAATAACGCAGCACCACGACCGACATCGCACCACAGTGTTCAACAACACCACGAGGAGCCAGGCAAGCTCCATAAGGAAAAGAAGAAGCGTAACTTCCTCGGTATCAAGAAGTAGGGTTCTTGGAACGGGGGTCTCGCTTCAGCTTCTCCGCCAAAACCCAGGACCATTCGACGGTCACAGACTACAGAAACGTCGACCTCTTCTGAGGATTACAATACAAATGCGTCGCATAAGCCAGAAAGAAGTGCTTCCAGTAGAAGTCGGTTGTATGGTCCTTCGGCCTAATGTGGCTTCTTAGTAAAGCACATGGTGGAATTTCTGGTTTCGTCATTCATCGACGTAGCGTGGCGTTGTTCTACCGTCTTTTGAGTATGGATTACTATCTACTATGTATGTTGGAAGCATTACTTAGCTTGGTAACTCGAATGATTGGGAGACGTTTATCTGTATATATCAGTTGTAGTGTATAAACGTCGTGAATTCTTTGTTCTCATTTCAACATGACTTTTGAAGTAACTGCTATTTACTCCTCATCATCACATTAACAGAAATCGTCATGATCATCGCCGGTAAATACCCAGACAAAAAAAAGGAAGCTGCCGTAAATCGCCCATCAACCAATCCATTTGAATTCACTACCTAACTTTCACCGAGTAAAACCATCATGCCTATGTCCCTTGATTTCCCCCCATCGCCGTGATTCCCAAAAATGACACATTAAAAAAACAAGTTACTAGCTACAGGGCGTACCCTGATTCCAAGCATGCGTTCCAAAGATGCGGTGAGTTGATTCCGGTAGATATTCGTACAGTAGTGGAAGAAGCCCCTTTGTTAATTGTAAGGCTTTGACTTTCAAAAGTTTCTGCAGACAGGCTGATTGATTCCGTACAAAGGTGGTACAGACTTTGTGGTCGGGGAGTGTTTGATTCGATGTGATGAAGCACGGTATTCGTATGAGATGTGATTAAGGTCTCCCGAAAGCCGCACCGCGGCCGTTGCCGGGAGGAGGCATACCGCGGCCTTCGAAGGGACCGCCAGGGAAGTCAGGTCCAGGGGGGCCGTTGAAGCCGCCGAGCCCAGGGGGAATGAATCCGGGAGGAAGGCCGCCATAGAAGGCAGGGGGAGGCATGTTTCGAGGAGGAGGGCCACCCAATGCCTCGAGAGGAGGCATCACGCCAGGAGGGAAGTTGGGAGGAAACATGTGAGGCATGGGCATGTTGCGGTTGGGTCCAGGGCCACCAGGGCCACCGAGACCAGCAGGAAGTCCCGGGGGAGGGATCATGGGACCTCGCTGCTGAGGAGGAGGCATTTGGCCACCAGGCATCCAGCTGGGAGGCATCTGATGGTCCAGACCAGGAGGTGGCGGTGGGCGCTGCAAGATCTGTGTAGGTTGGTTGGGTCGAACATCAGCGTCAGGAGGGTTGTGGAATCGTTCTTCCATGGGGAAGCCAGGCGGTGGTTGGCGCATTTGACGCTGAGGGCCTCGGTCGTCTCTGGGGAAATCGGGTTCCTGAGGCATCTGTGGTGGCTTCTGCTGCTGTGGCCCCATGCGCATCAACAGTTCATTGCGCTGGGCATCAGGAGGTGCTCTCATGAGATTCATCAAGAACTCAGTGTTACTGTTGTTGCGAGCGGCATCAGGACGTCCAGAGCCTTGGCTGGGAGCTCGCTGGCGCTGTCCAACGAGATCCTGAAGAAGTTGCTCGGGGCGAGCAGCTTGTGGCTGGGGTCGAGGTGCAAGAATCTCTTGAACATGCTGAGGCGGGACTCGGCCAATAGGACCGTCCATTCGTCGATCAAGCCCATACTGCTGGAAAGGAGATTCTGGAGAGGTAATGGCGTTCGGCCTGCCAGCATTTGGCGGCGTTCCCTGAGGGGCGGCAAACGCGGGCAGCCCTGGCGGTGTGGCGCCCATCGTCTGTTTCTGTAGCTTTGCCAACAGTTGCTGGAAAGCTTGTCGCTCATCCTCGCCTCCTGGTGGAGGAGCTGGGCCGCCAGCGAAGGAGAGAGGCAAAGGCATACCACTGTTAACAGGAGGTCCTGTCATAGGAGTTGGAGGCTCTGTTTTGCCTCGAGGTTCTTCCTGGGGTTGCGAGAAGAAAGACGTAAACCTGGAAGATTTGCCAGCTGCCTTGGGTTTGTTGACAGGTTCCTTGGTCTCTTCAGCAAGAGGAGTGTCCAGACCAGCATTCGATCCAAACGCCATGAAGAACTTATCAGGTCCAGTTTGGACCGCTGGGGCAGACTGCACAGGGGGCTTTTCAGCCTCGATGATGGCTTCAGCTGCCTCGACATTCGCGGATTTACCAGTAGCGGCAGGGATTCCAGCCTTGGCCTTCTTCATCTCTTCCATCCACTTCTGGAAATCTTGCTGCGTGTGAGCTTCGTTGTGCTCCTCGAGAGGTTCGTCTAACCATTCAGGCTCACGCTCGACTCGTTGATCACGGTCTCGTCCCCATCGTCGATCATTGGTGCGACTGTTGTTATTATGACGATCATCAGGAGTATCAGCGATCGCATCGCGGTCTCTCCAGCTCTTGGCGCGATCAATTCGTTCACGCTTGTCGGGGGTGGCAGTAGCTTCAACGGCCGGAGTGGTGACTGTGCTAGACTCGTTTTTGTACCATGGCTCAGTTTTGTTCCTGTTCGTTCCGTTTCGAGTTCTGCCCTCATCGTCTCCGTCCCTGGCGAATGTGTCAAAGCTTCGTGCAGGGCGATCCCGAGCAGCGTCGTCACGTTCTTTGGGCTGTCGCTTGTCATCTCGGAAGTTGCCTCCCATACGTCCATGGAAACGCTCAGCACCCTCGTGCCCAAAACTCTTGCGTGGCTTCACAGTACTCCAGCCATCTGATTCGCTCTCGCCTTCACGGCGGCGGTAACCATTGCTATTGCGTCCATCACGAAGTCGATCGACGTCAAGATCTCCATTGCGACTTCGAAAGTTGCCGAAACGCCCCGAAGCGTCAGACTCCTTGGCAGTTTTGTCCGTTTCGAGCGATGACTTGCCTCGCGCTGAAGCAAACGCTGTTCGGGGTGGTGCAAAGACAAGGTCTTCAGGGTCTAGATAGGTGCGCGCCAGTCAGTTCACGGAGAGCCCAGGGGCGTAGGACAAGAGAGACAAACTGGCACTATTCCTCGAAACGTGTCTCTCAACACCAGGACGGCGATTACTCTGGTCAAGCAGAGGGTTGTCGTTGGACCGAGGTCGGTCGCCAGGGACCTTTGTTTGTGTGCGATTTGGCTCAGGTGGGGGTCTAATCTAGGTCAGGAGATTTGAATATGACTTGAGAGGATCATTGTTACTCACCCCATCCAGTCTTCAGCTGGAGGGAGACTTGGCGGTTTGGTACATAACGGTGATTCCCGCAAGTAGATCAAGAAATTGGCCTCATAGCGGATTACCATGATGAAGAAAAAGTTGGCGCTATGAGCGCATTCGAGTTATCGGCGGTATAGTATAAAGAAGTGTGAAGTGTCTCAAGGTGGACGTGCGAGCACAATCGAGGTAGACTTCAGAGAACTGTCTTCTCTTGAAGGATGGTAGCTTCGAGTTCGGACAGAGTGTGGGTTTGTGAAATTTATTAGTTGTTGGTGCAACAAGCAGGGATGACGACGTGGCGAGAAGTTGCGATGGATAGCGGGATTGAATATTGTGCGGAGAGTAGAATGATCAATTCGTTCGGCCGGTGAGTCAGGTGAGGAGAACCCGCGGGGTGAATATCGTTCAGTGAATTCAGGCAGCGGTAGTAACGGTCAAGGTAGGAGGGGACTTTGGTAAACAAGAGCGTCGGGTGGAAAAGAGATCAGGTCGAGCGACTTGGTGGTTGGCGGAGAAGGGTGACGTCCTGAAGGTGGTGGTGCACTTTGCGGTTGTGCTGGACTGTGCTGTGCTGTGCTGAGCTTTGCTCGGGCTGGTTGGTGGTGGTGGTGGTGGTGGTGGTGGGCAAGGCGAACCAGAGGTGGAGCCAAGCCTTTATCGAGTCGAAAAGTCCCAGTCAAGTCAAGAACAAGCAGGGGCTCAGGCGAGGGAGAGAATGTGTGTATTGTAATTATTGGTTCGCCGAGCGGGTAAATATTGATTGGTTTAGTGGAATGATGTCGAAGGCGGGCGGGCGGGCGGTTTAACGGTGCGCAAGATGCGGGAGATGGTTGAGGTGAATTGGGTTGGGTCTTGGGATGTACGGATATCGAGGATTGTTTTCGGTGGCTTGAGGTGGTTGTTGTGAGAGGGGAGAGACCGAAAGCGGGCGAGAGAAAGACGAGAGAGGTGAGTGAGTGGAGGAAACGAGACCTAGAGAATAGCGAGCGCGAGGGCTTGAGTGTCCAGTGAGCGACACTTGTTAGCGCTGTTAGCGTGCGTGACAGTTGGCAAATAGAACAAGTCAGACCCTGTTTGTGGGCAGGTAATATGGGTAGGAACAAAGCAGGTATAATATGCTAGAATATTCTTGTGTAGGTATCTTGAATTGAAATAAGTTATCCCGTGAGCATTAACTGAGAGGAAAAATGAGATGATGTTGTTGGTTGATTGATTAATTGATTGATTGATTGACTGATTTGATTTGTTTGTGGATGAGAATGAGGAGAAACAGTGGATAGACCCGGCTGGAGTGCACTGTCTGATACCGCTGCACACACTGAGACTGAGCCTCCATCCGATGGAATTCAGTCGGGTCGGGCCCGTCCTGTCGTTCCACTGCCTCCACTAAAATCTCGGGTACTTGTACTGTGCGCCTTGAAACAAACGGGCACCTCCATGCCTCAGCCATTGGGCTTCACCTCAGTTTCATCCCATCAACAATAAAAGTCGGCTCATGATTGCATAATAAACCATGCAAATATTCTGCAACAAATAAATTTTCAATTTTCAATTTTCAATATTCTTTTTTTTTGTAGCTATCCCATATTGTCAATATTCAATCCTATTTCTTCTGCGCGGCAGTCACCTCCTCCTCAAGCGGCAGAATATGCGGCAGAGGTCCAACAGGCGTGATAGAGAAAGGGTTGATCTGAGTGTGGCTCCTGGTGTAGTGCCACTTGATATGCTCAAACTGCGTAGTATCCTTGAACGCGGGATCGTTCCAGTACAGGTTTCGCATCCACTTGTGCAGAGCTGGGTATCCTGAGCGAATGTCGCGGATGTTGCACTTGAAATGCTGCACGTAGACGGGATCGAAGCGAATAATCGTGACGAACAGTCGAATGTCGACTTCGCTAATCTTGTCGCCGAACCAGTAGGGGCCTTGTTGCTCCGAGAGATGCTTCTCAGCGCGGTCCAGGGCTTCAAAGAGGGCGACGACGTTGCGCTCGTACGCTTCACTGGTTGTCGCGAAGCCGGACTTGTAAACACCGTTATTGATGCCGCCGTATTGCCACTCATGGACCTCCTCGATTTGCTTCTGGAGATCTTCGGGGTACAGCTGAATGGCCTTGTACTTCTCATCCAGCATGTCGTCAAACTAGGTCGACAAGGTCAGTATTCGTAAGGGAAAGCACATACTAAACAAAATAACTTGCCTCAGTACCAAGCATTCGCAGAATTTCACTGCTTTCGTTGCTCACAATTCGGTTTGTCTTCTTGTCAAACAGAACTGGCACGGTGTATCGACCATCATAGTTCTTCTCACTCTCAAAGTACACATCCTTCAAGTGAGTGAACCCCTCATGACCCTTGATAGGATCAGGGATCACATTGTCGCCGGGAACATCCTCATCCTTGGAAACAAATCGCCAGCCTCCCTCACCAAGATGCCAATGCACAACTGAGTAGGAGATGATGTCCTCAAGCCCCTTAAGTTTGCGGGCGATGAGTGTACGGCACGCCCACGGACATGCGTAGCTCACATAGAGGTGATATCGGCCAGCCTCAGCAGGGTACTTGGCATTGGGATCGCGAGAGATCCAGTCCCGGAATGAGCTGACTTGGCGCTTGAACTCGCCAGATGTGTCGCCGGGCTTGACCCAGTCGGTGACTTTACCAGTGCTTGACTGTAGCTCTGTTAGCAAGCTGAGAAGAGCAGTGAGAGTGTCTGGTCTGTGTACCATTCTGATTTGATGTGGGGGGTGAACTTGAGTGAGAAGGGACGGTTTAAACGATGATGCTTTGGCAGATGTGATGGGTCTGATCGATTGTTGTTGCAGTGGTCTAAAGAGGGAACTCCTAGTGAAAACTCGAGATGATCGGATTCGAATTCCTTGCATTGGCATGTCTATAAAAACAAATCGGACCTTTCAATGACGGCGACATCCAACACCTTTATAGCTGCAGCTGCAGAGAGTACCAGTAGTAGACTACGAGAAAAGTGGCCATCCCATCAGCATAGGTACATGATGGAACCCTTGCTCACTCATGACTTGCTCAGCAGCCCCTCACAAGCTATGGCAGCTTAGTTACCAACCAGATAAAACCCGCCCTCCCAATCCCCAGGGCCTGTTCCTCCCTCTGGTGGGTTCCCCGAGAGCTTCCATTCCTGAGCTATTCCGCCCTAGAGCTTTGGCTGCCACGCTTGGAAGCATTCCATAATCGTGGCGTAATAATCGACCCCGCTTTACTGCGAGTCGCTTAGTTATCATGCTCTACTGTCTTGATAAGCCCATGTCCATCATGACGACTGGCTTGGTAAAGAAAAGTCCCCTTCCTTATCGAGTCAAGGCTATAGTCTCGGCAGTTCACAGCATATGTTTTCGTTTGCATACATTAGGTACGCGAAAAGAAGATCGTTGGGGTCTCAGAATAGTCAACAGCAAATCGGAGAAAAGTCTGCATAAGCTTTGTCATACATCAACGAATTTATCTATCTTTATAGGCTGATTCCTTTCATCCTTCATGTGCTCATTTGCACTCCAGTCGTTTCAAACATCCATATACATACTTCAAAAGACTGCTCCAAAGCTTCACAGTCACAGTGTTTATGCCATCTTGACCTTGATGTAGGGCACTTCAACATCCTCCTCGGCAAGATCCTCAGCAACCATCTCAAAAATGACTTCCTTTTGGTGTGAAGGAATAGGCTTCTTTGAGATCGTCTCAACCAGCTGGCTCAGCTTCAGGTCATAACGCTCCTTCAATTTCGAAGGGGGGAAGAATGAAGCGTAGAGGAGGCTAACCCCTGAGCTCAGCATGCTGATGGTCAGACCCTTGGCCTTAAAGGTATCCAAAAGCTCCTTCAAAGTGATGTCCTCAATCTCAAAACGATCCCAAATCTTATCCAGCGTAACCTTACCCTCAGGGCCTTGGTATTCCACCTTGGGGCTAGCAATAGGCTCACTGAAGCCAAAGAAAGGCAGAGCCAGGTTGATGAAACCGTTCTTGTACTGCTCGAGATCATCCTTGCCATCGATGATCTTGTACAGCTCAAGCACCACAAGACCCGTAACCAATGCCGTAGTAGTAGCGATGGCGGGAATGATCTTGCCAGCGATGAACTTGGTCTTGTGTCGATCAGCAGGCTCGATCTTGTAGTTCTCTGCTCGGAGGTTGCTGCAAGCAGTGATGAAGTCAATGTGATGATTCGAGTCATCGTCCTTCTCGAAGTCAACAGGGACCAACTGGAATCCAGACAAAGAGCTGGGCGATGGGAGGCTGGTGGTCAGCTTCTCGATTTCGTCATTGTCATCGAAGTTGCTAGCCTCGGGCTCCTGACCATGAATTAGCGCTGTTGTTAAATCAGATATGAAAATACTTACCACAGGCTCCTTGTCGTCGGCCTGGATCTTCACGTTGGAACTGGGTGTAAAGTCGGGAACGATGACATTGTCCAATTCTCGCAGATAGATGGACCTGTCAGTTCCAGGAGACTTGATGTTGTAGTTGAAAGCATGGAGGTTGGCTGCCGCAACAATGAACCCGAAGTGAGAAGGGTTGTTGGGGTCGAACTTGAGCGCATCGGGAGCTCGCTTGGGTCCGGACCAGAAAGGAGTACCAGACGAGGTCTCAGAATCCTTGGGAAAGTTATACAAGAGCTGCTGGATCTTGTTGGAAAACTCAGTCTCAAACAACTGACGAGCCCAGGCAATGCAGTCCTCAAACGTTCGTGGTCTCTCAGTCGTGAGATAGTTCCTAATCGTCTCAAGAGTCTCCTTCTGGTTACCGCCCTGCTTCAAAGAATTCTCAATGAACTGAGGCTGGGTCAAGTACAGGTTGACAGTTTGAGGTGCTTTGACAAAAAGCTTCTCAAACATGTACTCCTTGGCCCAGGCAATAGTGTGATCGATCTTGTTGGGGAAACTTCGGATTGTGCACATAGGGAACTCCTTCTCGGGAGGATCCTGGGAGGATGAATAAGACTCGGTGAGATGGGGCAGAACGACCTGCGTGTTGCCCTTGGTTCCAAGAGTACCACTCTCGAGAAGAGGCTTCTGGAAGAAGACGCATCGGCGGTCAACGTAGGTTCGAGCCTCAACGTTGTCGAGAGCATTGGTGACACCATCAAGGTTTCGCCAGAAGTCCTCGTTGAAAACATTCTCGGTCTCGGGGCTAACGCGTTCCTTGAGTGTTACCATGTGGCCTTCGAGGTCAGGGTTCATTCGTTGAACAGCAAGAGCAGCACGGTCACTCTTCATCTGGCCAACATCATCGGCGCGGAACAAAAATTGACGGTTCAGGTTACTCCTCTCGATCGAGTCCATGTCAGTCACCCAGATCTTGCCCTCGGGTCCTGTTCCGAGACCAATCATGGCCCAGTTCTTGAGCATCTCACAGCCAATGGCACCGGCGCCAACTAGGAACTGCTTCAGGTTGGCAATCTTGTCCTGGAACTCGGTACCGAATACAGCGATCTGTCCATCATATCGGCTACCGATAGGCTTGCAGAGCTCGGCAGATCGCTTGGTAGATGTTGGCAAGGACTCGAGAGAGTCGAAGTACATCCACTGGTTGATGGGCTGGAACTTGCCAGAAACAGCCTTGAGGACCTCCTGTGCCACAATACCACCAAAGTAGGCAGCCATGGGGTTAAGATCACCCTGGGCTTGGTAGCTCAGCTCCTTCAGAAGCTTCTCATTCAGCTCAATGTCAAGACCCTCCTGCTCGGCAAACTTCTTGGCGGCACCGAGAACAACAATAGCGTCATCATCGTCCATGGGGTTGGGAAGTCGCTTGTGAGTAAGTTGGAAAGCATGGAGTGCCTGGAAACCGAGGTGCAGCTGCTGAGGTCGGTCGAATTTGGCAAAATCCGAGATAAGAAACTCGGGTTCCTTGAGCGCAGTGGTGAAGTCCTTGAAGTTGATAATCTTGGGCATCTTGACCTGTTGGTACATGCCGCCTCGCTTGTATTGACCGAGTCCAGAAACATCACCGATTGAAAAGGTATAAGGGCCCTTTACCGTGATCTTTCGGGGCTCGGCTCCGTTCAGTGCCTCCATTCCTTCCACCTCGGAGAATGTCACGTAATCGCCATCTTCCAGTCCATGTCGAGTTTCGTCAAGCGCAGACACCAAGCCCTCCTCGTCAATGCCTGCCACGATGCCGTTAAGAGGAGTCTCGCCAGTAGGATCGATGCAAGTGAACTTCTCGCCAAAGTCGCAGAAAACTGAGCCGAAAAGACCGTATGTGTCGGCAATAACGACGTAGATGCCCTTGCTGTGGCAGTAGTCGCCGATAGCCTTTTGTTGGTGGATAGGCGCATTGGTCAGAACAACAACTTGGTACTTGTCGAACTGCGAAAGTTCACCATCAAGACCAGGAGACTGGTGGAGCTTAACGGGGGTATAGGCGTTGAGCTCGGCGACACGAGGCACAGTGACCTCATCTCTGGGCTTTCCGACATCGCCGGGTGTGAGGAAGAACTGGGACGAGAGATCCGCAATCTGGACTGGAGCAGGGTCATAGAGGGTAAGGCTCTTGACGCCAGCCAGAGCGATGTTCTTGGCAATTTCCACGCCGAGACCCTTTAGACCGACGATGAGCACATTAGAAGCGCCCATGCGCTTCATGGCCTCGTGGCCTAGCACATAAAGTTGTCGGCTGTAGAGGGACTCGTCGATTTCGTTATTTCCGACAACAGACTCATCGACCTGCATTCGGGTCGCAAGGTCGACCTCTGATTGCTTTTGTTCCTATTGAGACGGGTTGTTAGAATCCCCGGGTCCTGTTTACATGTTCACAGTAAAAGTCTCTCAAGCGGCACCTGCTTTTCACATGCTCTGATGCTTCACGCAAGAGTTTGGCAGGCGGCAAGCCTAGAGAGGGAGTACAGAGGATCCAGACTTACGGCCATTATTCTTTTATGGGTAGGTGACTCCCCGTTGGAGAGCTTTCGCTTCCCCAGCTTGTCTGTTTCTGAAGAGGTGGTAATGTTGGAAACGCTGCGTCAGTCGTTGCAAGGGCGATCCAGCACCAGGCAGAGCTCAACCCCGCCAAAAGGTAGAAGGAGACGGTGAAAGATGGAGAATAGGATGAGTTGTCCGCGAGCGAGGTGAATCTTTGTCGCAGACCGTAGAGTCGTAAAATTCGTGTTGTGAGTATGGTCAAATGTGGTTTGTAAGAAGAGAGGTTCTGACTTTAAAAGTTGAGTGGAACAAGAGTGCGACATGGAGTGTCCTACGGTGATGAGGTAATGGCTCAAGTCCCCAGGCAGAGCTGTCTTGCCCCACTAACCATACCTACCTCTGTCAGCGGGCGCCTCAGCTTTAATAAGCCACCTGGCCTGAGGTATCAATCAGTGCAAGGCATCACTACTAGATACCTAGGTCGGGATAGAGGTATGCATTTCTTATTAATCAGTTCATGTATACTGCATTTGCTGTAATGAACAACTTTGAGCTTTTTCTATGAATCATTCACCCAACAGCAGCCTATATTGAAGTCTTCGCTACCTCAAGTACACAAGCTCAGCGTGGCACAGCAGCCCCGCAGCAAGTCAACTGCATGGTCGTTCAAGGTTGCTAGGGTGAAAGCAACGAGTGTAAGGTAACGCCCCTCTCATGGGTCTAGCTAGTCTATCACTTGTTTGCTACTGATTCTAAGCTTCTGTTGGATTCCATTGGCTTGACACGGTTAGTTTCGGGTGTGTAGAACCCTTACGGACACATCAGCATGGTTTTTTAGGATATTGCAGCGATCTCGACCTTCTACTTAGGTAGTGTACCCTCAGAATCATGCAGGTCCATCATGAGATTTAACGGCGGGGTCGAGGCACGCGGGGCATTTTAGGCATGATACATACTAAGAGCTTCAGTTACGCCACAAAGAAACATACTTGATTAGCAGTTTGGGATGTGGTAATGAGATGCTTGATTAGGTATGTCTCTCAATTCATTGGTGCATCCTTTGGTTCACCAAAAACTCATGCCAGCAGTGGTCGTCACAGAGGTTCAAGTTGGATCTCAATTATTCTTTATTAGACCGTCCCTAGGAAATATGTAGAAGTCGCCATGTTTGGTTCCTCACTCCATACTACACCCCGATGCCGCATGTCTGTAGGGGTATAATGAGCATCAGGTCGATCGTTGTATTCTTTGAGCATTTGTGGCTCATTATAGGCCCGTCAAAGCTTCATGTCTCCATAATCGATCGAAGGATACCGGTAGATAATTGGGGGGCTTAGTTGATCTTCTGGAGCTCAACCTCGCTGAATGAGTAGTCAGTACCTAGGCTGTTCATTTGTCTGGCAGTCTGCAATCAACTTACAAGAGGAGAGTGGCGTTGGGAGGGATGGCGCCGGGGAAGCCACTATTATATATGTTAGCTGTTTCCTCATTGTATAGCTTGGCCACCAGAGGCATCGTGGCCATTGGCCCTAATTTGAGAGCTTACCGGGCGCCATAGCCGTAGTCACTGCCAGTGATTGTTAGCATTCCGAACATCAGCTAACCTGAGGACGTTGCGATCACTTACGGGGTGATGTCGAGAAGGGCCTTCTCGCCAAGCTGCATTTGGGTAACACCCTCATCCCAGCCTGTTTTGAGTCAGCTTCATTGCCTTATGTGTTATGGAACCGAGATTGGATAGGGAGACGCACCCTTGATGACCTGGCCGACACCAATGGTAACGACGAAGGCACCGCGGCCGACGGAGCTGTCGAACCTATGAAGAGAGTCGTCAACTGAGTTCACGAGCGGTGGGCGTGCGAATGAACATACTGGTCACCCTTGTTGTCAGGCTTGGACTCGTCCTTGACCCAGCCGGTGTATTGGATGGTGACCTTTTCGCCAACCTTGGGAGAGGGGCCGTTGCCCGGGGAGATGATGGTCTTCTGAACACCCATTATGGCTTGTGTGAAAGAAAAGTTGCGAGGTTTGGTAAAAAAGGGATTGATTCGAGTGGATGTGCGAGTAACGCGGAAGATGGATGCAGGAGAGAAAGGGCGCATCTTGAAAAAGAGGAGGCGAGCGTGGAGCTTTATACCTACAGTACCTAAACCTAAGGTAACAGCTGAGCAAGCAAGCGTTGGGACGAGGCAAGTGAAATGCGGTGCTGATGCGGTGCCAGGCCCAGGAACAGGAACAATTGATTTCTTCTGTTGAGCTCCCCCCCGTATGATCAATGGCTTCAGAAGCTCGATAAGCTCTTTCAATTGGATCTCAGGGTAGTAAATGGCGGGGCAGTCAGATCGACAGCGGGGCAATGGCAACTGGAATGACGATTGGTACCAATCAGCGTGCCTGAAGGCCCCACTAGGGATGACGATTGGGAGAAGCTCGCGGAATCCAAGGAGGTCACCAACAGCTTAAAGATACTTCCATTCATCAGCCTTTTTGTCACCTTGAACGAGTACATTTGGCTCAATAGGAACACCTGTTGGTCGGGGAGTTAATGTCACTCGTCAATCGGATAAAATACCGCATTAAAGCAGATGTCGTGATTGTCCTTGGCCGATGTAAGAAGGGACTCGGACCCTGAACAATGGCGCCTATCGATGAGTGATGTACCTTGCTTCGGAGGTACACCCGCTATCGCGATATGTGCTGCAAAGAGAGAGTATCTTTCGAAGCTGGTACTTGGAATTCTCACCAACGTCATCAACGTTGAGCAGTCTAGGCAGTTCGCAGGGATAAAAGATTTAAATAGTAACATTCAAGAAGGGGACGTCAATTACAAGAGCTTCGATCAAGCGAGACCTAATGGCCTCGCTTCAACTTGCTTCAGCAACGAGCTTCTCCAGATCTTCTTTCACTGTAGATGTTAATGCACTAGCGCAGCAACCAGCCACGGGAATCATAGTGCTCTAGGGTAAGGGACATACAATAAAAGTATGAACTTATGTTGAGCAGAATCATCTTCGCACTTACATAAATTTCTTTACATCCTTCACTTTTACATGTTTTCAATACAGATACTGTCTTTGACTCGCATGATGATTATTAATGAAGTTTGAAATTGAAACCAGAATGTTTGTGCCGCTATTGAGTTTGACCTGGAGTAATAGCTAAATAAGGAGGAAACACTGCGTACCTTATGGCATTGCGAGATCTCGCCTTTCACTATCACTAAGGTACCTTTACATATCGATTACAGACAATAGACTGAGAAATTCGTACACGCGAATTGAACATCCTAGCTTTTCTTGATCGTGCCATTTATAACCCCAAACGCCACAAAATGATCCGAACATTGGTGTTCCATACGGGAACTTATGCATTTGCAGGCTCGGGGCGCTGTCGTGGTAGACTATGGCCGCACAGCATATTAAACTAATCATAAAGGGCTGAAGATGAAGCTGGCCCGTGAGAAGTATGATCGTCCCGGCTCGAATCAAGGTTCAACAGTGTGTTTGATCTTCAGTGCACGGTTACATGTTCGGGTGTGATTCTTCGTAGCTAAGGAGTAGCACATACTTCAACTTGAATGTAAGAGCATGAAGAATCACGGCGTAAAAGAGCGTTGCATTAAAAATCTCCAAAATCAAGAAAACCTGAATTTCCTTTCCTTTATGCACAGCAATACTCGACTTGGGTAACATCGTCAAAGCGACAGAGTCGAATGATAATGTCGAAATATCTATAAAATGGTACGAAGCTCCGCGACTTAACGATGTGAGACATCAGCTTCAGCAGAGCAATTAACACTCGACACTCCTTTTTCAAATATGACAAACTTCTTCAAAGCAGCGCTGTGTGCTTCCATAGTCTTCCTGGCTGGAGCATCAGCCAAAGTAAACCGCACCAATGCTGTCCTCACTGTTCTGGAACAGCACAAGGACCTGACTGCATTCTACGAACTCTTCAAGTCAACCGGCGATGGCGCTGGAATTCCCGAACCTGCATTCGAGGAGCGTTTCAATGACAACAACGTTGGTCTTGACTTTACTATCCTCGCTCCTACCAACGAGGCGATTGCTAAGGTCCATGGCCTCACGGAGAAGCTGACCACAGCAACTGGTTATCCTCTCCTGGCCGCGCTTCTCCGTACGCATATCTTGCCGGGTAAACTGGCTCCACATGATCTATACAACAAGAACATAATCTCAATCGAAGGGTTTTCAGTTCATACCGACTCAAAGGGGGGTATCACTACCAACCCAGGCCTGACGAAGACCGATGTGCGGGCGGGCACACAAGCTAGACTCCTGAAAGACAGGAGAGGCAAACCAATTATTGTTCCCGCTTCGAACGGCGTCGTTTACAAAATCGACAACATTATTGATCCATTGCTCACCTATTTCGGTGAAGACTCCGCCAGCAATTACCGCTCTCTACCACCCATCAAGCACTCCCCTTCCAAGTCAATGAAGGAAATATTGGCCGCCGACCCCGAGACTGCTCGCGCCAGAGAACTGCTCTACACCGTTGCCCCATGGTTCCCCAGAGATCGTCTTGACATGTCATTCTCCGGACGTCGTACAAAGGAGAACTCCAAGGTTGTCTACCTCGTCCCTTCGAATGAGGCGCTCAAGTCGTTCGGCAAAGCTGCTGAGGCGCTTGGTAACGCCGATGCGACACGATTCTTCCTTATGGCAGGCTTTGGGAGAATGGATGGAAAGCATATCAAGGGGCAGGCGGGATTTAAGCTTGAGGTTGAAGGAGGGAGGGTTATGAATGCGGAGGTTGAGAAGAGGGAGTGTGGCTCGAATGGTTGTATATGGAGGATTGGGAGGGTGATTGATTCAGTTTATGGTCACTTTTGATGTTTCACTTACTAAATAGTGCTGGGATCGCTTTATGCTTATCTGTCCATGTACTTATGTGAAATATTCATTGCTTAAGGATAGTCACTGGTGTGGTAAATATCACGAATGTACAGTAACAGCTTGAAGTTTCACCCACGAAGAAACCATATGCGACAAAAGAATGGCACAACCCATTTCAAATGATATGAGGATAAAAACGATTTCAGTTTAATATGCTTCCTTATTATTCGACAATAACCAGCGTTTGGACCAGACCGCGACACATACGACACAAAGGCATGATTTAAGAGAGCATGCAGGGTATCTGGTTAGATCATATCTTGCCAATGCATGTTTTGTCAAGAAAGATGACCACTTATTAGTCCATTCAAGCCATGTTCATGGACGGCTGAGACTTGATTTGGATGCTGATATAAGACACGTGGGGTCTGTGCCGTAGCTGAATAGACAAGTAGCGAAGCTATGTGCGGCTGAATGTATCATTGTTGAGTGATATCGTTCACGGAGTTGCCGAATCCCAAGAAGATCAATCTATTGGTCTCCTCGTAGATGTGTCCTTTGCATGTATGCCCCGGTAGCTATGAGATTAGTAGGTGTCAGCCTTGGATTGGTAATAACAGCAACAACATGCATAAAGCATCAGAAAGCTTAAGAGCAGGCCAATAAAGGTGGCGGAATGACTTCTCATTCGCTATTTCGTAAAACAAGAGTTTCTGAGTTATCGCTAACGCGTTCGGACATTTAAACAACCTTAGTTAGATTGGGCTGACTGGTTCGTATAAAGGTTATTTAGACATGGGTTTGGCAGATTTTGAATGATGGACATTATATGCAGCCTCAGAATTGATAGTGGAATGATTAGATGGAGGCTATGTTATTGTCTAGAACAAGGGCCTGGCCACCATTGGACGCGAGATCCGAGCTTGAGCCTTCAATGAACTAATTACATTAGTAGTAGCACATGTTAGTGTCTTGACCCAAGCTGAGGATGAGAAGCAAACAGACGGCTTACGTGTAAGTGAATATTGTTACCAGAAGTGGTAGTGCCTAGATAATGATTGGAGAGAATATATGAAACTCTAGAATGCCGATCATGAACCAGCAAAATCGAAATTTACGATGCAGATCTGATGATTGATGAACTAAAAAATCATGTTTGACAGGCGAGCCGCGTTCCGAAGCCATCGCGTAAAGAATTGGATTGCTAGGCTGTGCCGAGAAAAGTGATCAGGGTCCCCCCAAAAAGCCCCATCCAAGTGGGTGAATCTCAAGGGGTTTCCACGCTGGGCGGCACTCATAGCCGCTACAGCCCAGCCCTTGGCACATCAAATGCCGCTATAGCCGTGAAGTCCTGCATGAATTTCCCTGTACACAACTCGAGGTGACGTCAGAAAATAGCAAATTCAATGGTACTTTTAATGACTTGGCCATGAGAGCTTGCGACGCTTCATGGCGCCAAGAGGTGTTGAGTTATACAGCTGTCGTGGGTTGACCAAGTCTGGCCTTGGCTGTGAAGTTCTCATGGATGCCGCTGTAACGAGATTACTTGTAGGAGAAAGGTACCTTTACCTACCTAGGTACTAACCATTATCATGACCTCCATCCACTGGTTGGCATGGCGCTCCAAATATAAGCCACCGTCTGCCGCCATTATAATAGTTGCAGTTCTAGTTCAGTTCCAGAGCCACGGTTGCGACGGCGCTTATCACACCATTTATCGAGGATAGGACCCTTACGAACCAGCCTCTTTTAACCGTTGTTGAACTCAACCCTCCTCCTTCATCGTCATAACAAACCCCGTCCTTCGGGTACCCGGATGATAGAACATTATTTCGTTCAAGTGACGCAGAGTTTTTGGTCGCTGTATCGAGCAGTATATCATCCGGCGCAAACTCGTTAGATTGCAATCTTGATCGTTCTTTCGCCTCCTTCAGCAGAAACAAGGGTCTAGTTGGAAAATGAGCGCTCCAATCAGCAGCACCAACGGCGATGGCCAAACCAATGGTCACAGCCACGACGAGACAGCGACACAGAATGGCAATGGGGTATCACAAGAACAGACAAACGGTGCAAACCCACAACAAAACGGACATGAGCATCATCATGATCACGCTATAAAGCGCCCTACAAAGATTGGAACCGGCCTCAAAGACCGTGTACATCAGATCACAAAAGGACCTCCCGGTGGCTTCGACCCGACCCCTCTTCCTGATGCGCCGCAAGGCTATACCGTTCGATTCATCTTCCACGGCGCCTCGAATCTTGCTCCTGGCGACTTTGTTACCGCCTCTTCTGACCCCTTCCTTCATGCGACTCTAAAAGGTACCCAGCCGAAGCGGCATAAGGAGGATCCCGATCTCACCCACCGCACGAAAACCATAAGGAAGACGACCGAGCCGCAATGGGAGGATGAATGGATTGTCGCCAACGTCCCACCAACAGGCTTCACTCTCAAGTGCAGAATGTACGATGAAGATTACCCTGATCATGATGATAGATTGGGCAATGTCACAATTAAAGTGCCCAGTATAGGCCCAGACTGGAAAGGCATTCCCGCCCCTGGCCGCGTTTATGAGGCCAAGAAGCGCATGATGAGCAAACGAGCATACCTCGCCAAAGCCATCACCAGTGTTGTCACCCACAACATTCACATGACGCCTCTATTGCGTTTGAGCATGGAGCTTCTGGGACCGTCGGATCCGCCTTATGCGCAAATGTACACTGTTGGACCAACGACATGGGTCAAACATTTCAGTCCTCTGATCGGCCGAATCGCCGGTGTCAAAGTCAACGCTAATGCCGAGGATGATGCCCGAGTGGATGAAGATCAGCAGGTTGACCAAGACGGGAACAAGAAGAGCAAGACACAAAAATACGAGTATGTTTCTTCTAAAATGTTAAGACGGTCTATGCTAACACGCTATCAGTTTCCAAGCAAACGAGATGCAGCTTCAAGGGCCAGTGCCCCCTAAGCTGTATCATCGCTTTGTCGAGTTTAGACCCATTATCGCATCGATTTACTCTTCAGCGGGCTTGCGCGGCACAATCCTCAACAAAGCACTACACAGTCAGCATCGCCGTATCTATAACTTCAACGCATCGACAGAATACGGTGATTTTGATGCGTGCTCACCGGAGGCTTCGGAGCAATTCCTGAAGCTTGTTCACTTCGACGAAGGAGGTCGCACCTTTACCTATGTTCTGACCTTGGACGGTATGTTCAGATTTACAGAGACTGGCAAAGAATTCGGTATCGACATGTTGAGCAAGCACACTATGCATTCGGATGTTGAGACGTATATCGCCTGTTCAGGTGAATTCTTCATTCGGCGGCTGAAGAAGCCCCTTGCTTCAGATGATGTACACCCTCATACCAAGACACATCCGCAGGACGACATCCCTGGAGGCCCACCAAAGGAGCATCCTCCACATGAACCTGCATATTATCAACTGATCATCGACAACGATTCCGGGACATACCGGCCGGACAAATCAACTCTGCCCTATCTGAAGGAGTTTCTGGAGAAGAACTTCCCAGGACTGGGTATAATTACGATGCACTGGGAGGACCAGGAGCTGCAGGATATGAAGGAGAACCAGCGCAACGTCAAGAAGAACGAGGGCAGAATGATCAACATGGTCATGAACAGAAGCCAAAGCAGTATCAGCTCAGCCGAGAGTGAGTTAGATGACCGAGAGGAATCTTGGCAGCAGGGACACAAGAGTAAGCGAGAGGCCGCCTATGAAGCTTTGGAAGACCCCCACAAGGTTAAAGATGCAGTCAAGTCGATTGTTCCTGGGCTGAAGTCCGAGAGAGGAGAGAGCTCTAAATGATCGGGTTATGACTAACGGCCGAAACAATGGGTATCTTGATTAGATGGACTTGTCAGTATTGGCGAAAGGTTCCTGTACGGATTTCATATACCACTTTTGCTTTGTTACTATTGCGTTCCTTGATACCTTTGTTCTTATGTCTACGTACCTTAGTAATATATAGTCTTATTCTAATCCAGGAGCCTGCTCGCCACCATATATGTATGCCAACCTCCATTAATCACAAGCTTGGTTTGAGTGCTACCCATTGGCTTGAGCAAGTCGCCAGCACTTCGCCTTTCTCGTCCTTCACTTCGCCTCTGACCTTTGTCTTTCGCCCGTCAATCTCTTCTGCAACAGCTGTGATGCAGACAACGCTGTCTGTTGGCACAGGCTTGAGATACTTCACATCTATACCACCCGTCACACTATGTGTCTTGAACGCCCTAGCCTCTTTACCCAGAGTCCCATTCAAATCAAAGATGGTACCCATGGACTCATCTAACAACGCCGCGACAATTCCGCCATGAACCATCCCGGGATACCCACTTACGCCTTCGCCCACCGATACAAGCACCGTGATCTCAGTGATAATATGTGTAGGATCCTTGGCGACCTCAAAACTTGGGGCACGAAAGTAACTGATGAGATGGCTTAAACCACGAGAAATATTGAGTGTGTTCCCAAAAAGTTGGTCATGCGCTTGTGACTTTGGGACGCGACATGAAGGAAGAAAAGGGATTGCATCAGGCGCACAGATCAGAGAAGCCGTCCAAGGATGGGAAGCAAAGAAGGATAATTCCGCGGCGAACAGACCAGGTGGTGCGTTCTCTGGCACCAGGTCAAGTGCAGGGCAGAGGATCGAGTTGTGGAAGGGTGGGAACTCCATTTTGGCTGACGAGAAGGCTTTGGTGTTGATGTGTGAGAGGGTCGTGTTTAGTACGGGAGGTCCGGTGAGGCGATTTAAAACCCAGGAGTGCGGGGCCGATCGGGAGATGTAGAAGCTCGGCAGTTGAGTGGAGATGGGTCTCAGAAGCTTCGAAACTTGCATCATGTAAGGGTTAGTCAATCAATTGTCGAGATGAGAATGAAAAGAGAGGAAAGCGAGGCCTTTGCCTCTGGTTTATGGAGGTCGATCAACACAAAATCAAGGATGTGGCAGTCCTTGTCAAGCCGAGGTACGTATGCAGGCTTGTCCCATTATGGTGATGAAGGCCAAAAGAGGCCACTCCAATTGGATGCTACGTTGACATGGTTGGTTTTATAGATGTTTTGTATCTGCCATTGCCGTGTTGAAATGATTTACACGGGAATTTGAATATTGTTCTGTCTTTTGACCAAGTAAACTCTGCGGCTGAACTTTCATTCAATGGTCTTTATGGTGGTCGTTTATGTCAAGGCCTCGTTATTGTAGACTGGACGTTTTGTTAATAAGAGACTGCAGTGTGGTCTCCTTGGCAACATGCAATAATAGAAATCCCAACATTTAGCTTTACAGCTGATTATTATCAAGCTCTAGTGGATCTGGAGCTGTTTAAGGCTATGATTAAGGTTATATGCGTAAGGTTTGTCTAAGTGATCAAGTGTCATACAAGCTTACACAAATAACATGATGAAAAGGACAGCATAATCAATCAGCGCATAACAAATAACAATAGCATTGAAACAAAAAGAAAGAAATCGTTTACTTTATTCGTTTTTTTAACATTTGTTCACAGGTACCTATCGGAGAAATACCATCCCATGTCCTATCCTAGGTACCTCTTCGCTCACTGAATGATTCAATGTGGAAGGAACTAAGCCACCACCTTCAACCTGCCACTGATGGCAACTGCCAACTCTGTCGCAGTCGCCGAGCGCCCCTTCCGTGTGTAAGTCAACCGTGTTGAGCTCACAGCATCTCCTTCCCCTTTTTAATTCTACCCCTCTTCTCTTTCCTCGTTTGTGCTTGTTCACATTCTCTTGCGGAGCGAGCGCTTGGCCTCCTCGTTTCTTCGCGTCATCAACTCCAAGGCTTTGGCCTCACCAAACGTCAAAATGGAGGGCCATCCGGAGCATCATCGAGGACCGACCTTCTCACCTGAGCATATCGAGATTCTTATCACTATCGAGCGAGTCGGAGCAGGATGTTCTATGATCGCTATCATTCTGGTGCTGCTGACCTTTGGCCTTTTCAAGAAACTTCGAACAACTCCCAATTTGTTTCTCATATTTGCCTCGATCGCAAATGCCGGCGCGAGTGTGGCATCTATGATCGGCTATGATGGTCTCGAAAGGGGCGAGGGATCGCATCTTTGCCAGGCACAGGCATTCATCTTCGAATGGTATGATATTAAACCCAGGTTATGGTTCTAAACTAACCTCGTTTCCCAGGTTCATGCAGTCTGACCCTTGGTGGTCACTTGCCATGGCTATCAATGTGTTTCTCGTGTTCTTCTGCAATGCCGATCCTCGAATGTTTCGCAAGTATGCCTGGCTATACTGCCTCATCTGTTTCGGCGGTCCTTTTATCCCAGCAGTTGTTCTGATATCAATCCGCAACTCCCCTGAAGGTCTCATATTTGGAGACGCTACAGTAAGTGGTTTCTAGCCGTTCTCATTTCACTAGTATACTGACAACGTGTAGCTCTGGTGTTGGATCGGGACTGACTGGAGTCTTGTTCGCCTCTACGCCTACTACATCCCAATCTGGATATTTTCATTCCTCTCCATCATGATCTACATCGCTGTTGGATACCATGTTTTCCACACTCGAAATCAGATCAGGCATATGGTGATGGATGTTATTGGCAACATCGAGAAGAATGACCATATTCCCTATTCGAGTAGTGAGCACAGAGGCTCCTCAGAAGCGGTAGCCTCACCACCTGTTACCAGCGAGGCGGGCGAAGCTGACTTTTGTTCTCAGAATCTCACACCCCGTCAGGACTTTTATGGTACTGCAGTCACAGAAGTTCAGATCACACGTGAAGAGCCGAGGCAAGTAATCCAACAAGAGACCACACTTGCAAGTCCTCCTCTTGCTGCAATGCCTCCGCGCATCCAATCTTGGGTCCTACCTAGTTCTTTCGAGCATATTGAAACTTCGACTTCTAGCAGAGCTCAACGATTCGAAACACTCTGCACATCCGACAGTTCTCGCCAGCCTACCTTCTCAGTAATGACTAAACTTCGTGCCGTCAAGTCTAATGCTTCTATGAAACTCAGACAATTTGATCCAGTCAAGATGGCGTACTTGCGCACCAGCTTCATTTTCGGTCTCGCTGTGTTGATCACTTGGATTCCGAGCTCCGCCAACCGGCTGTACAGCCTGACGCACCATGACAGGATCAGCTTTCCCCTCAGTGTCGCCAGTGGCTGTGTGCTTCCCTTACAGGGCGTTTGGAACGCCGTGATCTACTTCACCACCAGCTGGAAGACCTTCAGTGAGGAAATGCGTACTTTAAGGTTCAAATGGTTCGGAGGGCCCGAAGAATGTACAAATAGCGTCCGTCTCAACAGCCGACTTGGTTCAAGCAAGGGCAGCTATCGAAACACCTTTGAGCGAACTCGACAACTACGTGCCTGCTCGGTTGAGGATACAGAGAAACCGGTTTCGACTTGATTTATTTTATATGTAAGAAAGCTATATGGATGGAGTCAAAAGGCGATGTTTCACACATTTGTCTGAGGCAAGCACAAATGTTACATAACTTGTCATGTCTTTACAATTCGCCGTCACAGGCATGGGTCACTGTGGTGTTAAAATGGGGTACAAGCGTGGATCGCATCAGCTGCGATGTATCATTATGAATTCAAAATGCCTTATGACTTAAAATATTATATGACCGTTATGTTTCTGCAGGTGGACCCTTCAAGCATCATATATGGCCTCGCCCTCAGCAGCATCGATATTCTCTCGCACAACTCTTTCGACAGCAGCTGGAATATCCTCGTCACCATCGAGGAGATCATACCAGCCGTTCTTGACACCATCGGCAGCAAGAAGATGTGAGGCAACCTCAGCGACGGCCTCACGGCTAACACCGTTCTTAGCGATACTCTTGGTTTTGCCAAACTCAACTTTGGTGGCTGGGTCATCGGTCAGAGTTCCAGGTCTCAGATCGATGCCAACAAGAGTAGGGCTCTTCTTAGAGACCTTGTAGAGGGTCTCGTCGGCTTCGATCTTGGCCTTGTAGTAGTTTGCCAATACACCGTGGTTGACCTTTTCATTATACTCATCCCACTCGCCAGCAGGCCACCATGAAGCACCAGATCGACGAGAAGCTAGGTATGAGATAAGAAGGAATTTGGTGATGGTAGGTACAGACGCTGCGGCATTGATGAAGTGAACGGCGGCATCTCGGTCCACCTTGAAAGTCTGAGAGGGGTCAGTAAATGAGCTGATTTGAAGGGGATGGGGCTGGTTCATACTCTTTCTGCGCCACCTTTACCTCCGGCACCTGTATCACATCAGTATGTGGTACAAGAGTGATTCTCGTATGTTAACCTACCAGCACTCCAAGCAATATAGTCGGGCTTGACTTCATTCAAGATACTCAAGGCCTTATCCTGGGATGTGACGTCCTCAATGCTACGTACTAGAACATTGAGTTTACCGGGGAGGCCGGCACCAAGTTTTTCGATGGCAGGGGTTTGCTCAGAAGTTCGGATGACACTGGTTACAGTCCACGAGCGCTTGAGGAGGAGAGGAGTGAGAAGCTGGGCGATTTTGCCATGGCCGCCAAGAAGGAGAACATGATGAGAAGCCATTGTGTATAAGTGAGGATAGGTCACTTGGGTCAAAGGGAGCTTGATTTTGTCGATGAGAGTTACTGGATGTTTGCAATAAAAGATTAGATACTGGTCAGATAATCTGGTTAGAGTTGGAGCTTGAGTATTTATCTTAGTACTGTTGAAGCTACAGGAACTGACGAATTCTACGAGGTATGACGACATTCGCAACAAAGCGGGGCAATGAACCATGACTAATTCTGAAAGGATAACGGCATTTGATATGATGGACCTTGGGATTGACGATATTCGGATGATTTTCCTCGTCATCAAGGTGCATTTTCTTAATCATACTGACACCAAGTTCCCGGGTTAGTTATGCTGGGGGCTGTGATGTCAGGGTCGATGGTTGTTAGTGGTGTTGCTAGACTCGGAGTTTAGCTGAGTTGATGACATGCCTAACCGGCATAAACATAATAACTATCTTTCTACTCGTCTTACAAATATCATGAGCTTATGTTGATTTAAACGCGGAGTCCAAAAATTCTCTTTTAGCAGCAAAGAAAACCCTCGCAAAACCTCGGTTTTTTAATTCTCATGTTGGACATAATGTACGGTCATGCCGCTTACAAAAACCAGCACCAAATTCTGAGATGAGACAACTCAAGCTAGCTACCAAGCAACACAGGCAATCTCTATGTGAATATTCACGGGTTCATAGGCAGTCATATTTATCAAGTAAAGTAAATGTTATTCTCATCCAATAATTCTTTGCCCATTGTTTGAATAAGGTAAGTATGAATGCGCAATCTGATGCATTTTACAAGCACAAGCACAAGCGCTTAGGTAAGCCTCCTACGACTTGGAAGATCTCGGGAGTTGCGGAGCTTGATCGACTAAACCGCTTACAGTGTGCTCAACCATTGGGTGCCCTTTCTCACTGAATGCTGTATGTATATCACCATAAGATTGTATTTGCCCGCTGACGGTCAGTCGTGAAGGGGTGGTGTGGTGTTCTTACATTCATGAGTCTTATATGAAGACCTGCTGTTCTCTCAAATTTGCTCATCCTACATCAGTCCCCTCATCCTGGCTTTCTTGCTACAAATCGCTCAACCCTGTCTACCTTACTCATCGTAAAAGTGAGCCTCGGACAGGGATTGTATAGGAGTCATTGAGCTCTTATATGAGTATCTCCAGGTACTTATCCGGTGCGAGAAAAATGGCCAAGACGGTTTGTATTGTTGGTGAGTCACGCCTTATTGTCTCTGACACTTTCGCTGAGTATCGTAGGCGCTGGTCCTTCAGGACTTGTCGCAGCCAAAACGCTGTTACACAACACTGCCCCTGGAGAATTCAAAGTCACCATCTTTGATGCCCAGAAGGATATTGGAGGACTGTGGCCTACGTCAAAGAAGGACAATGGCAGACAGGTCCACCCATTTATGTGGGCGAACCAGAGCAGGCATACAATGCAGTTTAGTGAACTTGCATGGGAAGACAGCGACCCTCAACTCCCACAGGGGTGGATGGTTGGAAAGTATGTTCACAGATATCTTGAGCGGTTCCTCAAGAACAACAAGGATTTTGAACTCAAGCTTGGTACACGAGTTGAGAGTGCAGAGCGGCCCGAGGGATCATCCAATGGTTGGGTTGTCAGCACCAAGTCAGGTGCCGGAACTGAATCAAACAAGTTTGACCATCTCCTTGTTGCCTCTGGCTTCTTTGGGAAGCCTATCATACCCGAGAGTCTCGAGAAGCAGACAGATATCCCCGTTGTCCACAGCAGCCATTACCGAGATGTGAAGAGCCTTCTGGGCAAAGGCAGACCTGGTGGTGGGAAGATCCTCGTAGTTGGTGGACAGATGTCTGGTGTCGAGATCGCTGGAACCATTGGCGCTCATCTTTCTTCGGAGGCCAACTCACCCGATCCATCGAGAATTGCCGATATCGACAAGTACAGCATCCATCATGTCATCCAACGCCCGATATGGGTATTTCCTCTCTATACCAGCCCCAAGCCCGCAGAAGCCGCAGCGCCATTTCTACCCCTCGACTTTTCTTCCTACAACCTCAACAACCGCCCTCGACCCCTGACCAACACACAAGGACACATCCCCGAAGCAACAGCAAAGGTGGTCCACAGTGTCTACAAAGGTGTTCTAGGCTCCGATCAATCGGAATATTCCCCGCTGCTCAAAATCGATGGCACAAATGATGATAAGCAGCCCTATTTAGCTGTCAGCGAATGGTACACTGATTTTGTTCGATCTGGAATGATTTCTTTGTCGAAAGGCAAAGTCTACAGCCTCGAAGGATCTACGGCGACATTATCCGATGGCACAAAGATTGAGGACATCGCAGCAGTGGTGGTTGCGACAGGCTTTGATGCTTCGCCTTGCATAAACTACCTTCCTGGAGACGTCTTGAAAGCACTTCATTTCTCACCAAAACACATCGATCAGCCTGTCGCCCTGGCTTTCCATGGAACGCATCACCCTGACGTTCCGGATCTAGGCTTCGTGGGATTTTATAGGTCTCCTTACTGGGGTGTGATGCAGATGCAGGCTCGGTTTGTGGCTGCGCTGTGGTCTGACAATGTTTCCCCTGGTCGTGAATCTGAGAACTTTAAGAACAAGCTTCGCGATGACATCTCGATTCAGCGAACACTCGAATTGCGAGATGATCCACGAGTATCGCAGTTCCCCATGGGCGACTACCCTTATCTGGTGAATGAGATTGCAGAGGCGCTTGAGTTGAAGATTCGCGAGCCTCTTGAACCCCCAGTTCCCAGCTTACCGCATAACAATCTGTCGTTGGACATGCTCACACCAGCGAGGTACTCAAATACCAGTGACGACCAGGATTCAAAGGATGCTGCGACAAAGTCACTGGAGCAGACACGCAAAGATGCCACCGATGGTCTGACGACGTCGAGATTCGTAGCACACGCTGTTTTTAGAAGTCTTCTCGGTACATGGAAACTCGAGCGAGATCTTGTCAGCAAACTGCCCTCACATCCGAGCGGACACTTTAGTGGGACTGCGCAGTTCCTCCTCCGCGAGAAGACGAACGATGGGTTGCGATGTGCGGGCAACCCTAGCGAGGACTCCCCTAGCGATGATGAGCTGGGCATGGAGTATCTCTATATCGAAGAAGGAGAGTTCAAGACCCAACAAGGATTTGGCTTCAAGGCCACACGTCGTTACGTCTGGAGATATGATGAGCTCAAGGATGTGCTGAGCGTGTGGTTCGCGAAACCAGAAGATTTAAAGCGTGCAGACTATCTTTTCCACGAGATCGATTTCACGGAACCGACGAGCAAGGGATGGACGGCCAAAGCAGGACATTTGTGTATTGACGACTACTACGATGTCAAGTACAACTTTGCCTTCCAGGCCGTCAACCTCAAGGAGTGGGGTATCGAGTACACGGTCAAGGGGCCGAAGAAGGATTATACCATCAGTGGCACTTATAAGCGTTAGATAAGAGACCAGAGAAGCAATAAGAAACCCAAGGTATTCAGCGCCTCAATGGTAAGGTATTGGTTGTTGTGAGATCTCCGCGGACAGACAAGGCAGGGATACGGACCGGGCCGATGTCTTGATGGATTGCTCCACACGCCGTGACAAGATGCATGATACATACATACATAGCATTTAACCTTAGATGTGATCTACTCGGGTAATGTGAGATGCATGCGGGTATCGTGGAGGATCCGATCGGCTGGGTCCTGTTGGCCTACTATAATCAGATCATCTGTAACTGCATGATACATTCTGACTGTAGCACCCAACTACTACTTCACAAAGATACATCACCTCCAAGGCCATACAAGGCCCAAAAATGCAAGTGTATCGAAATTGATACGTCGCAGCGATGTGAGATGTTATACTGTTGCGTTGCCTGGGTAGAAATAAGTCGTACTAAATGCGTTCAATAGCCATTGGGAGGAGAGGGATGATCAGTCTAAGAGGTATCATGCTCTGAACCATACTCAAACCCTTTTTTTCTTAATAAGCGGCATACTTGGATATTGACACGGAGGACCATTGATAGAGGTCTCACATATAGGATTAGGTGCCAACGTAGGAGAGGATCATCCAGGGCATATCAGGCCATTGTTGAGATGCAACATAGCCTTGAATATGAAGTGGCAATGCCTTGTCGATGACTCACGCATTCCCCAAAATATCAATAAAACCTCTAAATGAGGCCACAAATGAGATGGTGTAATGCTCACCGAATTGCACAAGTGTCCAGCGGTCACCGTTGATATGTCACCGAAGCTGACCTTGCGTATATCCTTGTCCGTTTCAAGCCCAGCAGGGGCCTTTGTGATCCTATCAAGATCGATCTTAGAAATTACAACTTTCGATTGTTGAAATCAGGCCATAAAGAAGGGATGATTGGGGCTCCGCGTGCCTTGCATGTCAGACAACAAATAGTCCCATCCATTCGGGGCCGGGGGTCATTAACCCGGATCCCCGGGACGCGGACACGGACACCGAACGATTCCGGGGACATTTTGGAGGCAGAAGAGCCTCGGCTGATTTGGCGAGCGTGGGGTGCATATGAACAATTTATACTGGATTTATGGAGTATTTTGCAGGACGGGGTTAGCTATTGAGATAATGCATTTTGACGCCTATACTTGTTCGGCGTTGGTATCGGCGTAGGAATGTGTCTCTTGACAAACAAGCAACAATGGCAGCTGAAAACGAGTGTTAGTGAAAAGCTTAATCATACGTCGAAGCCCAACTCAATCGTCAGCCTCAAAAGATAATAATAACAAAAAATAAAAATTGCCTCCTTTGTTGCAACAGTTGCACGCGCATGCTTGGCGTCCAAGCTATGGATATTGGTATGGCCTGATTTTCCAAGGCACATGCTGACGACACCGCTGTAATTGGAGATGGTTAATCGGTGCATGTATGTATGTGCTGAAGCTGG
The DNA here is from genome assembly GCA_017165645.1 of Fusarium sacchari. Classification (NCBI taxonomy): domain Eukaryota; kingdom Fungi; phylum Ascomycota; class Sordariomycetes; order Hypocreales; family Nectriaceae; genus Fusarium; species Fusarium sacchari. The sequence goes on from JADANP010000007.1 coordinate 1,604,888, forward strand.
ATAGAGTTATTGGATGTGGCCTCCTTTTTTTCCATCCTCGTGTAGGGGCTATGCTTAGTGGGCTCATATGATGATTGAGTCTAAATTATAGAGAATAGATGAATAGGTAATTTCTGGATATTCTGTGTATTTTGTGTATTCTAGTGAAGTGTATGTATATATACTTCAAGTTGAAGCTCCCCGTTTCGTTCTGGTGGAGAATGCCCAGAAACGTCCATATTCACCTTCCAAGCTTCAAAAACCCCGCGTAATTACCTTAGATCAAGGAAAGAGCTTATTAGCTGTCGAGCTGTCGCACAACACGCCCATCCATACTTGCCAACCTATTTATTTCTTCCTCTTCAATCTCCTTTATATAGCTTCCATCCCTTCCATCTCCATCTCTTCTTCCTCCTCTTCCTCAACTTCCAACCCGAGTCATCCTTATTATCTTATCACCATGAAGCTCGCCGTTTTCAGCACAAAACCCTACGATAAAAAGTACTTGTCGTCAGTCCTTGGCGCCAAGCACGCAGAGTCTGGCATCGAGCTCATCTTCCACGAATTCGCTCTTAACGAAGATACCGTCTCCCTTGTCGATGGGGCCGATGCCATTTGCGTCTTCGTCAACGATGTCGTCAACGACAATGTCATCTCCGCCCTGTCAGAATTTGGCGTAAAGGCTATTTTGCTGCGATGCGCAGGCTTCAATAATGTCGACCTCGATGCTGCCCAGCGTCTCCGCATCATGGTCGCCAATGTCCCCTCCTACTCTCCCGAGGCTGTTGCCGAGTTTGCTGTTGCTCTGATTCAGACCCTCAACCGAAAGACCCATCGCGCTTACAACCGTGTTCGCGAGGGCAACTTTGCTCTCGATGGCCTTCTCGGAAAGACCCTCTATGGCAAGACTGTCGGCATTGTCGGTGTTGGCAAAATTGGCCTTGCTACTGCACGCATCATGAAGGGTTTCGGCTGCAGACTCCTCGCATACGATCCCTTCCCTTCACCAGCCTTTGAGGAGTATGGCGAGTACAAGTCTCTCGAAGACCTTCTCCCTCAGTGCGATATTGTCAGTCTTCATTGTCCTCTCATGGAGCAGACGCGGCACATCATCAACCGCAACACTATTTCTCTCATGAAAGAGGGCGCCATGCTGGTCAATACCTCACGAGGTGGCCTGCTCGACACTGAATCTGTCATACATGCCCTCAAGACAAATCATATCGGCGGTCTTGCGCTCGATGTGTACGAGGCTGAAGGTGAACTCTTCTATAACGACCACTCGTCGACAATCATTCAAGATGATAAGCTCATGCGTCTCATGACGTTCCCCAATGTGGTTGTTTGTGGTCACCAAGCCTTCTTCACCGAGGAAGCCCTCACCGAGATCGCCGAGTGCACCCTGAGCAACCTCGAGGAGTGGATAGAGACCAAGACAAGCAAGAACTCTCTCACCAAGGACCTCAAGTTGCGACGCCGGGAATCACTACCCGTCCGCGCCATCTAGAGGGGTCCCATTCTCTGCTTTTCGGCTCTGTTCTTTGTTTTCGCGGCGTTCAGGGGGGGGAGTGCCGATGATCCACCGGAGATAACAACCCTTTGCTCCTATCCTTGTTTGGGCAAAAGTTCACACCTCTAGTGGGATGCTATCGCGGCCGAGCCGGGAACTAGAAGGAGATGAGGAGCGATCCCTGCTGCCATGTTCTTCACCAAGTGGGCCCTCTCGATGAAAGCTCTGATGCGACCCATTTCATCGCCGAACGGTACCGATGAAGGATAAGCTTGCATGAACGCCCTTGGACCCCCCTGAAAACCTAGTTTCCGTGTATGATGATATCAGTTCAGTCATCGTGTTTGTTTGCTCATTTTCCTGACGTTTTCGTTCGATTCAGGTGGTGAAAAGAAATGGTTCTTTAATGATTCTGCTGCACATGGTCAGCAAAGGCTCTTTATCAGACTTGGATACTTCTTGCAGACACACGATAGAGGCACTGATGGTTCAGTGTGTTGATTAAAACGACATTAAATTCAAGGGTATTATGCTAAATATCCAAGTACACTCTAAATAATTTTCCGTGCATATTGCTCGTATATGCAAGTCCTGTCCAGGCATTAAAGTCGAACCTCGTCGGACCACCCCAAGTCTAAGTCTAAGTCCCAGTCTATTTTTGATATGAGAATGTCCATAGGACAAGCTGGAAAGCCAATTGGGTGGGTGTAGTTGGCTTAAGGGTTGCTCACGTAGCTGCGAGCACGGCGAAGATCCTCATCCTCAGAGTCATCACGGACTTGAGCGCCGCCGTGAGTGTCAACACGGCCCTTGGCCTTCTCAATATCGTCGACAGTCTCGTCATCGCCACCGTAAGCGTACTTGCTACGCTGACGGATCTTGGCACCGTACTTCCAGAACATGAATGGAATGGCACAGCAAGCAAGACTGATGAAGGCAAGGAGTGTTGAGGCCCATTGATCGTTGAGGCGCTCATACATCTGCTCAGTGAAGAGAACAACTGCAGCGCCCCAGAAGCTTCGGATGCAAGTCTTTGCAGCTAGAGCCGAGGCAGCTTGATGCTGATAAGAGTCGACAAGGTAGTTGTTGGCAGAGTTGTAAAGGAAGATGAAGCCAAAGCCAACGGGGAAACCACCCATAGCAGGACCAGCCCAGGAAAGATCCTTGTATGAAGTCCAGGCAAAGATAAATAGGCCAATAGGAATGCACCAGCATGAGGCCATCATGGGAATAAGACGAACCTCGGCGGGAGGATGGCCATTGTGCTTCTTGACGAGCGAGATGTAATGGTTGTTTACCCACGGAGAGCAAGCGGCTGAGAGGAGAACACCAACAGCGACAGGAATAAACATGAGACCAGTCTTTCCAGCGGAGTAACCCTTGCCCTTCTGGTAGATAATAGGGAAGGCAACGAAGAACATGTACAGAAGACCGTAGAGGACACTCATGTACACGGAGATAAGGAACACGATGAGCTCGCCAAAGAGAAGCTGGAAAGGTCGAACGAGGAAGATTCGGAGACGTTCAGAGAGAGGTCGAAGATCCAGTTCCTGCTCTGTGACATGGTCGGTTTCACCAGTGGCAGCTCGAAGCTTACGAGCTCGGCGGGCGAGAATAGTAGGGGCATAAGTCTCTGGGACGGTGAAGGTGATGAGAATCCAGACGACGAAGGCGAGGATGAGCTGGATCCAGTAGAGCCATCGCCAGCCAGCGGCATCAGAGAGGAAACCACCAACAAGAGGACCAACTGAGGTATATGTTAGTATTTGCATAAGTGAGGGTATTCAGAGACAACTTACTGGCAGGGCCGATGAAGGGAGCAGCAGAGAACGCAGCCATGGGGACACCGCGCTCTTCATTCTTCCACAGATCGGCGAGTGTACCACCGACGAGGGTCATGGGTGCTGAGAAGGCAATACCATCGATGGCTCGGCAGACGAGAAGAGTCTCAATGTTCTTTGCCACGGCACAAGGAATGATGAAGATGACAGCTACAAGAAGAGTAGAGCCGCTGGACAACCAATGTTAGGAATAATCCACCAAATATCTGAGGTGAGAAGACTTACTAGATGATTCGTCGACCGTAAATCTCAGAAAGGGGTGCAAAAGCCATGGGTCCTACACCAAATCCCACAACGAACAGACTGATACTCACAAGAGCAAGCTCGTTGCTGACATTCAGATCCTTGACCACTCCCCCGATATCAGCAGTGATAACACTAGAGCAGAACGCAACAACGAAGCATGTCAGCGCCACGCACATAGTGCACCACCACTTGTAAGCCTTGCTCCAGTTCTTGGGATTCTCCTTATCACCTGGAGTGAAAGTAACAAGCTTATACCGCCTCTCCTGCCCAGGTTCATGGTTCGTCGACTTTCTAGCGATCTCCTCAGGCTGGATAGGACCAGGGATAGCACCGCCTGGAACTTCAACGCGGTACTCGTCTAGGTTGGCGTTGGCGCTGAGGGTTCGGTAGGGCAGGTCGATATCTAGATCTGGATCGCGGGTCTCCTTCTGGGAACCATCGTGGGAGTGTGTGTGGGTGTGGGAGAGGGAGCGACGGATGCGGCTCATTGTTGTTTGGTGGGTGTTTAGGGGTACGAAGGTGGTGTCGTCTTCACGACCTTCTAGAGTTGTTGAAGAGCGATTTGGATTTTGCTGATCCATTTTGGTTGGTTGGTTGGTTGATAGTGTATTACAATACTCAGTATACAAGGTTAATAGGATCAAGGAGAGTAGAGTAGATAGATAGATAGATGGACAAAGGAAGAGAATCAAGTCAATGTCTCAAGATGCTCAACAGAAAACAAAACTTCTCATAAACTGGGCCATGCCCACCTCTATATACCTTCCCATCTCATCTCATCTCATCTCTCGCTCTAAAGATTTCTCACTCAAGGGAAAAGGTATGTAGCCCTTGTCCCCACATGAATTGATATCGCCGCACCCGAATTCCGGCGCTGGGCCGTCGAAGTGGGTCCTCGCCACCCGGTCCAAAAGACCCACTCTTTGCGGATGCGGCTGCAAACCGTGCGGCTCCATCCGAGAACGAACTTGAGTGTCAAGGATAAGCATATCACAAAAGAGAATTTATGTACCTGTTTTTGATGGAGTCACTCGCTTGGTTGGTTGGTTGGGGATACTTCGGTATTGGGGCCGTAGCATTATCGATTCTTTATTTGCTTCTTCTGATCAGGGGATGAACACGTTACATGCCTCTGACATCCTTGCTTGTTTGTGAGCCTCAATATCAGCCGCATATTTTTCTTTCCCTTCAGTTCTATCTCTCAGTTCCAATCTGATTTCTGTACTTTAAGTTTTGTTTGTTACGGTTAATGATTGTCTTCGTTTAGTCCTTCGGTCTCTGTCCGCCGTTAAACACATCAACGGGCGTCTGAGTCCACATCGGAACCGTCGCCTCCGATGTGGGCCCCGTGGTATCTAAGCTTCAGCGCCGTCATCGGAACTTGGACTTGTATTGGGCTGAAACAACGAGACTAAAAACTCAAGCTTCACGCCAACGTCATTGCTGCACCAACCCTTGTTGACTCTTCGGTAATAATCCTTGCAACCTTTGCTTAGACTATCATGTTACTTATTGATGCTATCAACTGATAATGCGATCTCTGGTCTTTTCCGGAACATTGCCGATTCCCTTGCCTCTCCTCTCTAACAAGTATTCAAGCTCCGTCTCGAGGCCTCAATAAAGTTCATCTACCACTCCCGAAATTCAATCTTAGTAACAAGTCTCCCATGGTCGTAGGTCCGTGGTGTTTGCCCAGGCGTGCCCGGTTCTACCTTTAGGGCAATCTCTGCACTTGTCAAAGCTTCAAAAGAAACGTCTGGCGCCGCAATCACCTGCTCCTCTTCTGTCATGTTGTAGTCACCCTTAGAATCAACCTGTCTCAGACCCCCATTGGCATCCACGACTGTGCGATGAGGTGTGTCTTGATGACCAGCACGTAAGGCCCACGCCCGAGCCCACCCCTGCTCGCAGAACCCCCAAAGAATCAAATCAGCTCCCGAATCCAGGGCAATCTCCACCAAATCGCAACAGATAGCAACTGGCAGCCCTCGAATTTCGAGTGGGCGTGTTGTCACTTCTGCAAAACCATCAACCTCAGAGTCGATCTCGTTGCAACTTCCCTTGGGCCGCGAGTCTATCTCAACCAACAAGCTGCCATTTTCATCATGTTGGGTGGCATTCATGCAATGCTGACGACATAGACCGTGAGATATGACGGCAAGCACATCTGGCGGTATCATGTAAAGAACAATCATCTGTTTGTCTGCGTCTGAAGTCATCGACGGATCGGGATTGATGGGTCTGGTTAAGATGTCCTCTCCTGGACTGTCGTATCCACTGCCAACCGAAAATGTTGCCATGACACAGACCCCGAATCTCGTGTCAGATACAGCCGTGTATAACACGGGCAGCGTTGACGTCGTATTTATTGGAGGACGAAATTGGGCCTTGCAAATTAAGCGATCCAAGAACCCTCCTGTTGCATCAGAACCCAAAGAAAGGGTCCCGGTTCTGGGATCCGTGTACAAAATGTGGTCTCCATCGTCCAAGAGAACAGGTCTATAGTGATGCCTGATGTTGCTGCTGGATGTTTCTTGGATTGGGCTTTGTTCTCTGCTGCGATGCTGCTGTTGTTGGTCATAGCCATCGCGTGCTTCTATGAACTGAGAGACTCGATCGTATGCTCTGACGTCTCCACTCAGGGGGGTCATTGCCGTGACCCCTGTGTCGCTCCCCATAGTCAAGCCTCTGTGCTTGCTCCCGGAATATTGAGGACGTTTCCGACTGGACATAATAGATTACCGAACGTCGCCGGAGTCGAAGTGCATCAGCCGCATATGCCTTGTCAAATCATGCGCTTAGCGAGGTCACGCCCGATGGTACATCAATAGGCAGGTAGCCGCGATCTGAGCAGATCTCAAATGGCATGTATAGAATTCATGTGTAGGATGGTATGAACGAATTTTCTCGTGATACGTGCTTGTTGATAATTTGGCTAAACGAATGATGATGACGGAGACGAAAATTACCGCCTTCAGTCATGGTTAACCAAAGAAAGCACTGTTGTCGAGATCACGGGATTGGAAGTGCAAGTGGGAAGGGGCAGATCAGGATACCTCTTGCCTAACACAGTCTCACGACTCAACTGCGCTTCAGTTTCGTGGTTTCTATATGTCTTTGGATATTCTAGACATGATTTCGACGGACAAAAGGCCAACGTGTTTTCCTGCGATAAAAGAAAAGGACAGTGAGGGGTACCTGTTTAAACTTCAAGCCCCAAGCAAGCGCTATAATGATGCATGCCACCTTCGATCAACGTCATTAAACATTATTTCCTCCATTGTCTCTCCACACGTTTTCGTCTCCTATACCGAGCGTGCTATCGACACCCTGCAGAACAGGGCGTTCAGTCTCCTCTGTTGGCTGCGTATCATCCGTGGGGATGGGTGGAGGTGGCTCATCGTAGATCCACGGCTGGGGAAGTCTGTATAACTGTCAGAATTCATGTCACATATGGCAGGAAAATAATAACGTACGGGGCGACGAGACTGGGGTTGACGAATTGCAGTCCCTTCTCTTTGTACTCGTCTAGGGTACTTCCACGACGCAGGATGGCCTGTGAGGGTCGAGGGCGGTCCTCGTTCTCAAATGCGTCATCCAGTGCAGCCGCATCGTCTGGATCCTCATCTGCCCTGACAGCCCGAAGGGCAATGTATTTAGTCAGAGGCTCGAACCGCTGCTTGATATAGTAGCTGTACCAGAGGGTCAAGGGGAGCAGTGGCAGAATGCACACCGACTGAATGAATGCCTTGCTAGTGGCGATTCGGCCCACCATGACAACCTCCAAGACAAGCAACCCGACGATGATGCGGTAGCTTATTATTCTCCACGCACCTCCAGTGGCATGTTGAGGCTGGTCCATTGCATAGAGTACCATGTACTTGAAGGCAAAGTAGCCTAGACAGAAGTACACAGTCCCGACGATTAAAATGACATATCCCCAGGCCAAGACGCTGTAGATAAGACACAGGTTGAAAACAAGAAGAGACGTAGGAAGGAAAAAGCCGTATTGAAACACCGGGGGTTTCTGGAGCTCGAGAGCGTCGCGTGGTGTTTTGGACTGCCACCGGAGGAATGGATAAAGGAATACACTTCCTGCCTCGAGAATTCGGAAAGGCATAAGTCCGATGCCCTGTAGCATAATAAAGCAAATGTAGAAGATAGATAGCTCTTCCACATCTTCAGCGATCGTACGGGGCAATTGGCTTGTGTCCTTGGCGATTTCCTGAATTCGGCTCCAGAAATTTATACCTGTCAGTGACACCGCAAAAACAAAGAATGTGTTGAAGAAGGTGAAGAAGTAGTTCTTGGAGATGACAGAGAGTTCCACGTCCCCCTGGGAAATCATTCCTTGGTGGTTAGAGAGGAAATCGTACAGATACGGAACAGCAACGTTAAGAAGCGATACGACCAAAGCAGGCAAGCCGTTTTGAACCAACGAGAAGATAACGCCGTGCTGTTGTAGCCATTTGGCAAATGCTGGGAAGTGAGTGCGGATTGTGCAGTAGCTCAAAAGTGACGAGATGCCAATGGTGGGGAATATGAATGCGAGTGTGAGAGCCGTAATGAACAACGTCACAGCCCAAGATTTAAGGCGGCGAATACCGCGGGGGGCGTATGTATTCCTCCAGACGAGATCTGAAGGAGCTGGTGTCAACTTGGTCAGGAGCCGGCCTGGTCTGGGGTCAATTCGGGCCTGGATAGCCATTTGGCATGAAGCCACAGAGTCCATAGTAACAATGGCCATGTCTGTGGGCGCGTATGACTTCTTGCGAGCCTCTGTGACTTGAGCATCCAGTCTTCGAAGTCGTTCCTCGTAGTAATCAATGGCGTCAACGTTGCGAGATCGCAAACCGAGGGTTCCATAGCGTATGTTAACTTTAGGTCTGCCCTCATCGTCAGAACCCCATGGTTCAGGTTGATAGTCCAAGAGGCGTCCGTTCTCTCCAGCTTGGTCGTCATCTTCTTGGCCGCGAGTCACTCCATTACCATCTCTCCTTTGGGTCCTATTGCTTTTTGGTTTTTGGCGCTGGTGCTTGAGAAAGGTAGCCCATGCAGCTTCCAGGCGCCGCAAAGTCGCATCTCTCAAATCAACAAGGTCGTCAAGCTTCTTCCAGTCTCGACAAAGCAAAACCTTGTCGACTTTTCCAATGCCCAATTTTTCAATAAGTTCCTTGATATTCTCTTCTGATCTCAAATCCTCGGGAATGCCTGTAAGTCGGAACGTCCTGTCGGTTACGGTGGACTGTGATCCGAGATAGTCCTGGCGGAATTTGATGACGCGAAATGTCTCGAGGTTGAGATAGTAGATTGTCAAGCCAACAAAGAAGTAGGTGAAAACGACATAAGCCCATAGCCAGGACTTTTCGAAGCTTTTGTCCGTTTTATCCTTGTGCTTCAGTATGTCGAGGAAGCTTGCATCTGAGAACACCTGTTGATCTGTTCCAAACACTGAAGCTGGGTTAACTGATGTATCGTCACCATCATGGCCCTTGTTTTCTTTGATGTCCGAAAATGCACTACTGATTGGCCACAGGACAATCGTCGCAAAGATGGCCATGATGCTGAAGAGTCGGATGGCCATTTTGAAGAAGCTAAGAAACTATGAGCCGTTAATGATGTATACACGCCTCTCGGGGTTTGTGTCGTACCACAAAGGCATCGAGTCCGGCGGAGGCCAGGACCTGTTCTTCGGTGATTTTAAAAAGGGTCGGGATCCAGCCAAACATGGAATTTGGAAGGGCAGGCAGACCAAGTTGGTGATCGAGGCGCCGTTTTCGCGCAGCGTAGAGGGCGGGCCATCGTGGGCGTAGGATCTTTAATGAGTCAGCTCTGGACCTTGAAGCGCTTTAATATTAATGGGGGGCCGTGAAGCATCTTGCAGCCATGCCAAGGACAGACATACACAGAAGACCAAGAAGGCAGAAACACCAATCACCAAGGACAGTACGAGCTGAACCTCGAGACTCTTGCCGGTGTCAGGGGCGATGACCTTCCGACTCTCGTTCCAGCATGAATCGGGTTCGTTATTCATCGCGAAGGACGATGACGAATGCTCACAGCGTTAAATGCTGAGAGTTGTTGTGTGAGACGCAAATGCAAGGCTGAAACCATTCAGGTTCAAGTTGTGGCGCCTGACGAGTTATAACCGATGACGTACGGAGTACGGAGACGGTGAAGGGGGACACGACCCACATGAGCTTTGGTCGGCGAGTCATGTGTCTACACTAACACTTACCCTGTACCATGAAAGTCGTATAAGTCAGTTTTCGTCTATTGTATACCTACCTACTTCCATACGGAGTACCTGGGTACCTAGATAGGTACCTAGAAATTGAGCCTAAGCATGATCTTTGTCCATCTCCTTCAAATCTACCTACACTTGTGGCCCCCTCTTGAAAGAAGGATCGCTCCCATCCTTTCAGTAATAACCCAGTATCTGTTTTCTGAGATATGCTGAGTAAGCTCTCATACTGGGGTTGAGCTGTAGCATCCCAGAAGAACACCCACGCGCGTTGTCGAAGTAGGGTAAGACTCTCTTGTGTATAATTGCGAGGCGTGCCATGACGAAGTACGATATCCATCCATAATTCTGGAACCGACCCCCTTTTCCTGTCAAAATTTCCCGAAATAGTGTCGTTATGGGCGCGACCATAATCACAACTGGATCTGGCATCTCGGAGAAGAGACAATGCAGGTTCAATTGAAGCTTCTTGGCCTTGCTTCTTCTTTTGTCTCTCATCCAAGAGGCTCATGATTGGTTGATGACCATAGTTCGGTAATCTTGCTGCGGCCGTGGCGCACACGGACTTATCGTTTGTGAGTGCTTCTACCCACTGTGTCGTCTCGCAGACTATGCTGCTAGAGTGTCCAAGTCCTGGGGGTGGTGGATGCGGCACCTCAGCTCCAGACCACTCAGAAAAGAAGGCTGTATATAGAGTCTGTATATAGGTATGAACACACCTGATGGCCTCGTCCTCCCATGGTCGAAACTTATGACCTCCTCGCCGACTTAGTTCGGCTCGAGGCCTGTAGTCACGATCAATAACCGCGACGTAAAGGCGAACCTTGCTCATCAACTCGTGTCTTAGGAAAGCCCAGAAAAGAAGTTTCCGTCCAGGTGTGTCAAGAATGTCCAGGCCAACCCTCCCTTCGAGCCTTTGGTGTTCGTTGCTAGTCAAGCCCGAGTCCACCACAGGGAGACCTCGATATGCTCGTGGGAGGAAATCAGAGGTCGCCTTGACCAAGTAGTCTTTGATGAGAGACAGTAAAAGTTGGTAAAGTTTGTATATACCGTCAACAGTAGACTGGTCTTCTAGGGCCGAGAGACTATCCGCCAACTCCTGTGCCTCCCATCTGTCCATCATTGTGTAAATGTCCTGGAGGCAAGCTTGACCTTGCTTAATCAAGACAATGAGATTTTGGAGTTTCAGAATGGCCATGGCATCCTGAAGCATTTCCTTGTCGAAATCAGCTTCAATCTGATCTTGCATCGCTTTGCTGTCGGCAGTAGTGGATTCTCCTTGGAGCAGAACCTTCTCAGTTGCGCCGTGTGTGATGTTGCCTTCATTGCCCGCTGAGCGACTAGAGGAGAAAATTCCAGGATTAATAGTTGAGCCAACGGGCGCGGGAGGACCAAAGAGTTCAACAGGATGAGTGGGATTCGTGTTCGAAGACTCTGGGCCATCAAGGATTGAGTCCTTGTCAACGTGACAATCGGGGCGGCTATCTTCCCAGTCAATATCCGTCTCAGTGCGGTGGACGATCCTTGCACCGAAAATGTCCTCCAGTGTAATCGGCGAATCGTCATAACTGCAGAAAGCGTTGTCAAAGAAGGACGGTGAGTTCCCATGATAAAGATTGGAATGGCATTCTTCAAAGACATTGGCATCCGGGTTGACGTAGCCATCTAAATCGGCATCAAATTCCTGAGGGCCAAGACACTTCCCATTAGTAGGAGTGAACATAGGGTTAGGGGGAGCCATTTCGTCCGTTCTGTATATGAGCTGTTGAAGCAAAGGATGTTTGGTTGATTAGTGTAATTGATTGTTGTTTCTTTGTGCTAGCTGGCGATTGAAATTTATGGAGCAAGGATAGATATATATATATATGAAAGAATCCGGAGAGTTAAAGGTAAGTCCATTATACATCAGTCTAGACATTTACTTTGGGTTTATAACCTACAATACCTTATTCATAGGTGTAGTTGAAGATTTCTGGCAACAAATATGAGCTCAAAGTGTGAGGTAATAAACCATTTCAGTACCCATTTGATTTTATCTGTACCTACATGAAGCTTGTTTTAGCCACTTTGAAACGCATAATATTTTCTGGCTCATCTACAGCGTTGCGCTGATTTATTATGGAAAGTTTAAGGAAAATAACCAATGAAACTTTTGATATCGAGTGCCACTTTGCTGGAGGCTTTGCCCATAAGGTAGGATACTAAAGGTTATTGAAATGTGCGCACATTTTATCTACCATTCATACCATTTGAAAAGGATCCCAAACAGTAGATTCAAAGTTACCGGTCCGTGTTTGTTATGCAAATACTTTCTGGGAGCCTGGAGACTCCAGCGACCTACAACGATGACTGAGACGAAGTTTTGTTACGCACACCATTCTTTGTGCTTTATATATAGGCCTTTTAGGTTATATTCTTGAACACTAATGACTTTCTGGGTCAGAGAAATCATGATAGATACTTACTAGTAGGTACTTAAATCTATTATAGACAAGTCCACGAGTAAAGCAGACAATAGAACTTGTTCTGGCATCGTGTTTGTAGGGTTGTTCTCAAAGTTAGACGAAACTTCCGATGCAAATGATTGAATCGTGCCTTTAGGAAAGAAGACTAAAGTCTGTCATATTATACTACTAGAACGATGAGTCTCAGTCTAATTATTTCTCTTACGAACCAGTGTTGGCGGCTTTCTGATCGGTCGAGATATTCATCTCTGAGGAAGAGTCGCCTCGATCCGACTTATTTCGCTGTTGCCAAGATGGATATTAGATTACTTACCTATGTTCAAGGCCCCCACGCCTGCTCGAACGATCTTTAAGGCAAGACTCTTGATACAAGAAAGAGAATTGGCTGGACGAGGGTCGTATAAGGCCAGGGGGGCTCCACTCGAAAGGAATCCTTCTTCTTCAAACCCTCCACTTGCCACTGCACGAAGACTCCAATACATCGGTAAACTCCGTTCCTATTCTTCTTGGCCGCATAAGATATCGCGTGGTAGTGAGTAAGGCCATTCAAATGATGTGGAACTGCCGAGGATCTTCAGTTTAGCTCTTTACTGGCTTGAGGCGATGGCTTCATGTCGTCCACCGGAAACAACACGCTTTTGCCTGCTAACTAGTTCGCGATGAGGTAAGAGGCGTTGCTCGAACAGCAACCGACCTTCGCCTTTCACCATCACGATCTTCTGGCAAATACAACAGAAAAACCAACTCGTCGGCCTGCAGTAAAGCAAAGCACACGTTGTGACGAGAAACACGGACAAGGGCTGCTCAAGCGACAAGAGCTGCAACGAACCAACACGAGAAACCTTGTTTCATAAGATCTTATCTTATCTTATCTAGATGATCAGTCGCTGGTGGGTGAAAGAGCCGCCAGGGCTGAAGCGCCTCTACTTAAACCCACCACGGGCTCAAACGGGTGCGTAAAACTCTGCTAGTTCATCCGTTATTTGATCAAAGAATTAGTTCTCAGGCCCGGAATCAAACGCATGGCTAACAGGCTGTTTCAACTGGTCTCACGACAATTGCCAAGCGAACTGGTCAAGAATTGATCGTACCAGGATTAAACCCTTCATACGTGCAGCTAAACCACATTCGAGAACAACAAGTTTGATCAATTACGGGTCATCAGGTTTCTGATTCGTGCTTGGGAGAGATCCATATCGATTCTAGCACCTCTTGTCGAGGACCGGACTGTGAGAGTTCACCCGACGGCAACGGCCATGAACTCATTATGCTGGGATCCTTTGTACCGGCTTGGATTAGGCGATGGGCCTCTCCACTAAATCCTCCTTTATCGGCTTATCTGATGATCAGATAAAGGTAACTTGGGCGAGCATCCCTGAATTGCAAAGAGCCTCTGCAGCGGCCAGAGCTCGGTATTAGACCAGTTGCGGAAGTGATCGTCTAACAACATGAATCCTTCAAGCTTCTCCCAATGAGAACAAGGCATTATTATTCCCTGACACTAGAGTTCTCTACGATGCTCAGGGGTGCTCATCCGTCTTACCGCAGAAACTCCACTCAGAATCATCCACTGCAATACAGGAACCATGAGTCCATGACCCTTCTTGACCCTTCTCTGCGAAGTTTTCCTCTGTAAAAGAGCTTGGCATTAGTCCGACTTCCGGAACAAGGCACTGGCATCTCTGCAGGACAGGTCCAATGCAAGACTAATCCCTACACACCCAGAAGATGGACAGTCCGTCCCATTGTCTTGCCACTCACTCATGGAGGAAGAGACAAGACGGGATGTTGCGAATATTTCTGGAGAATGTAAAGCTGTCTATAAATCCGCGGCCTTAATCACGTTTCTGTGTTGCATTTATGCTCCTTCATGCCACTACCTTAAATACAAAGCGCCCCAGCCAAGTGTAACCCACTCGGGTTGCTGCTTTTCAACCTTCTTTGCAACTCTATTCCCAGCTCTCTGGCCATCACTGGAACTCGAAGATTTCGCCGAGAAAACATGGCTGCTTCCACTAGCCCAACTCAAGTCCAGGGCGACTTCGAGAAGAAGATACAGCCCGAGAACCATGTGATCAATGATTTCCCTGACAAGGAAAAGGAACATGATTCCGATGATGGCTCCGAGATCAAGCAGGATGGTGTCAAGCGTGTCGAGGCCATCACCAAAGTCTGGTCTCCTGGTATGATGTGGGCTGTCTTCGTCTTGTATGCTTTCTGATGCTCCTGTTTGCGAGCCACTGAGTGCCAGCTAACATTAATACAGCCTCTACTTGGTCAACTTTGTCGATACTCTCCTTCAGGCTGTTCACTCCAGTTTGGTGCCATATGTCACTTCTTCATTCAGCCAGCACGGCCTGCTTGCCATAACCAGCGTCTTCGGATCCATCATCGCGGGTGTCAGCAAGCTCGCCATCGCCAAGATCATCGATATCCGCGGCCGAAACGAAGGGTTCCTGCTGATGATTCTGATAATCATCATCGGCATGATTATGAAGGCCTGCTGCAAGAATGTTGAGACTTATGCTGCTGGCCATACCTTCTACTGGGTTGGCCACGTTGGTCTAAGCTACATTATCGATGTCGTTCTTTCAGACATGACTTCTCTTCGCAACCGTATGATCATGTTCGGCCTGTACATGAGCCCCCGACTTGCTTCTACGTTCGGTGGCCCTAAGATTGCCGAGTTGTTCTTCGAGCACTCGACCTATCGCTGGGCTTTCGGATCTTTTTGTATCATTCTGGTCTTCTTCTCTATCCCCGTGTCTGCCATTTTCACGTACCATGAGATCAAGGCCAAGAAGCTTGGTTACTTGCCAGAGAAGAGTCAGCGCAGTCTGTGGGACTCAGCCAAGTACTCCTTTGTCGAATTTGACATCGTTGGAATGATCCTCACCATTGCTGGCTTCTCTCTTATCCTGACCCCTCTCAACATTGCCACTCGTGCTCCCAACGGTTGGAAGACTGACTATATCATCGCAATGCTTGTTGTCGGCGTTGCTTGCCTTGCTGGGTTTGCTGCCTGGGAGAAATGGTATGCCAAGGTGCCCTATGTCCCTTTCAAGTTCCTCAAGGACCGAACCATCCTAGGTGCTTGCCTTCTAAGCGCTTTTCTCAACATGTCCATCTTTGCCTGGGACACTTATTACAACTCGTACCTCCAGGTCGTCCATGGTCTCAGCATCGCCACCGCAGGATACACTCTGAACGCATTTTCTGTGACCTCAACTATCCTGGCGCCCTTCATCGGACTGTAAGTTGCACCACTGTGTCGACCAATCTGGTCATTCTGCTAACATGGCATACAGTTTCCTCCGTTGGTATGGAAGATACTACTGGCCTGCAGTCTTCGGCATCCCCTGGTGTGTCCTTGGTACTGTACTCCTCATTCACTTCCGACAGCCTGGAAACGACATCGGCTACCTTGTCATGTGCCAGGTCTTCCATGGTGTGTGCGGTGGTATCTGGGCCATGACCGGCCCTCTCGCCATCATGACTCAGGTTACCCACCAGGAGATTGCTGTTGTGCTCGCTCTTTACTCTATGTTCGGTTCCATCGGCCAGGCCATCGGCTTCGGCATCTCTGGTGCCCTGTGGACCAACGATCTACCCAGAGAGATGTACAAGGCTCTCCCCCAGGATGCCAAGAACCAAACAGCTGCACTCTACGGAGACATGAAGCTGCAGATGGCCGACCCCATAGGCACTCCTATCCGAGATGCCGTTGTTCACGCATACGGAGTTGTACAGCGCGAGATGGTTATTGCCGGATGCGCTTTCTTGCCTTTGATCTGTGTATGTGTTATTGTCTGGCGTAACAAGCCGATTGACAGACAGCAGACCAAGGGTAATGTCTTTTAGATTGTGCTAGGAGCATCAAATGAGTTGAACTTGGAGGCTTTGCAGTCTCAGTCGTCGGATCTACAAACAAGAACCAAAAGTGTTTTATCTAAGATACCATCCCTCGTTTACAAAATTTAGATTTGGCGATTTATCCCTCATCGTGATTCACCTGCCTATGAAGTTGTTTGTGAGGCTAGCTAATGGCCCCTTTGCCCAGGAAACATGAGATTTCATAATAATGAAGCCCACAAACGGAATCTGATCAACTGTTGGATGACTCTAGGGAGTTTTCGCATCCCATAATACCTCATGTCGATTATTAATCGGGTTCTCGGCGCTATTTTCTCATCAGCCTGATATCGAAGCAAGTTAATGTTGTGCATCTGTAGCAAAGCGATTTACGAGCGTATGATACCGGCGTGTCTCAAATTCCTGCTTATGCATTGATTAGACGGGTATCGACATTGATTCATGCCGATGCGCATATCATTCAGGATACCCGCATCAACATCTCACCTCGTGAGTTTGCCATCGCATCTGCCGTCCTTGTTTGCTACGCTCATAGGCTCACATGCCTTTTGTGTAACATCCGAATCAATAGCGCGACTGACAATTCTAGGATCATGCGTGGTTCTGGCCTCTTTTTGCTAGTCTACAAACATTCTGGGAAACTGCCCGTGCTCTGTAGCTGATTCAGTCTGCAATCACCCGCCCTCACAAGGTCGATGACTGCTTCACCTTGTGGGACGCATTGCGTAAGATGCGAGAGATGCAGCAGGCTGAGAGTGTTGGTGGTTGTGATTGATTGGAGGCCAGAGTCGAAACGGCTTTACGCATTAAGACAACGGGTAGCCGCATGAGAATCACCGAGCTGGACTTCGAGTCTTGGGATATATGGATAAGCCGGCTGATATCTCATCCGTCACCATCCCTAGCTTTACGTATTGTCAGTAATGGATGGCTGGCGTCATCATCTGCGTTTACTACTGCGAGGACAGAACGGCTCGAACAATGGTTGCATCTGGAAGATTGCTGATATACGGTTATGATAGTCTGATGAACGCGTAAGAAGGCAGATTCAGAGCTATCACTGGCCATATCACCTTCATAGCAAAGAGGCATGGTGTTCTCGTCTCATGATGTATAGCACTACAACACCTTCTCACTGATTCACTGAGCAATCAGACAAAAATGAGTGCGTGTTATCCCAACCCGACCATACTATCCAGAATAGGATACACATGCAGTAGCGTGCGTGAGCATCAGATTGTCCCCTGAGTGTTCGATTTCCAGATGAATCACCGACGATATAACTTCAACCCTGATCCCAGAGCATCCCAGTGTAACCAGTGACCATACTTTGCGGTCTGGCAATGAGCCAACAAACAGAGTATGAAGCAGTCTGCTTTACCACTAGAGTCATAAGAGGTCAGGCTTGAGTTTCGTTAGGAGAGTTTGCATCATCTGGAATACAAACGGCTGAGAGAGCCTCTCGTTCTCTCGGGCTATAAAAGCTAGGCGTTCTCCCCTTGGATACGATCACCAAAAACTTGTTAAAGACTTTCGTCTACACAGAGGACACTGTCATCTTGAAGTTTTGAGATAACGAGCGCTCTATCATCTGGAAACACTCTCCACATACTCAAGCATCAGTCTTCATAAAATCTGCCTATCATCATGCCTGATCAGTCAAAGAAGGCCAATCAGCCAAAGAAGGGAACTGGCAGTAAAGAAGAAGCCACTGGGCCAGTGAATGGTGAGGCTTCTGGATCTAGTGGAAGTTCGTCCACGCAGAATCAATCGGCAAGCACCTACACGCCAACCACATCCGGTGGAGGACGAAATGCTCAAGAAACACCAGGTACACCAGAACGCGTGGATGATTGGAGGCGTGGGACGTCTGATAGTTGGAATACCTTCAATCGTTATGGAGGAAACAATAACAATGTTGGCGGGTCTTCGTCGGGGACAGTATACCCCCCTGAGCTAGATCTCTCTTCCGATGAAGAAGACGAGAATCAGCCTGACAAAAAAGATGAATCCAAGGGGAACGGCAAAGGCAACGACGTCAAGAAATGATCCACACAACGATCACAACGAAAAGGCGCGATGAAGCCAAGTTGGTGAACACAATCAGCTGGAGTCTGGGGCTTTTGGTGGTGACGATTAGCGTCTCATGGTGCCATATTTTACTCTGGGTCAAATGTCAGAGGAAGATGGAGATGTTTGAGATACGGATTGAATGTTGAGGATAACAGACTGTGGGCCAAGATATTAATCCGAGACAATTGTTTTACATTATTCATCCACTTTGATATGTTACAGATTAGAGACCCTCATTTGACAGGGAGGAACTGTCACGTAGAATTCCAGACTCTCGACACGCTAGATGAACGTGTTGAGAAGTTTGTTGTGCATGTTTCTAGATGCTCTGATGGAAGCAATAATAAGCTAGTGACCACATGACTTGAGTGAAATTATAGGTAAATGCACGTCATGGGATGGTTTATTGCAAGTCAGGAATGGTCAAGAATAGAGATTTTGGGTTTAGTTATCTCATTAATATTTATTTTATGGTAATAAATGAGATAGAATAATCCAGTCTAGCGGTCAACTAAAACACAATTTTGTCAACATGAATGGTATGCCCAGAAATGAGGTTCCAAGATGCCTCAGTCTAGGCAATATCTTGGCAATGGCTTGGTGTGGTGTGCATGATGAACTCAATGTGACGGGTAAAATACGGTGCAGCTAATGGAAGGCTTGAAGAATAGGGCGGAAGCTAATTCTGACAGCGATATCATGGCTTGAGTGTCATGGAAGCATTGACTGCAAATAAGTGCTAGAGCTGATCCGGGTGCTATTATAGATACTCCCATAGTAAAGTCGTCGTCATGGCTGTCGATAGCACACGCATTAACCCGCCAAGAATGGATGGATACCTCACTCAAGGCCTAGATATCTCACCAAATCGAGGCTGCTTGGTGAGGACGGAGGGAAATTTCTCGTATTTGAGCGCATTTAAAGTTGTATTACTGTATTCGTATCGGGGTACGGCATCGTGGAGATGGTGTCGAGGTAAGGGACAGACAGACAGTGAGTGAAGTAAATCACATACCAGAGTCTTAAAGATGCAGGTGAATCTAGTTCTTGGCAGGGGATAACACTCTAGAACACAGCTGACCTGCCGTTTTCTGATAAAATCTCTATCATGAGGTTTCTCTGTTGGGCAACATTGAGAACAAGAGGCGCACGCATCGGAAATTGCAATGACGGAGAAACCCAAAATCCAACCAATTACTTGAAGAATAGAAGTGGGGAAGCACTATTTCAGGCACGCAACTCCGCTGAATGGCCTGGGCTGGCTAGGCTGGGCACGATTTCGGCTCTTTTTTACCGTAGTCTCCCACTGAAGCAAAGTCAATCAGACTGGGAACTTCAGGTCGTTAGGTATAGCTGACAAAAAGATCTCAGGCTACTCGGTACCTAGGTAGGTACATTGATAGGCCCATTAGTGGAGTTTCTTTTGGCAACCTGGGGACAAGTTCAGCTGTCGAGGCCTCTGCCGCTATGGACAGTACCTAAGTAAGTTCACAATACAACCAGAAATGGTTAGATTGTGTCTGTCTACCTACCTACAAATACACGAGATGACGAGAGGCCTGCAAGACGGTAACGGGTAATGTCGTTGTACGAGGTGGCACAGTTACGGAGTACTAGATAATTACAGTTCAACATTACGGATAATACGGACCATGATAATGGGGATGGATGATACAGACTGTGGGCTCTCGTCAATGTTGTGCTGAAACTGAGACGCTCTCAGACGTTTCCTGTTCTACTGTAAGGGACAAGGCCAAGTAAACAAAACGAGACGAAGAAAACACCAGAAACAAAAGGGGCAGACATTATACATACTGTATGTACATACCCCATGCAATGCAAGATGGCATTTCTGGTGAGAATGATCTTCTCCGCATGATATGTACAACAAGTATGTGCATACAACTTCAGTTGCCGATAATAATTGCAGAAACTCTCTTGTTGCCTTTTGGACAAGTCCATGCGCCAAGCCCAGGCCACTGGATTCGACCGCGTGATACAACCATACCTGACCCAAGATACATGGGGCTCATGTACCGACACCATATGTAGATGGCTTCCGGGCTTCCCGTAGATACCTGGGACCCAAGTCCCTTGGCACCATCTTTTTTTGTTCTCGTACCGATGGGTTGGGGTTGGGGTTGGGGCTGGGACTGGGACTGGGACTGGGCGGCTGCTACCATCCAGTGAAAGTGCCCAGAGTTGACTTACGCGGCAAGTGTATGTTGGTATTCCAAGTATTTTTCCCTCCCTCGCTCCCTCCAGATTTCCTTAGTGAATGAATGCTTTGGTGACATTCGCGTTATTATTACTGTGCATTCCCCTCCAAATGCTGGTATCATCGGGTCATCTCCTCACAATTCCAATGCATTTCCGAGTTCGGCAAGACCGTCGCATCCAAGTTAACTAAACAGACGAGACAAGGAAAGACAAGACACCCCTTCCCTTCCCTTTCCTTGCACCCGCTGCCAGAAAATAAAATAAAAAACATTCATCCCTGGCCCTGGTCTTGTCCCGCTACAAAATCGCCCGACTCTGCCGCTTACAGTGAGATAGTGGCCCAGTTTTCCCCCGGCTGCACTGCAGGCTGTTGTTCACTGCCCATTCACATTGTGACTTCCATACATTGCTCCCGCCCACTCTTTTTTTCTCTAGGCTCTCTTCTTCCTCGTCTCCTCCCAGCCATCTATCTATCTCCATCAAACATCGATTATCTACTAATCGATCAGCAAGTGAAATCGATCCTTCTGTCAACCAACTACCGAATCCTACTGGGTCGTCTGATCTCACTGTTCTCTTTCAGACGGAAATAAACCGACAAAGAAGAGAGGTTAGGCTTGGCTTCGGTCAGACTTTGTTTATTCCCCTCTACTCAAAGTGGTTTGGTGACGACACGACTCTTTCAATAGCGTATTGCACAAACGCAAGCCGGGCTTGGCTACTACCCAAAGACAGACGGCATTTCCAGGTCGCTTCTTCGCTGTACATACATACCTATTTACCTCTCTAGGCCTTGTCCTGCCCTGTCCTGTCCTGTCTTGTCTTGTCTTGTCTTGCCTCCCTCACATACGGAGTACATACACACACACACACACACACACATACAAAGGACACTTCCCGCCCCCCGGTTCCACTGAACACAACCTTAATCCTCGTCTCTCGTTACTGTCTGTGCCTGTACCGTATCTTTTACTCCCACGATCCCGTCGCTCGTTTTCTCCCTTCGACACCGATCTCGACCTCGACTGCCTCCTCGACCACGACTTGGACTATCGATCTCGCCGAACTGGGCTTAACTGACTGACCTTAACTTCGTCAAAATGGGTGCGTCATCCCTCGGCCTCAATCCAGTTCGATTTCGCAAATCCCCTCATACTAACGTTTACTCAACCTGAACAGCCCAACAAGGTGAAGCGCCCGTCACCACCATCGTTCCCTTCAACAACCAGAAGGTCCTTCCCGCCTGCGCTGCCGCTTGCGGTCCCCTCTACGATGCCAACGGTGCCTGTGTGCCTCCTCAAGTAGCCGCCGATGCTGGCCCAACCGCCTACACGCAATGTTTCTGTCTTGACCAACGAGTCGCCGCTTTCTCGACCGCCACTACGGGCGTCTGCGATGACGCATGTACCGCAGATCCCAAGGGCCTTTCATCGATTGCTGGCTGGTTCCGGAGCATATGCAGCGTCTCGACCGCCCAAAATGGAGGAACAACCAAGAAAACTGGAACTGGCGGCTCTACGACTTTGACAGGCGACGATGCTTCATCAACATCTGGTAGCAAGCTATCTAACAATGGGGGTGGTGGCGATTGGTATGTTGGCCATTTACTTACCGTACCTTAAATTGTTCTAACTGTAACAGGCTCTCCAACCATTGGCAATGGGTTATCATGATTGTTGTTCTCGTTGTCGGCATCGCAGCCATTTGGATCGGCGCCTGCATCTGGCGTCGCCGTTACTTGCGCAAGAAGGATCGTCAGACTCACCTCGGCCAGAAGCACTCTGGATCTGCGTCTCGACCATCTTGGGGTCCCGGAATGGAAGCCTCAGAGTCCGGAGGTCTTCCCTACGACGATGAATCGAACCGAAACTCGCACGGCCTCATGCTACCGGGTGCTGCCGCCGGTGTTCCTGTGGAGGAGAAGCCCAAGGAGAAGAAGCCCAAGGAGAAGAAGCGATGGATCGTCCGCGACCGAACATGATACCCGCTTCATGCTCGATCTTGTTAACGCCAGTTCCGATCTCATAACGACTCTCCTTACCATGTCCGAGTTAAAAGGCACCTCGACATTCTGTTCTCCTTACGATATAAACCGTGCATTTATTCATTTAAACGGCCTTACTCTATTCGATATCATCGAAAACATATGACTTTTAGTTGGTGAGGGGGGCTACATCAGCACTCGAAAGAGGAGGAAACCAATGCATTTGGTAATGACCACAGGAACATGCAGACACTTGATTAATCAAGCATGGTTGAAAGATGCCGTCTGCTATATCTTTTGTGGTCCAATACTCACGCGTTTGTTGGTAGCCAGTCGTGCTGTGCCCCCCGTGGCGTTCTTGTTCATATTTCAGGTATATTCTGGCGTTGGGAGGAAGAGGAGGGTTGGCGCATCCTCCTGATTTGTTGTTTCTGTTTTCGTTTCTGTGGTGGCTGTTACCACGGAGCGAGTCTCGCCTCCATTCCCAGCATGTGGATGGAATGTGACGTTGGCCCTGCCACGAGGCGAGGAGGGGAAAAACGAAGCTGTTTATTTGTTTTATTTAGACCAGAACAGAAATACTCTCTGGTTATTTTTTTATTACCTACAGCTTCCTCGGCATGGGAAGAGGTTTGGAGTCTATCCTTGATACAGCATTTACAATTTCACTACCCGCGAAAGCTTCAACTCGCAATCACCAGTTCTTCTCGGTTTTATATATTTTGTGATTTGTAAACTTTGTGCAATGTCGCTGCATCCACAACAGTAACTTCTTCCGAGCAACGTCCCAATGTCAACAAATCACAGAACCTATTCTGCACAATTTCGTTTTTGGCTTTCGTTCAACAAAGTCAATGCTACAACGCTTAAAGATGCTTGTTATTAAACTAATCAGGAGAATGCTATAGTAGAAGTAGTTAATGCGTGGTATTGTATGCTTGGTTCAAACCTATGCCCAATCCTCAGGTCCCGTTATCACTTCCTCCTCTTAAAAATGGCTCTATGCCTTGTTCTGCTCCTCAGTAGCGTCCATGTATAAGTCGATTAGGCATCCTGCCGACCAAGCCTGTGTGGGACTCTGTTTAGGGATTAGTATACGATCACAGTGTTCACATACTCAACAAATCGACTTACAGAGTCAGCGCAGTATTCGCCGTTCTTTTGCGTCAGCTCTTGGAGGCCGGCCCAAGGGCTCTCCTGGATCATCTTCTTGCACCCACTCAGTCTTCGGGTAACCTGCTGGAACGCCTCGGTGCGACCCTCAGATGTTGTTCGTCTCTTGAGATCAAATTTGAGCAGGGCTCGGAGGAAGAAGCCAGTAGGCCAGATCCACTCGGGTCCCTGGTGGTAGTTACGGCCCTTGCTTGTAGCAAAATCGTCACTATCTTCACTGTTGACGTAGTAAGGGCGGTAGTTCAGATCCGCAGGGTCCAGAGTCGCCATTCCTTGGGGTCCCCGAAGGGCTTCGTCGGCAACACACAGAGCATGCATCGCATGGTCTGGGTCGAACAAAGCTGGTGCAGTAGTCATGGCAATTGCAAAGTTAGGACGCAGCTGGTAGTCCTCATACTCCTTGCCAGACTTGTAGAGATCCTTGTAAATTCCTCGGCGGTTCACAATTGGCGTATTGACGTCGTACTTGGAGTCTTCCTCGGGAGAAATGGGTACATAGTAGCAGCGCTCGAAGTTGGCCTTGAGTAGACCAGCCCAGTCAGCCAAGGAGATAGAGCCACCATCAGACTTGTCCACGCCTGCATAGGCATATTTTCCAGTCTCATGAAGCCCAGCGAGCCAGTCAAGAGTGCTGTACAGCATGCCAGTGATCTCGATAGCAGCACCATCGCGAGGAGTTCCAGGGATTCCCTTGGATCCTGCGCGTTCACTCTCACCCATCTTGTCCATCCATGTGCCACAGTTGAACTGGTTACCGCCAAAGATGATACCGTTGCTCCAATCAACCTTGATCTCCTGGTTGAAACCCTCATCCTTCATTTGGGAATCAATTTGGGGACCGGCATTAGCTTCCCTGTATTTCATGCCTAAAGCATGTCTTTGGAGTGCTTCTTGGATAATCTCCTCAATGGTACTCTCCTTTGAGTATGCCCTCTCATCGTTGGTGGGGAACCATGTGTCATCATAAGGAAGGAAACGACGCTTGACCTTGGTCTTGAGGATGTCAAGTCCCTCTGGCGCAAAACGTGTATAATCCTGGATGCACTGTAGGAAGAACCAGATGGAGTCTCGAGAGTTATATCTGGGAGCATCGCCACTACTGAGAAGATTGGGGATCATGCCATGCTTCAATACACTGGCAAATGCAAGGATGTGTTCTCTGGCGTCGCCAAAGCGGCCAGTACCAATAAGGAGTCCACGGAGAGCGATAAACACGTCGCGGCCCCAGCATCGGGCCCATTCAACAGCGAAGTGAGGAAGGCCAGCAGCCAGAGAGGGAACCAATTTGAAAGGCCACAGTGATGCTGACTTGACATATCCAACTTGCTGAACACTGACCATGGCCAAGCTTTGCAAAAACCATTGGCCATCTCGGACGCTAGAGTTCATGAGCTCAAGAGATCTGTCCCAGCTTGCCATGTAAGCAGTACGCAGGACAAGACCAAAGTAGCGAGGGAGCAGAAAACTGGGGATCTTTCGGATGGCATCGAATCGCTCCTCGAGCCATCTCAAGGGTTGGGCAAGTGCCTCGTTACCTGGAGTGGCACTGATTCGCTGCAGTCTTGCAATAATGTAGTCCAAAGCCCATTCACCATCACGTAAGTTCTGGCACAGTGGGTGGGCCAGGTTGTTGTCCTTAATGATGTTCTTAAGGAGACTCCACCATCCCTGGAGACCAGCATAGACAAGCTTTCCATGTCCAGGGATATCGTAAGCACCATCTCGGCCGTCACTCTCGGCCCTCTCTTCAGCTTCACATCGATACATCAAGAAGTTGAGGTCTGTCAAACTGAGCTCATTCCAGGCAGCCTTGGACCCTGAGGTGACGTAGTTGTCCAAGCCAGACGAATGCTCAGCAGCGGGGATCCAGGTCTCGAACAGAGCGATGCTTCCAGGAGGGAACTTGTCGCGCACAGTGATGGTAGTGTCGTCGCCATTGATTTCCATGCGAATGCCGGGTACGTCCTTAACTCGGCTAGGCAAGCCGCGCAGGAACTTCTTGTCCCCGAGCACTTGCTGCGTTGCCTCTTCACCAGCGTCAACCTCGAGCATCCAGCTACCCAGGTGTCGAGCTTTGGTTCCAGTGAGATGAACAGGGCTAAAATCGCCGTTGCCATTGCCGTAGCCTGGGAACGCTGTATGGGCAATGAGGAAGTAACCCTTGCGAGATTCAGGGTGCACTCGGTGAACAGTAATGTACTGGTCTTCGTGATGGATGTGAGTCTCATCGTATCCGTCCTTGCCCATCAAAGTGTGTATTTGGTTAAGCAGCTTCTTGACGCCGCCAATTCCCTCCTCGCCGCCTCCAATCTTAATAGGCTTTGTTCCAGACGAGGCAGATGTGTAGAGCCGGGTCTCGTTGACAAGGTCGACAAGCTTTGGGTAGATTTCATCGTATCCCATAACACTACCAGTAGCGCTGGAGCACATGCACACAAGAGCAGCGTTGGGAAGAGTGTCACGGGCATCACGCTTCTGTGCCGGTGTCTCGTTGTCATGAGTGCAATCCATGAAGAGAGCATGCACTGGGCTTGGCTTGATCGTGCGAATAATCTCTCTTGAATGCGATACATGCCCATTCGTCTCGCCGTTCTTGAGTCTAGTCGGGCTACTCGATGGGGTGCGAACATCCGACTTGGAAACTTCATCGACCTCAAAGCTTCCAATAGGCCGGCCTCCATGTCTGTGAACCAGTCGACTAAGCTCACCCGTGCTCCATGCCTGCATGGCTTCACGAATAAGGGAGCTGAGACCAAGGCGCTTCACAAAAACGTAGTCCATCTCTTCAGAGCCTGTAAACAATTCGGCCACAACATACAAGTCAGGTCGCACCCGGCGGGCCTCGTCAAGAATGTGTTCAGCCACGTGAATGGGAGTTGAGTGGCAGTTATCGATACGCAGACCGGCAAAGTATTTGGCCAGTGTGCGAGCATACTTAGTCATATGCTCCCACAGCCAAGGGTTGTCTTCAGGGCCTGAGCCGTATCGTAACTTGACACAGTCACCCCAGACGATTACCTCTCGGCGAAGGTACACCCTGGATTCAGGGCCAGCGTTGTCGACCAGCGCATTACCGCCCCAAACCCATCCATTGTTGACCAAAGCCATCTCTTCGGGCTTGAGCTTGGATGTTGTCTCATTTTTGGGGAGTCGGGTGAAATAAGGCTCAATTAGGGGGTTCTCCTTGTTGATCTCACCAAGCTTGGGACCGTGGTCATCAAGCCGAACATACTTGATCCTGTTGAAAATCTGCTGAAGAATGTCATCCACTTCGGCATCATACTCTTTGTAGTAGTCTACATTGAGAATCTCCAAGATCTCGACAATCTTGGCCCTGGTTGCTTTCTCGTCGGAAGAACCCACGGACGAAGCCAAAAAGCTAGCAGCTACATCAGGCTTGACGCGCCTTCGAAAGCGCTCACCCATTCGGTCAGTGCCTGTCAAACCGAACTCCCTGAAGAACTCGACTTGGTCCTTGATTGGTGCAGATTTGGCGTTCTCCAACTTCTTCTCGAAATCTGAAGCGTCCTCAGAGGTGTATTTCTTTCCTTGGGAGAAGGCTTTAACTGCCTCGTCGGCATCTCGGTCCACATCAACGGCATAGTATTCCCATAACCTGATTTTTGCGAGTACCTCGGTCTTGATCGCATTCATGATGAGTAGTAAATCATCGGTAGACTTGACAACAGTGGGTAGTCCTAACTTTGCCAGGTTGTCGCTCAACTCCAAGAGACTTGTATCTAGTTGATAAGCGGACTCGAGCCAGGGCGCTGTGATCAAATTGTAGCCTGCTTCGGGATGCTCTTCAAGCCATTTTGTGTTGTTTGCGGTGTGGTTTAGCACAATGTCAGTCAAACTCAGCAAAGAGTGGTTACGTTCTAGGCTGTCCACCATCTTCTGCACATCCTCCTCTCCTGCTGGAAAACAGGCAGGGTCCCAGCCGAGCTGGTCATACAAACTGTATGGGGAGTTGGACACTCCGCGCACCTGGAGAGGAGTAAAATGGATCATGTTGTAGCCGCGATCGCTAATACCGTGAAGATGACGCTCCCAGTCATTGGGGTATTTACCCATGAACTTGCTAATGACGGAGAAAATTGACAAGGCAGGCAACGGCAATGGCCTGCCGTCAAGTTTCAGTCTAGGCGCAACATCGATATAGTACAGGGGAGTCTTCTTGAGGTTCTCCTTCTGTTCAGAGCTATTTTCTAGCTCCTTCTTGAGGTCGGGCAGCTCAGCGTAGGTAGTGTAGAAAGCATAGGCACCAGGTTGGTAAATGGGAATGGAGATTTCGAGAGTTCGATTGAAATCGGGTGTAAGTCTGTCAAACGACTGTGTTAGTTACACAGGGTTGCGTATGCTTGTTACAGCGTTGGGACGGTTCAAACTGCATCAAAAGTGATCAATTGGATCAAATGAATGCCAAAGCTTACTTGAACTCGCGAAAATGATCGCGGCGAAACTCATCACCTTGGGCAGGGATGTTGACCCAAAGGCTGCCATGACGGCAGATGGACGAGGTGCCCTCGATGGCAAACCGAATCGTGACAGGCTCGTGAGACCTGGGTGCGAGATAGATGTATTCACCTTGCACCTGAGGTGAGCCATCATCGTTGAGCGGCAGCAGATAAACCTCGTTGGATGTCATGGTGTGCGGTGGACTCATGATGAGAGAAGAGAAGAGCGGGCGCTTCGTGCCCCGCGAAACGACAAAAGCACAGCTCAGCCAGGCACTGAAACTGGTAACTAAGGAAGTGCTGTTGCACTACGCAACGTGCCTGTCGCAGTGGAGCTATGATCGATAGCTAACGGTTCGCGTCCGCAGTAGGCAAGTTAACTTAGTGGGGTGCTCCGTGGTCAGTGAGCTCCGAAGACGCTGCTTGGGTCGTTTTTAGTGGGCTTGTCGGTTCGGTTCAGGGATCTTGGATCTGGGATATCGAGCGGGATCGACAACCTGAGCGAGCGACAGGAGGGATAATATCCCAAAGATAAGGTGATGGTGGGAGGAAGAGGCGATAGGCCTGAATCAGCCTACGGCATAGGCCTAAAGGGGTTGAAAGGGAGAAGAAAAGGGTGTCTAGGAATAACTAAGGTAGAAGCCAATGTTGAACGATGTTTTTTTGGAAAGAAGTGAGATTGAGCTTGGGGTTGACGAGGTGAAGGACATGAGCAAGTGAGAGGAAGAGACAAGAGGGCAGGGACGAGGAAGAAATATGTCGTCTACACCAAAAAGAAGAAAGAAGAGAAGGGAAGAAGAAGAAAAGCAAACAGTTCCTCGAACAAGTCATTTTCATGTAACCGAATTTGGACAGCTCAACAAGTGCCTTATTTAGTACATACATACACACATACATACTAACTACACGCTCAGGTTGAGTGAGCTACCGCACGATGAAAAAACTACTATAGGTCAGAGTGCTCCTCCATCACATCCCACAGCTTCTGCTCGAATCGGCTGGATACAGTCATATCAGCTTCGTACAACCAAACCTTGGATGTTGTCTTTGGCGGTCAAGACGGGGAACCAGGTTGGTTGTCCGGGAGTGCCGGGTTGTTAATTCCAAGATATTGTTCCCAGTAGCTTCAAGAGGCTGCAGCAGCTCTGTATGTATCTTGTGCGTGGAGGGGTAGCAGTTGTAACTTGTCAGCCAACAACAAATCACTCACGGCCAATGGGCGAGCAATTGGCTTTTGTTAGTCGCGTCGACGCTGAAGCAAACAAGGTACCGAGCCACGATGTTCCTGGCTTAGCTTGAGGAGATTCTCGATATTGATACAATAGGATACGAATGCAAGCCGTGCCTTGTACGGAGTTGGCCTAGTTTTGTATGTCTCTGAGTCAATTCATCATGGCGCTTCCAGGGGAAGCTTCGCAACGCATGAAGAGCGAAGATGGAGGGGGGAGCTTCCGTGTGCGGCTCTTGTTCTTTATGAGGAAATTGATTGGCGGTCTTTAAATTGACGGTAAGCCCTGTCTAAGCTGGACTATCCAAGGTTTTGCCAGCAAAGAGCATTTTACAGCAGTTTGTTGGGAATACCTCGAGTACTTACAATCGAGTTAAATTCACATGCCAACTTGCATGCTTTTTACGCAGTTATGTACTACGTCATTGAAGTGCAATGAAATGTTCCCCCAAATTTTTTCACCTCCATGGGTCTTAGCGCCCCCGTCATCTCAACATACAGGGCGGGGGGCATCCTTGGAGCTCGCTTCCTCTAGGGCAGAGCTCGGAGCTGTTGCGCCTTGATCAACAGAGGCTCAGGCAGAGTTTTTTTTTTTTTTTTTTTTTTTTTTTTTTGTTAGTCAATGGACATTGACTGTCAAAAAATGTCTTTGATTGGTTTCTGTAGGTACTTGACTGACAAGTTGACCGCTTGTCCTATAGCCAAGTGCCGAGTCATGCAGTCAGATTGAGAGAATTAAGTGATGATCTGATTATATGTATACGACGAACTTCTTGGTCTGGTCTGGTCTGATGCGAGCAATAATGGTTCATGCCTCCACTTGCTATGGATCCGTGGAGAGTTGGAGACATTCCCTGTTCATCCTTCTCCAAGATCGACAATTGCCAAAAATAGGTAGGTGACCTACCCTGAAGCTATTCGGAGAACATGAATTGGGAGAAGCCACAAAGTTCATGGAGTATCGAAGGGATGGTTCATTTCGAGACTAGTATTTCATCACTGAGTAAACCTAAATTTTTTATATCATGTCACCGCATTTATCTTCTCGCGGAAGAATTTAATGCTTAACCTCAATGCCTATTTCATACTAAAGCGTCTTTAACGATGTGGTTTTTCATAAGCTGTGGTAAACAATGAGATCATGCCAAGCTGTGAGCCAATGTTTCGTATAGACACAATTGAACTAGGTAGCCGACTGAAAATCCGATGAAACTGAATTTGAAGAACGAATATATAGTCTTTTACTATTCAGAAACGCAATTGTCGGGTTTACACCATGAGTTAAGATGGCGGCTCTCACCGCCTGCCGTATGCGGTCTTGGGCGGGCCATCGCAAGCGGCAGAACTTTATAAAATTTAGCTTCAGTTAACCACAAGCTCTCCAGCCATGCAGATTCTTTCCAAGCAACATTCTTATATGTTTCGCGTTTTCTGGAGATCAAGATCGAACTTTGGCGCTGGACCGATCTTGGATCTCACAAACCGCTTTTCGAAAACCCGGATCCTTAGCACAAATCGCAACTACCGAGCTCTCTGCGACAAAACGATTGCGCATCGCCAATTTTCGACCACAGCAAAAATGGCGGAGGAAAAGGTCAGCGTCGAAACTGTTACCGTCGAGGGGAAGGAGTTCAGGACGGTCACAGAGGGAAAAGCTACCATCTTGGTGCCTCAAGGTGCTAAGATTGGTGAGGATCGTGGGGAAGTCCAGCAGGTGTTCTACAATCCTATCCAGCAATACAACCGTGATCTCTCTGTTCTCGCGATCAAGACATATGGCGAAATGTCTCTGGAGAAGAGAAAAGAGCAGTACGAGTCGAGGATGAACAAGCAGAGCAAGAAGCGCAAGCGAGGCGATGACGACCAGAAGCCTACCGAGCCCGTGAACCCTCCACCACAGGATAAAGCGCAAGCGACTGAAGAGGCTGCTAGACCCAACGAAGCCGAAGCACGACAACCAAAGAAAGAAATCAAGCCCTCGTTCCGTATCCTGGATGCGCTATCGGCGTCTGGGCTGCGAGCACTTCGATATGCCCATGAATTACCTTTTGTGACATCTGTCAAGGCCAACGATTTATCCGACACTGCTGCTGAGTCTATCAGGATGAACGCCAAGCATAACGGTCTCGAGGACAAGATTACCGTCACGCAAGGTGATGCGCTTGCGCTTATGTATCGAGGCATCGCCGACGACTTGTCCAACAGAGACAAGGGTGGAAACCCAGGCAAGACCAACAAGTTCGATGTTATCGACCTGGATCCTTATGGTACAGCTGCACCTTTCTTTGACGCTGCCGTACAATCTATTAGAGACGACGGTGGCCTCTTATGTATCACCTGCACAGACAGTGCGGTGTGGGCAGGTCACAGCTACTGCGAGAAGACGTTTGCGCTTTACGGCGGAATTCCAATCAAGGGAATGCACTCCCATGAAGCCGGTCTTCGACTTGTTCTCAACGCTGTGGCTACCTCGGCTGCCCGATATGGGTTGGCAATTGAGCCTCTTCTCTCGCTCTCGATCGACTTTTACACCAAATTCTTCATCAAGGTGACCAAGTCCCCGCAGTCAGTCAAGTTCCTCGCCTCCAAGACTATGCTAGTCTACAGCTGCGACTCAGGCTGTGGTGCTTGGGAAACACAGCCTATGTTGAGAAGCAAGCCCGCGCCGAACAAGAAGGGTAATGGCGCCTTTTACAAGCACACTATGGCCCAGGGACCATCCGCCGATCGACACTGCCAGCACTGTGGAATGAAGATGCACATTAATGGCCCTATGTATGGTGGTCACATTCATTCGCAAGAGTTTATCGAGAGGCTCCTGGCGCAAATTCCCACGGCTGACCCTTCCATCTATGGCACCATGCCCAGACTTGAGGGTATGCTGCGAACAGCCCTTGAAGAGTATCTGCCCGGTCCTGAGGTCAATGAGCCTGTCGATCCCAAGGATGCTCAGCTTGCAACCGTTGACCACTATCCCTTCTTTATCATCCCAAGCCGTTTGGCCAATGTGGTGAGCTGTGTGACCCCAAGTGAAGACATGGTTCGAGGTGCCTTGATCCATCTTGGCTATCGCACTGCTCGAAGCCATTGCCGACCAGGAAGTATCAAGACTGACGCGCCATGGTCTACAATCTGGTGGATAATAATGGAGTGGATTCGCCAGAAGTCACCGATCAAAGAATCGAGTATCAAGAAAAACAGCGCCGCATGGAAGATTCTGACTGATGCTGGAATCATTGGACAAGAGAAACCCGAGGCTACAGAGGCAATGGGTAAAGATGACTCTGCGATGGAGGGCGTGGAACAGCAGACTTCAGAGGCACCCGTCGAGGGTACAGCAGATGCACCAAACGGCGACGGCAAGCTCCTCCTTAGTGAGGCGGAATTGCGCAAGACACTCGTATTCGACGAGAACCTAGCACGTCTTGCACGAAGACGAGGGGAGCAGAAGCTGGTGCGATACCAGATGAACCCCCGAGAAAACTGGGGACCTCTGGCTAAAGCGAGTCGTCGATGATAATGCACAATCTGACTAAAAGGAAGAAAAAAGCACAACGTTTGATCGTTTACTTCGTCTTACCGGTTAAAGAAGGCGATCCTGTGGGATTTTTGAATTGATTGCGCGATGCTGGCGTGCCTATCATCTTTTCGTCAGCAACACAGTCAGCCCCACAAAGGCCGAGATGAGTTTCACTAAGGGTTTTTGAACTTGGTTTCTTCATCATTCTCAAACTCATCTCTGAAAACAATTACGAATACCGCTCAGCTCCGTACTCAAGCCTGGCGACTTTGGTTCCCGTCTCTCTAATCCTGGCCGCTTTCCGTTCGCATCTGCGAGTCCTGTTACACGTATTCATGATTGGCCAATAGCGCCAGATTACAATAAAGATACCACGTATTCTTCTATCATTCTATTCTCTCTTCATCTGTCCTGGATCTTGATCATTTACCGCAAATGTCTGCTACTTTGGAGAACCCTCACCTAGCCGAAGTGACGACCGTGGACAATGTCTCCGTCACTGAAGACAATCTGACATGGACTCGCACCGGGACATCCGAGAGTGCTTCACGTCATGAGCTTGTCTTGGTTCACGAAGCAACAAACTCGCAATCAGGGTCCTCGAAATATCTACTCTTTATCCTCAAGGAGGACCCAGAGAACAAGGTAATCCCATTTCAGCTCTCGATACTGAAGGCAGACAAAATACCCACCGACCTTCGAAGTCTCACAGTGGCTGGATTACCCCCTCATCTTAAGCACGGCTCTGCCAACGAGCATGGTGCCACAAGCCAGGTCGACATTATCGTCTCGATCAAATCAGGTGTTGGGCTAGCTTCAAAAGTCTGGGAAGATGTTCTCCATCCTATTTGGACATACATTGCAGGAGATGATTCTGGCGAACCGACATATCGTCTTATTCACACAGAAAGCTCAGAGACCATCCGGGACTATGCAAAGCAGTTATGGACTACAGATGAGCGTTCGAAAGCGAGGACTATTGTGCTTCTGAGTGGAGATGGTGGCATCGTCGATCTCCTCAACGGCTCTGACGGGAATCAGGTGCCAGAGAATCCTCCTACAGTTGCCCTTCTCCCTCTGGGCACCGGAAACGCCCTCTTCCATTCTACCCACAAGCCACTCTACACCGAACCTGGGCCAAGCCCACTTGTACTCGGGCTCCGAACATTATTCCAAGGCGTTGGCGCTGATCTTCCCGTCTTCCGGGCAGCATTCTCTCCTGGATCCCATATCGTCAAGTTTACGGACAAATCCAAGGAACAGTCTTCAAACCCGGGCGAAAACCAGATTCAGAAGCAGGAGACGTCAATCACGCATCTCCAGGGAGCTATTGTAGCTAGCTACGGCTTTCACGCAAGTCTTGTCCACGAGAGTGACACACCTGAATATCGCGTCCACGGCGATAAGCGGTTCCACATGGTCGCTGAAGGGCTTCTGAAGGAGTCTCACCCATATGCTGCAAAAGTTTCTATTCGGCGTCGAGGTTCTACTACGTTTGAGGATATTCCTCGCGAGTCACATGCCTATGTGCTCACAGCTCTGGTATCGAATATGGAGCGAAAGTTCGCCATTTCGCCTGCTACCAAGCCACTTCAATCACAGCTTAGACTTGTACATTTTGGACCAATTGGTGGTGAGCGGACGATGAGTGTCATGATGAAGGCATACGACGAGGGCAGCCATGTTGGTATGCAGTGGCCTGATGGAGAAAAAGTTGGCTATGATGAAGTCGACGAAGTCAAGATTTCGGTTCTGGAGAAAGACGAGAGATGGCGGAAGGTGTGCATCGACGGGACCATCGTTGAGATACCTGAAGGTGGAAATATGAGGATCAATATGCTTGATCACAGTCTCTTCAAGATCCTGGCAAACCCTGTTATCTTAGAGAGCCGTGAACAGGCCTGATACTCTATATACTCAGGAATGCTCTACATGCACCTAAATAGATAGTCTCTAGTCTTGAAGCAGCTTCTTGACCCTCTTCTCGATGAGCCGTTCAAACTCATCCACACCATTCTCCAATGTATCCATCTTACCGCCCTTCAACCTGTACACGATCCTTCTCCGCATGAGTTCCTCATCGTCGTCATCTTCGTCTGTTTCCTCATCCTCGTCCACAGCACCCTCAATCACACCTCGCATAAACCATCGATCGTGACTTACTAAAATCTCAGCACCCTCCCAATCCCTCAATGCCTCCCTCAGTGCAGTCACAGTCTCGTAATCAAGATGAGTCGTGACTTCATCAAGAACAAGACAATGAGGTCGTCGTCATAGGAGACGAGCCAGCTCACAACGCACCACTTGCCCTCCTGATAGTTTACACAGGGGAACGTCGGATGCAATACGACCTGGAAGACCAAGTTGGCCTAAAAGACCGCGAAGATCCCCTTCTGCGAGTTCACCTTCCACTTCGCGAGTGAGAAGAGCAAGAGCTGTAAGAGCTGGTTCTTCGCGGCCGAGAGACTGCAGTGTCTCAACGGCATGTTGAGAGTAGTATGCCAGCTTCAACCGGGGATGTGTATTTAGAGTTCCCGACGTAGGTCGAGTCTCACTAACGAGGAGCTTGATGAGCGTCGACTTGCCCGCTCCATTGAGGCCAAGAATGCCGATACGATCCCCCATGCCAACCGAAAGAGTGACATCCTGGACAATAAGTGGCGTCTTGGCTGAATATCGGAACGCAACCTTCTCCAGAGAGATCAGAGCACCAGGGAGGCGCAGGTCAGGTGGCTCAGGAAGATTCACCACGACGGGTCGGTCTTCTGGTGGGATGTCGATATCATCACGCGCAGTCAAGTGAAAGCCAACGAGATCCCGATTGAGCTTGAAACGACCGCCCCTGGCGTTGACTTGCAACCCCCAGCGGTTATCAAGCTTCTTCTGACGAGACTTGGCCTGACGGAGTTTGTTGGTATCGTCGTTTGCCTTGCCAGCTTTCATGTTGGCAGCGATGGACTTTTCGATATGCGCCTTTTGCTTGTCCTGAGCTTCTTTCATGGAGGTGAGCCATTGTTTGCGCTCACTTTGAGATGCCTCGTAGGTGGGAAAGTCGCCATGGAAGTAAGTAAGTTGCTTGTCTTTGAGGATAAGTAGATCGGTGCAAAGAGAGATAAAGTCACGATCGTGGGATACGAGAATGAGTGTTGGTGGGTTCTCTGTTTCTTCGAGACTCTGAAGATAGCGTTGGAGCCAGATGATCCCCAAGAGGTCGAGAAAGTTGGTAGGCTCATCGAGGATGAGGATATCGGTTTCTTGAACCAGAGCAGTAGCAAGAGAAGCACGCATGTGCCAGCCTCCAGACAAGCTCGAAATGGGTTTCTGGATGAGAGTTTCTGAAAAGCCCAGACCGGTCAGGATCTTTTTAGCCTTGGATTCAATCTCTGATACACGAGTTGGATCGGCCTGTAGTTGAAGATCGGCGAGCATATCGACTGCTTCTTGGGTCTCAGCTTGAAGAGTTTCGGGCGAGATATCGTCATTGGATTGCCCCAGCCTATGGAGGGTTAGAAATGACGACGAAAGATGTAAGACGGCTTTTTACAGTTCATTGGACTCAGCTACGACCTTTTCGAAGGCAGTGAGTGCTTTGCGAGCTTGCATACCGCGAGTACCGCTGCGAAGCCGGGCGTCTTTATCGAGACGGAAGAGACGCTCTTGGTGCTTTCTGTGCTTCAGATGCCTCAATGCTTTGACTGGGGCAAAAGGATCAGAGGCATTTATTCCTTCTGTTAGATCTGGATAAAGAGTTAGGCGAGGTCGAGGTCGAGGTCTGGGTTGAAATGGTGGATGGAGTACCTTTGATATCCTGTTCGATGGCATGTTTGGCCGTAGCCTTTTCGATGACTTGTTCCAGCACAGATGCTTTGTCGCCATTGCTGGTGTTGTCTTTCTCCTCAGGCTTTTCATCAGTCAGTCTAGTTTGCTGTAAGATAGCAATTCTAGTCTCTTCTGGGATGCCTGGGATGAGTTTCTCGGCGATGGCTTTGAGTAGTGCTGGATTGTCACTGTTAGCACCCCATCAATAGCAATATCATGCACACTTTCTTACTGGACTTTCCAGTTCCATTGCGTCCTACAAGAGCATATCTCTGGCCCTCTTTCAGTCGAAGCTTGGCCCCAGCGAGAATTTCAATGCCCTCGCCTTTTGATTTTGCTTTTCCCTTGCCAGAAGGTCTGTCGCCTGAAGTTACTGTGATGTTGACTCCATCAATGTCAAGCTATGGGATGGTAAGTAAGTAAGTAGGCAGGCAGAGAATAAGCGATGAATTGGGGACAAACCTCGCGATGATTGGTGATTTGAAAGCGAGTCTGCTTGGAGTTGCAGAGAATAGTCGCTACAGATTCAGAGGCTGCCGACGTCATGATGAAGGTTGAGGAATTGGAATAAAGCGACAGAGTACGTATACACGATCTAATAAAAGACTAGAGGCTGAACGAACGAACTTGAGTTTAATAAAGAAGCAATCGCAATAAGTCGAAGCTGCCCTGAAAACAAGGCTTGATGATATTGATGATACTGATGAATTGGTCTGGTCGTATTTATTTAATTCCTCAACATTAGGGGATCTACAGGCACAGTGTATAATTTCGATACATTTTTCTTGGCTGAACTTGGGAGTCGCACTACTATTCGCATTCCCAATTCGTTATGCAACTGTTTGCTTGAATTAGTGCGATTCAAGTGCCACCATTTGTGGTGTTACAAGGCGTGACTCACGCCGAATGACTTGGTAATTACATGCACTTCCCCACGCTGCAATAAAAAGAAACCTCAATTTCAGAAGAGAAATGGCGCTCTGACTGACTTTATATAATTTTGGCGCATGCTTGAGTCATACTCGCTTGCCTTCCTTTTGCAGTTTGAGTTGTAGTTATCTCCATCCATCTCTTACCAAGTTGATACCTACCTAGGTAGTATTTACCCTATTATCCCTAGGTATTTACTACAGTGATTAACCACCTTCCTAATTCTGCCTCTCCTGTCTTATCACTCAATTATGGCCAGGATGCATCTCCCAAATAAATAACAACCACTCACTTCCTCCTCAACCCTCTTACTTCTCCTTCTTTTGCTTCTTCTTACAACTTCACTCGCTATCTCCATCAAAATGAACTCTTCTGAGAATCTGTGCACTTCTTCTGTCGACGCTTCTTTCGGACCCTTCGTTGGCCCTGAATGTCGCGATGGCTTCGACTTTACTCTTGTCTTTGAGCAATCCATTCTCGTGCTGTCTCCAGCCGCTCTTCTCCTCATCCTCGCTCCTATTCGCCTTTTTCGTCTCCGGAATGTCCCCGTCAAGGTCACCGGCCACCGTCTTCGAACTGTCAAATTGGCGTTGATCGCTCTTTTGGCTGTGCTTCACCTCGTGCTCGTCGTGCTTTGGGCTACGCGCCCTTCCAATTCGCGTCTAGATCGCGTCTCTGTCGCTGCTGCATGTGTATCCTTTGCCTCAAGCCTCATGTCCTGTGTCCTCTCTCGTGTCGAACATGCCAAATCCCCTCGTCCATCCTCTCTCTTGAGTCTGTTTCTCGCTGTGTCTTTGCTCCTTGATGTCGCGCTCCTTCGCACCCTATGGCTTGCCCATATGGGCGTGGCTATTCCGGCTGTTTTCACGGCGGCCTTTGCTCTGAAAGCGATTATTGTCGTTCTGGAAGGGCGGAGTAAAGCTCCTTATTTTGTCGCCGGCTCCGGGCCCCACTCTCCCGAAGTCACGGCCGGACTGTACGCCCGAGCCGTCTTTGCGTGGGTAACTCCGTTGCTACTGACGGGATTTCGAAAGCTTCTGCGGCCGATGGATCTGTTTGAGTTGGACGAGGAGATGGGCTCGGCGGGACTGATCGCCAGGTTTTGGAAGCATTGGCATACCCAGAAAGGTTTGTCTATTTATCCCCTTCCCCTTCTCAAATAGCTATATAGTATTATACTTTAAAACTCTTCTGTGATGTCCATGTACTAAATGCTGGCTTAGCTCCGGCTCGCAAACACCGGCTGATCTCATGCTGCGTCACGACACTGCGATGGTCTATCATTGCTGTTGTTCTTCCTCGCCTGGCGCTTCTGGCTTTCACTATATGCCAACCACTCATTCTCAACCGACTGCTGGTATTTCTCGACGATACCTCTCAGTCTGTCAACATTGGCTACGGCATCATCGCGGCCTACGGCCTTGTTTACTCTGGTATTGCTCTTTCACAAGCCCTCTATTGGCATCGCAACGCTCGGTCCGTCACATTGTTGCGTGGAGTCTTGGTGTCTGCCGTGTTCTCCAAGGCCACCGATCTGAGTATCACGACAACAGACGATTCAGCGGCGGTGACGCTCATGTCTTCTGATGTAAGGACCCTTTCACAAGATCATGTATCGGGCTGACTATTTCCCAGGTCGATGTTATTGTGAGGGCGGTCAGAGAGATCCACGAGTTCTGGGCAAACATCATACAGCTTGCCATAGCCACTTGGCTGCTGAGCACTCACATAGGCTATGCTGCTGTAGGTCCCATTATAGTGTCGCTTGTAGCACTCATTGCCACGGTTCTCGTTTCGCCTCTGGCGCGCAAGTACCAGATCTCCTGGTTAGGCAAGACACAGAAACGAGTTGGTCAGTTTCTATGTTTTTTAATCTAGCATGATCATACTAACGCTGGCTAGGTATCACTTCTGCCATGATTGGACACATTAAGAGCATCAAATGTTCAGGTCTAGCTCAAAACATGTCTGACACCATCCTCAACCTTCGAGCAGATGAGATCAAAGCCTCGAAACCATTCAGGATGGTCAGCAGTGTCACGTCCGCCATTGCCCAAGTCCCTTTGCTCATGTCTCCGGTCGTAGCATTTGCTCTCTTTCAAGGGGTTGCCTCGAATTCTGGCGAGACTCTTGATGCTACTAGACTTTTCTCTGCTCTGTCCCTGATCATTCTCCTCGCACAGCCACTTTTCTTTATGTTTGAGGTAATTCTCGGCATGAGTGCTGCTTTGGGAGCCTTTGAAAGAATACAGACATTTTTGAACCAAGAGTCTCAAAGAGATTCTCGCCAACAAGCATCAGTTATAGAGTTGAACAGACCTGATCAAGGAGCCAGAGACTCTATCGAGCTACAAATACTGAGAGAAAACCCATTGCCATCTACAACAAACTCCAGTATGAGTGATGTCGTTATCAAAGTCTCAGAGGCAAATATCTCTTGGTCAGAGGATCGTGTCATCCTTCGAGATTTGTCATTTACCGTCGGCCGCAATCAGCTTGTCCTACTCCTCAGCCCAGTTGCGAGTGGTAAAACCACCCTGTTGAAAGCGCTTCTTGGAGAAGTTCCCAATATAACTGGATTAATTGAAGTGCATAGTGAGGGAATCGCATGGTGCGAGCAAAGTCCTTGGCTCCTGGTATGCCTAACCAATATTTACACCCGTTTCCAAGCTAACATGCCAGAACCGGTCGATTCGTCAAAACATCATCGGACACTCGCACTTCGATCCTGTCCTATACCAAGCTGTTGTTAAAGCTTGTGATATAGAGAAGGATTTCGGTCAACTTCCCCAGGGTGACAGCACCGTTATTGGAAGCAAGGGGCTGGCTCTCAGTGGAGGTCAGAAGCAGCGAGTCGTAAGTCAAGACCTAAGGAGTAATCTGCTATATACTAAGTTAACTAAACAGGCATTGGCCAGAGCTGTCTATTCAAAACCCATGATTGCTCTCTTCGATGATGTCTTTAGTGGACTGGATGGCCAGACTGCCCGTACTGTGTTTGATAACCTCTTTGGCGAACATGGTTTGCTGAGGCAGTGGAATACGACAACTGTTCTTGCGACTCAATCAGGTATTAGACTCTAAGTACTCATCAAACATGCTTGCTGACTGGATCGTAGTCGACTTTCTATCGTCTGCTGACCACATCATTTGTCTTAACAAGGATGGGACAATCTCTGAGCAAGGCACTTTCTCTGATCTCAAAAACACTAATGGCTATGTAAACTCCTTACTGAGAGACAGAGCTCACAGGGGAGAAGCCTCGACGCTCGAAACTGACGATATCAAAGAACAGGCCTCCAAGAAAGTACAGGGGCCTCCAAAGCAACAAGCCAATGAAGAAGATACAGAAGATACGCGCAGACAACGTGGGGACTCGACTGTATATCGATACTACTTCAGCAGCACTGGCGGTCTGTTTATGATAGTCCTTCTAGTACTCGAGATCACCTGGGCTTTTCTAGAAAGCTTCCCAAGTCTGTCACATGGCATCCAGTTACTGTTCGAGATACTGACATAGACTAGCTATTTGGCTGAAATTCTGGACTGATGACAATGCACATGGAAACGATCAAGCAGGCTACTACCTTGGTATCTATGCCGCTCTTCAGGTTACTGCAGTCATCTGGTTTGCTGTTCTTATATGGTACTCTACACAGATTCTCGTTGCGCGTACCGGATACTGATGGTAGCAGGTTTGTCATTGTCCTGGTAGCGGCAAAGTCTGGAATAACTCTTCACAAGAGACTATTGTCCACAGTAGTCCGGTAAGTCTATGCATAGCAGTAGGAATAGACAACCAACTAATCCTCCCAGGGCACCGTTGTCCCTCTTTGCCACGGCAGACTTGGGGTCAATCACAACACGGTAAGCTGATATCGCAGAAGTGGTTTCGAAAGCTAACACATGGAGGTTCTCGCAGGACATAGGAATGGTGGACAACAACCTCCCTCTTGGTCTCGTTGTGACTCTCGCCAGTAAGTCAGGGCCTCGGCTCATCAACTAAATGCTTTGCTAACAGAACAGGTTTCTTCGGTGCCATCGCCAAAGCCGGCCTCCTCGCCTCTTCTAACCCCTATGTAGCAGCTGCATTCCCCCTCCTAGGAGCTGTCTATTTCTACCTTCAACGTGGTTATCTCCGTACCTCTCGTCAGCTCCGTCTGATCGATCTCGAGGAGAAGGCCCCTCTATACACCCAGTTCCTCGAAACACTCTCCGGCCTGGCAACCATACGAGCCTTCGGATGGAGAGATGCAGTTATTCAGGCCAACCACATTCTTGTAGATCGCTCACAGAGGCCTTTCTATCTCCTCATGATCGTCCAGCGTTGGCTCGTCCTCGTCCTCGATCTGACCACGGCAGCCCTGGCTCTTCTTCTCGTTGGTCTCGCGGTTCGTCTTCGTGGGGAAGTCGATGTAGGCTTGACTGGGGTATCTCTCGTGCAGCTAATCTCGTTAAGTGAGACCGTGAACATGCTTATTCAGTTCTGGACCTCTATCGAGACATCCATCGGCGCTGTAGCTCGCATTAAGAAATTCGCTGAAGAGACTGGCGAGGAGAGCTTACCGGGAGAGACACACCAGCCACCAGCCCAGTGGCCCGACAAAGGAGCTATACAGATCAACAACTTGACTGCATCGTATGGTGACGGAGACGGAGAAGTTATTAAAGCTCTTGATGCCGTCAGTTTGGAGATCAAGGGAGGGGAGAAGTTAGGTATTTGCGGTCGCACAGGGAGGTTAGTATTTCCACCCCAATGCCTCTCTGGCCCTAATCGTCTTTCGTTCACAGTGGAAAGTCATCTATATTTCTTGCTCTTCTCAGACTGCTAGACTCCACCTCTGGTAGTATTATTATTGATGGGATCGCTCTATCTTCTGTTCCTCGAGATACGATCCGGAGCCGTCTCATCACTCTGACGCAAGACCAGTTCGTACTCCCCGGCACGGTTCGACACAACGTTGATCCGCTTGATCTCTATTCCGACGTGGAAATAAAAGAGGCACTTCATCTTGTTGAGCTATATGATTCAATCGAACGACATGGAGGCTTGGATGCTTCGTTCGATCAAGACACGTTGAGCCACGGGCAGAAGCAGCTTTTCTTCCTGGCACGGGCAGTGCTGAGGAAGAATGACGGGAGGATCGTGCTTCTTGATGAAGCAACGAGCAGGCAAGTCGAACAAACGACGCAACTACGAGCTAAGGAACTAATAGAGCCATAGCGTGGACCAAAAGACCGAAGAGACCATCAAGGCCGTCATCGAGAGCGAGTTCAAGGATCACACCGTCGTGTTTATCACCCACCGTCTGGATACGATCATCGATTTCGACCGCGCGATTGTGATGGACAAGGGATGCGTCGTTGAGCTCGGTGAACCAAAGAGTCTCCTTGCATCAGGTACCAGGTTCAAAGCTCTCTGGGCGACCGGACATTGATCTGGAGAATAAGTCACTAATGGACAAATGCTGGGGGACAATGCGTATTGCTTTACGAGTTTATTGTCTATCTATCATCTAAGCTGTCGCGTTCTACGACAATGAATCTTCCCTTGCCTGCTCTCATGGTTCTAATGTGCCTTTCAACATCCTTAGCCGTTTGAACTCCCTCTCGATAACGCAATCTCTCAGATGGCATCGCATCAGGACCAGGAGTCCACCCTGTATAGAGCCGAAGCTCAGTGATCTTGCCCCAATGATCCGCCCAGTTGACAAAATCATGCCCAGTTTCGGCCATCAGTGCAGGGAACCAAGGGCAGCAACCCATGAGGTCAAGAAACTCGAGTGCATATAGATTCTTACTCAGCATGCGCAATACGAGTAACGCCTCATTCCAGTCGTGATCAAGCGAATGTGAATAAAGGTTCGTCCCGCCATAGGCATAACGGCCTTGCGGACTCGATACAGTGGCCAGGCGAGACCTCGGTGTTAAGCATGGTTCGGGCCAGTAGGCCAGACTCAAATGTGTGAGCGTGGTAAGCTTAGGAGACAGGGAAAGCAGCTGCTTCCATGATGCGGACGAGGCATGCCCGGGATGCAGGGCGAGCGAAAGGTGGGTGAGGTTGGGCAGCAAAGTTCGGGGAGGGCTTGGAATACTGTCGGAAGCGTCCCAGGATTCCTGTAGTTCAGTCGCGGGTTGATCTTCTCTGGCAGGGAATAACAAGTCACTGATCTCTTTCAGTTTGATTGACCGGCATGCGGAGCCCGAAAGATCGAGGTAGTTTACTTCAGGATTCGAAGCTGTCAGACTATCCAACTCGGTCTCATCAAAAGTATCTGGCGGCGGTAGCAGAATGAGCTTCAGATCACTCAACGACAGCCCAGCTTCACCGGCGATTCCAACATAGCGGATCAGAGCTGCCTTCAAATGGTTGGGCACAAAGTACAGATGGTACTGATTGTACACTCTGTGGAAAGCCCACTCGTATGCGAGTTTCTGCAGCACGATGTCTATCAGACTCCCACGGTCTGGGAGATAAGTCCCCGGCAAACAAGTATCTTCCAATCCTCTCGACTTCAGGCGCGACTGGCTCGTGGAGGAGGCCTCATGAGCAGCATCCGATGAATTACGGGCGACCCAACTCCTGGGGGGAGGAGGGCCAGCAGGGAGTCTCCTGCCATTGCCGTCGAATCTCTGGCGGGCAAGACGGCGAGGAGCAGGGGCCGGCGTGTCTGGGATCTGGAGTATCTCCCTGATGGCCGGGGGTACACTGGGAGCAGCAACAGGCAGGGCTGACTGCGAGGTGGCGGAGGGGCTGATCGAGGTACGACGTAGGTTTGCTAGCAACTCATTGACGCTTCGGGAGGGCCTGTCTGCTGCGTATTGCTTGTGAGACTTTGGCTACCACGCGGTTTGAAGGGAGATATGGGGAAGAAGGAGGGGGGGTTTGAAAGGAAGCGAACCGAGAGGTGGCCGGACGCCGGGCGATTAAGAGCAGAGGGGAGCAGAGCAGACCAGAGGGGAGGGGAGGGGTGCATGCTTGTGTCAGTCCAGCTGCACAGGCATGATTGTACAGCACAGAAGAGCAAGCAAGCAAGCAAGCAAGCACTGCAGCACTCACCAGGATTGTTCGTCGATGTTGACGCAGTCGGAGAAGCCGTTGAGACTGGCTTAAAGGACTTGATGTTGTTCCTTTTTTTCGGCATGCCCGGGACAAGTAGTGCACTTATTTCTCTCTACTGCTGCCGCTGCACTGAAGCTGGAAGAGAGGGAAGAAGAGAGAGGGAGAGAGATAGTC
This sequence comes from Fusarium sacchari, assembly GCA_017165645.1. Taxonomy (NCBI): domain Eukaryota; kingdom Fungi; phylum Ascomycota; class Sordariomycetes; order Hypocreales; family Nectriaceae; genus Fusarium; species Fusarium sacchari. Next base: position 1,649,687 of record JADANP010000007.1, read on the forward strand.
AACCAGTCAATCAGTCAATCGAGGTGTGACAAAGCTATGAGGGTATTTGTCTATTTGTCTAGGACCGTGTATCAGTCTCGATGAGTCAAGCAAGTACCGTAGATGCTCATCGTCTGCCTAATTCTGAGTCTCGCGTGGCAGTGAATGAGTTAGTGAGTGAGTGAGTGAGTGAGAGACGCAGGGAGTGGTAGAGTGGGAATCCAGTTTGACCGAGAAATGATGAAGGATCGAAAGAGTCATCATCAACATTGAATGGGTCCCTCCCCGTCCCTCATGAGTCCTCAGGTAACCAACAATTACGTCTGTTTTTCGCCCATGACGGCAGTTCCAGGCTGGTCTTAGTGTCCCCACAGGCGCCAAGCCACTGCCGGTGAGCGCTCACAAAGTCATCGGACCCCTGTTGCCCTGATAGTGGATGACTGAGGTGCCCTATAGGTAGAGAAATTGAGTAAGGTAGTAGAGAGAGAGACAGAGACATTGGATGAGTTGAGTTGATAATCGATACCTAGACTAGATGATATCGGCAGATTTGTCAGAACCATGACAAACTCGGATGGATCACAAGATTGCCAATATTGATCATTTGACAAACTCGCCCAATGGAGTTGCTATAGTAAGGTAGCCCATATCAAGCAAAGATACGCCCACGCAGGCACTCCATGCCTCACTTTCACTTGTTCGGTATAAGACAATGGAAATGGATTCGATAACTCATGTAAACCTGAATCACCGCCAAAGCCCAATCAATAACGCATGGTCTCTGATCCTGTTTGTTTGCTTGTCTGTACTCAGTAAACCAGGCCTTTCATGGATCATTCAGGACCAAATGCATATGCAATGAAATGCCGTGTAATAAATGCACTCTATTGCCGTGGCTTGTCAGGACAAAAGCCCCACCGGCCGGCGATGATGTGCATAAGTTAGGTATGGATTGGATGCCCACCTACGGAGTACTCACCTCGACTTACACGACTGCGCTGAGGTGGTGTGGTCTAGGATTGATACGGAAGACGCTATTCCAACGTACCAATCGCTGACCTGACCTGTACTCACCCTTGAAATAGGGTCTATTATTATCTTGCATCAGGATATCCGCTACCTCGTCTATTGGTCTCTACCTACTTGCTAGGTATCTAATGCAATGCAAGTCATGAGCATGTCAGTCAAATTATTTCGTAAAGAATCTGATACAGCACTTATCAAGGGTCTCAATGTGTACGTGCAGGTTGGAGCAGGGGTCTTGGATAGACTGTCCGGATACCTGCATGCCTCAGCAGTTGGAGCATCAGCCCGAGAACTGCCGCTACATCATCCTGCAATTTCTGTTGGTCATCTAATCATAGAAACAGTTATCTGTCACCGCTACTTGTCTTGGCCATGTTTGCTTACCCCAGAGACTAGTGCTTCAGAAAGCGATGCTACTGAGGTAAGCCCGGCAGTTCTTCGTTGGCCCCTGGGGTTGACGATGGGATCTCCATCCTGGAAGTGATGGATCAACGGTTCCTGAATCGTTTGAGGGTTCGTCGGCAAGGCGCCGCCGTGAACTATGGACAACTGCGTGCCAAGTTTCATCCAGGGAGCTGGAGGGTTGCACAGCTTCCCTCGCCACCAAAGTTATATGCTCCTGGGCAGGGTTGTCCATGGCCATGCTTCAAGCTATACCGTCATGCCCATGCTAAAGAGATAAATCATTGTTTGTTGGTATTCTCACAGAGTGGCAGCTGCCCGTTGCTAGTGATGACCGGTGAGCAACAGTCGAATCATGCTGATTGAAAGTCATCTCATTTCAACCTGGGTCACCGCAAAGTCATCAAATTTGATAGACGCCCCATGATGAATACTCTATCACAACATTCTGAAAGCAAACCATCAAGACAAATGAAGCTCTTATCGGGGGCCTGGACCTTGGTCCTGTTTGCCTTGCCAGAATGCTGCAATTTCCCCCGGTTCATGATTAATTGGTTACCAAATTAACATTTATTTGTACTCCCAGGCTTTTCCATGTATCACAGAAAGACCTTTTCGACAAGGCCTTAGCTGCCGGCTCATGCTCGAACTGCGGAAGGCTCAGTATCAGGATCCCATCGCGGATCCAGGAGTAGCATCCGGTAGAGGAACACCGCAGAGGGTCCACTTGTTGGTCAAGGCCTCCTTTTTGCTTCAACTACATACACTTCGAGGCTAGCTCTTGTTGTTGTGTTTGACAAGATGCTCGATTGGGAAACCAGAAGCGAACAAATCTGGCTAACCAGCCCAATTTGAAGCAACAGACGACTATGCGGTCCCGAAGAATCCAGCAAGTATTCTCCGGTGTTCCCGCATGCCAGGAGAGATGATGAAATGAGCATTGCATTGATAGCCGTATCGAGATCTGATAATGAGGCATGATTGAAGAGTGGTAAGGAGGGATGCCCAGTCAGTTGAGGGTGGCAATATTGACCCTGAACATGCCCAAGCTACTGACAGAGAACCAGAAAGGCTGTTGGTCTGGGGCAGACAAGCAACCCCCCTTTAGAAATGGAATAACGTCACTCAGATGAAGAGATAATCCTGGACTAGGGAATCTAGGAATCCTTTGATTACTCTCCAGTTATTGCCGTTTTTGGCTCGAGACAGTGGCGCCTTATCTATACCAAGGGTCAACAGCCAAGTGAAAGAGCTCCCTCTGTCTGAAGTTGACCCAGCCAATGTCGGTTCTACAAGATCACAAAGGGGGTATAGGGTGAATCCTTTCATACAGACGTTCTTCATGCAAAAGGCTTGTCCCGATTAGGAGTAGAATAGCTTGACTGCAGGGCGGATTTTGAGGTGGGAACTCACGTCAAGTAATCTTCATTGTCTCTCCTCTAAGAATCTGTCTTGATTCTGCATCCATTAGGTTATGTGTGACCCAAAAACGACCTCGTGCGTTCTTGTTCTCAAGAGGATGTTGGTGTGTTACTACGCATCGTAAGCCCCCTTTGCTGACAGATGCCTATTCAACATTTGTGGAAAAGTACATTCATGGTCGTATGAAACCTCCTTACCGTATGAAGCTCCCATAAACCTGTCAGATTTCTTTGTCCGCTTTGAGATTACCAACAAGGCAGGCGATGGTAATCTCCGTCTGTACTGAAATTCTTAGTCTGTCCCTGATGTAACAGAGTCAAAAGGTTAATAGAACCTTTGTAACGACTCCACTAATGCATGTCGTGAACTCACAAAAGCCTCACCTTTGCGCTAGTATCATGATTTGAGTAGAATGTCCCAAGGAACGTTAGGCAACGAGATAATAGAGTCCGTTCTGCTGGGTGTCCGTCTGCACCTGCAATGCTGCATGGGCTGTCAGTATTAAGTCAGACCACTCAATCGGGATCGAGAAGTCAAATCAAGGCTCCCCATTGGATACGTGAAATTCAATGTGCAATCTCGTCCAGGGCATACGTGGGATCTTCACAGGGGACGTTGAGGCACATGTACCTTAAGATTAACTCACATAAGAAGGTGCAATGAAGATGGCTTGAGTGGATCAAGCGGGGAGCCCACACCGTTGTTGACCTCTGACAAGCGGCAGTCGAAAGGCAATATGGGGGCGCTGAAGGGCGGGGCATCTGATTAGTATCGTGCTGGGCCTTCCAATTTCCATGGTATGGCCGTGTCAGCCAATAGCATTACAAAGCTTCTTGGTCTAGACAGGGAAAGAGGCCATGTGGGAGATGGGGAAGGCTCGACCGGTCAAGGATGACTGCCCCCGTGCGTGACGACTTCGCTTGTTGCCGCCTTTCAACCCCAACCCCATCCTCAGACCTCAACCTCCACACTCCACTAAGAGCCAACCTGGACTTGAGTCTCCAGTCCCTCCACCCCATGCAATACGCTCGCATCTTCCACCAAGACAGGACAATTATGGCGCGCTCATTACGTACCTCTAATGATTTCTCCCACCCAGATCACGGGCCCTTTGCGGCCTTTCACCATCTGCCATCCGAGCTTTGACCCAGCGGTAACCAACGTTTCATCCGCCATGATCATTGCAGCTCTGATCAAGACGACTACCTACGCACGAACACTACCCTACCTTAGCATCGGGTTGACCAGAGGGCTGGGTCCAACCTGGCTGGTATTGCACCCAAATTAGCACTGGCTCAGATGCGGTGCACACAAGGCCTGCCAACCCTTGCTAATTTGTTCCATCCTCCAGCCCGCATTCATCAGATTTCAGGGATTATTGACCTTGTATCCAAAGATGCATATGAGAAAAGTCTCATGCCTGCTGCTCAAGCTCACATACGTAGAGGCCGATGCTGTTATTGGCAGTTCCAGCCTCGACCTCCTTGCCTGTTGGTGCAACACCCTCCTGTAGCTTGGGGTGCACCACTGACCTGCCTCTCTGCCTATGGTGTCGATTTACTGCCATCACTGCCGCCGATGTAGTTGCCGCGCGCTGCATCACTCGCAGTACACTCCTGCTTCATGATTTTGTATCACGCTGCAGCGAGAGAGTGATTGTGCCATCACCAGCCTCAATCAGCATTCTGCGGCAGCAAAAGGAAGGTTAAACGACTTCAGAGTCTGGAAATAGTCAAATGTCACATTCCACAGAGATCTAAATGGAATCGCGCCGAACGGTTCAAACTTTCTGGTCGCAGCTATTGCAAATGCGCGCGCTTGGTGCCTGTAGCTGTTCTTTCAACGGCTTTAGTTCCACCACCCCTTTGACTACGACATTTACACCGCGGGCCACAGCCGTTGGTCTGAAAGATACTCTTGATGGACGGCCCGATCCGACTCAAATTCGACCCTCATTCTCATTCGCCATGCTTTCGTTTGCTCGTACCGTTGGTCTGTCTCCTTCTCATGACCAGCCACGCTTTGGAAGACAAAGCCATCATGTTACCTTTTTCAACGTTTCCTCCAAACTGCAGGCACGAAGTATGCTCTGTATAGTCTTAGACGTCCAATGTGAACATGGAACGCGTCGACGCTGCTATTGGTGTCGGCATCAGCATTGTACCTTCCAAGCCAAGCATTGCTAGATGGGAACCGACACAGAAATCAGATTTACTACAATGACGCTTGTTGGAGTACACAGAGACTTACAGCCTGTCATTCTGCTAGTCAACGAGCTGTCCCGCGACCTTTTCTGGGCAAGCTAATCAGCCTTTGGACCATGATATGGACCTGCGCCGCCCCCTCCTCATCACTTCGGGTACGGAGGTGTCTTATTGGCCCACCGACAATCTACGCAATCATCAACGCCCCCTTCGGAACTTCTGATCAAGAATTCGATGGCCCTTTATTTCGACCTGGTCCACATGAGCCTTCGGCATTGCCCTGGCCTAGTCATGGCATTGAGTCCCCAACCCCTAAGTCGTTGGCCGTCGTCCCCATAGATTTCGGTCTCCTGCTGTCCTAGCAGTGTTATGCCGCATCCGCTGTGCGTGGAGATGAAACCTTTCTTCGGCCTCACGTGTCGTTGTGTAAGGACGACTGGGGCCTTCAAAGCCTGAAACATAGCCTGGGCATCTGACAGGGGCCCGTCGATCTTTCTTCGCCCTACCCTACAAAAGTATGTCAGGCATCAGATGTCACGGCGCCAGGGTTGAAAGCCACTCGGCCGTCAAAGTGCGTGGATGGGGCTGACAAGAACCGAAAGCTTGAATGTTGAGGGTGGCATACCAATCATGGTTGGTTAGTGCCTTGATCGCTTGGCGACTGTGCCTGTATCCCTGACCGCACTTGGATGTGTGTAAAATTTCCGAACAAAGATGGACCTAATTGTCGATCATTGCGTCAATTGTATTGTTATCAAGCAGACGGTTCTCGCCGCTGCTTTTCCCCATGTCTGCTAGGTGGGGGGTTTCGACGCATCTCGACTTCGTATCATAGACAAGCCCGCCCAGGAATCAGGCACTTCGATCTCAGTGGCTGACTTTTGTCCCTCCACCGTACACACCTGGGCTGCTCTGCGGTGTTCCGTCTATGGCGTCTTTCTCGTCAAAGCAGGACCTCTCCCAATCATGGTCGTGCTTGTGGCGTATCGTAGAAGCATTGACGGCCGGGTACTTGCATACTCATGCACTCGTACTGGCTCCAGGAGTGGATTATAATGGTCTTCAGGCTCAGGGCAGCGTCCAAGGCCGTACTCTACTTGAAGTTCCAAGATTACAACTGCCGCTTTGTTATGTCGTGAGGCTGATATCTGCGTCCGCCCTTCAAGGAGCGACGAACCAAATACAAGCATACAATGAACTGGACACTGCTGTTCAAGACTAGACTCGGTGGATACGTCTTGTTCTCGGCGGTCAATATTCGCTGCCGTCTTGCGGCCCGTGAGCTCAATCGGGAATGAATTTAGGCAGGGCTCTCAAGACCTTTGCTTGGTCCAGATGACGAGAATCGTGGAGGATTTGCAGCATAGCCCTGCACTTGCACGCGGCTTCCTGCTTCTAATTGTTACCGTGGGCTCCGTTAACATCGCGGATCTCCACTACTGCCAGTCTTTTGCAGTTGGGCCAACCATTACACCGCCATGGCATGGTCGAAACAATGTTGGCTATCTCTGAGATGCTCAGAAGTATATCACTTCATTAGTACTGGGGCTTCTGAGCTCTCCATAACTTGCATGTCCTTCCCGTTGTCTCAGGCTCTGCGCAACCTCAAATCTTCCCCCATTCAAAGTCCCTGCCCCCAGCCGGTGACCCCGAGTCTGCTGTTGTTTCTTCGAGACTTTCGGTAGGCTTCCTTCTTAGGACTTAGCCCCTTCATTGTCTTCTTCTCACTCAGTCCTGTGCTACATGTTCTCATAATCACCCCCTAGAGCCTCTCGATTCTTAGTTCTCAGTTCATTCCTGTACGATCCCAAGTCAGCCACCATCACTTGAAATCGAAGCGTGGGTATATAGACAGCCAGATCCTGCACTCGTGCGGTTGTGTCTTGTCTACAGCTGTTATCTCTAACAGTTCACCTTTTTAACACTGCACTTGTTCTTTGTGACACCATTTGTCCAGCGATACCATCACCCGACCCGAGACCGAAGAGAGCAGCATACATCGAACAACTTGTTTGTCGAAATAAAAACAAACCACGAAAATATTTACTCAGTTTACTGAGTAAGGCAAGGGTGAGACACGACTGTTGTTTTCGACTCCGATGCCCATGATCAACCCCCGGTTTCATTACCATCCTCACTCTAAATGCGACTGAGGATCCCTAAGCTATCAATCACTTAAAAGTCATTCGAAATTTTGGCTCTTGAAGTCGGGACTAAATTCTTCTCGGATTGCTTGTCGATGCTTGTTGATAAAGCCCTGCCTCTGAGCTAGACTGGACTGTTCCATGATGTTGCCGGATATCGCCCCCGAGTCTATGAATACACAACGCTATACAGCACATATCGAGGAGTTATCAGGAAGTCAATAGGGTATACCGGCTCACTCTTTGACAGAAACTGCTGACCCTTGTAACTGACCTCTATATGTATCCCGAGCTGACGGCACTGTTTGCTCATTCATTACCCCAATGCACATCTTCACGATTGGACTGGCCTCGATTTTGATGTGGAACGAAATTTGAAGCTGATACAAGTGCAGAATTAGGCTCAAGAAACAACAAGAACGCGGGTGTCGATACCCTGGTGATTAGCAGCAGCTGTAATTAAAGCAGGCAAGTGGCCCCCTTTATTTCGACGTATGCAGTATGCAATACCCAATGGGCCGAGATGATCATTTCTGATAAACTTTTATTCACCCCAAGCTAACTATGAAGACTTTAGTCCAGTGCATGATCCTTCAAACTATCCCGCTTGAAGTGTTATTCACTGAATGACACAGGCTGTGTTGTCTGCCTGAAAGTGCGCATGAGTTCTCAAATTCCCAAGGTAAGCTCATTTAGTACTGGTCTAGGTGTATCCAGAAGTCTCTTCTGCACTTGTGCCTTTGAGGGATCGGCCAGCCAGCATTTTTGGGATGGCAGGTTGCATACGAATTACCAAGTGCTTCATCTGTGGCTCGGCAAGTCAAACGGTATGTGCGAACTTTCATCTTTCGTTATCTGCCCCCCATCCAAGCATATGAGAAACAACATCTGCATCCGCTGCCCTAGCTTTATGCTGTTCAAATCTGCGGGCCAAATGTCACAGCGTCTTCCAAACGCCTCACACCGCCAGGCGTTCATGTCTGCTGGCTATCTTGTGAGAGGCAAGCATCACTTGAGGAGCTTCTTAATCAAAACAGGCCATATGGGAACCTAAACGAGTGTTTGTCCACTGCAAGATTTAATGGTGTCATTCGAGCCAGCTTGTCATGTTTTGCCGCATTGTTTGTGTTTCGTACACCAAGACAAGCAAGCCGAAGATCTTGTCCATAGGAAGGTCACGTCTGGTCTTCCGAGTTCCACCAAATGTGATTGTATGGCGTATGGACTGTAACAAGCCAGCGCTTATAGCAACCATGAAAAGGGAGCAAAAGGCTTGCATGACCTTAGATATTTTCTGAAATTCCCTTTGATCATCACTATTGCCATTGACTAACATGAGACCCAGCTTGATCGAGCAAATTAGTTTGCAAGTCGCCATCGCATCGCTGCCAGACTCGTAATATGGTCGAGTCGGTGATATCCACAGGACTAATTGGATCTCCTGGATATGGTCACGGATCAGGCTTGCAATCGGGACCAAAGGCTAACATGAAGCCTCTCAAACAGGACTACGAATCTTCAACGCCCACCATGGGCTACATGGATATGGCGACGGCTACCGGAGAGATGAGGTCAGTCTTGCTAGCACTTTTTCTTTGCTGTTCCTATCGTGCATTGTTTTTTGGTGCTGGACTACGTTCGACACAACTGCTTTAATATGCCTTCCTCCCCTTTTGGCAGTGGCTTTTTCCCTCCCTACGTATATATGCACCTCCTCTGTGTAGCTTCTGTCGAACCAGTCATGTTGTACTCGACAATCCCCCGTGGACTTCGCGATGGTGAGTGGTTCGGCCTTGTTCACGAGCTGTGAGCTAGGAGCTGGGGCCATTCTTTGCCCAAGACGCCGTAGCCCAACCAAACTAAGGATACCCATGTCATTGGTGGCAAAGGTCGAGTTACAGTTCTCTGAAAGTCACCATTGTATATTTCTCTAAAAACAATAGTTTTTATCTTCCCTGCATATCGGTCGTCATTCCTGTACACTTCTTCAGCTGCTGTTCTGGTGGGCCTCAACCTTGGTGGCGGCTTTAAGTCAGGCTCTGGGAAGAGCTGATAGCCCTTAACTCATTAGCAACTCACTATCTTCAACTCCCCTTGCCTATCGCTACAGAACCACCCCTATCGCCTTTCGTTTCTTTTTGCTATGTCTTAGTTCATTCATCAGCCTGACCATGACCATTGTCTGTCTCTCTTATGCTCGAGGGAAACCCCACTAGTTTTGTGAAACCATCAAACTGAGGGAAGTTCCCTCACGCAATCCCCTCGCACGTTACCGAACCATTCAATTGCTGCTTTGTCTCGATCTCATCTGCCCAACTATTATATTGCTAGAACGATGCCAGGCAGGGTTCCATCACAGCTGGAGTAACTGGCAGCGAGAGCAGCCCTGTCAGCCATTTTCTGTCAAGCATTCCATTCCCCAATTCTTTAATTATTACGCAAGATCCCCAACCCAGCCTCCCCTCTCTGGGCTCTTCAATATTATATCCCCTGTTGTTGCCGGCGGCGCGATCCCCTGCCGCATTTATTCGCTTGCTGAAGATCCCCAAGCTGGCCAGTGAGTGCATGCGTCTCACAGGCTCTCACGGTACTTGCTCGCCCGCTCGCTCGCTGGCATCCCGTTAATTCGGATCTCTCTCGGTGGCTTGTCACAAAGCAATGGATAGCTCTTTTGGTTTTGACATTGACGCCCGGGGTGTGGTATTCGCTACCTTGTCCAGAAACTAGTCCTAGTATCCTTCCAACCCTATCCCACCCATTCACTGGCTACATTGCTACTTTATTCGAGTTTCCGCTTACTGCTACTTGCTGTCTACTCCTCCCCTTTTGCACGCCCACTGCCTACCTTGCCTGCACTGCAGTCTGCATCTACCTACCTATTCCACATTGACTACACGCTGCCCTGTGTCAGCGCCCAGCGCCAGTCTCATTGCCGGTGTATATTCTCAGTGCCAGTGACAGTGCCGCGAGCTGCTGCATTGGCCGTCTTTGTAGCCTCTCGAAACTGCTCGGCGGGTTCTGTGGCACACCAACCGCCGACAGTATTACCTGGCGTGCACCTCAAGCTGTGACACTGGGAACACTGTATTTCCAGGACATGGCAATACAGCATCTCTGTGGCCGCGTCCTTTTGCCGTTGTCGCTGCCACTGCCAACTGCCACTGCCGTCCCGTAACCTACCTGTCTACCTGACGTTATCGCTACTCACTTCTTCTGTTTCTTGCTGCTCTCTGGTCAGCCTGAGGTCGCCTTGCTGATGAGCCGCCAGATACCCGCAAGAGGCCAGTACTTCTTTGACGATAGAGCCCTCTCAACCTTCGTCGCTCTTAAACCTATTCCACCCGCCTGTTCTCAGCTCCACCGCGCAGTACCCTCAGGACGGAAGTGCCTTTTTCCAGTCTCAAGCGGCTGGTCATCATCATCTCTACCCGGGTATAGACGTTCGCTCTCGACTGGGTTCCAAGTACGTCCTCTTCTTTCCTCTTCATTCTTAAGCCTCTCAGCCCTCACATACTCCTCTCTTCCTCACCACCCAGGTTGAGGATTCCGCCACAACCACACACCATACCCATTAGATCTCAGACTTTTCTTGTCTCCTTTCCTTCGGCTCTCCTTCTCCTCTGGCCATCTCGTCTCCTGTGTACAAGCAAAGACAGAGACATGAGCTGGGTTGGACCGATTATGATATACGCCGAAGACAAGCTCTATCGAGCATTGCAGACAGAGTAGAAACTGACTGCTGCCGGCAGCAACTCATCTACGACGGGGATGGCACATCCCTATCCCCCTTCACATCGCACCCCAGGCCTCCCGCACCCTGGTCCCCCGATCAGTACTCGAGAACAGTACGGTCCTGCCACTCCAGGGTTTAGGAGGCCATCCGAGCATTCTGTTCGATCGCCCTCCTTTGCCACACAGCCAAGAGGAAGACATCCACTGTCGCCAACAACAAGCCCCAACGCGGGCTTCTCGGCTCCAAGCATGGGCTCCAACGGGTACGGCGGTAGGCCGACTCAGAACAACATTCCCCCCCTGCAAGCAGTTCATATGCTAGGAAGCCTTCAATACAACGATGGCGCGGGAACACCTGTCAAGGTGGATATCTCAGGTATCATTGACAAGGGCTTCTTTTTATCGGAGAATGAGTGGACGTGTTATCGGAGGAACTACTTCTCTTGCGTCTGCTCCTTTTCTCTGAGCCCTCACATTCCCAACGTTACTATCCAGTACACTGCTAGTGGCTCATCACAACCCGTTCCGATCTTTGGATTCGCCATGTCTATCTCCGCCGTTGTCTCCGACAATGAGCAGCACAACATCGAGCTGGTACAGCATACGCCAAAGAGAGACAAGGGGCCCATAATGAAGCCTGAAAAAGTTCGGCTCAGCAATAAGCCCCCACAGGCAAGCCACCACCACCATATGGGCATGTTCTCAGAGTCGGTCGTACCCAATCGTCCTGTTTACCCCGACAATTTCAGCAATCAGCCCGGCAGCCAACAGTTACCCACAGAGCACACGTTTGAGCGCATTCAGTTCAAGCAAGCTACCCAGAACAACGGGAAACGCAGAGCTGCTCAGCAATACTACCAACTGGTTGTCGAGCTCTGGGGCGAAGTAGCTAATCAGAGCAGTGGTGATCAATACGTCAAGATAGCCACACGCAAGTCGGCCAAGATGATCGTCCGTGGCCGCTCGCCGGGCCACTATCAAAACGACAGACGCGGAAGCCAAAGCAGCGGACCTGGAGGATCGTCGGGAAACATGGGAGGCTACACTGTCAGCGGTATGGCCGACTTCAACAATCCCATGATGGGTGGCCCAAGCTACGCGACAGGCGGTTTCGACGCACGCAGCAGCCTCTATGGGGTCCGTCATCACGATATACCGCACGAGTCGATGATTCCTCAGGAGGATTCCAAGGCCATCGTCACGACCCGAGAGTACCAGTACTACCCAGCCCCAATGTACGAGGCGCAGAGCGAGCGGATCGAGCTATTCAACCCCCGTGGGGAGCGCGATCATAACGTTGTGCCGCACATGGCCACCGGGATGGACATGAGTGGCAAGATCAAGCATGACTACGACGGCGCCGCTCTACCTAGCATCTTCCACCCACCAGCTCAGATTAATGATCGTCCGCCGGGACCCTTCGAGGGCAAGTCAACCTCGAGCGGGTACTACCCCATCCCGTCGTCTGGCATCAATATGACCATGACATCATGACTGACTGCTACGAGATGCCATGAACATTAAAGTGTCGATGTTGGCGGCGTTCACAGACCATACTAAGGCGTTACGGAGTCCAGCCTGTGACCTAAAAGGGAGAAAAATAGAGGTAAAAATCACGAAACAAATATCGGCATAGTCTGGAGCAAGAATACAAGCATGGTATTGCATAAGTTTGGGGTTCAAACCATAGGATCTCCTTCGCTTGATAACATTTTAGTACTTTGCGAGGAGAGTGACCTTGGATACGCAAGGACGGGCAGAAAAGCCGCGAATCATAACGACGTGTACGACAAGAAGCTGGAGAAATTAGATGCCAGGCTTTACCTGACATTTCATGGGCGAGCAAAAGCAGCATTGTGAGAGAGATTGTACGAGGAGCAGAACATCAATAGCGGCAATGGAAGCAGCAGCAAAATGAGACAACAGGACAGAAATGAAAACGTGAGATCAGCTGGTCTTGTTTTCTCTTTCTCTCTCTTTCTGTTTTGGGTGGGCGAATGGAAGAAAGGAGGATACCCAGGGTGCATTTTTATTTTTCACTTCTTATGGCACATGGTTTCGTCACTCTGTTTTTGGATCTTCTTAACTGAATGTAATTCTTGTCATTTCACTTCTTTCCTATCATATCCCATCCTATCCTGTCCTCTCCTTGTGATAGGATACAGCAGCCTGTTGACTGTGGATACTTGGCTTCATGTTTGGCCATCTGGCTAATGGCTTTCAAAGCCTGGCCGGGAAGGTTATGGGTAGTCCAGCTTGCAGCAGAAGACGATGGATGGGTGGTGGGGGCTGAAGCATCAGGTGGGAGGATGGCGTTGAGACACAAGGACACTCGGAGGTAGAGGGATAAGTCGAGAATACGAGGCTAACAGGATCAAGACACAGTCATGCCATGCCATGCCACATGCATGATTGGGTCCTGGCAGGGTATCTATTCAATGACAAGCCGGTTTCCCTCTGGTGCATCCGCGACGGTCACGGTGGAGTGCCGTGCCTAATGAAATCTGACGGAATGCAGGGCCCCATGGCACTGTATGGCATGGATGGGTGGATGGATGAGTGGATGAGTGGATGGATGGGTTAGCTAGATGTGGTTGGATGCCACTCTCTTGACTTTTGTCTGGCCTTATAATGACAACTTTCATTGATAAAGATGAATGAGACTGGTGTGTAGTGATTGACTCGCAAGAATGACCGTTTGAGGAAATGAACAAGGCCTCAGCAAAGGGAGCAAGCCAAGATCTCACACTCCAGTGTATTGTCGGTCCTCGGACATTGGCCCTGGGGTCGAGATTCGAGGTTGCAGATGGAGGCTGTATCTACGATGGACCAGAGGCGCATGCATTTTGCGACGGTTTTAGATGCAAGGGTGCTGCTAGGCTATTTACCACCCTTGCTATATCACATCAGTGGACAGGCTTGGACAGGCTTGGACAGGCTTGGACAGGCTATCTAAGAAGTATGCGCGAGCATCCATCCACTGTAGGTATGTATGTAAGTGTGTATCTACAAAAATGGGGTATAATTGAGGTTGTGCGGTTGAGGCTAAGGTTAGTTTGATTAAGGTTACCGTCCGGCCGGACGCTAAAATCACCAAAAAACACGGTTTTTTTTTCGCCGGCGGGAATGGGCCGGACCGAGAATTCAGATGGCAGAGCAAGACGCCTTGACGTTTTGCAATTAGTTTAGGTTCATTCTACGGAGATTGAGAGGGGATAACGAAAACAGAAAACGAGCTAAAAAAAAACATAGCTAAAAGGAAGTGAGGGTCGCGACAGGCCGAGCACGCATCCAACAACTTGATGAATTATGTATTTCTGCTCTTGTCATTTTAGGGCGGAGATAAAGATGCGAGATGATGGAATGAGGCTTGTCACGCGGAAATGATCAGCTCATCTCTTTTAGGTACTAGGTACTGCACATACATGCTATGCTCACGACCTACATTGGGACTGTTAAATACCTGCTGAAGAGAGAGACAGAGAGAGTTTTGGGGTGGATCGACGCTAGGAAAGCAAAGCAAAGTAAAAAAAGTGAAGTATGTATCGTCAAGCTCTGGATCGCAGAGAGTGGAGACTAACGCGGCTCGGAGATTTAATTACATGTTACGATAAACAATTGAATTACAAGCTGCAGATACGGATGAGACAATCCGCGTGGTGTTTATCGGGCTCAGGGAGAGGAGAGAGATGTTTTGGCCCAGCGTTGGTAGACTGTTGGCTCGGACTCGTTGGTAGAAAATCAAACAAGGACGAACAGGGGACAGTCAGTACACGTGCAGCAGCAGCAGCACAACAGTACCTAGGTGCAGTCACAGTCACAGTCACAGTGGACAGTGGACAGTGGACAGTGGACAAGGGCCTCGGAGATATCTGTCGATGGAAGCGATCAGGCCAGTGAACCTTATAACGAGGACCCCTACCTCGCCTGTGAGAAGAACAACCCCAGCTGCAAGCATGTATGTATGTATTTCTCGCATTGGTTGATGTAAGCTTTGGGGGTACAACGAGAGGGCCAAGACTACTGCTACTAGGTAAGAGAGAGTACGTACGGACAGCCAACCTAACAGTAGAAAGAGATCGATGCTACCATGCGCGTTACTTGGAGAGGCATTGATATGAGGTTAGGACGTTAGGTGAATTAGGTTAGTAGGCTTAGTCTAGTAGCCTATAAGTCGTGAATTGTCTGTCTGGAGTGCATCAAAGCAAGACAGACATGATAAAAGCAAATGAAAGCAAATGAAATGAAATATTGGTATAGGTATGTACATGTACTTTGCTCTTGAATGCATTTTACCCCTCACCTCCATGTCCCCGTTACCGTCACCGTCACCGAGTACCCGGTCGGGGCCTCTCCTGGGCTGTCTCCTGTTGACACCTCGACACCCTCCTATTGTCGACCGAGGCGGGCAAGCGGGTGGGTTCTGCAGCCTCCATCTCCCCGTGGTTACACAGCAGCTGAATGTGAGTTACATCTGGACTTGCAATCTAACACATGCAGATTCTCGCCTATAAGGCTATAACCAATCACGTTCGTGTATGCAGACAGGCAGCAGAGAACGCCAAAGGCCGAGGAACAGAACGAAGTCGCGAGTTTGTTTTGGGGCCAAGATCTTCAGGATAACCTAACGTAGGTACGATACTTGTCTAGATTTATATTGTCCTCTCGCCTTTTCGGCTTTTGATCTCGCTATAAACTACCTACCTACTACGGAGTACCTGCCTTGGCTACTTGGGACTCTAATTCTGCCCCCCTCCCCCTCTTTTCAGCCGAGAGACACTTTTATTATCATTGGATTGGATGTCGGGTACTACTACTAGGTACCTACTCACTCACTGTACAGGTACAGATCGAAATCAACACAATACAACAATCTTCAGTAAATCAACTTCTTTTCCGTCTCCGGCGATGACGCAGGCTTGGCACTTTCGATGCGCTAATGCTCAATTTACAAAAAAGAAAAGAGATCAAGGAGCCAAGGAAAGAAAAAGGGACATGTCAATTTGGTGAGACAGCCCCCAGGCACTTTTTTTTCCTCTCCCGTCTTCTTTGCTTTTGCCTCACTGCCTCACTGCCTCTCTACTAGGACTGTCTCTGTGTATGTACTAATCAACGCCAAGAGAAAGCCGCCCAACCCTGGATTTGAGGCTCATGCAGCTCCTTTCACCGGTGACGCATCCCTGCCTCCCTTGGCTACTTTGTCCCCACTCATGAGGCCTTCCTCGGACGCCGGTTTGAAAATAGAGGCTACCAGAGGGCAGACCCTACAAGGGTCACGACCTGAGCCTGGTCTAGGGTGGCCTGACTCGCAAGGGCATGAGATTCTGATATATGACAGACAGAACAGAACTGTCTAACGTGAGAAAAATCAATACGACTCCCGATTCACGAGTCAGTCAGTCACTTAACCAAATGGTTATGTGATATGATTTTTGGGCTTGGGAAAATCAGTTGGATCCTGGGTATAAATGGAGAGTAAAGAATGCTGATATCAAGAGGAATTGACCACTGATCAAATCTAGATGCCTCCATTCAGGTTCTGCATATGCATTTCTATATTCATTCATTCATGCATTGCATATTCAACACACACACGTCCGTAGACAATCAACTGCACTCTTCCTCCGGCTCATACCCTCATACCCTCATACCCTCATACCCTCATACCCTCCAGATAGCATCAGCCATCTTGGCCACCATGCCCATCTCTTGCGTGTCGTGTACCCTCACTATATCCGCACCGCCCTGAACCGCCGCCGCCACTGTCGCCGCCGTGCCCCATGTCCGTTGCTTCGGCTCCGTCACTCCTGTGATCTTGCCGACAAATGTCTTCCGGCTCGAGCCAACTAGCCACGGCAGGCCCTGAAGCCCCGGCCAGTATCGCAGCTCCTCCAGCCGTCGAAGAATCTCGAGGTTCTGCTCTCCCGTCTTGGCGAAGCCGATACCCGGGTCCAGAATCATACGCCACCGCCGGATACCCGCTGCCTCGGCCGCTGCTACGCGCTCGAGAAGCTCAGATGCTATTGTGGGAATAACTCCATCTGGATACGAGGTCAACTTTGTCATGGTCTGCGGCGTGCCGCGCATATGCATCAGACATATCGTCTTCTCCAGACGGCCGACGGTAGAAAGCATGTCTGGGTCCAGCAGACCAGCCGAAACATCGTTGATGATATCTGCTCCACTGGCAATAGCTTCCTCGGCAACGGATGCACGATACGTATCAATGCTGATAGCCACATCGCGAGCTTCAGGAAGTGATCGAATAAGCTGGACCGCAGGCACAACGCGTGATGCCTCTTCCTCGGCTGATACTTCTGGTCGGCCAGGGGCAGTTGACTGGCCGCCAACATCGATAATCGAAGTTCCGTTGTTGACCATGTTCATAATGGTCTGAGCGAGGTTATCTCGATCGTGAAAGCCACCATCCGAAAATGAATCCGGCGTCAAGTTGAGAATGCCCATGACATGGGTCTTGCGCTTTGCAGCAAGAGGCGTCAAAGAACCTGCCGTCGAAGAAAGTGGTGTCATGGAAGACAATGGCTCGCCAAGGGGCAGCTCATTTAGATTATCCTGGATGAGCTTCCATGGTTTCGTCGGATCCAATGATTTTGCCGGAATGAGTCTGCAACTTGCCGTTAGAATACCTCGATTGTGTTTTTCTGTGTAACATACTCGGCCAGGGGTCTGAGAACAAACTCTCGCTCCAATATGCCGATATGGGGAATCTTGAGCCGCTCGTGGTCAACCTTTTCGTCGCCGTACAGTAGTATGTCCAAATCAATGTTACGCGGACCCTTGTCGATGACCTTCTTTCGCCCCATGTCATTCTCAATGGCTTGCAGCTGATCTAGAAGAGCTATAGGGTCAAGTTCTGTCTCGACCTAGTGGATTCGTCAGCGCGGAAACGCGAACGGACGTTTTTGATATACTTGCCTCACAAGCGCCGTTGACGAAGCGATCCTGGTCGGTAACATACATGGGCTCCGTCTCCCAGAGGCTGCTGGTCCTCTTGACCTTGATTCCTCGGCGGTCCATCTCATTGCATGCCCGCTCAATCTCAGCAACTCTGTCTCCCATATTGCTTCCAAGAGCGATGTACGCCGTCTTCTTTTGCGGTCCGCTGCTCCCACAGCCACTTCCACTTGCGCAAGCACATCCACAGGCATTACGCTTAAGCTCAGGCATGTTGCACCTTGCAAGAGGGCGAAGGCGCGCATGATGGACATAAGATCGCTGGTGAGGCCTTGTTCGCGTCAACGAGCATCGCGATGCAGTGGCGATGGCCCAAGCAGGGCCAGCAGAAGCATTGTGGCCGTTGCTTCTGAGGCTCTGAGCAAGCAATCGCGATGGGAGAAGAGGTTGTCTCATGGTGAGTGGTGCTGCTTCAGCTACATGACTGACGATTCAGAGCATGTTGTTGAGTGAGTTCGGAGGATTGAGGCCGAGAAAATTTGCGTTAAAGAGACACTGGGGGTGGGATTAGTGTCTTTAACGGATGGTGCTAACAGTTGTTGAAATCTACAAGTCAAAGGCTGTAGCGGACTTTGCGATACTTTTTGGCGGAGAAAATAAGCTGACGAGAGCGGCCATAGGGCTACGCGGTTGAGCTCTTGCATTTCCGAGCTGACTGTACGGGGATGAGATGGTCGTCATGATTCATGTCACGGGGTCTTTTGAGTCTTTGCTGACTGTTTCTGCCGCCGTTAGCACCAAGCACATGTCAGAGACGTACATTGAACATGAGCAACCAACCTCGATAGATTACTAAGGCGAGTTTGCCATTTTGGGTAGGTTCGAGTCTTTGAGAACAAAAAAGAACAGCACAATGATTTTAGCAGGTGCTTCGGCTTTACCGAGTTCCGCTGGTAACAGTACCTAACAGTCAGGCCATTTTCACTCCATTTCAAAATTGTTAACAGCTTCTCCTCTTTCATCCCGAGGCATCTTCCCCGGATTCAACGTGACACTATCCCCAATGCGGGAACTGCTCCTACTCCTGAGACGAGACTCTGGAGACTAGACCTCGGCATGTGGTCCCCCTCCATCCTAGTTCCTGCCATCGCGAACCGTGCTTCTAACCTCTTTCCTTGCGAAACCCCCTCTCTATCTGCTGATTCTTTTTATACCCCGGATTTCTCTCGATTCTCCCGTTCCTTTATCAATTCAATCTAGCTCCTGATTCCACCACCAGAAGCAAGAAGTCGGCTCTTTCTCTCTCAAGACGCGACACGATAGCATCATCTAGACAAGACAAACAGAACAGAACAGACAAGCAGACAACATGGCCTCACCACGTACGTCATCAGCACAATCACAATCGCCAGATTCCTCAGCGATCGCTAACATGCTCCCTCACAGAGAAGCTCCGAACCCCCATCACCGATCTTTTCAAGATCCAGCATCCCGTCCTCCTCGCGGGCATGAATGTTGCCGCCGGCCCTAAGCTCGCTGCCGCTGTCTCCAACGCTGGTGGTCTCGGTGTCATCGGTGGTGTCGGATACACTCCTGACATGCTGCGCGAGCAAATCGCTGAGCTCAAGGGCTACCTCAACGACAAGAACGCTCCTTTCGGTGTTGATCTGCTCCTTCCCCAGGTCGGCGGCAGCGCTCGCAAGACCAAGTAAGTCTGGACACCCCAAATCCCGGGGACCCTCGGCCTTGAGATTTTGCCATCACATGCACATCTCACTAGCGACGAACAAAGCGCTGACACATGACTTCGCAGCTACGATTACACCAAGGGTAAGCTCAACGAGCTCGTCGACATTATCATCGAGGAGGGTGCTAAGCTCTTCGTCTCTGCCGTCGGTGTCCCCCCCAAGGCTGTCGTCGACAAGCTCCACGCCAATGGCATTGTTTACATGAACATGATCGGCCACGTCAAGCACGTCCAGAAGTGCCTTGACCTCGGCGTCGATATCATTTGCGCTCAGGGTGGTGAGGGTGGTGGCCACACTGGCGATATCCCCACAACCGTCCTCATCCCCGCTGTTGTCGACATCTGCAAGAAGCACAAGTCTCCTCTCACCGGCGGCCCCGTCCAGGTCATCGCTGCTGGTGGTATTCACAACGGTCAGCTCCTCGCTGCTGCGCTCATGATGGGCGCTGGCGCTGTCTGGGTCGGAACTCGATTCATCCTCACTGATGAGGCCGGTGCCCCCAAGGCTCACAAGGAGGCCGTCCGCACATCTGGCCACGACGACAACATCCGCACCATCATCTGGACCGGCCGTCCCATGCGCGTCCGTAACAACGACTACATCAATGACTGGGAGGTCAACCGTCAGGCCGAGATCAAGGAGCTTGTCGCCAAGGGAGTCATCCCCTACGAGGCTGACCTCGACAAGCTCGCCGAGGCTGCTAGTGACAACGATAGCGATGACGACGAGGATTTGTTGGACAAGTACCGACCTTACCTCATGGGCAAGTGTGCTGCTGTTGTCAATGAGCAGAAGCCTGCCAAGGCTGTCGTGGATGAGTTTGTAGACGACGCTGTTGCCTGGTTGCAAAGGGGTAACAAGATGATTGCCAAGCTGTAAAGAACCTATAAGATACCATGTCTTGTCATTTATCCTTGATTTTTCTTAGTATATTTGTAGACTATGAGCATAGTTTGCTTGGATTACCATCAACAGCCTCAATTGAATTGGATCAGCATTCCTCATAACGTCTCCTTGAATAGATATCCATCTGCCCTTATAAAGGTCACTCTACTCTATTCGGTGCGCTAAATAACACAATGAACCAAAATGATACGTTTTTGATTTCATAAACTAGGAAAACATCAAATCTATTTCATACTTTGACTAACCAAGCAGTCAACTTTGACTTCACATGTACGCCAGCTCCAAAAAGCATCCCGACCCCAGATTCATGCCAAAGAGCATCTTCTCCGTGCACCAATCCTCGCTCGATAGTGATAATCGAGCAGGCTCACGCTTCTTTTGGCTGTTCTTCTCATCTGCTGCCTTTTCACCAATAGGACGCTTCTCAGCTTGAGAAACAGCCACGCACACCTAAACCTCGGCAAAAGTCCATCTAGTTCCCAAGGTATGATCGAATGGCTCCCTGGAGGCGTGAAGACACCTCGCCAGCCATTTGTGTGAGGTTCTCAAGATCGTCACCAGCTGTGATACCAAACTTGCGCACAAAGTCCTTGGCAGCAGACTCAAGATCGCCGTATTCCTCCTCAGGCTCATCCTCTGGTCGGCCGAAGTAGGCATTTGATGAAATGGCGGTTGCGCCCTCGAAGCCTTGGAGTCGGGTCTTGGCCTCAGCCTGAGAATTGGGGTCATAGGCGCCCTTTCCGAAGAACTCGTCAGATGAGATACCCTTCTGCGTACCAAACTTGTCGCGAGCATATCGCTCTGAGTCGTCTACAATCGAATTAGTATCCTTTTATGTCTGTGTTCTTCCTAAAACTTACCAACAGCAGCAGCCTTGACAGGTCCAACGGAACCAAAGCCTCCGGCGTTCTTCTTGGGGGCAGCAGCAGCCTTGGGACCACCAATTTGTCCGAATCCCAGTCGGCCCATGCCCATGCCCAATCGCTCAACTTCAGCGTCAGACTTCTGGCGAGTATGCGATGAACTTGTGCCGCGGCTGGGGCTGACGGGAGTGGGGGAGATGATAGCGGCACCAGATCCGGAGGCATTCTTGGTCGCGGGATCCTCCTCAGCATCAGGATCATAACCGAGCTTCGCAATTCGGTCAGCCTCTTCCTTAGCTTTGCGCTCCGCCTCGTCAAAGTCAATTACGTCGCTGGTGACCTTCTTTGCGCCCAGCTTGGTAGTCTTCTTAGCACCGAGAACGTTGGCTTTTCGGGGACCAGTAGAAGTGGTCGTCTTGCGTAGAGCGGCGGAAGTAGTGATTCGGCTGGCAGGCTTGTTGTCGCCAGTGGAAGATCGGGACAGAGGCGAAGCTGTACGGGCGATATCCTTGCCGTTACCGGAGTTTAGGAAGGGAGAGGGAGTGCGGCCGACGACAGGGGGGGTTCCGGTGCGAGAGACAGGAGGAGTAGGTCGCTTGATGGCAGGCTTGTCCCAAGAAGAGAAGAAGTCATCGTCAGGTTCGCCAGCAGGGGTAGCGGCGCCGTCGTCGGTAGCATCAGTAATGATAACCTCGTTGGGATATCTAGACACATGTCAGCTGAAAACCGAGGTATCATTTGCGACGTAGAAACATACTCCTGGGCATCTCGCGCAGCGCGGCGCTTGAGCTCATCCTTGTACTTGGTGGCGGCATTGGACTGGTATTTCGTCTTAGGATCCTTGCTGTTGAGCGCCGCAGTACCGCCATTCTGCTGGAAGAACTTGGTGGCAGACTCGTTACCGCCAACCTTCATAACTCGGAGCTGGTCCCATTGCCACTCTGTTCCAACTCGTCAGCACTGTTTTTTTGTAAGAAGGTGAACATGCTGGCGTCTACGTACGATCCAGGTTCGTTGATCGCACAAATGAGATATGGACACCAAGGTTTCGGTGGTTGGAGGAGCAGTCAAGGCAGAGGTAGATGCCAAAGGGGACGGATGTCCATGTTGGGTTCTTTTGGCCGCAGTCGAAGCAGATCTGGTAGTAGGCGCAATGGTAAGCCAACGTCTCTGCTGAATGCGCAGAAACAACAAACGGGTGCATACCTTGTTCGCAGGCTTAGTCTTTAACTTCTCAAAGATCTTGAGCGACTGCTGCTTTGACGCAAGGGCGCTCATCTTGATTATTAGGCTGTAATAAGGCTGGCTGGAGTATAGAGGTGACACAGAAAGGCAGCGACAGAAGAGGTCTCGGGACCGCGAAAAGGGGAGTTATATCCTAGCGTATTTGCGACGTGTCAAAGACAGGACAGAATTGGATTTGGAAGGGGGTATTTCGTATTGATTGCTAAGACAAGACAGGACAAGACAGAGTCGAGAATTAAGGAGAAGTGTAGTCAAGGGCAGTTGTCGATAAGGTGGCATATCGACGGACGCTAGTCCTGTTCTGGCCACGGCTGGCAACCCCACCTCGAATTCCGCCCGGCGGTGGAGCCGCAATAACGAACGCTGTG
This sequence comes from Fusarium sacchari, assembly GCA_017165645.1. Classification (NCBI taxonomy): domain Eukaryota; kingdom Fungi; phylum Ascomycota; class Sordariomycetes; order Hypocreales; family Nectriaceae; genus Fusarium; species Fusarium sacchari. The sequence goes on from JADANP010000007.1 coordinate 1,672,641, forward strand.
TGCTGCAACTTGCTTGAGCTTGTAAACAGCTCCATCACACAGTTCAGTCAATCAATCAAGGCAATTGTTCTTTGTACAATGGCTATTGTCGAATCGCCAGGATGAAACCGACGACGACAAATCTCATCGCGACCGGATCAATAGCCTTCCGGGGCGTCCCATCAACGCTTCGACCTTTCCATGTCTCGAGATACTACGCGACACAACAAGGCTTAGGGGCAGCGCCTCAAAGCTCCAAATCGAAGCGAAGGGCAGTGACACCGTTCAACGACAATGGATTTGTACCATGGACAGAGCTTTCGGTGGGAGAGAAGGCGGCGAGAGCGACGCAGCAGAGCTTCAACTTTGGCATGATCCTCGTTGGCCTCGTCCTTACTGTAAGTGGTTTTTGCAACAGCACATACAAGTGGCATTGACCAACACTGTACTTCTCTTCTTTTAGGGCGGTGTAGGATATTTCCTCTGGACGGACGTCTTCTCCCCTGATAGCAAGATCTCCAACTTCAACCGTGCAGTTGACAAGATTAAACGTGACCCTCGTATAATCGAGCTCATTGGCGACTCCAAGAAGATTACAGCACATGGAGACGAGACGTTCAACAAGTGGAGGAGGGCGCGTCCTGTTGCGTGAGCTTGGCCGTCATTTGTAGTACACAGTTCAAATTGCTGACTTGGCTAGATCTACGGAAACGACAGATGCTCGCGGGGACCAGCATATAATGATGCATTTCTACGTACGTCGAATACGGGTTCTCATGATCCAGGGAAACTAACAGCTCTAGGTTGATGGGCCCAAGAACAACGGTATTGCGCGGCTTCATATGGTCAAATACCGCGGCCATAGTGACTTTGAGTACAAATATCTCTTTGTCGACATCAAAGGTCACGACAGAATCTACCTCGAGCAGGAGGATACAACATCCCCCAAGGGTGGCAAGAAACTCAGCTTCTTTGGAGTGAAGTGGTAATTGTTACATCCCGAATGTTCAACGACTGACTTACGGAGTCGAAGCCTTACCCTGCAACCATTCTGGACTGGTTTGGTGTGCAAAGGAACTCTGAGTTCTTGTATCATATGCTGGAAGCCGGCTTGGCTAGGCTGCCTTTGTAACTGTATTCGGTCCTAAACTCTGGGTGCTGTTATCTACACTCATCGCGGAGCAGTTGACGGGCAGGCCTGTATATTTTCGTTATTGCCTTATGATAACAGCTCTTTGTATAAATTCAACAGTGTCAGGCAATGGACCTACAACCGGTACTTCAAACTACCGTTTGTGTCGTTTAAGGGCAAACCACAGCTCCAAGTTGAGATTCTTATCACTTTCAAACTGTTACTGAGGATTATAAGAGCCTCTCCGTCGGAACTGTATGCCCAGTCCTGGATAGTAAGCACCAACCTCTTCAGACTTTAAGACTTGTCGTCGTTTTTGTAAAGTTTATCATTACAGCTTCATGTATACTGCACTCTATCTCACTTGGCAATCGGCAAAGGTCCTCCGAAGTGCAGATGGGTTTCATATGCATCTGTCTTAGTCTCAGTTGCCTTGGCTTTAGTCAATACGATTAATATCTGGTGGCCAGTATTACTGCAATCCCCTCAACCCGGGAAGTTCTCTGGATATGGGCAACTTGTCCGCCAAATGGCTTGTAGTTCATCTGCTCATAACTCGTGCGCTGTGGTAAGACCACAAGAGCGTGTGGGCTTCCCACAACCTCATACTCTGGGTCCAAGGGGCCAAAGGATGCCATTCATATAGAGATATTCGCCTGCAACGCGCATTCCAACTCAGAAGATAAATGCCAAGCAACTTAGAACTATTTACTAGATCATACACTAGCCTGACTCGCCCTGAAATGCAGTCTTTGGGGAGAGTTGACACATCCCAAGGGAAAGAATCCAGGATATCTCTGTAGACTCGACCATGAATCACACAAATGTTGCAAGTCCAGCCAATCAGTCAGTGTTATGATCAATGATAATATCTCCTGGATAAGAGACGAAACCTATGTCGTCTATCATCAAAGGGATCATGCAACGATATCGACATGAAGGCTCAATTTCGCCATGACAAGACGGCGAGACACTCAAAGAAATTGAGCTCCAGCACAACGCTTCAGCCGCAATATCTCTTATTTATTCAGGGCTCACTTTCTTTGATCACATTCCAATATAAGCTGCGACTATAGCCTTAAAAACTAGACGGCCCCTGGGGAGTTCATGAGGCTCTGTCTCACTAGACTCATACCCCAGAAACAGCATCGTAATACATGAATTTTTGCATATTTCGCCTATGATCTATATGTCCTATGTATACTCTTGACGTCCTTTGACTTCCAGTCATTTGATTTTCGATCTGGGGCAAGTTGCAAAGTAATGACTGAGATGTAACTCCTCTCAACATCGTCATGGCTTCATAGAACATGGCCTGCTGACATGGAGATGAATCAGAAGAACTCTTTCGCTACTAAAGGGGGAATGGTCGCCAAATAGCCCCGCAGGTCATTCTTGATTATTCTCAACGTTGTGTATCTATTCTTCTCCAGGGTTTTCAGAAATGATTTTGATGAGCTTTCCGCCTGTTCTCACCCATATATGAGTTGCGATAGCGGCTACAAGCACACCCAATAAGCCTGCTCAGATTGACTCGATTACTGCCATAAAACGACTACACCGATCTATTACACTAGGGCAGTCTCACGATACCGAGCCACTCACCCTCTCATCGTCTATAGCATCACGGAACATGTGACTGACCATCAATGCATGTGAGAAGCCATCCAAAGATTGAGAGGAGTCGCAGTAGAACTCATTGACGTATGAGATTCAAGTCTGAAAAGTTTATTCCCGGTCTCCAGAATTCCTTGATTACCAAGTATGTAAGAATGACACATGAATTCCAAGGTACAGTCATAAGAACCGGGGTTTTTGACTAGAGCAGCAGACTTCTTACCAGTAGCCGGTGGGAAGCGACCTCAATGTTCGGAACTTCCTCTTGGAGGAAAGTTCTTTTCTTCTTTTTTCTTTTTCAGTGCGAGTGGCTCTCTGGTGAAGCCTTCGTCATGGCCATCAAGGGTCCCCTTACTTTGCTTCGCTTTACATCCACACCGTCACGCATAGATCAGCAATTTCTGGGGAGCATCGACAGGGCGTGTGTCGAAATCCGGGGAAGCAAAATTGTATCAGTCACCGAGATCGGGATCCGCGAGCCCGGTACAGTACCTTTCTCGCCTCACCTTTCAGAATGCCGTCATATAGTAGGACCTCGGTCTACACCCAGGGTTGCTACAGGAGCGCCCGTACGTACGTATACAGTACATATGTACAAGTGCGTCAGAGTAAAACAAGATCAAACCGCAAACCGTGAACCGTGAACCGCAAAGCTATGCCGGTAGTTGCTATCCTCGGTCCAGCGGCTTTGGCGCTCAATCTAATCTCCACGCCCCCCATCCCCTCTCCCCTGGAACTTTGACTGACGGTTTTCTAGGCGCCATGAAAAGAAGCTGTTTCGTTATCATGTGGAGCTCACTAGATTGCTGTAAAGGCTTGGTCTCAACACGATTTCTTCCGAGAGCTTTGCTCGGCATATCCGTATTGCTCCGAACAAAGATTTTCTTACCCTTTTGAACCCTGGAAATTGAGCTCTTTATGGGAATCCCTGTCGTAAACGTGCCTTTTCTTCACTGGCGAATCCTTTCAGTCTCCAGAGCTCTTGGAGCTTGGACCCTAGGCTGAGAGTCAGCCTGCTCTTCATCAAATCTGGCTTACTTTTTAGTTTTTTTTTCGTATGTACACTTGTACAGTAGTCCAGGAACTTAACCGAGATCAGAGAGTGTAAGGTACTGTGGAATCGGATTCACATGCTCTCTAAAGAAAATCAGTTGACTACCCACCTATATGCGAAAGTATGCGGGTGGTTGCATTCTCACCGTCGTATCAAGAATGCTATACAGTATCAGCTCAGAGGTTGATCTAAGAATGAGGCTCTCAAGACTCGTCCGGGTTTAACGTGCTCCTGCCGACTGCAGCTACGACGGCCGAACATTCCGGTCTACCCAGTATGCGTGTGTGGCGTGGTAGTATTCATGTTTGGTGGTGTGCAAGCTTCAAGCAAGCCTTCGGATAGGCAGAAAAGTGCCGGTATTTTATTGAAATCAGCCAGTCACTCTTGATCCATTCAGGGCCTTCATCTCTGGAAATCTGTAATCTGTCGACATTTGGAAGACTTGTTGACACCTCGGAGCATCATCACATGCCAGAAGACGATAGTTGATGACGGCCACTATCTTCACGTACCATCCAGCTTCACAAGTTCGAAGCAATCATCCAGCATTGCTCTCTCACATGCCCTTATCTGAATATCCGGCATCGTCACTCCGAGCCCGGTTGGCTCTTCTGCCCTGCAACGAAAGGCCCGACTTGTCAGTCTTAGGCACAGTAACAGTAACGGAATCGTCCTGGGCGGCCGTGGAAACGATCGCACGAGTCGTTTGACTGTTCAACGGCACGCGCCATTTCCTTGCTATAGATACGGTCAAATGCCCTGAGCCTTGCTTCCATGATCCCCACAACCGTCAGGGATCTGAAAGCATGTTGACCTTGTCCAAGCCAACCATGCTACAACGCTGCTGATAAGCTTGGTGACGGCGGGCTCTTCAGCTCACGATAGTCTTCGAGGAGTTGCTGATAGCTTCCACCAAGCCAGCTCCTTCGGCCCATTGAATACGTAGGGGTGCGAATCAAAGCCATGCCTCTTATCACGTTCTATCAAACCCAATACGTATCGATTCTCACTCAGACTCAGATGCTTGGGCGATCAGTAATTGAGTCTATAGACCCTTCATGGTAAACGGTTTCACTGTTGGGTTGGTAGATAATCAGCTCAGGTCTTGATAGGCACGTCTCCGGTCGTATGTAGGACTACTACACTATCACTTGAATATGGCAAGGCCTAGGAACGGATGGAGACACAAGCTGGTATCGAGAATCCAGTCGCTTGAGCAGCGATAGGCAGTTGGGAAACCTCACCTTTGGCTAACAATCGAGGTCAAGGTATTAAGAGTGAGGTGTTCCGTCATAGCCTGATAGCCTGTCCCATCTCCATGGTTGCGATCCCACACTTTTAAGACCAGCATCAACCAGGTAGGGGCTATGTTGCAATTGTTGGTTCGTCTGTCGGGTCGGGACGAAAACATTCTTGAATCACGGACAAAGGACTAGGCGAGCCAAGCTGGTGGGTGGCCATCTTTGTTTGGGATGATGAGCCGACCGTATACTCTGGACTTGACCTCCAGTCATTATGAGTATTGAGTACCTGGACAACTGTTTTGTCTGCTTTTAAACAATGCTTGGCATGATCACTGAAGTGCAATTCCACAAGCATTCATAAATTCGGCAACGTTGCCCTACAAGCCCGTGTGATGCGAATAAACCTGGTAGTTAGCGCTCATCATGGGCTCAGCCCCCATGTGATTGTTCACACCCCCCAGGCGGCGCGGCCCTGACAAGGATTATAACGTTGTAAGAAGCTCTTCCCCATGCAGACCCATGCTTCTCTGACATATCGCGGGGCGTGGGCGTGGGGGAGAGCATCCACTATAAGAGCTTGCTCGATGCTTGGTTGTGGTGCATCAGGAATGAGACAACTCAATACAACAGGCAATGCGGGAAAAAAGAACCCAGGCTTTCAGTTGATCTTCTTACGGGGGCTCTTCCGTCATCTCAGGGTTCGCTAGTGACCTTTGCTCTTAGGACAAAGGTGCCAACTAAGCCAGGAGCTGTGACAGCTCTCAACCTCGTCAGAGTAGCCTCAAATGGCCTCATTTCCCTTACCTCGTCTTGCCTCAGCCTTGAAAAACATGCCGCATGTATCCGGTGTAGAGCGCCCGTCGCTGGAAGTGTCAGCGGAACTATACGCGCTGGATACATTGGATATCGCTAGGGTGCTTTTTGTCGTAGGCATCTTTGCTTTCAACTGGCTGGCAACATTGTTTGCCAGGCTAATTCAGGAACCATGCTCTCTAAGTTCCCCGGAGATTCCTTGTCGGTTTGCTTTTCTGGAAGCATCAAGGGCTGGGATTTGTTGCAGCAAGTTCCTGTCTGTACTCTGTATCAGAGGGTGATGGAACGTTGTCTGTGGTCGACATAAATAGACAGATCCACTGACGTATATGTCTAGATAGGCCAGGCCCCCAGGGGTCCTCTTCTCCATAGTTATTAACTGCATCATCACCAGCAAGATATTGAAGGAATGCGAGTCAGGCTCAAAGTCAATCAAGAAATGCTCAGACAATGAAGATATTGAACTAAAAGATCGACAACATGATGTGGGCACTGCCTAGTAGGAAGCCTATGTCGACGTCAGTCTTGCCATTTCAATGAACTAGCATCGTCTAAGTAGGCGTACCGGATATGATGCTGGGAAGGTGGCCGTCCTTAGGTACAAACATACAGTCGCTCCTTCACGTCTGATGAACTTGTCACTTGCCTGGTAGATGTTTGAAAGCACCTTCCCTCCACATAGGTGTTCCGGGGTTGGAAGGTATGACTGGGTATCAGGGTCTCCTCTGTTGAATGGTCTGCCTCTGCTTGCGCGTCAGCGAATACACTCTCCTTAAACATCATCTCGATCCAAACGCAAGGAGGTTGGTTACATAACAAATCAACTTGACACATGGACTATGTACTGTACATGGACATTCCACAACATCCAAGTGGGCCAGGTAAACAATCCCATTGTGATTGATGGCTTAAGGGTATGCTCCCGGCTCCCTTTCACACGCAGATCACAAAGGACGATCCTTGATGCCATTCAGAATCTTCAGAATCAACTCCACCTACAAATTAGGCAATGGGTCTCTGATCAGCCAGCCATTTCACAAGCACAACGCAACGAAACCATTCAGAAGAAATGGTCAAAATTCCAGTTTGGGTTCCGGAGGCTTAGCTCCAATTCAGGGGCTTCAGCGCCATACCCGCCAAAGTCCATGTTAGCTTTGAAAGAAGCAATTATGTATGCGTTACACAACCATCCCACGCAAACTCCGGCCCGGGACGAGCTCTACCGCTCCAATGACCCGGACATGACTGAACGATCCTGCGATTCAGACTTGAGATCACGTTGTTCAATCACGACGCCATCCCTTCCAAGTTACAACTGGCCACATACATGGCCCAGCTGATATTAAGCCCCTAGCTGTGAACGGTGAACTGGCTGGGCACTGGCATGCTGAAGCGTGGGACAAGTCCAACAGAACTTCTGCTACCTGTCCTGTTCAACCAGGCTTCTGCTACCTAGATTTGATGACCAGCAGATTCAACTTGGGAATCAGAGGCCCCTGAGTCAAGATTCTGACTGAGACCGATCTTCTGGTCTTGCCCTGATTTGGGTTCATTTCCCCGGGGCCCCAGAAAGTTGTCGTTTCTCAAGATAAGACATCATCGTCGCTTGATAACGGCCCGCAATCGCCAGCGCCCGCGGATGTGTGTGTGCCTTGCGCCTTCCAGCCGCCTGGGGCGATAACAGGAGTCATGTTTAAGCAGAAGGGAAAAATGATCGCCAGTTACTTGACGTCGTCGACGTGAGGTTGGCATCGCCTATCGGCCAGCCAGAAGCGTCCATTCCAACCCCAGTTTTCACTGGATGTGGTCAGGCTGCCTGACCCCGCGAATGCCACCCTCCAAGAAGCAAAAACAGTACGGAGTACATTGAAAACAAGCCCAGAGCTAAAGTTGGCACCCACCTGCATCTCAAAAGTTTGGGGGAGGAAGCGCACACACCACCCATCCCCGGATTTCAACTGGCAATCCGTCCTTGGACTCCAGCCCAGATTTAACAAAATTGGTGTTTCTTCTTGGTTCGCACACTTTCTGCTACACACCATTTCACGCTTGCATCCGATTTCTGGCACAGTTCTCATTCGTTCTTGGTTTGTAGCGGTGAAGTTGCCTTACATTTCTGTGCCGGACTTGTGTTGCCGTGAGTCGACTGCTCTATCAAACCGACTGTTTCCCTCAGCTTGGTGCTTATCGTGGCCAGGGGTTGTTGAACCACTCAGGCCACGAAGGACGGCCTCATTGAGAAAATCCCCCACTTGCCCGACACTTCACTGGTGTGCATCTACCATTCAAGGCCTTTGTAGGTGTGGTACAGAGTACATGGCGCGTATTGCCCGGCGCAATCCCCTTCACCGACCATCCCGGCCCGAGACAGCTGGGGCCAGCCAGCAAATGGCTGTTTTTGAACTTCACATGTTGAATTTTAATCTTCCCAACAATTACACGGGGTTACCGTGAACAAGGGCATGCTTTCCTCAGAACATTATTAGGCCTGATTAGAGACAGTTTCGCCATATTTTGTACACCGACAGTATGCGCGCAAAAAATCATCAGACATCCAATGATACTTTGTCCCTTTGCTGTACCAAATCAAAATAGCTGCACCCCTGACTTTGGCTGGGCTGAGCAAAGGCAGAGTCTTAGTATCTGGAGGACGCGTATCCTACCAGTAAGCCCGTTGTCCTACCTCTCAGAAACAGTCTCAGGACCACGTATGACTTATCAGTGTGAGCCAGTCACCAGTGTACCCGTATCTATCAGGGGAAACCCTAAGAGGTTGCCTGGAAGGCTTGAACCCTCATGGGCTGACGTGATGCGCTGGATAAATTGATGCAAAGTTGAGGCGTGCCGCCCAGTAGATTGACACAATTGCAATTTCTTGCTTGCGCACTGGTGGATGAGGTTGAAATGCTCTGTTCTCTCATCTTTTTTTTCTTTCTTTTTTTGTGTCACCACAAACACGCGCACACCCCACGGGGGAGGTCAAGAAGCCCCCCTTCACTCGTCGAGGACCTTTATACATCGCCTTATCAACACAGACTGATCGAGGGCATTTGTGGCTTCAATCTTTCCGATAGACTCTCAGCCCAGTGGTCCTGCACCCCGAAACTGAAAGGTCTCCTCATCTGGAGCGGCCGCTGAGGGGCACTTGTTGCGCCCTGAAAATATGAATAGCCGGGAGGGAGGCCCATATCATAAGCCGAAAAGGTTTATTCTCTGGTGTATGTGCATGGGTAGATAAGAAAAGCGAAAAGAGACAACAATAAAAGTTAGGGCTTCTACCAATACCGGTACAGCATTATATCACCTGGGAGTTTTGCTTGTTTCCCATGTAATGACCACCACCATCTGAGAATTTCACCATCGGGGCGCTGACACACAGAGGCTAGATTGGGGTTGGCTGGTTGGATACCCAGGTTTGGATGGGGTGTGGTGTGATGGTGCATATCCATGGTGGGGGAATGCGGCAGATCAGATTGTGGCAGTTCGGCCCGTCAGCCATTTTGGTCGAATACCTATGCCTAGATCTTAGGGATGTGTCCGAGAGAGACAGAGAAAATAGCAAGACAGTATTAGAATATCTGCTGCGATGGATCTGGTCATTCCTCTTTCGAATCCCCAGACAGACCTAAACTCTTCCAGACATGCTTACCCCGTCAGCAGCTGTCGTCAAACTCCCCGTCATATGACGGCATCACTAGATCTGTCTGATCTGGTTTATCTAAAAAAGGGGTACCAACGCCGAGCTAGGCATGGCTTGGCCCCCAAGACAAGCCAAATTCTAAACCAAAGCTTGCCCTGCTTAGTATGGAAATAATCCCCCCCCTTTCAGAGGAATACAGAGAAAAATAGGTATTATTGGCCCTTCCGATTCTGCGGTTCCGCTCTGGGGAGACTTGTTTCTGCCTCTCGATCCCCCTCCCCCATCGTGGTTAAACCTTCTGCACCGGAGATAGCGTCATCCAAGGATGTCTCGACATAAGGTATTCAGCATTAAACCTTCCAATCCCCTAATAGATAGCCACCCTAGCCACCCCTCCATGAATTGCAATGGCCATCAGTTACAGGCGATGATCCTGACATCAGTCATCCGGCCAGCAGGTTTACGACACGATGAGTTCATCGCTGGCATTCCAGATCAGCCAGGTTACTTCGTTCTTAAGTGGAGTGGATGATAAGCTCTGTGAATATTGCAACCGTGGGTTTGTTGAATAACATCGCTGAATTTGTAGTCTAGGTATCTATCTATCGCCGTGAATCATACAAGTATTAGTTTTCGTGGCCTTCCAAAGAGCCACTGGCAGCCCAGTAACGTTTAGCCTCCAGCGCAGGCTTGACAAAGCTGAGAGCTGAGGCTTACCCGAGTGTGACAGACCCTAGTCGACCCGTTGTCAAGTCCCATCAAGGCCCTCTTCAGAGTTGAGTGATCCCGCACATCCAAAGGGAAGAGAAAAATAAGGTGACATGAGCATTAAACATTTGACATGATATTTTTGATTGAAATTGTAACAGGAGTGAAGTTTCTTTCATAACAAAAAGTAAAGAGAACACAATCCGTGGATATCAAGTAGGCCTGCTTTTCCGACGGGGGCAGTGATAGCCTCCGACGTCCCCCGAGGCAAGCCCGAGGATGAAAAAAATCCAAGTGCTCCGCAGTTCGAATTCTAGTTTCCGCCGCCTCCCAAACATGGGCCGGACTTGGTGTTGTTACCGTAGTCCACCCGCCCTTGAACAAAAAATGATTTCTTTCATTTCACAAATGCCGCCCATATCCTCGCCGGGTGCTCAATCCTTGAGATGATGTAGTAATTCGAATGCCATGTTGTAAATCATAAACGCCATTCCTTTCTATTCCTCTATAACCCATAATCGTCATCAATTCGTGCGAGTTGCGATGCCATGTCGTGTCCTACATTCGATCCATGAGATCGCCGCCGGCCAAACTGCTGGTTCCTGAGCTCCTGCCGCTGTGGCTGAAGCCACTGTCAGAAAGTAGATCCTGGACAGCCACCTTGGGAACCTGAGGAACAGGGAGCTTTCGCTGAGATCCATCGGGCCGGCTAATGATGTCCGTCAAAGACATCCCAGTAGGGCGAGGCTGGGTAGCGGGGGCAGATCCCTGCTGGAACTGATTCTGCTCGAGATGAGGCTCCATAGGGGCCAGAGCAGGGGTCGTATTGTGCTGGAGAGACAAATTTCGGAGACTTGGCAACTCATAGCCAGTAGAGAAAGGTCGCAAGCGAGGAGAATGAGCAGGAGTAGCGATAGGGGTGTGGTCGGGAGTGGGTGACAGAGAGTCGTGAGAAAATGTCGGCGAAGAGGGAGCTGTAGAATTGGGGGAGTTGGGCCTTGATCGCTTAGCATGTCGCATAGCACCAGAGTAGTGGTCATCGCTGGAGTCCTCATTTGAGTGAGAGCGGCCCATGTGGTAGGAAGAAAGCGTAGGCAAGTGGCCTCGGGAGCTATGCATTCCGTGACCAAAGTAAGGGTGATGACGGTGGTTGTTGCTGTGGTGAGGAGGAGCAGTCAGAGTCTCACGCTCAACCTGAGTAGCAGCCTTAGCCAGCATAGAAATGTCACCGCCGCGGTTATAGTGAGCCGCAGAAACGGGTAGGGCAAAGGTAGAGTAGGAGTGAGGAGGAGACACATTGGGTGAAGCCAGAGCAGAGCCAGGCGCGGACCGGATGGTCTTGGGCGCGGGAGGCGGCGCCATCATTCCATCGGACATCATATGAGGCGGAAGGCCCTGTTGCTGGTGCATTTGGTGCTGCTGCTGCTGCTGCTGCTGCTGCTGCTGGTGTACTTGGGCCGCCTTGTTACCTCGCCTTGAGTTAGGGTTGTTGTGAATGCGAGAGTGGCGTGTGAGCTCATCAGATCGAGAGAACTTCTTGCTGCAGCCGGGGAATTGGCAGGCGTGAGGCTTCTCTCCAGTGTGAGTGCGGATGTGTCGAGTCTGATGCTCGAGGCGGTGGAAGGCCTTATCGCAGAGAGGGCACTTGTAAGGTCGGGGCAACTCATTTGAGTTCTCCGAGTTCTGGACACCCGGAAGGGGGCCGTTGGGCTTGATAACGGTAACGGCTGCGGTAGCCATCTCGACGTCGCCCTGATGGGGTTTCTCAGATTCCTTATCAGCCGGAACTGTGGGGTTAAGTAGATTGGAAAAATCCACGGCCGACTGTGCTCGTTGCATGTGATAGACGTCTCGAAGACCCAACTCTCAACAAAGTAACTGTTATTGAGGTTGGCAGAGGTGGTGGAGTAACTCCAGTGTCGTCGAGATAATGGTGTATCGTTGTGTATGAACGGGTATATCGTTCACGTTGTGGTGGCTGCTGTGAGTGTGGTTGTTGTTGTTCGTACTGATGCTGAATGAAAGTATCCTTTGACTGAGATCTCGGAAGTTGATACGAGTTGGTGGGGGAATCAAGTTCCGGGGAAGCTGGAAGATCGAATGTAGATATTTGGAAAGGACGGAAATCTGGAGGATGGAGGGGATGGGGGGATTGGAAGTTTATAAAAGATGCCGGGCTCGGCACTAGAAGCACGCACTGCACTGCGACGTCGACGAACAGAGAGGGAGGCGCGAATGGAGCGAGGGTGGAGGGGAAAGAGAGGGAACGAGGGACGGGAAGGGCCAGCGAGGACACCCCCTTCCACATCACACACACCCTGTTCACCCCACGTCCGAGGGCACCACGATGGCTTGTAGGGACCTGCTGAGGATACCTGCTGAGGGAATCTGAGCCCGCCAGGCCAGGCAGCGGTAAAATCAGAAGGGGGAGCGCCTACAGAGGAAAGTCGCTAGAGGGTCCGGTCTACCGCTACAGGGGAGAAGTCCACTGATTTTAGCTGGAGGGCCCCGTGGGCGGCCCCATTGTGGACTCTGGCAGTTTAGTTTTTTTTTTCTTTCTTTTTTTTTGTGCTCACTTTTGGCGTGCTTGGCTTGGGAATGGGGGGTGTCTATCCACTACTTCCAAGGGGGTGTCTTCAATGTCTTGGATCAGAGGCACGGGGCGTGGGGCGTAGGTATTGCGGGTTTGCGTTTTTGTGCCTGCCCCTCCACCTTTTTCTTCTCTTACCCCAGCGGGAGAAGCAGGAGGCTCCAATAGAAGGTGTAACTGGGGCTCTGGAACATGAGCCCCGTTCTTCGGGCCTTATCCTTGGGGGGCATTAACGGGGCGAGCAAGATGAAGAGTCACAGTGAGAGAGAGGGAGAAAGAAAAAAAAAAAAAGACAGCTCAGCTAAGCATAGCACAGCACAGCACAGCATACAAGTATTCCTACATGAGGAAGGCCAACTGTCTCTGCCCAATGCGACCTAGGTCGAGCGACTCTATTCCTCACAAGTGGCCTATCTGTTCACCTCTGCATGTTTTTATTATACCTGGCTCTGTATCCGCAGTGCGACGATAAGAATGATCTCCCGCTATCGTTATCCGACCCCAGAAGGGAAGAAAGGCAAAATAGAGCGAGTCATACCTTGTCGGCGCGACACGGGCCTGGGGGAGACGGACGGGTAAACTGGGGAACTCTAACGTCACTCCTAGGAGGTAGGTTTTTGGCCAAGATACTTTCGCACTCCCCTTGGCCAAGCATATCCCGATCCTCTCCTTTGATCACCTCGGCTTTGACGTCCCGACCGCCGACAGCTTTTTTCACCTTTGACCTTTTTTTCTGCTGTGAATGTGGGGACGTTGATTATACAATCTCATTGGCCCGCTTGAATTGTCCCAATCCTTTCTGGGTTCTTCTGGCCGCCAATGCCCGAAGAAGCTCGACGGTGAGAGTTTTCAAACGCTCCACCTCACCGTGACTTTCTCCGTCCCGCTCTCTCACATTCTCACGCTTTTGCCGGCCCGGAGCGTGGGGCATCAGGCCTTTCTCCCTATGTCGTGCTGGCCTTCATTCCATCGAGCGGCTCCGACTGTGTTTCCCATTATTTTTTGTTGTTTAATCTGATTTTTCTTACTAATGTATTCTACCACAAGACGTATTGACTCGTCAACCTCGGGTTACTTATATCAGCATCCGTCGACAAATCCACTATTTGGGATTATCGTAAGTGAGGCTTGAGAAGAGACAAAATTGCATCCGTGTCGATCTCCATCAGTGTCCTTCTGTCATTTTTCTGTGGTGCACATTTTGTCATGCTCTTTCGCTCATTGATCAGTAACCAATGTCGTGATGGCCACCAATTGTACGTAATCGTCCGTTTGTAACGTCGGACCTGTACTTCCAGGAGCATGTCTTCATCATGCCATACCACAGCATAACTTACCAATTGCAACATGTATAACGCAGATAACGCTGCGGCGTCCTCCCCAGTTTCTCCTTTACTCCGTTCTGTTAGGCTAGGAATCATGCTACGATACCTTAGCTAGCCCTGAGCTATAGTGGAACCTCCCAGGGACGCAGTCGACAGTACAGCCACCTATCTCTCATGGGTCTTGACCTGACATGGAGCTCACGATGCTTCACAGGTGCCACTCCACTGATTGTTGACCCTCAGTGGCATCCATTGGTTTCTCATTCAGTTGAGATTGAATTTTCATCTCGGCACTATCTTTTTCGCTCCACGAGGGTCACGCTTTCGTCTAAGTCTTGACTACCTAGCATCAAATCTGCTACCCCAGAAGTCCACTCACACTTTTCTCCCCAGATTTGAGGCAATGATCCTCGTGCTATCAATGTCAAAGCCGCCATGGCCGCCAGCACCTACCTATCAGAGATTGTTCTGGGCCCAAATTGAAGGATCCGAGCAGTAAAATGCGCCAAAACACCCGCGGCTTGGTTTGCGATATCGCTCGGCTATTTGTCCGCATCCATAGTTCTTGGTGTTTGAAAGCCTAGTCTTTGTGGGGTTGGCCTTCTCCCGGCTAATCACTCTCCCAGCTGAGCATGATAAGCACGCAACCGAAAGAATACTGGACCAGAATGATGAAATCTCATCTTGAAGGCCTTGACGAGGAATCTCATGAGTTGAATCAATGAATGACTCTCACATCAGCTGCAGCAGTGTTTGTTTCATGATGCCGAAACGTTGCCGACTGTTGAATTACGCAACGTATCAGTCATCCATCTTCCGAGCTTATCAGTACCAATTTTGCCAGGCCCCCAAGAACCATTTCGTATATTATTAGTTACTGTAGACCTGAACTCTGGGATCTTCTGAGCACACGAGAGACCAGTTCGTTGACCACCAGCTGCGCTTCAAGTGGTGTTATCTTCATATTTAGCCCCAGTATAATCGGGCCATCCACCGCGACAAGCGCGCTCCCCAGAGTCAGTCTCCTCCGTCTCAAGCCGTCGTCTGGGGGTGGGTGATTGCTCCTTGGCACTTGTCCAGGTTCTTATCATCAGTTGTTGATGGTCCTCGGCGGCATTGTACGGTGTTTCGGCACCCTTGGGGCTAGACCATTTGATGGGCAAAGATAAACCCAGAAGCGGACACCTCACGAGTCGCGGCTCTAAGACATTCATAAGTTAATAATTGCCCGTGACAAACAGATTAGTTTACCCCGGTTGCTCATCTTGTTAATTCAAAATTCGCCTCCCCCATACGCCATTATCCCCATCCCCGGATAATCTCCTCATTGCTGACGCTCCTGATTTGCCGGTCCAAGGTCTAGATAGAGCCGCCCCCATACAAATCTCCGCAATCAACCTCATCACGAGATAAGTCGAGATCCATTCCAAACTTCAAACTTGACGTAAAATAGCAATAATCCCCTGTTTTCCAAGTGAGTCTCCAGTATAGCTCTAGGCTCTAGATAGCTGTTTGTCCAAATCTAGACAATTTTCTGGCTGCAGCTGCGGCTCGGCGGATCGATGGCAACATGTTCCCCAGATTCCACGTCTGATCAGAGTTTTGGCCTAGTCGCCAACACTCCTGATACTCAGGGGTGTCTAAACTTTCAGAGTTCCAATCACAGGCCGTGATAAGCCAAACTTGACTGATATGATCCCTTGACCCCAGCCAGATTGTGGCTTCTGGCAAACTGAAGCCTACAGTACCTGAGCCCCCAGCGGGTTTCAATGCCCGCCTAGAAACTCTAAGCATGCCCTTTTGAAAACGCCGTGCCGCTTTTGCACATGTTTTGCTTCTTGCTTCCCGGCTTCCGCCAACTGCGACGGCAGGTTGTTCTGTCAGTGACCCTGTACGCCACCTCGTCGTTTGGCCTCCCGAGCGACCACTCAATCCCGTTCCTGTGAGCAGATAAGGCAATCCGACCCCCAAACCAGCACCCTAGCAGGCCTAGTTCCTAGGTCATAGGCACTGGGAGGCTCTGTGCCCCATCTTTCTCCAGCTTCCCCTTGTGCGATGGCGCCCCGGACTCGAATGCCTGATGCTGGGTGATAATCCCAGGCGAACTAGCCTAATTGCGGCAATTCCGGGGGATTGATCTAAGATCTTATCCTGGCCCTCGGTGATTCGGAACGGCGAACACCGCCTGCATGGGAGCGTACATATCCTCGACTTCGGCCCGGAGTTCAGATGCCTTCCAGATTCGCCATGGCCTGATGCGTCTGCAGACTGTGGTCTTGAGCGGCTGAAGGTCTTCTTTGGCTCGCTGAGTATTGTTGCATGCCAACAACTTCTGCGGCCAAACACACATGGAGACACCCGTAACAAAGGTCATTGTAGCTCCTGAGGCACTAGAGTGTTTCCACAAGGACCAGCGGATTCAGGAGCCAAATGTCGTGATAACGAGGCGGAATTGCCCAGCTTGTCGCAGACCCTTACATGGCCGGGCTGGCCCACAAACCCTACCCCTACGCCCTAGACTCGGCGGCATAACAAGATCTCCGATTTAATCAATGCTTGCGGCTATTTCCCCAACTCATATCGTAGCTTCAATCCTGCTCATTGGATGCGCATGTTGATTTGGCCGATAACAGCTACCTAATGCGTTTACATGCGAGATGCAGCAACCCATGTCTTGCCGCTGAGACCAATGCGCCCGCCCTGAATCCAAGTAACCGGTTAAGTTAAGATTCACAGCCGCAGGGCCGAGAAGCTGATATGGATGTTTGATGAGCGTCAGCCACGTAGCAATATCGTTCATCATTTCTTGAGCAACGCTTTGGTTACGAACGGCCTTGAAGCTCTCGAGGTGCAGCGGACCAAGGCTGCCTAGGCCAGGCAAGAAAACGGAAAACTCGTGGCATAGGCGGTTACAAAAAGACTTGGTTAGGTAGGTTCAATACCTATAGACTTATTGTAGATTCAGTGGGTCTTGGACTCGGTATTTCTGGCAGCTTGCCTCAACTCAGAAGTTTTCTTCCTCCCAGAGGCAAGGCTACTCTCTGATACCCATGGTGGATTGCATGTTCAATGCTGCCAGTCTGGGCTTTGCTTTGGCTCGAGGTCCTCAGTTGAATAGCCGAGTCAGCGAAAGGCCCGAAACACGAAGGGGGCAGTCATCTCGGTTCGGATCTGAACAGGCCTGGCTCAGTCCACAGCACCCAGTCTCAAAGTCTTGCCCCACGTGGAGCGGCAATTGGTGTGTTGTCGCTGCGTTAGTCAGTCAGTCAGTCGAGATGAAAGCCATCCAGGTACTCCGTACAGACTTTAATTGTTGGTTCTTTGTTAGCAAGGTGTTGGTGGCTTGACTTACCCAGTAGGTTGTGGGAGGCTCCTCTCCAAAGATTCAGGGGTCTAGATCTCTGGCCAACAACAGGCAAGCTCTCTGCGGGGCTCCAGCTTTTTCCATGCACAAAGACACCGGCGCCCCTTGCAGAAAGCCTGCGGCTCAGTGAGAACTGGACTAGACCCAATCAAGGAGGTTAAAGGTTCCTTATCGGGCACCGCACCTAACTGTCACCAATGGCATTCAGGCGGGTAATTGAGCAAGATGGTAGAATTCTTGCACAATTCAGAACCAAGGGTCTAATTGAATTTGTGTTTACTCCGTACTCCGTGAGGAATATGTATTCATCCCAAGCTAGACCCTCATTTGAACGTTGCATCGTGGGGGTATGACACAGCCTGACAGGCTACAGCACAGCTTGAGCCTGTCGTTCGCATCTCAATTCCCGTTATTCCCGCTCATGAACCCGATATTGGCCGAGCCGTGCATGCACTGTCTCATCTGGTCAGCGACACAGCTCTGCGCACAGTAGAGTACTCGGCCTTTATTCAACACCATCCTGACATCGTCGGAGGGGTTTCGGTGAGATGATTGATAGCGCCGAAATCACATGTCCCCCACAATGTTTGCATGAATTTGCTATGGCTTCATCCGTTGTCAAAAGATTGGCTCTCGCACTGCCGACGTAGTATGGCCCCTCAGCAAATCTCGACCGACCAAGCAGGCACTCTGGCCTTTCACATGCCTCTCTCCAGAATCTCCAAGGGTCGTCAGGAAACCCTCATGGATAGGTTCCACGACTTCCAGGGCATGGTACCTTGCAGCTCTATTGGGACCCGCCGTATCTAGCCGTGTGAGACATTTTGGCCATGGCACGAGCGAGTCTTGATGTCTCCAGTGCACGACCACCCTTATAAGCCTCGTCGTGACGAGATTGACTAATGGTGAGCCAACAGATAAACATAATAAACTCTTACAAAAGCTCGGAAATGACGGCGCTAAGTCGGAGGCCGTGTTGCAGCTCAAGCAATGTGGGGCGGTAAGGGATAAGCAAGTGAACTTGAAGTTCAGATAATTATTATCAGTGACGATCCAAAGGTCAAAGACTTGTCACTGTTTGCGCGTCAGGTTCCATAACTTTGCCCCGTCGCTTGAATACTCGTACATACTCGTAGAAGCTGCAAATACTGGGGACAGGCATAGTGTTTATGCAATGCGAGCACCGCCACCAATGAGCAAGTTCTTCGAAGGTATGTATCAGAAGATTCACCAATACCACACGCATCTTACTACCTACTCCATCCCGTTTGCTTGCATTTCCTTCAACGCCGATACGGCCATACGGCTCGGCCTCCTAAATTCGGTGCCACAACCGTCCTCTCCTATCGTGGCCCAAGACTGTAAACTCTGTACTCCGTATGTAGCTCGAAATTTTCGCTCCTCGTCTGGGGTCGAGAGGATGGGGTAGCGTCAATTTCCCCACAGGATCCTCCCGCGGACAGCCATGATCTATGTAGACGGGAGTGAGAGATGCGTGGCATGACCGTTTCTGGTATGTGAGGATCAGCTGCTCGAGTCAAGGTGATCTACCATGCCATGGTAGATCATGCCGCGCTATCTTGTGTCTGGCTCCTGCATCGGAGATGTTATGGTAAACCGCAACCGTACATGTAACACCATTGGTCTTGAGTCTATGCACACTGCGGACGACGGGAAAGCGTGCCGATGGCATGTAGGTAGGTAGTCAGTCCCTTTCTAGGTATTCATGTCCAGTCATACCTTCCTACGGAGTAGATGTCAACCAAATCTTATCATATATGCTCCTAGCGACAAACTGAAGAGGAAAGTTTGTGAACAGTCACTTCTTACGATGACAGTCGCCACTTTACCGCAACTAAAATGCCTGTAACCTACGGTTAAATGCTTTAGGCGAGTTCCATATAATGCCCAAGCATTATGTCGAATTCCCATAATGCAACAGAGAGGGGAGGTGATCACCAGAGCTTGTGTGGTAGAGTAAGAGTACAGTAGGAACTTGCCGTATTGATTCGTGGTGATCTGATGTTGTTCAGCTAAGTAACTTGCTTGCCACAACCACACCCACGGCAGTTTATTCGGCAAAGTACCACATAAGCTACCTTATCGAGAGCTTCAAAAACAAGAGCAAATATCACATATGTAACATGGAAGGCATCATTGACTCACAATTACCTACGTACCTAGGTGCAATAGAGTGGCTCATCATGTGACTCTTGGCCAATCACGCGCAGGACTTTGGACAGTGTAAAGGAAGATCCACCTGCAGATGCCTAAGGTATGGTAGATGGACTCACCATACATCGTATCGCAATGAGTACGAGCCCTCGCTGAAGATGGATTACCATTCAATTCATGGCTATGATAGAGCAAGCTTTGATACACCTGGCGCGCGTTCGTTTTGTCCCAGTTTCCCACAATGTAGAGTCTAAGCTTACATCGCAACAGACCGACTTCCAACAGTATCAGCTTCACGGGCTCTTGACGAGCTTGATAACGACGCGTCAACTCATGTCTCCACTGGGATTCGGGACTTAGATCGCGCTATCATTTCCAATATAACCGTTGACTCCCAAGATACTACCAAAGGTGGTGTTCAACGCGGCCAGGTCACGGAGATCTGGGGTCCCCCTGGTGCTGGCAAGACAGCATTGGGGTGAGTTGGCTGGCTATTGCCCTGTACAGTCATAGAGCTGACTTGTGGTATAGGCTGCAGCTTACAGCAAATGCATTGTGTGATGGCGATGCTGTTGTCTGGGTAGGTCTGTTGATTCCGATCCAACATTCTCATCCTTTCCAAAGAGCCAAGCTTACCCTTGCCTCGTAGACTGTTTTCAAGTTTTGCAGCATGACAGACTTCGGGCAGTGACCAATGCAACAAAATCTCGCCGCCACAGTCAAGAAAATTTAGCGCTTGATGCATCAGGGTCTCAAGAAGGAGACTCTTGTCGATTCTATCATTACTCATGCTTCACTCTCCCCCATTTGGTTGCTCTCGTGTCACGGCCTACCGCCAAGCTCATTCCACACAACTGCTCATTAATGGTCATTAGTTCGCTATCAGCATTGGTTAACTCCGCCTTGCCAAAGTCCCACGATGGCAAGGCTACATCTAAGAGCAACAAGGGTATGTAAAACACACTCTCATCGGTGCAGAATCTGACTAATGTTTGCACAGGTCCAAGTCCATCTGCAAAGCGAACACAAGCATTACTTTCTATCGTGAATGCCCTTCACAAGCTTGCTGCAACTAGAAATTGTGCAGTTGTGGTTCTGTCCCAGTGTGCAACGAAAATGCATTCAGAAAGGGGTGCAACGCTGACAGCCGCGGTCAATGCCAGTGTATGGGAACAAGGGATTTCAACTCGACTTGTCGTGTTTCGAGACTGGGCCTGGCAAGAGAACAATCTTGCAAGCGTCTTCCTGGCAGGTCTGCAAAAACTGGACGGAAAGGCATGCCAGGAGGTCGTGGAGAACGTCGTCGCATTTAAAGTGGAGTTGGTACGTTCTGTCAGGCACTGAATCCCCAAGCCAGCAAATACTTACATGATGTTACAGGATGGGATCAGCCAGGTTCCCTACGAAGCCTTACAAACTTATGAATTAGCCCGACATAAGCGAAAGCTTGGACAAACAGAACTCGAGGTTCCTGATAGTGAGGATGACGAGGATTACGGATGGGCAGATGAAGATGAAGCGGCCTTGCCGGCGCCTCCGCCTCAGTGGCAAGGCAGCGAAGACCTCATTTTGGGCCAAGACATCGGTCAAAGCGAAGACGAAAACAGCGAACAAGAAGAGCCTGTCACTGATGATGAATCGATCATGAAATGAGGCTCTGGACGGAGTCTGGGTGGAGTCTGGGGATTGTTGGGGGATAGTCTCGGCGCCGGTGAAGCACCGAGCATTCCAGACTGTAGAGCAGTCTCGCCAGGTATGGGTAGAGCCTCACAGAGGGAGAAGTCAAGATATCCCCACGGACCGAAATGAAAGAAAACTCGAGCCCCTTTATCAAAGAGCCATGGCGGCTCCGCCTTGAGCAAAAAAACAGCGCAAACTGGGATTGTTGGGAGCCACAATAAAGCCGCGCATCATGCTTGCTGGGCCATGATCGGGTTCATGATCGGGTTGCCAAGAAGCTTCGGACAAGTCCGGCCGTAGTCTGATGAGGTTAAGCATCGTGGTTTGTGGTGGGAGGTATTTCGTCATGCTTCATGGTCCCCGGACGAAGACATGCTTCTCGAAGGTTAAGAATTTTCTACAGACACACAACCCCAGGACCTAAGTCCCCCAAACAAGAATAGCCTTACTTGGCGTTTCTCCATCCAGGTCACCCAAGAAAGAACAACGGTTGGGCGGCTGGCGGAGGTTTTACTCTACTAACGTGGCGCTTGGAGGTGCGTGCTCCACCGGGCCGGTCGCTCTATGAAGGGGTTGAAGTACCTACGGGGAAAAGATACCTGTGTGCTTGTCTCTGTCCCCCGGGTTTTGTACACTCACACCACCCTTCCGACCTGGTTGTTGAAAGCTCCTGATACGTTCATCCCCGATGTTTTTTTTACGACCCTTATTTCTGTGTCATTGACGGTGGCGATTTTGCTGAAGAAAACGTGGATACTCATCCTCTTGGACTAAAAAGCCAAGGATTTGGAGAAAAGAAGTCCGGGAGAAGATACATAGAAGCATGGCTAATTTGACGAATGACGCAGCAGTAGCATGGATGGTGCTATCAACGTCTGTGCTATGTACATATACAGCGACCATCTTGAGCGACTTTTATTAAGCATCAATGGCTCTTGACTCGAAATGGTTTACCATGCATATCTGAGCCAGCGATATCACACTACGGCGCATTCAATGCAAACCTATGTTTTGCCTTCTTATTGTTATGGATACAATGCGCCGTCTTGAAACCCAGTGTGCTCTGTTGTTGTGGATAAAACAACAACAAGCCTCCCAATAACGACGATCTGCGTGGTTCTTCAGCATATACCAGATGAGTCCCATCCGGGCTAAGTGCGATTTTTGTGACCAAGGGGATTCAACATTGCGTGTTCATCTGCTCGACAAATCAGTCATCAACATTTATGGGGGCTATATGGAGATGAAGTGAAAAGGTACATTTTTGAACCCATGCCAGGCACCAGGGGTCTTGGAGATTTCACGGGTTTGCGGACGTTTGACCACACACCGCTGTCGTGGCTTTTTTCTTGTTGAATCGCATCTGCATTCTCACCAATGACTTGGCTTTCTTCGCTGCACAGAATACGGGATGTGCACTAGCATGACTTCAGGCCCACGACAGATCTCACGATCTGGGATTCACGCAAGTTGGGCCGAGAGTGGATTGGATTGGGTTGGATGCTGTAGAAGCCCACTAGCCTACCTCTGCCTCACAATGCTATGGAACTACGGCTTGCAGTCGTGCCGAGACATGCCCGCGATATGGAAACTCGTTGGCCTTTGCTCAAATATTTTGTCGCACTCGAGATACGACACAGATCAATTGGCGACCCATTCTCCCCCATACATGTTGAATAACTTCCATTTTGGAAGGTTGTGGATAGCTACAGGGTCAGCGGTGTAGACTTCAGCAGCCTCGTGTAGGCTTCGACAGGCAATTGCTCACGGCAGCGAGCGGCTTAAGGTGCATTGAACTGTTTACTGCTGTGCTCTATACCACGACTCAGTTTCTTGTCATTGGGTTTATTTCCCACATCGGTGCCTGGAAGCATGCGTCAGTCAGTTGTGTGTGTAAAGAGTATCCATTCAATACCAGGGTACATCTACAAGGCACTCGGACGATTATCCATCAGCATGGGCCGATGGTAACGAATAACTTCTCGGAGATATCCCCAACCACTGCAACAATGACTTTTCTGCGCAGAAAACTTGCGATGTTAGGCATGCCGTCGTCGCTTGTTGAGAGTTTCAAGGCCCAGTGGATTGACGGGGCTAGGTACCCCTCAGTCAATTTGCTCATCCAATTGAGGATTGTCGGTGAAATGCCTTGAATCTGTCGCAAGGCGAACCCCGCGAGATGTGGAATGTTGAAGCATGCGCCCTGGCCAGCTTCTGGCCTGATCTTTCGAGTGCCCCGGGATTTCGAGCTCTTGATACTTCCAATCACAGTTGTTGCTTCCTTGCTTTCCATAGACCTCCTACTTGGATGCCTTATCGGCATATGCACGGCAGATGGCCGACGATCTTGCTACATCGACCCCACGGCTAATGCACCACGTTCTTCTACTTACTTTTCTCCTTCCTTTGTTTTGCTTTTTCCCCGGTGTCCATCTGTATGTAAATATGGGTACCGGTGCTACATTGAGGTCTGGGGAACTTGACCATGGCAGGGCATCATGAAGACTGCGGACAATATCGCGTGATGTGGAACACGGGTTTTGGCGTTGAACTGTGCGATCGTATCATTCCGGAATACCTTCCTCGGCACTCCGCAGCGGATGGAATCAACTACGGTCCCATTACCGGGCACCCGGACTCTGCTGGTCTGAATAACGCGTGATCGATGTTCTACATTGGTAGTCCGGCTCAACAAGTTGGTTTGCCGACTATGTATGCGCATCAATCAGTCAGCAGCTCTGTCCCCAGACTCCCCGTGAATTGGTAGCAGAATTACAGCATAATTCTGGGAATGAGAAACCATGGGGTCCCCACGGGAAACAGACTCGCCATTATGTGTACCCCTAGGAGCGAACTTATTCATTTGCCTAGATACGTGTACTGCGTCTTTGTCTCCTCTGGCTGCCGAGATAGGTAGTTCAGGGCTGAATTGTGTTACAACTCACAGATTGTCGTCAGCTCTTTTGCGGATCCCAATGGGTCGCATGTTTGGGGAGTGTTCCAGGTCTGTAGTTGACTGGCTCAATTATTGTTCTGTTGCCACATGGATCTCTATACTGGCGATCATGTTGAGATTAAGTACTGCGTGATCACTGACCATGCCATTTCTCCATTCGGTTTGATACACCGACCCAACAGCGTCGATGTTATCCATGAGCCAGGAGAGAAGCTTCGAGCTTGGCCAGCCGCGAGGGGGTTGTCATGAAATATACGGATGTGCTTGACAAATCTGCTGGTTGAACAATTCATCTGGGACTTGCTGCCTTGTTTGAGCATCTTCCAGAACCATGTCCAGTACTATACTCAATATGGTACATAATGGAAGAAACAAGTAACAACTCCCCGGTATTTCTGATATCAGCAAGCATCGTCATTATAAGGTACTCTCGGCATGTGGTCGGTATCTATTTTGAACTTGCCGTAAAGCTCACAGTATTCCGAAACATGCATCAACATCGTACGACAGAACCCCGTTACTGATCTTGACCTTCATGCACGGGTTTAGGGGAGGGCATTGGTAGGCTTGGAGTTTTCAGTAATTAAATGTTGTACATGAAGTCGAGTAGTTTCAAGTAAGTTAGACTACCGAGTTGTGCGAAGAGAACGTTGAGAGTGTAGTCTAGCATTATCTAGATACTATAGCATGTGTTTCTAGGGAAGATAATAACCGATGAGAACAAAACCACTTTATAGCGCATGACACAATTATCATTTACTTTGTATCTACAGGAGTCAACTTTAGTCTCAATAGCAGTGTATATCCCAAGATTTACTCATAGTTGTTGGCCGTTATCTACCAAGTCTTCGTCGAGGATTCGATGTCATAGGGATTGATATAGGGTAACTATCCTCGACCGAGGTGAGCCGGGAACGGACAATCTGCAGGCCGATCCATCTTTGTAGTCGTCCCGTGATCTTATTGGCCAACAATCTCATCGCGACTTCTCTCTTAGCTTCACATTCATTTGAATCAGGGCAGAAGCGAACATCAAGTTCGACTCATCATTTACCGTCCTTCTTCATCAATCGACATAAAAATCTAGAGATATCTTATATCCCAAGATATGCAGATGCGTTTCAATTGAAACAAGGCTTCAAGAAACGGCGAAACGAGCGGTGGATGAGGACAAAGAAGACCCTGGTAAGAATGGCCTCCCTATTTCACTGCATCGAACTCTTTCTCAAAATTGTGGTATTGTCGGCGAGGCTGAGACTCGGCCTTCATTTTCAATGGAAACAGGAGTCTATTGGGGGGGTTTTCTGCACACAATTACTTCACCCTCCTGACACTGCCATCGTGCCACTGCTCGGTTGTCCGTGAATAAGGTTCCAGGCTTACCACTTATTCAGATCTGTTCACCCACCCGACACAACTCAAGACCTCGATAGTATACTCCCACACCGAATCTTCTGTGGGACATCGTCTTCGCGCCTCACCTCTTCATCATGACTGAAACTCAAACTGAAGAGGTTCGTGCCTCAGTTCCTAAGGAGACCAAGATTGAAGATGTCAAAATCGAGAAGAAGCCCTTCTCCTGGCTGTACGTTTATCGACACCGTTCTCTGAACGTATATTGACATCAAGTAGCGAACCGCATCCCACGTTCGTCATCATCCTCGTCGGCCCTGACGAGACTCCTTTCGGGATACAGAAAGATTTCCTCTGCTCTCGATCCGAATTCTACGAAAAGCATTTTTCGGCAACCAAACCTGATGTCAAGATTGAGCACATAGTCAGGCTTCCTGAGACTACAAGGGAAGTATTCGGACTGGCCCAGCACTTCCTTTACATGGGCAACGTGATTGCGGACGAGGCCAATCTCCCATCGTACGAGGCTCTTGTTGGGCTTTGGAAGCTTGGTCATAAACTCAATATCACGGGACTCTGTGACAAAGCTCTAACAGCTATGGTTGACTGTCGTCGAATCACGGAATCGATCCCAGCTACGCCCCTTCTCATCCAGGTCTGGAAGGATACACCTGAAGGTTCATCCATCCGAAAGCTACTGCTGTCATGGACCGCTGAGTACATGCGCTTTTCGGACGCTCGGGCAGAATTTGCCAAGTCTCTACCTCAGGAAGTTCTCAGCGAGCTTGTCGTTGCCATGAGCTCCATCGACACGGTTCCCGCCCCTGAAGCATCAGCCACTAGTGCTGCCCCTTCTGCGACACCTCGAAAGAACGTTCATTATCTGGAGGACGAGCCCGAGAATGATGCGAAGAAGACTCGACGAACGAGCGGTGGACCAGTCAGTGCTCCAGCATCAGCTGATCGATCGATCAAAGCTCGCGGCTCTTTGCCTAAGCCCGCGCCTCGACGTAGGACCAGCGCTGGCTATGCCGAAGGCCGAGACTTTACCACGTCACAAAAGTTGGATTTCTGCTCGGACTTGTTGACAAGAATGCTGTCCGGACCTGGCAAGTTTACCTCCGACGACTCTGAATATAATCGCTAACTTGAAGATAGGATTCTGGACCAGACTTGTTGGTCCTTTCAGAGACGCTGTCGAACCCGTCGAGGATGGTGTGCCTGACTACTTCGAGAAGGTCAAGCGACCAATGGACCTTACCACGATCAAGGCCAAGATGGATCGCAAGGAGTATAACAGCGACGAAGAGTTCGTTGCAGACGTACGTCAGATTTTCGATAACTGCTTCACGTACTGGAAGAAGGGAGACCCAATGTGGCTTGCGGGGGAGAAGCTCCAGAAGACATTTGAAGACAAGTTCTCTCACATGAATAAATGGATTGCTAAAATGGGTGGCGATGAAGCTGACTAGGTGGGAGCTTCATCGCGAAGGTCGCCTAGGGTTCAAGGAGAGTCTCCATCCTCGACGGATGGAACCAAAGGTGATGTTTGAAACGCCTGTATTATATATATATGAGGTGCGTTCTAGGCATCTTGTACCAGACAGCGGTTAGTCTAGGAGATTATAGGATGGGGATACGTGCTCGTGCGAGTACGTAAGGTAATGTGTTTCTTTCGGGCGTCTCTGGGAGGTCTGGTAAAAGGAGAGTCGGATCTTTATGTCCGCTCACAGTGCAATAGTTTGAGTAATTGATTTGTTAACCCCAAGCAAAGTGGTCGATCACTGCATTAGTTGACGATCCTGAGAACAGGCCAAATTAGGTAGAACTAGATCGAGTCACCAAGTGCTCCGGAGAACGCCATTTCACGTCAACGGACATCGAGACGATGACCAATCTACAGGACATTGATTAGAGCTAAGAAGCACTGACAAGCGCGGGCCTTTTGTCAGTGAACGCTATCGAGGAGGCTACGTTCTTTGAAGCTGAGAGTGATGGGAAGATAGATGATGTGGTGTTATGAGTCACTAGCCTTTATGGGTAGTTGCATGTCGATTATGCCAGCTCATCCATTGGGAGCCAAACTACGTGTTCCTTGGGCTTGTTTCGTCCAGGTGTGTTGTTGATGTAATCGTCTAAGCGTCTGCGGGAAGCCGACACGATGAGTTGTCAGCAGATTTATACGAAGATAGCACAGCAGCCACTGTATTTTCATCGTGACATCAGTACGAAAGTTTATTTCAGCCGCCAACGATTGATGCAGTCACGATATCGTGCAGAGTCATAGAGTCTAAGGAGTACGGAGTGACTAATAGCAAAGGGATCGAGTCGCGCAAAGGTCAGTAGACGCTCAGGTGCGGATTCTGGCTTAATTAGTCTGGGGAACAGACTCGCATTGAAATTAAGATTGCCACTGACGTTACTCGGTCCAGACTTTGGATCCCTGCCAATTGGTTGCTCTGTGGATTAAGTGGTCGAGTCGATGGCGCATGACCTTGTCGTTTAAATAACCTGAAACCAAGGCCAAGCCCACTGAGCGAAAAAAAGAGAGACGAGGGTTGGTCATCAGTCTGTAAGAGAGAGCCAATAGAATTGTGTGGATGAGAATGTGAAGACAAAGCACCAACTAGTGATTATGTATTTATGTGAATGGACCAAATCGATGGAGAATGTGATCTCCAATATCGAGTGTCTTGCTTTCAGGTACTTACTAACATCCACCGTAGGACTTACCTTACCTAATTGTTTAGACAATCCGTTGTCAAAGAACAATGGATATTATTCGATACGTACCTACCTTAGTACCTACTCGGTCAAAGGACGCCAAGTCTTTGTTCCTGTTCCTGCGTCAGGCGGACTCTTAGCGCAACGGGCCTCGGGTAGTACGTATGTACCTGCATTCTTTCGCTAGGACCCCTGAAGTTACACGACTTACAGCGCTCAAACCTATCAGCCACTCACAGGCTGCCATGAGTGACATGCCCCAGTATTCAGTCTCAGGTACCTGCCGTAAAAGGCAACACCACCATGCGCTGTCTCTTCTTCTTCTTCTCCTCCTCCTCCCCAGAGACAACCTATAGCCGGTAGAGGTCAGTAAAGAGGCTGATCGCTATTGAAGGAATATCACCCTTTGACGTCAAAAGGGACTTGGCATCTTTCGGTAAAGCATATGCAAGATTGACTCTTGAATTTGGGCGAGAGACCAACACATTCTCCAAGATTGCGCTCTATTACACTATGGCCTAGTAGGGCTTGGCTTGGTGTTGTTGTAAGTGGGCGGCTAATTAACATGGGCTGTCAACTCAAATCTATCAACTCGTTAGTTTGTCTTGACTAACAGCTGTCATTTGCCTGAGCTGGCGATCATTTCAAAGGAATCTACGGAGTAGGGTGGAAAATATCTCAAATGGAGGAGACAGACCAACTGTGAATTGATGAGCAGAAGAAGAACCAAGTCGCACCACAAAACCATGTGGTATCGTCTTGTTTTACCTTTTCGCTCAATGGTTGCATCTGCTATTTATTCATCTTCGATAGCTGTTTCAACACAAAACCCTATATCCATGCCTTTCAAACATCTTGTTCCTGTCACAAAACGCTCAAACCACCAAGCAACCTCCGTATCAGGTCCCGTTTTGCTGGCCCCCAGTCCATCCATATTAGGCATGGTGTTTTTCTTGTTGTCCGCGGATTGGTGGTGATTGAAGCAAACCACGATGGGCATTTTAAATTAAAAAAATATCAAATGAATTAGGGGGCCCCTGTCCCTGTTATCCCCAGGAACAGAACCACTGCAGGGCCAGACTGCTTCTGCATGATGCTCCGTCTTGGACCAGCCTATCACGGCCATGAAGCCCGTCCCCGTTTACCAGGGAAGGAAGGGTCGAGTTTTTGACGGTTCCATTGCTGCTGCTTCCCGAGAGACGAGAGAGACAGAGCCCTTCCTTCCTTGGGCTTGGTGTGGCCCAGTCTCTCACGGCCTCTACTACCTTTACCGGGCTATTAGCTATTAGTAGTACTTACATGAATGGGCCCCCATCTCGACGACTTCATCTTTTTGATCTTCCCTCACACACCTCTTCGTTCGTCCTTGTTGTCGTCGCTGCTGTGCTACCTAGAGAATCGCCCTTTTATCGATACTCGTTCCGTTCTTTAACAACAACAGTCGTTTATACTCTTATCCTAGTTTTATCTAGCATTCACTCACTCACTCGCTTACCGCTCAACGCAAAACCGCCTTCTCCACCATCATCAGTATACCCTGTTTGTGGCTTTCCTCCCTGTCTGCCAGATCGGACTCGTATAAGCCAACCAAGCTCAACTTCAACTTCGCGTTCAAATTCCAGCCTCTTTGCTCGTCTGACAAGATGCTGTTCCGAACCATCGCCTCTGTCGCTTTCCTGGCTTGTGCCAGCAACGTTGCTGCCGAGCCCCAGCCTTACAAGCTGGTCAAGGCACCCGTTGAGGGCCTCAGCCTCGCTCGCCGTTCTACTCCCGGATACCAGCCTGATCAGTCAGTCTGCGGTGGCGGCGGTAACACTTGCGCTGATGCTTGTGGTGCCGGTTACGAGTCTTGCCCTTCTGAGGATGAATCTACCCACTGTTTCAACCCTACTGTTAAGCAGTCTTGCTGCTTTGACGGCACTGGAAGTATGTACACCCAGACTCATTCGTCGATGAGTGTGTTTCAAAGAGTAAACTGGAACTAACTATCTTACTAGACTCTTGCGATGCGGGTTACTACTGCTCTCATGACACCAAGGCCCAAACCTGGTGTTGCCCTGAATCTATGGATCTTGCTCAGTGTGCCGAGGCGTACGGCGTTAAGGACGGCCTCAAGACTGAGAAGCTCATGACCTCCACCGCTTCCCCCACCGTTGCTACTACCACTGCTGCTCCTACCACCACCTCTGCCCTAGAGACCACCTCGACAACTGTCTACATCACCAGCACCTCTCTTGCCAGCACCGAGCCTGCAACCACCACCAAGTCGGTTGTCGATAAGACCACGACCAAGGCTGATAAGACCACCGTTGTTGCCCCTAGCTCTGGCTACAGCACGGCTTGGAGTGGTTCCAACAGCACCATCGCCACTGCCGCGCCTACTCAGCCATCTGAGTCCGCTCCTGGCTCTGCTGAGCCTTCCACCATTAGCAGTGGTGCTTCCCTCTCCGGCGTGAGCGCCATGCTCCTCGCTGCTGCCGGCATCTTCGCCCTTCTCTAAGTCACACGCTTCCCCGTGGAAACACTGGTTTTCGCGAGATACTACCTAAAATGACGCTTATGCGTCACCGCGAATAATGACTCGATGATGAAGAAAGCAACGAAAGGCTTTATGCGTGGAACACGCCAAGTAAGAGGTGGATTGAAAACAAAACATGTGGTGCAATGTCGAGCTACATTAATCTTCTGATGAAATACCCCTTTTTCGATATCCCCCATTCTGTTTACGTCTTCAACCGGAGTTGATCGGCTTGGTGTTTTTGGTTGGCTGGGAAAAGAGCATGAGGAGGACGAGTTGAAACGAAATGAGAAACGCTCAGCGCTTGGAACATACATTCTTACGATAGGTGTGCGGTTTTCGCATACCTTGTTACACCTAAAACTTATTTACTATTCGTCACGTTGCGAGAGCTTAGTCTCCGCCTCGTATACTTGACATTAATAATTGCCCTGGTAGACAATTTTACTCGACATTGCACACAATTTAACCAAGACATTCCATACAATGATGAGAAGCGGGAATTCCTATTTGTGAAGTCGTTGTAACAAATGCGAGCCATTGAGAATAGCAAGCATATAGATCTTGTATATCTACCAGTGCGGCGTACGGCAATGAGCTGCAACGAACTTGATAGAATCTGGACTGTGGTATTACTGTGCTGTGTAGGGAGCTGGATGGTTTGTTAATGAGGTAACATGGTTCAATAGTAGCGGATATCCATGTCCTATATATTTTATTGACCTACGCATATCACATCTGTAGATCTGTCTCCATAGACCACCAGCAAGATACTCTGACGCCTTGTGTAAGGACATTTGAGGCGCAAGTCCAAGTTCAAATTGGGACTACAGGCAACAAACTTTTACATTCTCCGATACAGCTCAACTCCTGCGACACCGCAAGTCATGGGTTGAGGAGTATTACGTGATAATGCACCACCTAGTCTGGGCATCACCGTCAGCTGTGAGTGATATCACATGTCACCGGGAGCGAAATCCCATGACATGGTGTCCACCAAGGAACAAATAAAACACAAGGTCGTAGTCCTGGTACGATCTGAGTACTGCTGTGGAAATCTGGACAGCATCAATGGCGCAAAACGAAAGGGTATGATTTATCTCTACAGCTAAATACGATGCGTGTTATAGGCAGCGTAAAAGGAAACCACGAAAGGGCTTCTTCCGTCTGATCTGACTCCAGCATTGTATGGTTTCCTATGCATTTAGATGTTCCTGCTCCTGAGTTGTTCTGTCGTGGAGGCTTGTCTATTCGAAGTGGTGATTTGGACACTTAATTACCAACAGCCTCGGGAACCTTGTTGGCATCGTAGCCGCATTTCTTCTTGAGCTCTTCGACCAGCTCAACGTACTTGGCCTGAGCGGCATCGGGGGTGAGCTTCTCCTCCTCGGCAGCCTTCTTCCAGGCGTTGTACTTTGCCTTGCCCTAAAAATGGTGTTAGTTCGTCGCAGACAAGGAATATAGGCTTCTAAGCTTGCCTTGAGGTCGAACACGCCAGGGGCGGTAGCAGCGGAGAAGTCCTCACCGTTGGCGACCTTGTAGAGTCCTGAAAACGTTAGCAGAGAGGTCGAAGACATGGATCAGAGAGATTCTACCGTAGAGCCTGAGAAGATCGTCGGTGCTGGGCTTAGAGGTGAGCTTCTTGGAGTCCTCGACGGCCTTCTGGAAAGATTCAGACATGATGGGCAAAGGGGTGAGAGTGTTGTTGAAGTTATTGGAGAAATCGAGTTTGGAGAAAAGAGTAAGAAGGAGAAGAGCTGTTGGGGTGTTTGTTGAGGAACTTAACTTGGCTTCTCCCGTCGTGCGGGTTATAGCGGGGTCATGGGATTCGATGGAGGGGCCTAGGGGCCAAGTTGCGCTGAGTGACGTCGTGATCTGCCATTGGTTACTTTGGGGGACATTCTCTACCTTCCTTAAGTGAGATGAGATGAGAAGGGGGATCTGCCGAGGGAAGGAAGGAGCTGGACAGTAACTACCTAGGTGATTTCGACTGAATGGCGAAGAGAGGCACGTGGAGAACAGGGGCTATAACTCTTGAAGATATCCATATCATTTCTACCTATGGTATAACGAAACAATGCTTTGTTGAAATGGAACTGCCTACCTAAGTACCTACCTAGGTACCTACCTAGGCATCAAAATCGGATGCACAAGCAAGCTTCGACAGCTCCCCACCTCAGGGTCTGAGACGGAACAAGAGCCCCCAGCATGAGCTGAACAGAGTATATAGCCCATACGAATACGCCAGCTGAATCTACATACAATAGCCTCAAATCAGATATTGCGATATCCGACGAGCCTGAAACATAGGCCGTTCCGGAACATCTTTTCGCTACACAGCCCTTGAACTCGTCATAGACGAGTTTAGTATTGCTCCGAGACCATCGGGAGCGGAACAATCATGCTGGCTCGGCTTTAAACTTTCACAGCTCACATGTCTCTCCGATGTTATCTACACGTTACATGAGCTACTCAGTTTTGATAAAGAGTGCCACAAACATCCAGGAAATAACCATCAAGACCACTTCACACCAATTGATTGATCATGACAAAAACCGTCGTCGTATTAGGCGGCAGCCTAGGCGGTATGGCCGTCACCCATCAGCTGCTTAAGTACACGCGACCTCGTGAACAAGATCTCAAAGTTATACTGGTCTCAAAGGTACTCACTCACTCAACAGATTCTGCTCTCTTTACTTACGCCATCGATACTGACAAGCTTACAGAGCAGCCACTTTTACTGGAACCTAGCTTCTGTTCGTGCCGTTGTCCCTGGCGTTATAAATGATGATGAGATTTTTGCGCCCATCAAGCCAGGCCTGGATCAGTATCCCGCCGGCAGCGTTGAGTTCATTGTCGGCACTGCTTCTGGCGTTGATCACACGGCCCGTACCGTAACAGTCGATACGGATGCTGGTGCTGACCAGAAGACCGTGCTCAAATATGATCATCTTGTCATTGCTACCGGTGCCGAAACCGTTGACCCCTCACTCCCTTGGAAAGCATCCAGCTCGCACGAGGAACTCGTGGAGAGCCTGCACAGCACTGCTGAAAAGGTTGAAAAAGCTACGCATATTGTTGTCGCTGGTGCGGGAGCCACAGGCGTTGAACTCGCCGGCGAGATTCAATATGCTTATCCCTCGACTACCGTTCTACTCATCTCTGCTGAGGACAAAGTCGTCGCTGGCGACCAGATAGCTGGTAGTGTTGAGTCTGAGCTGAAGCGCCTTGGTGTCGAGATCCGTGCTGGTGTACGATCCGAGGAAACAACGGAACTACCTGATGGCAAGACGTTGGTAAAGCTGTCCAATGGGGAGGAATTGGTGACAGATTTATTCCTCGCGACGATGGGACTGAAGCCAAACTCTGGGTTCCTGCCCAAGGAGTGGCTTACCAAGCAGGGCTACGTCGACGTGGACGATGAGATGCGTGTCAAGGATGCAGAGGGCGTATGGGCAGTTGGAGACGTCGTGTCCAAGCCTCGCGCCGCATTCTTGATCACGGAAGCTCAGGCTGCCGGTGTCTTCAAGAACATTGACCTCGTACTGAAAGGCAAGGAACCACAGCCCGTGAGCGGTCCTCGAGTAGACGCTTTTCTTTGCGCCACGGGTCGAAGTCGCGG
Source organism: Fusarium sacchari (assembly GCA_017165645.1). Classification (NCBI taxonomy): domain Eukaryota; kingdom Fungi; phylum Ascomycota; class Sordariomycetes; order Hypocreales; family Nectriaceae; genus Fusarium; species Fusarium sacchari. The sequence goes on from JADANP010000007.1 coordinate 1,707,135, forward strand.
AGCTGGACGCCTAGGCAAAGTCCCGGTGCCGTCGCTTGCTGTATGGGCCGTCAAGGGTCGTACATTAGGTCTCGAACGTACCAAGAAGTACGTCAACGGAAGTATGTGGTGATTGAGAATGCGTGTAGTGCAGTGCCTGATATCTTATTCAAGAAAGCGCCATGATATTCCTACAAAGAAAAAGCAACATACCCACACCGATAATCTAATTAGTTCGCCTATCCTATCCTATCCTCTCTTCTCGTCTTCAATCTCCCGCCTGATCTGCTCAAGAACTTGCTCTCGTGTTCTCAAGTGATTCTCTAGACCCTCAACCTGCTCCCGGACTGTCTGGAGATCTTCCTGTATGCTCTTGAGACTCCCCCCAGCCGCGCTCTTGCCAGTTCCCTCTTCCAATTCCCTAAGTTCTCGTCGCTTGTATTCGAGCAATTGATCGAGTTCCTTCTTAACGAGTGCAGGCTTAGAATCGCGTTTGCCGCCTTTCCGGCGCTCCGCGATCTCCTCCACCTTCTTAATCTTATCCTCGAGGTCCTGGAGCTTGCGCTTCAGTCGAACCTCTTCCCAGTCCTCCGTCTTTTCCGTCGAGAAATCCGTGCCCGAGCTCTTGAAGCCACTTCGACCCAAGCGCGTTAGGTATTGATCGCCGAACTTAGCTTTGCGGCCGGTACTCGTGGTGTCGTCAGCCTTGGTGGCCCACCGTGAGTTCGCGCCTGTTCGCTGGTTGTCGACTTGATAATCAATCTGGTTGCGCTCAAAGCTTGATCGAAGCGAGGCCGGAACGGTACGGGGGATTCGGAAGCCCTCATGTCGGTAGTTGAGGATATGTAGGAATGCGAGACAAGCATCCTTGTTGATAGTCGATTGCGCCGAGGGGTTGATCAGGTTCCAGGCGGATCGGACATCGGTATCGGGAACGTCAAGGGACTCGTAAAGATCACTAAGCGCATGGACTATGCTCGTTAGCTTTATCTCCCAGAATCTCGGGTTACCATAGGCATACAATCCACCTCGCCGCGCATATCTCGGTTCTCCTGGTAGATCTGCTCGTATTTGGCCTTGTCCGCAGGCTTCATGTACCACTCGAATCCGTCTTTGAGTCCCAGGTCTTCCGAGTCGTCCTCGACCTGCTCGAACTGTACTGATTTTCCGGTGATAGCTTGGCCAGCCTGCACGAGATGAGCCTTGGACTCAGGGACAAGCCAGTCGGGCAATGTTGTCGGCACATCCGCGTATTCCTGAAATTCGTAAGTTAGAAGAGCCAAAGAACCACTCAGCGACCGTGCCATACCCCGTTGAGAATATCAAAGATGATGCGCATGGCAACACAGAACTCCTCGAAATCAAGGTTTCCATCATTATCCACGTCCGCAAGATCCCAGACTCGTTCTAGTTGATCATCTCGGAGGCCACTGTTCTTTAGGACAGGAGCAGCTTGTTCACCTGTAAGGAACTTGCCGCCGCCTGTCCGGGTAGAGAAGATATTCCAGTACGTCTCAATTTCCTGCGCCTCGATCTTGGGAGCCATGATCACGTACGTCTGGGGGCTATGGGCAGCCGCGTGGAGTGATTGTTCGAAGTCGAGTTAAAGAAAAAAGAGCGCTCTAATTAAACCGGATTAGAAAAAGGTAGAGGCAATCGTTTTGGCGGCGACCGCAGAGGATGTCGAATTAGCGGAAAGGCAAAGATGGAGGTTCTATGGTCAATGTAGGTAGCCTGAGCGAGTGAGCTGGAGGTTGAATGACGAAGCCAGTTCTCCAGCCACGCTTGGATAGGCCGGGCTGCATTTCCCCTGATGCATCTGCGGCCCCCGCTTAGCCAATATCCAAATTAGCGCATAATCTTACTGGTAAGAAAGTTTGTTGATCAGTGAGAGAGGCACGAGAGGATAGAGCATATAAGTCATTGCCATCACTTCCATATTCAGTTTACTCTTTTTTTTTCTTCTTTTTTTTTATAGCAAAACTTGACGATATATCAATCTTGACAGTACGGTGCTGCATCTGAGCCACCCGTGAGTTTATGGAACAAACATCATGCTATCACCACTCTCTAAGCCCAGCCTGTCATAGAGGCTATAGTTTGCTAAGGGGATGTGCTGTACAGGCTACTGCTGATTGTCGATATTGCATTTCATCATGAAATTGCGCCTTTTAGTAAGAAGAAGATATTCTACATCCAGATGTTAGTTCATAGCAGTTGAGTCCTTGAATTGAACCCATCATGATAGTATACCTAGGTATACTAGGTACGCTAAAACAAGAAGAGGTTCACCGAGAGTGACTGGCCAACAGCCACAGCCCAGGCCTTGAGTGGTTGAGCCCCACTGCCAAATAGAGAAGGGACCTGGAGAGAACCCCCATAAACTCGGCTCTCACTGGCTGATTCACAAGGTTGTGGGCCTGCAGCAGCGGGTAGAGGGGTACGGGTGCCACACCCAATAACTTTTTGGAGGGGCAAATGGTAAAGAAGGCGCGAAACAAATGACCTGGGCTTTTAAATTAATCCATTCTTCAGACCGCTTGACCCTGTTCCTCATATATGTACAGTACTCGCTGTCTGTTTGTCTGTGGCGTGCCCTGAACTTGAATAGCATCACGAACTGTTTCTTCCCCCAAACTCAGACTCTACCGCTGCTTGAATCGCCATGTCTACAACAACTATCACTACAACCCAGCCTATCACGGCCGAATCTATGCTTCGTCTCTTCCCGGACATCGACACCAGCTCAGAGCCTCTCTCCGGCCATGATGAAGAGCAAATCCGCCTTATGGATGAGGTCTGCATTGTCCTCGACGAGAATGACAAGCCAATTGGTACTGCCAGCAAGAAGATCTGTATGGGGAACTGCACCACTATCCAATAGCCCGCTATGTACTAACTTAGACTACAAGGCCATCTCATGACCAACATCGACAAGGGCCTCCTTCACCGCGCGTTTTCCGTCTTCCTCTTCAACGACAAGAACGAGCTCCTCCTCCAGCAGCGCGCATCCGAAAAGATCACCTTTCCCGATATGTGGACCAACACTTGCTGCTCCCACCCCCTCCACATCCCTACCGAGACTGGTGCTACCCTCGAAGACTCTATCGCTGGTGTCAAGCGAGCTGCTCAGCGCAAGCTTGAGCACGAGCTGGGTATCAAGAAGGAGCAGGTTCCCTTTGAGGATTTCCATTTCCTCACCCGAATCCACTACAAGGCCCCCAGCGATGGCAAGTGGGGTGAGCACGAGAGTATGTTCATCCAATATATAATGTTTATAGTATCTAACAACCGGCGCAGTTGACTACATCCTCTTCATCAAGGCCAACGTCGATCTCGACATCAACAAGAATGAGGTCAGAGATACACAATACGTCACTCCCGAGACGCTCAAGCAACAGTTCGATGATCCCAGCCTGGTTTTCACACCTTGGTTCAAGCTCATTTGCAACTCTATGCTCTTCGAGTGGTGGCAGAACCTCGACTCCGGCTTGAATAAGTACATGAACGAACAGGAGATTCGACGCATGTAACGATACATGAATAACGAGCAGTCAAAGAGAGAAAAATGCCCAAAGCGAAATGAGAAGCAGTGTAAGTGCTAGACCCGGACTTGGCATACGGAGCATGGGGGTTTTGCAGTCAATCAATCAGCTTAGATATCCGTTGTTAGATCTTGCTGCGTTAATGTTTACGAGAAACTGAGCCACATTCAATTTGAGACCATTTCACTACTAAATTCACCTATCAAGATCGAGGATATCTTGACCAACACCGCCAATCGGAGTCTCAAACTCGTTCAGCACGGCCGGGCCGTTGGGCATGGTTATCTTGAACCGAACTTCCATATACGAGCCAATGATTCAGGATCATGATGCTTCGGTTCTCCGCATCATCCGGCATGACATACCGGTGGTGAGTCTGTAGCAAGTGACACAGTATGTACTGATAAAAGAGATTAGTGAGTCCTGGCGCCGTCGCAAGCTGTGGCCATCCACCAGCAAACGACATGCATGATGCTCTTTGACAACGCCTACTACGACCCTTTCAGATTGGGCTCCTGTGACCGCATCCAACTGGAACATTGGGGCCAATGACGGTCTTCCTTGGCTTCTCAAACCAAGGGTTTTCGATCTCCTCCACACTCAGCTGCCGGTGGCTTGAGCCTTGACTTGGGCTTGGCTATGTCACTGCACCTGACATTGAATCCTTGCACGGAACCCGCGACTTCTGGTTTCTGTGCTTCAGTATTCCACTGTATTCATCGAATTGAGTCCGATCTTGTCTCTGACTGCACAGTTGATTGGAGTATCTCGGGACCCGGACTTCACAGTCTGCTTTGCCCGTGCAACGACAGCGTCACCCCCACGGTGTCGCAGCTGATCATGTGGTCTACGATCGTCGTCCTGTCAGCAAACACTGTGCCACCTTATCCTATCTCGCCTCGATTCCAGACTCGCTATTCACTGTCTCAGGATGGATCCCGAAGCTAGTCAATACCCCACGGTAATATCTGTCATGCATCATCTGGCCAATGGCATCTTGGTGTTCCACCTAGAGGAGGCGCTCCGTATCTATGCTGCCCATCTCGAGGCCCACACGGCGTCTAACCAAGACTCGCCCTACTTAATCCCCCGAACATTTCCTATCTCTCAGCTCCTCTTTGTTCCTCACCTGTCTACTCAGTCACTCATCTCTCTTCCACAGACACTTAACTTTGCTGAAGCCTTCAATCTTGACCAGACAACAGCCGCTGGCCACTAACAGGACCCTCAGTCAGGATATCTTGCTAAGCCCTCTCCCAGAGGAGGCTGCTTTGAAGAATAGCCAACTCGGCGTCTTGCTATTGCTGCTACCACGTGCTGCTTGCTGCACTCAATTTCTTTGCACTGTCGACGGTCGTTGACTGCTGTACTGGAACTTCTGAACACTCTCACTTAACAAAACTTCTATCCATTCTCGTGAACTCTCGAAAGGCTTGGACGCTTCGTCGACGCACTTCGTTCGATACATCCCCCTTCTACTAAGCCGTGATCGCGAGCCTGGCCCGCTCAAGTACCACCTTGATGTCGGTTGAAGTTCGCACCAGCCTTAATTGTCTCCGTCATCCCTCGAGGTTTACGTCCGTTTGCAGAACTCAGCTGTCGCGAGTTCATACGGGCGATAATTGTCAGAATATACAATGTGAGTCTGGATGCTTGGGCCACGAACTTATCATACTTAATACGCAATGGCGCCCCTTTCATTACCAGGAAGGGGCCCTTAGGTACAGCGAATAAATCCAGTACCGGTTAGACTGCCATCATGGAGATCAGCAAGAGTAGTAAAAGTGGTATCCATGGTTCTGGGACATTAGCCAAGTGGCGGCGACGCTCCCTCATACCATCTACCTGGGAAACCTCTGTTCGTTTCGTTAATGTGAACGAGTCTGCAGCAGCTGGTAGTGCGCTGGCCCAGGCCTTTGCAACTGACGCCATGAGTCAGTATGTACTCGACGGTGACGACATGGCAGATTATTCGGATGAACAAAAGTGGAAGCTTCATGTTGACTATATGACCTATATGGTTGCAGCGCATTGCTACAAAGGAATGGTGACAACCATCGGGTCGGACTATGATGCTGTAGCTCTTTGGTATGTGAAGCATGATTACTAAGACCGCAATTTGTTCTTAACATCCTTTCAGGCTTGCTCCGGGCCAGCAGATGGACGACTGGTGGACTAGTCTTCGCAGTGGTATGTGGAAGCTATACTATCAACTGTCAGCTGAAGGACGGAGGCGATACTACGATGAGATGATCCCTGTTCTGGACCAGACCAAGGAAGAGGTCATGGGCGAAAGGAACCAGGATTGCTATTATCTCGTCTACATCGGTACCAAGCCTAATGCCCAAGGCAGAGGTTATGCCGGAAAACTGATCCGTGATATGGTCGCCAAGGTACTGCAGTTGATGAGCACCTGTCCCATCTTCCACCGCCGGAGAAAACTAACAAGAGCCAGGCCGATGCTGAACAGCGTCCCATGTATCTCGAGTCCAGTACCGAACAGAACAACGGCTACTATGCCAAGTTCGGTTTCGAGGTCAAACGCGACGTTGTCTTTGAGGGAGGCCCTGAGCCCATCACGATGTGGATCATGGTTCGCGAGCCTCAGAAAACTCGCCCTGCTTGTAGCTCTGTTATCGTTTCTGCCGTCAGCAGCGCAGTCAAGTTCTAGGGAGACGAGCCTCTGATCCTTCCAAATGTCGACACAGGGTCAGAGGCTGAAGTCGAAGAGGTTGAGGATATCCAGAACGTCACCCATGAGCAACAAGATTGGAAGAAATGTGCTGTGATGTGAGTTCTGATTGCGCGAAATTTTGCGTTGGTTTACGCCGAGTTCGTTGACTCTTGTCATTCTTTTGGACGTTGGTATCTTTTGATGTTATGAAGCAGTTATGGTTCTGGCTTTTTGTGTTGCCAACATATGCCGACAGTCTCTACCGCAATAGCTGTCTATCTCTTCTGTTTTTGCATTGCGCCAACTAGCTCGAGTCATTCATTAGAGAGAAATAACCCATATAAGATTGTCATTCCTTCATAAGCTGGTCCCTCCCGTAACCGTAAACACCGTGCACCTAGCTTTTGTAGTTTGCATTCCGTATAAATTGCCCTTCTCGGAGCCCGTCCCTCATAGCCTCAATTCCGATGTTAGTATTCGAGGATTGCCCATGTCTCATCATCAACTGTGGTGTAGATTAGACCTTGGCCAAGCAGTTCGTCAGCAGCGGTGAGAGCATCCCGCACTGACATGCCAGTAGAGTTGGTGATGACGTTGAGATGGACACCTTCATTGCCACCAGGCGTATCGTTCATAAAGTTGAACATCTTCTTGGCAAGCCCACTGCAGCCAGCGAGCTTAGTAGGCGCCTGGCCAGCGTTGCCGCCTCCATTGTCATTGTAGCCACCACCATCCACGAACATGCTATCTCCGTCTCCATTGGCACCACCTTGACCACCGAGAGGGCCTTTGGTAAAATAGAGATGAACATATGCAGCCTCGAGCATGTGATAATTGACCTCGTTGAAATCCGCCACAGGTCGAATAACATGAGCCCCGACGTGTCGCTTGTTGTTGAAGGATTTAAGACGACCCCAGATACGAACGTGAGACTCGAGCTCGAAACCGGGATCAGCATCGTCCTGCTTGTCGACATCGATCCACTTCTTGACCTCAATCATACCGGTTCCGTCGTCGATGTTGAGGGTGATATTTGTAGGTTGGGGCTGAATCTTGCGAATTTGCCCGACGAATGTGATCTGTGTCACGGGGGAACCGTCGATTTTGAAGTCTGCGCCAGCGTATGCCTCCTCGGCGTCGAGAATCTGCTTGATTGTGACAGGGCGCAAGGACTCATCTTGGTATGACTAGTATATGTGAGAAAGAGCGGCAACTACCAGTTGTAGAGAGTGTGATGTACCTTGCCGCCGGCGCCGCCTTGACTGCCCTGTTGTGAACCACCAGCGAAGAAGCCGCCAGAATCGTCACCCCCTTGGGCGCCATAGCTTGTTTTTGTGAATCCAGAGTAAGCAGCTTTGAAGCAGGGTCAGAATTGCAATTCTTGACAGAAAGCGGGTGTCTTATAGTGTACTTACACATGATTGTGGTTGTGTAATGTTTGAGTTGGGCTAGGCAGAGCTCACAGTCAGGACGTGAAGATCAAGAGACGCGTTAAAACGCGCCTGAGTTTAATGGGTTCCATGATGCCCCGCCTTCACTGTGTGGGGCATTTGGCGTTACCTTAGTCATCGATGAGAGCTTCTCTGTTATGGGGATAGAACCGGGCAGGCACGTGCATGGGAAGTATATAGGTACCTTAGTCCCTAGTACTCCGTAAGGTACTAACTACTAATCCATCAGCTGAACAGAGGCAGCATATGCTTTGTGTTCCATGATAGCACTAAGAAGGAGTTGATACGGGAGTAACCACTTGTTGATTCCGTTGCTGTCTCTATCAGCCCGAGGCATCCTTGGACTTCTCCCAATACGGTAGGCGATCATGCATCTGCCGACTTCCAAAGGGCCATGTTTCATCGCTAGCGAGTCTGACTAGACACGCGGTAATGACCTGGATGGAAATATGTGGTATCGCTTAGAATATGCTACAGCTTTCCGAAGCTTCTCCGCCGGCTTTTCCTGTGTCGGCACCACATCATTTGATATATAACAATGATCACCATGACTAAGGTAGTAACGGGTAGGGAGCTTGAAAGTTGAACCTCGGCAGGAAATGTGGAACTACCACCAATAAATCCCGGCTTCGGCGTTGGCCCCGTGTTTCTCCAGGTTTCCTTCCTTCAAAGGTACTTGCCGCAATCACACCCTACGTCGTTCGGCCGTCGGCCACCGTATCCGTAGTTGCTTCTGACATCAACAACTTTCTCCTCTTATTGCTTCCGTCACGAAACCAGCCTTGACCCATTTTGTCCTCTATTTTGGTTCATAGCCTTTTGCATAGCGTTTGCTTCATCTCGTTCTGAACTTGTATAATCAATCACCAGTGGCATCATGGCAAAGCCACAGACCGCGAATCTGCCCCTGATACCACTCGCGCGAGGCACCATCCTTCTCCCGGGCCTCGTCCAGCGAATCCCAGTATCTTCGAACCGTCCCGATATTCCTGCTCTACTCGCCCACGTTTACGAGCAAGCTGCTACAAAGGGCCCTGATACGCGTATCGACAGTATTCCCATCGCCTGCGTTCCAATTTCGTCCCCTCTTATCAGTGGGAATGGCCAACGACTCATTGGTGATGCGGAAGATATAGACCCCGCCGAGATCGAGAACGTCCTTCCCGGCTCCGCTAAGAAGAATGACCTGTTCACATTTGGTGTTGCCGCCAAGATCATTGGCATTGATGGAAGAGGAACGGGCGAATTTGCGCTGCGCGTCGAAGGCACAACCCGTGTTCGAATTGACTCCTTCACCCGCGAGCGCCCCTATTTTGAAGCCAAGGTGACATATTTCCACGAAGACTGTAGGCTATTCCATGTAACCGCTTGCCCATCACCTGTAGTTGACTGTCGTTCCAGGCAATGCTACCGATAAACAGACGCAAGACCTGTTCGCTCTCCTAAAAACCCGTTCTCGAGAACTCGTCACGATCCTCAGGATTTCCTCCTTGCTTCCTCGAACCCGCGATGGCCCGGTTCTTTCACCAGTCCTTACAAGGCGACTCGAAATGCTAATCGTGAGGAAAGAGCTCAACGAGGCTGGTCTTCTTGCCGACTTCATGGCTAATTTGGTTGAGAGTACACATGAGGAGAAACTCGAGGTCCTTGCAGCCCTAGATGTCAAAGTGCGCTTGACTAAGGTCATTGAGTTACTGGAGCGCCAGGTTGGCGGTATCAAGAATAATTTCAAGATCACGACCTTCACCACTATGCCCATCCAGATCTTGGATCGATTGAACGAAACCAATCAAAACCGCAAGCCAGGTTCGCTGCCTCAAATCCCTGGCATGGCATTCGTTCCACCCAATGGACAGTTGCCAGGTGGGCATGACCAAAACGATGACCAGGAGGCCAATGAGCTTGACGAGCTCAAGCGCAAACTATCCAACGCCAAACTTCCTGCTGATGCTGCCAAGACAGTTGATAGGGAGATGAGGCGACTTCAGAAGATGCAGCCCATGAACCAAGAATATCAAGTGACACGCAATTGGCTCGAAACGCTGGCCGAAATTCCCTGGACAATTACCACGGACGACCGCCTTGGCCCTGATACTCTAAACCGGGCGAGGAAGCAGCTTGACGATGACCACTATGGACTGGATAATGTCAAGAAGAGACTCATCGAATATCTAGCTGTCCTCAGGCTTAAACAATCGATCAATGATGAGGTGGAAGCGAAGATCAAGAAGGCACAAGAGGAATTGGGACAAGCTGCCACATCCAACGAAAAAGACAAGGGAACGGCCGAGGAACGCTCAGAGATTGAGGGAAGCGCAAAGCCCGAGATGGCTAAGCTTGACATCCTCAAGTCTCAGCGTATGGTGGACAAGTCTCCTATCATGCTCCTCGCTGGTCCCCCTGGCGTAGGAAAGACCAGTCTCGCGCGATCGGTGGCTACAGCACTTGGCCGCAAGTTTCATCGTATCTCGCTTGGGGGTGTGAGAGACGAGGCCGAGATCCGGGGACATCGAAGGACCTATGTCGCGGCAATGCCAGGTCTCATTGTGCAGGGCCTCCGGAAGGTCGGCGTTGCTAACCCTGTGTTCTTGCTTGATGAGATTGACAAGATCGGGCAAGCCAGCATTCATGGCGACCCCTCAGCTGCCATGTTGGAAGTACTAGACCCGGAACAGAACTACAACTTTCAGGATCACTATGTTGGCATGCCGATTGACCTCTCCAAGATCCTCTTCATTGCTACAGCCAACAGCCTGGACACTATCCCTGCCCCTCTGCTTGACCGAATGGAGACTATCTATATTCCTGGCTACACAACACTCGAGAAGCGACACATCGCTATGCAGCACCTGGTCCCTAAGCAGATCAGGGTCAACGGACTAGCCGAGTCTCAGGTTGCATTCAACCAGGAAGTCGTTTCCAAAATCATCGAGTGTTACACTCGAGAATCTGGGGTTCGCAATCTAGAGCGTGAAATTGGCTCTGTTTGCCGTGCTAAAGCTGTCGAGTATGCTGAAGCCAAGGATGGGGGTCACATAGATGATTACCGTTCCGATCTCAGTGTGGAGGATATCGAGAACATCCTAGGCATTGAGAAGTTTGAAGAAGAGATTGCCGAGAAGACGAGCCGCCCCGGTATCGTGACGGGCTTGGTTGCTTATAGTTCTGGTGGCAACGGTAGCATCCTCTTCATTGAGGTTGCTGATATGCCCGGCAATGGGAGGGTTCAGCTTACAGGCAAGCTCGGCGATGTGCTTAAGGAAAGTGTCGAGGTTGCCTTGACCTGGGTCAAGGCACATGCTTTCGAGCTAGGTCTCACTCCAGAGCCCACTACGGATATCATGAAAGAGCGCAGCATCCATGTGCACTGTCCATCGGGCGCTATTCCCAAGGATGGTCCCAGCAGTGGAATCGGCCAGGCGATCGCACTCATCTCCTTGTTCTCGGGGAAGCCGGTACCACCAACCATGGCAATGACGGTATGTCGTTAACTCGCTATGGACTTGAGATGACTCAGTATGCTAACATTATCGTGTGAAACAGGGCGAGATTTCTCTCCGGGGTAGAGTTACAGCTGTCGGAGGTATCAAGGAGAAACTCATCGGCGCCCTCCGAGCTGGCGTCAAGACTGTGTTACTTCCGGCCCAGAACCGCAAGGATGTCAAAGATCTTCCGCAGGAGGTCAAGGATGGACTGGAGATCCTTCACGTCAGGTAAGCTACCCCTTACTTCAAGCATTCTCTTTGTAACACTCTCAACCCTGCTGCCTATATGCCCCGACGACAGGATTATGGTTTCACTGACACATGTCTTGGATAGCCATATCTGGGAGGCGATTCGTCTTGTCTGGCCAGACTCGCATTGGGCAGAGGACACTAACTACCGAGGCATCGAGAGTCGACTCTAATGCTACGGACAAGTTGTGTCAGCTGTGCTATCGCCCGTGCATAATGTCTCGCCGGTGTACATCAGCCTTGTCTGCATCTTTGAAACGATCTGTGGCGACTTATTCGACCGTATCGCAAGTCTGCCCTTCGCAACGGGTGTGGCCTAACTGGCCTCACCGACATGGCCCAAACCAGCCCTCTTTGCGACGCATCTATCCGGTTCACCAAACGGCTCTTCGTCTCACAAAACCTCCCTCTCCCGTGATTCCACGTTCTCCTTGCTGGTGATTCTAGCCGTCGCGCCCTTGCGCACACACATACTTGCTTCTCTTCGAGGTGTGACGCCCACTGGAGTTGCATGCCTTGCCCATAGCGAGTGACGATGTATCATGCACCTTCTTCTCATATAAAATCAAAGCCTGTACCAGACTGGAACGGTAAACGTAACGCCACAGGGAGCCAAGCGAGTCTGTGGATTTTACCGTGCTACATCAAACCAGACTCGGTCAGGGGGCGTTGAATACGGCACCCGATTTGAGATATGTCTTATGGTTGATCTGTTGCTATCTTCCGAAAGTCGTTGTGGACGATACTTGCACATGAGACATCAGTACGCCTTCGGCAGGCGATTCCCGAGCTAGAGTATCGATTCTAACGAGCAGAACTTTGTCATTTATGATCGGCGAAAGGAGTCTTGAAATCGGTGTTCATTGTCTCGGTTTACTTCCTCATCTAGCATCTCTCAACCCAGATTCCATGCCTACACTTAGTGCAGTAGATCCAGATATCTTTAGCGTGTAAAAATCTTCTCAACTCATCCCTCGCTGTCTTGGTTTCACATGTCTTAACACAAGTTGCCTTGTCAAGAATCTCCAACGGTCCCGAAGTTTTGTAATAATACCTCAGATATATTTCGTGACAAGATAGTGATTTCATAACCCCAAGGTCAACAAGATCTCAGTCCAATTGATGGCCATTAGTCTCAGAGAGACAAGCCGGTTATTAGCTTAAAGCTCGGCTCCGAATGTGAAGCATTCGCCTAATTAAAATGAAGCCATCACAGTCTAGCTGCCTCATCGCTCATCGTGGCGACTTTGGCACATGGCTGCCCTAGCTGCCGAAGCCCTCGGTGACTGAAGGGAGGGAGAGACATCTAGAGAAGCAAGCCCTGACGCCACTTTCTCGAATTGACGGCAAGCTGAAGGGAGTCTGGTAGTCCAAATTCGGAGGCACAGGATCAACAGCTTGACACTAGGTAGACTACCTATAGGTAAAAGTGAGCTGAAGGTGGCGCCGCGTTGTTGCAAAACCCGCTCCACTGTTGGCCAGGCAGCCGATCGTGGAAGCAAATTCTGGCTGAATCTATGCCCATATTGCTATTCCGTGCTTGTTAAGCCATGCCCTTCAACTTCCCTTCAACTTCAAGCATCAAGCATTCTTTCATTCTCCAGCTTATGTACAGGGTTACTCGTCTAAATCGCGGTCCTGTTCTCGATCTATGATGCACAATGTGTCATGGCCTCGGGGTCCGCGAACAGGACTGGGCTAAATTGCTTTTTCCACGTCGTTAGGAGATTCGATAGCGGCACGACGCCCCTCACTTGGGTGGCGCCGTAGATGTTCCAACGAGGCGGTACTCCGTACACGATAGCCAATTCACCCAAGTTCTCATCAACGATCAGATCATAATCGACAAACAATCTAAAACACAGGTTCGAATGCAAGACAGATGCATATACATACCTTCAGCTACCAGCATTGTACCCCCTTTTTTGGTTCCTAAATGTCTTTGGTAAGCAAGAGCTGCGAAATGGCCTATGTCAGAGTAAGAAGCAATAAGACGGTATTCATTTTCATCTCACAGCACATACCCTCAGATTGATTGAGATGCATGAGTTCCCCGCTACAAATCAGGAACCGGCAATACTCTCCGACACAATAAGCCACCTCAACACTTCAGCACGCGGTAGTGGGCCTGTACGAAAAATGTAATTCGCGTGGCCATCTTTGCGAGTTCTGAGATCATCCGAAGCTCAGTAGATGGAGACGGTACCGCATAGTGTTGTACGAGATGCTCCACATCGAGAGTCTTACAATGGCCTGCCATCATCCACCGCCTCATTGCTGTCTTGGTTATGTCTGTCACATTGATAGTCATTGCCGATGTGAGCAGATGAGAAACCATGGAGGCAGTTGCCCGCGTGTAATGGGTTGGCACAACCTACAAGCACACGGCCGCGTCCCAGGCCTTCGGGCTCGTGGTCACCAGGTCCCCCGTGTTGCACAATACACGTCTCGGGAATCCTCCCTCTGTGGTCCAGTATGCGTCGCCAGACATCGATGGCAAGTGGCCTAGCATGTTACAGAACCGTTGACTGGGCAAGGTCAACAACCCCTAGTTTGGCACTATGTGCAGTTGCATTTCTTGGGTGTCCTAAGGCATGCATCATTTAGAAGGGCATATCCCACGAATTTGCGAATCTGCATGCTTGAAGTCATGTTGAATTTCCACTCAAAAGAAGGTACCGTTCCCGAGATGGATAGGAGTATACGCCTGGTTGGCCACATTAGGGGTGAGTATGAGACGCTGATAAAAGTTGAGGTCTCGTGAGATGCCCGAGACAGACTGGAGATCCTGTCGATCCTACGGAGTAGAGCACCTTGAATTGCCATGTCTTACTGCTAGTTAGTATCTTGCCATCGCTCATTGGATATTGGATACCATCATCCATGCTGTGATATGCCTTCTCAAGGGTCATCCTCTCCACTGCTCGCAAGCTATCGATTCTACAAGGTATCAAAGAACATGGGCTCGCATCTGGCTGGCGCAACAGTGCTGTGTGTGCAAGGTGACGTACGGTATTGGCGACCTGGCGGGCTAGCAGAAATGAGATAATGCCGGCCTAGTCTGAATTTGAAGCCTGATCCCCAGGGTTCATAACAACCCATGACATCGTGTTGTCATATCATGTTCTTCGAGGCCTCAAGCAACAGGCCAGCCGCAGAAACCTACGCAAAACTAGCGTTGCCCCTATCAGAGCACGACGGCACCAGCCGTCGTGGTCAAGGCTGACAACGGGCCGAAAGCTCTGTTCAAGAAGAATCCCAGCTTGAGCAAGCAATGTTGAAACTGATAAACATTACATCGTGGGCGTGAGCGAGAATATGGACACCGACCAACATCAGTCTGAGCCTGTCGGATATGCTTTCCTCATGCTAATCGTCTCCTAAGAAGACCAGATCCCTGGTTGACAGGGGATGAATGGCAACCCTGGATGGATCGTACTGGCAGCCAGCCTGCTGGAACTTCATCCTCATAGCGGACTCGGCTCGGCTCTGCCCAAAGTGTCAAAGGGCCGTGCTAGGGAGAGGGGCTCGCTCAAGCTGCCGGACACATATGTAATCGAATCTTGGTTGAGGGTTTCAACCATGATGGAGATGAAATTGTAGACAGATGCAAGAAATGGAATGGTTCATGACACTGGTGGTGTTTACAGTTCAGTCATTATCTACCATTTTGCGGGGATGGGGCACCAATAGAACGCAGGTGTGTGAGAAAAGCCACAACAGCTCTCATTGAGCTGCAGTGTCTTGGATCCATGGGCAAAACAGACTGTGGTCGCGACTCTTGGAGTCGTACGATGGACGACATCAAGTTGGCTATAGCCACAATAGCGCTACCACGAGCTGCATGAAAAGTTACTTTTTTTATGCCGTATTGAAGGCGTTAGAGATAGACTTTGATGGTTATCAAGCCCGTGGTTCAGGCCCATAAGTAGCAGGTCGATGGTTTGGCATGCTGCGGCCGGCCCAAGAGGGTAATTCGATGACAAGCGACATCTCCTGGTCCTGCAATCGATACTGTAAAAGTCTGCCCTCGGAGTGTGGTAAATGTTGTAACTGCCTTGTCCTGTACCTACTGCACTGTGATTAGGGCCGCTGATGAGGTTGGTTTGCATGCTCATGTGGAGAGGCGGACGGGGGTCCACTGCCATGTGTCCCATCCCCTACCCGAAGTGTCCACGAGCTTCCTCCCCAAGAGGCGCATATCATTGCAGGGGTTGACTTTGCCCTATCCTGGTAGATACCCTAAAGTCGGGAGAGCCAGCATAAGGACTGTGCCATCGCTGTCAAATCCCCATGTATGCCTTTGGCTGAACGCCACACCGAAGTAGTGTGGACGGGGATGTGGTTGGCTGGTTGCGACCTCAAGGATGTCGGAAAATTCTCAGAGTCAAGTTGAAAATGTTGGGGATGAACAGGCACGGCATTGGAGGCCTTTGGTAGCGGCATTGGCAACCTGAGAGAAGATGATGGCTAGCGTCTGGTCTCGTGCTAAATCTCCGCTTTACGGCATTCTGAGATAAAGGACCCTAGTGATGGCAGCCCGTCCGTACGAGCGATGATACTGTCCGATACATGATCTGCAGTGTCATCATCGCAAGCAAGGATCAGGCTGGCGGTAGCTGGTGCTTGTCCATTACTGGCGGTTGCTAATTTCCGCACGTTGCTGAACCTGACCGTTGGCTTGGTAGGTCAACAGATAGGGTGCGGACGTACTCCGTATTGGTCAGGCTCATGGCTCTTTGGTGATTGAGTTCTGGGTTAGGGTTCCCTGCTTCTGGCTGAGTGATGCAAGGCGTGTGCGTTTTCATATTTCCCCGCCTGATCAGGCAAGCGGGCGGGCGGGCGGGTTGATTGATTGATTGATCCGTTTTTCTTTGGCACTGCCGATCCGATCAGACGCTAATCAGCTGTCCATACGGCTGGTTCTCATATTCCAATCCTACATTGGTACTGGTAAAGGATGTAGATGGCATGATCAGTCTGGAGAGAAATTCCGATGCGGAGAGAGGGAAAATGGAAGGCCTAGACCCCCCACCTGCCTCGTATTTGATATCCATTGTATTGGATGTATTCCATGGTTCCTCCCGCCTGCTCCTTCTCGGACAAGCCAAGGTACCTACTCCGTACCTTACCTAGGAAAGAACCGAGAGAGCACTTGGCAATCCACGGGATCAAGAAAACTTCCAGGTTGTGATACTAACCTAAGGTAGGTAGATGCCGTACCAAAATTAACTGATCAAAAGGCACGGCAAAGATATACTAAACTTACCTGACTCTCTATACGGCTTAGAGAAGAAGTCCTGACTTTTCTCTTCCATCCATGGATGTCTGTTAGCTCATGGAGCAAGAAAGTGGTAAGCTACCGCTGGTCCCCATTGTTATGTTATCTGTCTCGAGTTTCAGCTCTATCTGATATTCACATCCATCCCTGTCCATAACTTCATTTTCGCTATTGTCTACCCACGATATGCTTCGCAATTTACGTGATTTTACACTTCATGTGGATACCTATGTATAGTTTACCCCTAGTTGGGATCGTGTTCGTTCAATCGCAGATCGATATATGCCCGAGCGCCTCATCCCTTTTCAGAGTTCTTATTTGTCCCTTGAATTGTGTCGCTCTGATGAGATCGTCAGATCTCATGTTGTGTACCCAACATAATTACACACACATCTCGCATCCGGCGCCTCTTTCGATGTGCAGGTTGTCACACTGAGACTCGAGGAGAATTTGTCTCTAGCAAATGCAGTGTAGGGTAGCATTGCGAGCTGCACACGCAGGAAAACGAACACAATGGAATCCTTGTCAAAGAACGTGCATACATACATAATAGCTCAGGCTAGGTATCTATCATCCAATGACGGGGTGCCCGTCTTGCCGTCCTTCTGCGGTGGAGCTATCCTGTTTGATCGAAATGCCCTCATCCCTCGCAACTTTGCTGATTCTTTGGTGGTGGACATCCAACTCATTGGGCAGCACCAAAGACATGGCTTGGCAGGTTATGTGCCCGTAGTCAATGGCAGCTGAACCGTAATCCTTTGGACGCTCCAGACCTTTTTATTTCGCCACGATAGGAGCATATCTTTAGCAGGTGTCTTACATCGGTGTGCCACACACGCCTAGCATGTCCGACAACATCCGCGTCATGAAACTCCCAAAGTTGAAGGATAGAAGCAGAACTTGCATCGCATTACCTTGCCCTGCCCTGCCTTGCCTTGCATCGCATCGCATCGCATCGCATTGCGCCCCTTCTTCCGCCTCCGTCCCAATGGTCACACCCTGGCTTGCTTTTCCTGTCTGAGATTCACACGGGAAGCATCGCTAGTCAGATGTGATAACCTTTGCGTCGGTAAGGGGCGTCGCAACTTGAAGGGATGAACGACGCGCCATGTTCTGTACCGAGAACGTGGATTCGAGGCAATAGTCTCCCTTTCCAGTGTGCTATAACCTTTCATATCCAATCAGCGCCTTTAAACTAGAAGCCAAACCGAGTCAGAAGAAATGGTACTGCTGCATGACAACGTCACATCCAGCACAATTGCCCGATAGTTTGACCAACGCTTCGCTAGCTTATTAACAGCGTCCGTCGCCGCCGCCGATATCCACACCGAACCATCCTGCCGGTAGTGCCACATTTTTTTATATACGAATAACCTTTCCGGAGATTTCTTTCAGGAACAGAGCCGAAGTATCGAGTCTGTCCGCCTTGGCAATTGGACAATGGGTTCCGCTGAATTAATGAATCAAGCCAACAGCGAGATAAGGTGACTCAGAAGGGGGACGAGTCTGGGTCGGAAAATCCAACGGGGATCGGCTCTGCCTCCCATCGGCCAACTCTTACTCATTGCTGAGGCTGTTGTCGTGTGGGTGAGACACTTAAGAAGACGACCAGCAGTGTTGACTTTCCTGCTTCAGCCTCTTTGCAGTTCAGACCTACGGTGAGGACGTGACTCGTCCCATCAAGCCTGCTAGACATGGTCTAGCAGCCTCCCATGTCTCAACAGTGAGGGCTAGACTCCAGCATACTGAGAAGCCCTTACCTTTTTGACTAACTAGGTACTCTTCCAAGGCTTGGCCCAGGGTTGTAAATTTTTTAGTAATTAGTAATACTAATTACTATTTTTTCTTACTAATACTTACTAATTACTAATTACTAATTTACTAATTAATTTTTTTTCTATTACTAATTACTAATACTAATTACTAATTATTTTTTTAGTATTAGTTAGTATTAGTAATTAGTAATAAAAAGAGATAACTATTATTAAATTTTAAAAATACTTAAAAATATATTTAAAAATATAAATAAATTTTTTTTTAAATAAGCTATATAAAATATATATAAAAAATACTTAATTAATTATATAATTAAATAAATTATATAAAAAATACTTAATATATTATAAAAAAAATACTTAATAAATTATATTTAAATACTTAATAATTTATATATTTAAATACTTAGTAAATTATATAATTAAATACTTAAAAAATTATATAATTAAAAACTTAATAAATTATATAATTAAAAGGTTAATAAATTATATAATTAAAAGGTTAATAAATTATATAATTAAAAGATTAATAAATTATATACTTAAGAGTTTAATAAATTATATAATTAAATATTTAATAAATTATATAATTATATAAAATAGTTAAATAAATATAATAAAAATATAATAAAAATTTAATAAAAGTATAATAAAAATATAATAAAAAATCTTATTAATAAAAATTAAAATCCTCTAAAGTAATAGCTTTTTCCTCCTCTATATAGCTAGTATTATATTTATTAATAGCCCCTATAAATTGAAAATTATTTAAAATTAACCTTGCAATAGAAATCCTAGAATCTTTTAAATATTCCTCTCTAATACGTTTAATTATAGCCTTATTAGTAACTTTTTTAATAATAAAATTATCTAGTAAATCTATAATATAGTTAGTATTTTTATATAATAAAAAGAGTTTTTTTTACTTACTATAATCTTTATATAAAATAGATAAAGTAATAATATAATAATTTAAACATTAGATTTTATAATAAAAAGGCCGGTATAAGGTTTTAAGGGCATTTTTATAGTATAAATTAATACCCTTATTTAAGAAAATAATTTCTATTAATAAATTAGTATATAATTTTAAAAAAATAAAAAAAAATACTTACTTTTTTACTTTTTAAATTCTATATTATTATAATATTTTAACCGATTTAAATAATAAATAATCTAAAGCTGATTTAAATATTTAACCAGCTTAATAGAGGAAATATCAGTTTTTTCCTTATAATTATTAATAATAGCCTTTATAGTATTATCTAGCTTAGTCCGGCTAATAAAAGGGCTATTATTAATATAATTAATAATAAAAGTAGTATTATTCAGGCTTATAGTAGAGAAAATAGTGCTTAGTAATTGTATATAGTGCTTAGTAATTAAGATAAGATTTTTTCTTAATTTAAAAAACTAAAAACCTAAGTCTTAAAGAAAGAAAAGAGAAATATTTATAAAAAAATAAAGGTTTTCTTTAAAGTTCTTTAAGATTCTATATACTAACTAATAAAATCTATATTAATAATATATTTTTCTATTTTTAGATTAATATTATTAATATAATATATTACTAATATATAATTTATAAGCAATAAAAGCTTATAGAAACTAATAGAAACTAATAGAAATAAAAAGAAATTTATATTATTAATATAGAATTTCTTAGAATTTCTTTAGAATTCTTTAACTTTCTAGCTTAATAATATAATTTATTTTTAGTATATTATATTATTAATATATAAAATTACTAATATAAGATTTATAAGCTATAAAAACTAAAAGAAATTAAAAGAAATAAGTTTATTTTTTATTTAAAGGGTAAGATTTTTCTTTTTTTCTTTTTCTTTTTTCTTTACTATATAATAACTTACTTTTTATATTATTTAAGCTATCTTATAACTATATACTATACTTAATACCTATATATTATATATACTTTTTATATTATAAAAAACTACTATTTCTTTTACTTATTAAATTATATAAAATCTTAAAAATTCTTAAAAAAAACTACTATTTTCTTTACTTATTAAACTATATAAATTCTTAAAAATCTTAAAAAAAAACTACTATTTCCTTTACTTACTAAACTATATAAATCCTTAAAAATCTTTAAAAAAACTACTATTTCTTTTACTTATTAAACTATATAAATTCTTAAAATATCTTAAAAAAAACTACTATTTCTTTTATTTATTAAACTATATAAAATATTAAAAATTCTTAAAAAAAAACTATTATTTCCTTTACTTATTAAACTATATAAATTCTTAAAAAATCTTTAAAAAAAAAACTATTATTTTTCTTATTTATTAAATTATATAAATTCTTAAGAATCTTAAAAAAAAGCTATTATTTTTATTACTTTATAAATTATATAAATTCTTAAAAGTCTTAAAAAAAACTACTATTTCCTTTATTTATTAAATTATATAAATTCTTAAAAATCTTAAAAAAATATTATTTTATTTATTTATTATAATTTTTAAATTAAGCTTTTAAAAATATAAAAAAAACACTTTATATATATTATATAAAATAGATAATAAATTAGAAAACTTTATACTTCTTTCTTTAGAAAATAGTGCTTTTATATTTAAATATAAGCTATTTAATAGAGAATTATTACCTTATAATAAAGAAAAAAATTATAGAGAAGTTAAATTATAATATAATTTATATAAATATAATAGAATAGTTAAATAGCCTATTAATTCTAGTAATTTTACTTCTTATTTTAAGCGAAAATATAATAAAATATATTTAGAAATTAAAAATAAAAATAATAATAGTAATACTTAAGATAATAATAATATAAATAATAATATAAATAATAATATAAATAATAATAATACTTTAAATATATATTTAAATACCTCTATAAGAAAAAAAAGAAGTTTTATTTCCTTTAGTATAGAAAAATATAAAGAATTAATTTTAAGATTTTTAATTTCTAATAATTTACCTTTTAATATTATAAATAGTCCTTCTTTTAAAAATCTTTTAAAATATATTAAAGATAATTTACCTATTATAAATAGAGCTAATATAATAGAGTTTTTAAATTCTTTTTATATTATAGAATTTAATAAAATTAAAGCTATATTTAATAATAATAATAGTAAATTTTCTTTAACCTTAGATAAGTAGAAATCTAGTAATAATAATAATTATTTAGGAATAACTATATATTTTTATAATAATAAATTTATATTAAAAAGCTATTTAATAGGCTTTAAGGTTTTAAATTCTTTTATTTCTTATAATAGTAGTATTTTATTTAATTATTTTAATAATTTATTAAAAGACTATAATATAAGAAAAAATATATTAGCTATTACTAGGAATAATGCCTTTACTATATCCTTTTTAGTAGATTTAATTAAAGAAAATTATAAGAATAAATATAATATAAATATAATAGATATAAAATACTTTGCCTATATTCTAAATTTAATAAATAATAACTTATTATATTATACTTTTTTTACTATTAATAATACTAATAAATTTAATAATAATATTAATAATTTAATAAAAGATAATAATACTAATTTAAATTTATATAATATATATATAACTTTACCTATTACTATAAGGAACTTAATTACTGCTTTTACTTATAATTACTATTTAAAAAAAATTTAATAAATTAGTTAAAGAAAATAAATTAAAAAATAATACTAATTTAGGCCTTAAAAAATTAATTAAAGATAATTTAACAAGATAGCTTTCTACTTATAATATACTAGATAAAATAATATATTTTAAAGCTAAAATTAATTATATATTAAATTTAGCTAGTAATTTACCTACTTTATAAAAAAATAATTTAAATTTAAATACTTTTAATATAATTACTATAAAATAGAAATATTTAACTATAATTAAAGATATTTTAAAAGTTTTTAAAAAGCCCACTATTAAATTACAAGCTTATAATTACCCTACTATATTTTATATAATTCCTTATATTAATAGATTATTAAACTAATTAAAAGAATTTAAATATAAATATAATAATAATCCTTTTCTTAGTTTAGGCTTAGAAAAGGCTTATAATAAGTTATTAGAATATTATCCTATTAAAAATACTAATAATATAGATAAATTAAAAGATATATATTTAATAACTATTTTAAATCTATATTTTAAAACAGGAATTTTAAGAGATTTAGGATTTTCTAATAATATTATAAAATTAAGTATTAATTATTTAAAAGAGGTATTTAATAAATATAAAGAAAATAATAATAATAATAATATAAATACTAATATAACTTCTAGCTTTACTACTAGTATAGAAAGTAAATATAATAGTAATAAAGAATTTTATATAAATAATAATATAAATAATAATATAAATAAAATTAATATCTATTTATAAGAAAAAAGAATTCTATATAATATACTTATAATAGATTATTATAAAGCTAATAAAAATAAATTTCCTATTTTATATTTAATTTTTAAAGATTATTTAGCTATTCTAGCTACTTCTAGCCCTTTTAAATCTTAATTTAATATAGCTAATAATATAATAACTAAAAATAAAAATAAATTAAATCCTAATATTATTAAAAAATCTATTTTATTAAAAAGCTAGGATATAATTAAAAAAAAAGAAAAAGAAAATAAAGAAAAAGAAAAAGAAAAAGAAAATATATATTTAAATAATTTAATAAATACAGATAGTAATTTAGATATTTATAATTCAGACTAAATTAAAATATTATTATTATAGTATTTTTTATAAAATTTTAATTAATTAATATATTTTTTTATTTATATTAAAAGACTTTTTTATATATTTATTTACTTTTTTATAACTAGGCTATATCTTTAAAAATACTATATATATAAAAAAAAGAATTTTACTTTTATATTATTATTAAAAACTATATTTATATAGACTTTTTTAAAAATTATTATTTTATATTTTAAACTTAATATTTTAATTTTAATTTTAATTTTTTTTTATATAATTAAATTATATAACTAAATTATATAATTAAATTATATAATTAAGTTATTATTTATAAAGAAAAGCTTATTTTTAAATTAAATAATATATATTATTTTATTAAAAATTAATTTTAATATATTTATTTAAAAATAAATTATATATATATTATATATAGGTTTAACTTTTTTTTTTTATAAAAAAAAATCTTTTTTTTTAATTTTATATATTAAATTATATCTTAATTAAGAAAAAAAATTTATAAAAAATAAATATTAACTATTTTCTAAAAATAGAATTTAGTATTACTATTAATATTATTAATTTACTAATTTTATTACTAATTACTAATTACTAATTTACTAATTATTTTTTTTCTATTACTAATTACTAATACTAATTACTAATAGGAAAAAACCCTTAGTAATTAGTAATTAGTAATTAGTAATTACTATTACTAATTACTAATAATTTTACAACCCTGGCTTGGCCGACATACCACGCCACCATGCTTGTCAGGTCCGACGTGGGGTTAACAGCTGAATAGGGGGTTGCCAGTAGTGTTGACTGTTATTCAGTCTGTCGGCGCGACTGCAGAAATAAGGAATAAAAATGAGAAACAACCTAGACGTGAGCTTGAAAGCTCCTAAATATAGACATCGCCTACCATTATCATCCCTAGACACGCCAATGGATGTTCCAGGGGAAAATTGATGGCGCTGGGCTCTGTAGGAAGTATTTGACTGCTTGTTACTGGGTATTGGGCATAAGTAGGGGCCATTTCTAGCAGCTTTGGTGGCCTGTATGCTATAGCCTTACTATATAAGTCTCTATAAATTAGCAGGCCTATAGCGCCTTGAAAGGTATCTTAACTTAACTTTCTTTTTTTATAGCTTATATCTTAATTAATTAGAATATTAAATTATATACTAAGTCTTTTTAACCTTTTATATAATAAATTTAATTATTTTTATATAAACTATTTTTATATTTATATAATATTATAATCCTTTATTAAAATTACTATTAATATTATTATTTATTACCTTTTATAGTATTAGTTATTATTTTATAAAAAGAATATATTTAATTAAATAAATTCTATTTAATTAACTATAGTTTTTTTTTTTTTATTAAAGGCTTTAACTTTTAAATATAAACTTTCTTTTATATATAAAAATTTTTATTTTATATAATTAAATTTAATAAAATTTTCTAGGTAATTTTATTATATATAAACTTTAAATATTACTTATAAAAAGCCTATTTATAAGTTAATATAAATTATAATTATAAATATTATAATATAGCTATTATTATAGGCTACTTTCTCTAACTGAGGTTATGGCAGACCTTTTAGTATAGCGGTTAACGCATTACATTTTAGCTAATCAGATTACGTAACAGATAGTAGCAATTGCTAAGGGTCACGGGTTCGATTCCCGGGCGCAACTTTGCCTTTACAGTAAGATACAAGCTATAAAGTCCCTGTAACCACACGGGGGGCTAGGTGCGACCTAGATTGGGCGGCCTAATTATGTGATCTGCGCCTTTAATTGGTGCTTCTTATTAGCTAAAGCCTGCTATAAAGCCGGCCACAGCGCTATTGCGCTAGAAGGTCTGCTAAATCAGGCCACTATGGGCAGTGGCCCCTCTCTATTATAGAGGGGCACTTATTATAATATAGCTATTATTACAGGCCACTTTCTCTAACTAAGGTTATAGCAGACCTTTTAGTATAGTAATTAATATATTATATTTTAGCTAATTAAATTATATAATAATAAAATTAATAATATATATAATTTATAAGTTATATTTTTTTAAGTTATTAATTTAAGGATTTACTAGCTTTAAAATATTAATATATTATTATTTAATTTTTAAAAGTAAAATCTTAAATTTATATTACCTTTAAATAACATTAAAATTAAAGTTTAAGTAATAAAGTATTTTATATTTAAAAATAATTAAATTAAGTAATTAATAATTTATTTAGTTATTATAATTAATTATAAATACCTTTTTTATTAGCTTTTATATTTATATTTTAATTAAAAAAAAATTATATTTTTAATAAAATTTATAATTTTATTTTAATTAATTTTAAAGTTATAATTAAATAAAAGAAAATTTTATATATTTAATTAATTAATAGTTATTAATTATAAGTTTATTATTTTAATTATAATAAAAGTTAATATTATTAATTTAATAAGTAGTAATTAAAGTAAAGAATTTATTAATAAGTTTATTTAATTTTTAAATAATTTTATAATTATTAAAATAAATATTTTTAATAAAATATAAATAAAAAAAGTTAAAGTTATAAAAAACTTATAAATTTAATTAGGCTTTTTAAAGCTTTTTAATTAATTAAATAATATATTTATTTTAATTAAAGTTATTTAAAATATTATAGCTTAAAAATAACTTTATTAATTAAGTTTATTAAAACTTTAATTTAACTAAAGACTTTATTATTAATACTTTTATAGCTTATTAAAATACTTAAATTTTATTTATTAGTTATTATTAAGTTAAAGCTATATAATATTTTTTAAAGTAAGGTTATAAAAAAAAATTTTAGCTAATTAAAAAGTAAGGCTTTTTAATTAAATTAAATATATCTAGGTTTAAATTATAATTAAAGTAATTAATTTAATAATATTAACTTAATAAAGCTTTATTACTTAAAAAGTAAATAATATTTAAATTATAATAAAGTTTAAAGATATTTAAATACCTTTTAAAGTTAATATATAAACTTAAAAAAAATATATATTATTTTTAATATAAAATAATATATTATTATATATTAAAAGCTAGATTTTATAAGAAATTAAAAATTAAAAAAATTATAATTATTAATTAATTACCTTTTTTTAAATTTAAATTTAATTAAAAATATATAAAATTAAATAAAAAACTATATTAATTAGTATTACTTTAAGAAAATAATATATATAAAGTTAAAGGTAGTTATAAAAAAGGCTTAAAAGACTATATTAAAGGATTTTTTTAGGCCTGGCTTAATATAATAAGGCAGTATTATAAAGATATTATTATAGCTAATAAGATATAATATAGTTAATAAGTATATAATATAAATAAATATATAATATACTTTCTTTAGCCTTTTTAACCTATAGCTTAAAAGCTTAAGCTATAATTTAAAAAGGCTAGCTTTTACTTATTAAATTCCTCTTTAAATAACTTAAAAGCTATTTAATAAGTTTTTATATTCTAACTGCCTTTATTATATATACTATAATATTAACTACCTAGTTATTTTAATTTTCCTTAATTATTACTTTTTAATAATTTAGCTATTATTTATATATTAATATTTATTTAATTAATTACTTATAATACTTTTTATATAGTTATAGTTTTCCTTTTTTATAATTTAGTTTTTTTTACTTTATAATATTAGCTTAGTATTTTATTTATATTTTAAAGATTTTAAATCTTAGCTTTTAATAATATATTTTTATATATTATAGCTATTACTTTTTTTATAAGAGACTTTAAGGCTTTTAATATTAACTTTAAGAAGTTATTATAATAGTATTTAATTTAATTACTAAGGTATTTAAATTAATATTAAGTCTTAATAACTATCTTTAAGGTCTTTAAAGCCTATAGTATTAATAATTAAGTAGCCTTTTTAAGAGGTATTAAGGTCTATAGCTATATATTAAGCTTTAAAATTATAGTTTTTAGATTAAGAGAAATAAGTCTAGTTTTTTTAAAACCTCTTTAAATATTACTTTTTATAAAAATAGCTTTAAATATAATATAAAAGGTAAAAAAAAACTTAATTTTAAAAATATAAGTTATAAAGTATTTAATTAAATACTTTATTTCTTAATTATAAGCCTTTTTTAGTAGCCTAAAGTATTTAATATTAAAAGGCTAAAGTAAATAAAATATATAAATAAGTATATAAAGTATAATAATTTTATTTTCCTTATAATATCTCTTAAAATTAGCTAAGTAATAGCTTTTATAATTATTAAGAATTAAAAGATAATAAAAACTAGTTAATTAATTAGTTATAAATTAATTAAAGTATTTTAGCTACTTAAAACTTAGCTTATTATTTATTTATTTATTTTAGCTTATTATAATAACTTAATTTAATAAAAAGTTATATTCTTAGTATTAATTAATAAGGTAATATTAGTTAATATTAATAATAAATAATATAATTATTTAATTTTTTATATTAATTACTTAAATTATAGTAATTTATCTTTAGTTTTTAAGTTATATTAATTTTAGTTATTTTTATATTTTTAAATTTATAATAATTATTCTAGCTATAATAAGGCCTATTATAAAGCTAGTCTTATTAAAGTTTTAAATATTATTTAATTAAATATTATATTTTATAATTATATTTTATATAAGCCTAAACTAGCTATAAATAATAATTAAATCTTTATATTTAGCTTTTTAATAATTATATTTTTAAAATAAATATATTTTTAGCTTTAATTATTACTTTATAAAGTTATAAGCTTAATACTTTTTAATAAGTAATATATTATAGTTAGCTAGTAAGGAATTAGCTATTTTTTTTTATAAAATATAATTATAAGGGAAATTCTTATAAATTTAAATTAAAAATAAAATAAATTATTATTTATTTCTTTAAATTAAATAGTTTTTATAATTTAAGGATAAAATTACTTTATAATTAAATACTATTTTTATAGTAATATAGCCTAGGCTTAGAGATTTTATATATATTTATAGTATATTAAATACTTAATTTTAGGTTATTTTAAAAGGCCTAAAGAGTAAGAAGAGTTTTAGCCTTATTTAAAGGTTATAATATATTTAGTAGTTAAGGATTAATTAATTAAATAAAAAGTTAAATATAAGAGAGAAAAGTATATTATATACTTATCTGCATTATATACTTATTAACTATATTATATAAAATAGTAACTAATTAAGATTTAAATAAGCTAATTAAATTATAGTATCTTTACTATTTTAGTATAATTAGTATAAAATTATAGTATAGTTATAGTGCATAGACTACTAAAGCCACTAAAAATGGCCCCTACTTATGCCCATAACTATAGTAATGGACTTCTAGATGCATGCATAGGTATGCACCGTGAAGCCATATGGTCCGTGGCTTATTAAAAGCTGCTGCCAGGGGTGCCTCGAGAAATGTCTCCCCTCGCAGGTTTACCACGACGGCACAACTGTTGGTGTCTAACAATTAACAAGACATTACCAACCAACCAACTTGTTCTGGACCACATGGTACTTCCCCGGTAAGCTGCATGAATGGATAGACGACCACCACAAACTGTGCTTTTTTCTCTCATCTACCTCCGGAGTATATGTGACATCAGCTGTGTTTGCCACAAGAGTCAAGCCAGATGTGGTCAAAGTAGTGGCTCCCTGGCGATGCCGGAGTTTTGAAGTAGCTCCCTCCTGCCCTGCGGCATGTAGTCGAGAAGAAGAGAGGGGGGGTTTAGTCCAGGTATCTATCACCGCCGCGGGAGCATTTCTAGGCCCTGTATGATAGATCACACGAGTTTCGTGGTCTGAGCTGAACAACAACTGCCAGAGCGTTCGTGATTGTCCTCCTCATCCCCATGTTGTTGCACATCGATGCAGTTTCAGCTTTGTTTTGATTCATCTCGTGTTGAATGAGAAGGCATCAGACGTTGATTGTCTGTCATCGACTACCGCGGATAGGAGCATATCGTACTGCTTGTGTGCAAGTGGATATAACGACAACTAGTTTTGGACTCCCAGCTACTCCATAAATGACGACCGTCAGCTAGTTTCGATGCATTGCCAGTCTTCCATCCATTCTTGCTAGCCGTGGCATTTTTGCCTAGGCGCCACGGTTGTCATGACCAAGAAACTAGGGGTAATCCATACCTAGGGGCCAGACTTTTGGCTCAGGGCATTTTTAGCCACTGGGTCAGAGTTGGTCTGACAAAATGGTCGCAACTAGGCCCAATGCAGACTCGCCTACTGCAGTCAAGGCCAAGTGACCTGTCACCAAATATAAATTTCCCTAAGCTTGAATCTTCCCGAACATAGTCATTGGGATCAGAATCAGTATACGGCCATCCAGCCAGGAGAATATCCCCCGAGGCGACTAGAAGAACCACGCCCCCGAGTTTTGTTTTTGGCAAGTTATAGCATGCATAGACTGAGCCCCCATTGCAACATAACTACGCGATCTTCTTCTGTTGTATGGCATGGGAGGTCAGTACGTCAATTAGACGTATTAATCGAGCTTTATTATTATTGGACGAGATTTCAGAAGCAGTCTACTGTGCCACACCTTGACCTAAAATTGTGCTCAAAGGTATTGCAGCCAATACACTCTCCTCCATACATAACACAAATTCGTCTCGTTTGTGTGTGTTGAGTGAGACTGTGCAAACGATTCTCCGTCTTCATCGACCTTGCATGGTCGTATTGTGACTTTCTGGGGTGATAATGAGGAGCGGCCGCTCGTAGTTAGGAGGAGTGCCGATGTACGGATAGAGGCACGACAACGATGTCGAAAACTTGTGACGGCGCCGGCGGCGTAAAACATCCCTGGAACCGGAGATTTAATCATGGCCGCAGACGTCGACAAGATGTGATAATATGCGCTGGTGCCCATAAGCAACATGGCTCATCCGGTATGCCATGCGCATGCCATGCTTGGCCCGCTTGAGCGACAAGGGGGTATATTTGCCTGGGCCGCTATCACCACAAATCAAGCTCAGCGATTAAAGATCTAGCGTTCAACGAGACGGAAAATTTGTCTGCGTAAGTATCCACGATGATACTGTTGCATTCACTAGACAGCACGGATTGCTCCTTTTCCTGGGTGCGCAGTGCAGGGGACCAGATGTATTCCTGCGCAATACCTACCTGATAGAACTCGGAGTGGTCGGTGGGATCGCACTAGCCAGTAGTCAGCCGTTTATTAAAGGCTGCAGTAGTCGACGGCAACCAGCCAACGTCAATGAAAACTTGATTAGACACCAAACCACACAACTCGAGTCAGTTTCGCAGCGACTCCATGCAACACCTGGAAAGGCAGACATGGTACCGAGAAGACCAGACGACCGAGGCAGCCAGGCTCGGATGTTTCTCTTCGTTGTAACTAATTGAAATGAAGTCCCGCCCAAAGCTTTCTAACCTGACACTATGCGCCTTGTAGTGACAGCCGCAAAGTGGGGGGACGAAATCTGCTAGTAGAGGGATCCTGAAGAGCTGCTCGCGCTCTGAAGGTGATTTGGAGCCAGAGTGACCATGTCTGACCATCATAAAAAAGGCTGGCTTTAAAGTTATTGATAGTCAAGTGCATCTGGATAATTTTGTGATGGATTATACATATCATCGAATCGTCTACTCCGTAGGTAGTTGTGAGTACAACACCTGCGTAGCACCATACATAGTAGTGAATCCGAGTGTCCCTAGTTACGGGCCGGGCTGCCACCCTAGCCTCCTTATCGACTCGGGATGTTCCTAATAGCACTGGCTTGGAGTCTTGGAACCTGCTATGCGTCATCAACAATCCCCTGGATCATGTGCTCGGTTGCAGGACAAAAGTATGCCCCCACAAGATAGTGGGAGCCGGCGGCGTATCGTCTTGTGTTGCTCAACATGTTGTGATCCGGCGAGCGAGTCTCGAGTCGAAAAACGTAGTGTTGAAGAACCAGAGGACAGGGATAATACGTGGTACAACTGACTGGGGCTAAACCTTGCACCCTGACACTAGATCTCACGGCATTGCGCCTGTATATCTCGGCATGCAGTAACATCAGTATTTCGATGCACTATTTATTGGGAGGCAAAATAAGGTAAAAAAAAAAAAAAAACAATGTTTGTAGCTACATATGAAGCGATCGCGATATCAGACAAAGGTTAGGAAAAGTTAATCGGGGCTGGCCATGGTTAGGGTTAAGCTGGCTTAGTAGGAAGGTTCCTTCCAATGATCAATCTAACAAGTTGGAGGTAAGCACGACCTCGAAAAGTGACTGGGTAGGTAGCTGCCATGGATGCAATTACCTGTTCTAGAGAACAATGACAAGGCCCCGTGTCAACCAGAAGGCGCTTTGCTCAAATAGGACCTGTCTCTTGATTCCTGTCTACGAGCTTCACCAAGGGAAAGAGGCGAACGAAGTATGAGTGAGGCCTCTAGGTACATGTCACGACGATATCACAAACCTTACAATCTATCCCGTCTGCCATAAGAATTGTGACGTATACTGATGAAGAGACATCTACACCAAATTTTCTATTTCAGGGATCAAGACCACCCACCACAGTTCAACCAAACCACCTAGCTAGCGCCTAGCGCCTAGCACCTGGCACCTGGCACCCTGGCCATGCCAGCCATGTCATGTTCCTGTGAGAATCCAGCCACTTTTCCCTCGTCTTCCGCGCCGCCCGTCGCTGTCGCTATGTCTGGCTAGATTCGCGATACTAGCCTGGGGGCTAGGCGTCCCATGCCCCAGGGTTCGATATTCCAGGCCACTGGAGAGGGGGCTCGTTTGAGGGCTGATGGACGTTGAACGTTGCCGGCCGGAACAATAAAGCTAAACTCGTCTGAGCCAATATCGCTTGGATCACCATCACCCCAAACCCCAAACGGAGCTCTACCCTTCTCCTATCACGGTGATACAGCACCTAGTGGGTTAATAGAGCGTCAACTATGTTCAAGACAAGCCTCACAAGATACTAATAAGCGAGGCATGGAGCGGAAAACTCCCGACCTCCATTTTTTACAGGCCCAACCCGCATTTTATCTTGCTTGGCCGCTGTTTCTTGCATCACCATCTATTACTTGGCCCCCGTTTTCAGGAAACCCTAGCTGCAACCTCGGCCCTGCGCCCCTGAGTTTTGTCGGTGACCCAGTATCAGGACAGCATGGCTCTGTGTACACCTCAGTTAGTTCCTATTGCAGTCGCAGGCATCATGAATGGCCTCGTTAATTCGGAGCACCGGCCGAACAATCGCTGCCGATTTTCACAACGTGGCTTTGCCTTCAGTTTAAGCACTACCTATACTGGAGACCCGAAGTCCACCAAGAGTATCCGTACCATTCATGAACGCCAACAGCATGACCCAAAGCCACCGCTAACATACACACCCTGAAGGGATAGTGTAATTCACACCCCCAGATTGCGGCCAACCCGTGAAACTTGCGAGTTTTGGAGCTTTCGGTACCTGAATTCGTCCCTATCAATCATGTTTATTATTGACAGAGTACAAGTTTGTGAACCAGTCGCATACAAGTTCCACCTCGGGCTTCCTGCGTACATCCGCGCGCAATACACCTAATGAATCGGCTTCCAACAATGGACCAGCTGATAGTACATTGTATTTGCACAACTGATACACGATGCGCAACGTCAACGTTGAATGTCTATTCAGCGGCGGACAGATCAGATCTACTAGTAATGAGGTTGACACCTGGATTCTCTTGGGGTCTGAAGCTCCCAGCCACGATGTGAAGGGTACGATCCATTATTAACTACAACTCAGCCCACTCGTTGTGGCCCATGGGCTATCAATTGGCCAATGCCTCTCTGTCCTCACTCAACTTCCTTCGACTGGCCACTCATTCTGTCCAAAGGGTTCCTGAGAGTCTATCATTCTTTGAGCTTCCACAAATGACTTCGCAGTGGCTTATCTTGGTAGTGAGCTGTGGTGTTTCCGGCTTTCTTGGACAAAGTATGTCTTGGGCTTCGACAAAAAACACTTCCAAGTTCTGTAATCATTCCATGCTGCTCAATAACCAACAATTAAACAATGTCCATACCCTATTCGAACTCTGTAGTTTGGCTGACTACCGTGATTCTTGACCACGAACTCACATATGTCAATCATGTGTCCTTCTTGACTTACACCTTCGTAGGGTTACCAAGCAAGTTGGCACTAAGGTGTTGGTTGGGTCAGGTTTGCTGGGTTCTCAGGGTTTTCCTTGTCGCACCCCTCCCCCCTCGGCCGGGCGTTGAGCACTTCGACAACCTTCATAACGGGCCACCAAGACTATCTCCACAAGCCCTGAAGTTTACACTCAGGGCCCTAGTCTAGCTACTAGCTAGCTTGGGCTGGCCTGGACTGGGCTGGGCTTCCCATTGCGCGGGCCCTTACTTAGGAAAAGACGAGACTTCAGTATCGTACCAGGTCAAGTTGGTCAACACCTGCATTTACATTTGCATCTCTGTCCTTCGTCTGAGTCTTAGTTTTGGTCTCAGGCGTAGACTTCTGTTTTGGACTCAACATTCTCAACTTCATCCTTGTCCCTGCTTTCTCCTTGCTCAGGTACAGATACAGATACAGAACTTACTACTGCTTCAATAGACATGCTCATTGCTTGTCTTTGTTGCCCTTCTCTCTCAATTTCGTCCTTTCGGGACGGCCGATATCTAACTCAGCCAGTCGGCGTGAGCCCCGACTTGACTACGGCGGTTCTCTCACTCCATTCAGCGTCTTCCTCGACCGCCCTTGTTCATCTTGATCTTGCCTTACACCCCCGCTATCAAAACTGAAGAGCACCCTCCACCGATTAACAAGAGCCTCTCACTAGGTGCTCAGCGAGAAGCAAAGGCTGGAAGGTTGTAGCTAATATTGCTTCTGCTTGTTCGCACTATTACATCGCCTATACCACTACTTCCAGCTGATATAACGCCCCAATCACCATCACGTATCCTGTCTTGTTGCTTCCGCGCCAAATCTCTCACTCTGGTGATCTTCTGGCGCATATTGCAAAGACCAAGGGAGGCGGAGAATTCTCGTTATGGAAATCTACCGGAACCCTTGATTGACTTAGCAGCCACTCTAAAATCCGAACCAGGGTCCTACTGCCCTGTCACCAACCCTGATCCATCCAAGCTGCATCTCAGTTGCGCTGCCACTCAGAGAGAAGGTTTTATTGCATACATAGTCTCACAAAAACCAAGCGAAGGCCACCGAACAGTCTCCGTCCACAGCCCGATCACCTGTGTTCACGGCCTCCCGGCCAGCAAGGGGCCCGAATATACTTACTTACCCGCCCTACCTCACCCGGTTCCGCCTCTCAGGTTCCGGCCCTGAGTATCTGCAGACTGCGGTTGGCCGCTTCCGTCTCGACCTCCCAACTGCACGGCTTGACGCTGTATCACCTGGACCTCTCCAAGATCGCGTCTTTGTAGTATCACGGTGCAGCATCTCGTCTCACGCCTCCTCGCTTTGGCACTCGCTTGTCGCTTCTTCGATCCCTGACTCCCTACCGTTGAAGTGTTCCTTCACAACCGTCAGCCTAGCATCCCGAATGCCCTTGGTAACTTCTGCTCCTCTGCCACCTCAGCTCCGCAGATCTTAGAAGCGGGGCACATCTCCATCAAGATCAGCTTCAACGAGCTTCCAGCTCGCAACTCGAAAGAAGGGATCGTCGGACTGGTAAGAAGCTGTTGAACTTGCACCTGGAGCTTAACAAGAGATACCTCTTTGTCCAGGTCAGCTGGATCTTGACCGGTAGCCATTGACGACAACTGGAAGTTAGCTCAGATCGAATCCGATTGTATCGCAAAAACAGACCAAGACGACAAACCCAAAGTGTATCTTTGTTGTTTCTAGCTCAGGGTTGGAGTTACTGTCTGTCCAGCCACTAACCCTGTAGCAACTTTGCCCTCATGCTCATCAAGGGATCCGCCTCCGATTCAGCTTCCGTCCCGCTCGGCCAACGCCGCGGCATCTCAGACCTGGCGCAAATTGCCTTAAACCTGGCCTGGGTATCCGAGAGCGCAGAGCAAGACTCTTTTGCTCGATATCGAGCATATCCCTCTCCACCCATGTCAGGATCTCCGCCCCTCCCCTCGAAGCAGCCCCAAGACGCTGGGGATCGAGGGCAAGCACCAGTGGGATATTCAGCTTCTAGCCAGCCCGGTACTTATTGGGGCAACTCAAATCAACAATTACCGACTGATCACCGAGGACCTGCCAGCATGCAGACCACGCTTCCCAGATTATTCCAACCAGGGCCCCCAGACGCACCACCGTTTTCATATCGAAGGACAGAAGAGACTGTACCTCGACCTGTTTCGTACATCCAACCAGGGGGGCCATCTATGCCCCAGTCATCTGGTTATATTCCTCCTGGAATCCCTGGGGCACCTTCGTCTTACACGTCGTCTGTCCGGCCGTCAGTGGTTGAGAATCAGCCCATGACTTCCCCGAAATCGCAGAGGAAGACGAAAGGTCATGTGGCCTCCGCATGTGTCCCTTGCAAACGAGCGCATCTTCGGTAAGTGGTCCTCCATGCGTCCATATGAACTAGCTGTACTAACTCGTGATTAGCTGTGACGGTACGTTTTCGAGAAACTGTTCCTTTATGTTATGCTGTGAAATCCCTTTCCTTGCTCGAGAATCCTCCAAGATTGGGAGATGATGCCAACCTGGCCAGTCCACGGCCGGGTCTCTACACACTGGACTTTGTGTCATACCAAAGAGACGACCCGATTCAGTGCATGCTGTGTCTCTCGTCGATATGGCTAAGCGGAATGCACACCGATATACGCTTCTGATATGACTTCGCAAAGGCAAGGAGCGCTAATACACTAATAGCACAACGTCCATGTTCGAGATGTATCACGAATGGGAAGGAAGAATCATGCGTCGATGTTCAACACAAGAAGCGAGGACGACCGCGACTAAGAGACGATCGTGAAACTCGCTATGATCCATCTAGATTTCCTCATCCGCAAGATACTACGGCGAGGCGACCATTGAGCATATACCCTTCGGGCGTTCCAATGGGACCTGGGTAAGGCGAATGACGTGGCGTCCTGGCATTTTGTCGAAGTGCTAATGTTTTGGTAATAGGGAACATATGAACCCAAGATATCTTGAGCGAGGGCCCAACATGGACGCTCCCACTTTCCCACCCCCCCTATCAGCCGGGCCTCGAGGAGCAGACCCGGTTGCTTTCTTAAATATGAAGATGGATTTTGCGAAGGCATCGCCAACTTTCATGGAGGCTGTAGGCCATGTGGAACTTCAGGGACAGAATTTGGGGGATGTCGTTATTCCTGCGGAAAGAGGGAAAGTTGCGTCGATTAGAAGTCAACTGATCGAAGAGCAAACACGAAAGGAGCCGAACTATTTACCACCAATCCTTTCTCGACTCGACCATATCATCCAGGGACTTGGCTTTGGCGCAGAGGATATCGGACGCTTCCAACTCGACCGAAATGAATACCTAACTTTCAGAGCTGCTGACGGACAACCGAGACAGTATCCCGTTCGACTCGGGCTCGAGAAGGAGGGCTCGATCTACGTCGTTGTCATGGTCCTGAGCTTACCAAACCGGCATGCGTACCCTTTACCCTCATCGCCGGCCACCAGAGAGGCTTCGCATGCGTATGGTTCTCAGCCGCCAACTCCACAGTCTCTTTACAGGACACCGGTGCCACCAGGGCCATCCTTTGATATACCCAGAGGTCGATTCAGCGAAGTCCCACTGGTATCTCGGCCGGCTGCTGTTCCCTCAACACAGTTGCCAGCCGCCATAAATCCTGGAATTGCTGCTGGGGCGGGCTCAACTTCGTATGCTGCATCACCAAGTCATGCGGAGTATGGAGGACCCCCATCATATAATGTTCCCCGAAGTGAACTCCCCCATGCAAGCGCGTATCGACCTCAAGCAGCTTTTCAGCTTCCACCAATTCGAGCCCAGCCAGGGCCAGAGCAGCCTCGGCCACGGACACGGGAGGAAAGGCCCAACCGAGTTGATATTGGTGGTCTGATCGACAAGCCCGATGACCCTGAGCGGCGGCGATAAGCGTTGTTGATATTTGCATGGATGGGAAGCTGGATCATGTGGAGCGTCCAGATACATGGCTTGTTTGATTTTTGTTGTTTTGATTTTAGTGTGGCAGGAATTTGTGTCTAGCGAGACGCCACATGTACTATAATCCTCTTGTTATGATTGTGTGTCTTGTGTACCGTTACGTGTATGAGAGCGAGAAAGGAGGGTGAATACGGCCTGGTGGTGTCGCTGGAGCATCTGTGCATTTACAGCCGGCGGCGTTAGGTTGGGGAGAGTGACAACAGTTTTGCAATGTCAAATATATCCATATATACAGTTTGGTTCAGCTAGGCTGATCTTTGTGGGTAGACAGCTTTGTATGAGCAGAGAGTTGGGGTCTAGTTGAGTTTGAAGGCGTCATGGTATTGGATGTGAAAGAACGGGCAAACGAGGCCAGTGATATGTTGTGGTGGGACTGGACATGGAATAAGGCCGGCGGCATGCCTTGCCTGGGCTTGAGCTTGAGGAATGAGGCTCGGCAGAACAGAGGAGAGTGAGCGAGTCATATTATGCAAGAGGAAAGGAAGAGGATGTGAATACCGGACGATACAATGAGTAATAGCACGTGTTTGGTAACACAGACGGGGGACAGAAACGACGTGCAAAGGCAGTATGTGTTACAGTGCGTGCGTGCGTGCGTGCGGCGCTGATGTAAATGGATGGATGTGACAAGGACAAGGACAAGGACAAGGACAAGGACAAGGACAAGGCAGGCCAGAGAAGAGAAGGGTCTTTATTTTAAAGGCCAATGAGAGGTGAGTGCAACGGATATGTGCAGTGCAATTCGGATATACACAGAATCATGGATCCAATAGAAAGGATCTGATGTGCGAGTCAATACCCGGATCTGGCTCTGTTGATGTGCGATTCGCAGGGGGTTCCCGGGGGGCGTGTGCGTTCGATGGAAGAGGCCTATTCCGTAGTAGTTAAATAATGGATTGGATGTCTCGATGTAGGTGTCCAATGTCAAGGACCGACCGGATGGATGGCCCGGGCCTGCAAATCATATGTACTAACATGACAAGTACCTTATTATGCTAAATTTTTAAAATTCAATATTCTCCGAGTGTCCGTTAGTTCATCTGCATCTGCATCTGCCTGCCGCATCTGTCGTCCGCCCCCCCCCGTAAGTTATCCGTCTTCGCATGGAACGTTACGGCAGTTGGGGAGACGGGAGACGGGAGACGGGAGAAGGAGTGGGCACTCCCGCTTAGGGAGACTCGGAGGAAGACCCGTCACCCCGTATACATAGTAGTATCGAAATGAGTGAGCTGAGCTGTGGCGGTGCTTGAAGATGATGTCACGGGGGAAGAGAGAGAGAGAGAGAGAGGATCTTGCTTATATAGGTAGTGGATGCAAAGGTTATGTTATAGGTAGTACTCCGTATCGATTGTACAATTAAGGACTTGAACACGCTTTTGAATTCTTCTATATTCCAATTTGACCAGGTTTATCAATTCGACGTGCATACCATATTGCAATAAGAACCGATACTTGAGAGAGGAGAGGAGCAATATCAGATGTAACTCTAGAAAGAAAAAAAGAAGAAAAAAACAATATTGTTGTACACTTTGTCTCGCGACTATTGGTCTTGCATCTGACTCGCTGCCTCTTGACCCCAATATGCCCTTTTGTTTTTTGGACTGCATGTAACGATATTACTTAGTTCGATTTCGACAAGTTGGGCAGACCATGGGCCATTTCATGGTCAAGTTTCTTGCTATCTTCCCATTGAGCACCAATTTCGGCTTCCAGGGGATCATTTCCATTGGCGACACCCGCAGCTGGCTTCGAGAGATGAAAGTGGTTGAGGGCGTTCTTGTCGCGGTCTCCGGATTCGGGGCGTACCAGAAGTGGAGATCCGGGCCGGAGGCTACAGCTGGAGCAACGGTTTGATGCGGAGGAGCTGGAGCGTGATGATCCTCCATGACTAGAACCTGAGCAGAGACAACTGGAAAGGATGACTTATTAGTAGGTGGTCAATATTGAAGGATCGGTTTGAAACAAACCTTTTGGATGACAGTGTCTTTGGGAGTGAGTCGGCTGCCATCTTGAATGGTTGGGACGTGTGCCGAAGGATCTGGGGTTGGGTTCTTGTTGCAGGGTACAGGGCCGATTTCTAAGTGGGATGGGACGGATTGGGATGGATTGGGATGGGATATTGACAGAGATTTTATAGAGGTTACTCTGGAGTAGTAAAAGGATAGATCTTGTGGGATAATTCTTGGGACTGGTAGATGGAATAAACCAATGCTTTTATGGAATTTGGCTCTGGATATGCAAACCATGGGCGGACCATCATCTGCCTCTAATCTAGCCTCCACTGTCACAAGCAGGTAATGCTGAATGAATGAATGACCCATTTCAAGCTCTTTAGTCCACGAAAATGGAAAAACAAAACCTAGCATTGGGCTGACTTCTCGGCTTCTGGACACGATGAGATGCGTGGTACCTTGCATTTCATAGGTAGTGCGCAATTTTGCAGGACACAAAGAGAGTGTGTGTGCCAGGCTGTGCACATTTGTCTTGGATTGTAGGATTGTTCCTTATTCAGCAGCACCACCATCCGCTGAAAGAGTCTAGGTACTAAGGTATCCAAGGCTTACAATGAGGCAATGCAGCGGCTTGGAGGTGCCACAGAAAGGCATTTCTCTTGCGTTCCGTGGGCTGTAGAGGATCAATGGATTCACAATCCACCTACCTTACCTAGGTACCGTAGGCAGATGCATTGCGTGCCTGCATTTGCAACGCTGGATCTTAGACACAAACATTACAGTACTAGAGTATCCGTGTGAATTGCACTGCGACTTGGCGCAAAACACCAGTGGCAAACAATCATGCATCAGGTGAGAGCCCGAACATACAAACAAAGCCTTGCTCCGAGTTCTCTTCCCTCTTGTCCCTTTCCACGGGCGTTGGTCCGCATCATTATCACCCATCATCCATGCCTACGCATTCAGGCAGCCGTTCAGATCTTCACGCTCAAGAGTCCTGAAATAAGTCCTATCATGTCCCAATTCGGACGAGAGACGCAGCCAAATCGACAAACGGACACGCATGTTTCAGTCAAGAAAGTCGTTAGCAACAGCCACCAACGCTTCGCTTCCTTGAGGTGGCTGCATTTGCAGTGCATTCAAGAAAGCGCCCGGCTACTTGGTGGTGATTGGAGATTGAAAGTGAAAGAAGACTTATGGAAGCACTGCCAGTTCGTCAAGACAAGGCGTCCAAGACGGCAGGGGGGGCCGGCCATGAAAATCCTCAACAAACCAAACCTGACGTCAAATACCCGGGGGGGGGGGGAAACCCTTGTTTTTGTTAGGTTTGTCATGAAAAAAGAACCCAAAAAGAAAACCCGACGACGGTTTTTGACAGTATCTACAGAGGATGTATGCCCTTCGTCATGGCAGAGAGGCTGTGTTACCAAGAGCGCATATGCGCAGTACGCCTTTGGACTACAAGGAGAATTTCAATGAATCACGAGCCCATTCTTGCTTACACAAAAGGCTACCTACAACAACCTACCTGTCCCTGTAAGGCTGGTGGCACAATCGAGAGATGATGCAAGAGAACGGTTCAGGCACATGAACCCCTTGCTCTAGTTTCCTCACTCAATTTACAGTTGGAGCCCTCACCAGAAGCCAACCACGATGCTTCAGCTGTATCTAAGTACCTATGTGTAACTCCGCTGTATTGCTGACTGCATCTGTGTCGCTTGCGATCCGCCTTACGCGCGGCGGCGAGAGCTGACGCAGCGTTGAGATAGCCAAAATTCACGCTCGTTTATCATTTGTCATTTGTCATTTATCATTTCTCTCTCTCTCTTCTCGTTGTTGCCTTATTCAAATTCCTAGGCGCCGAATAAAGTTGAGTCACTGACCGAGGTGCCCTAAAGACAACTTTCATCCCAACTTGGTTCAATGCAGCTGGAGCTTTTGGGGCTGTAAATAAGGCGAATTTGAATCCTTGTTGGCATGTCCCGGTCCATCATTTGTATTCTAATATGGCGAACACGGCAAGTCCTTTTCGAAGTGCTTAGGTTCCTGCCTGCCTTGAAGTCGAGATGCTGAATTGCATTTGGAAGGAAGGTGCACCTTAGAGTAGACGGGAGTTGTAATGTAGTCACGTGGCCCAGCTCACCCGCGCATTGCCTATCAATGAGGCCTGCTAACAACCTGTCATTGACGGCCTGTCCTTGTCTCGCATGAACCGCTCCCTTTTCTCTCTTTTTTTTTTTCAACGTATCGGGTTCAAAGCAAGCTCTTCCGCGGGAAAGGCTATCATCCCGTGTGGTCAATCCGAAGCGCCACGGGAAACGTAGATATGGGATGACACGCCCGAGAAACGATATGAGAGAAGAGGAAATATCAAGCAACTTGTGCATGTCCTACAACATTTGTCGCCCGACCTATTCGCATTGAACTACCTTAGAAGAATTCTTGGTACGACCTCACTGGCTGGTTCCTGTGTTCTGGCGCAACAACTCGGAAGCCATAGCTAGAAATGGCAACAGACGCGGATGTTGATATGGGAGGTGCCCCAACAGCCTCCGATGACATTCTAAATGTTCCCCCAAGCGGGACGAAAAGAAACGCCGATGGGCAGCCTATTGAACATTTACCCGCAAAAAGTGATGCGCCTCGCAGGATCAGGGTAAGCAATCTGGATGAGGCTGTTTCTTCAACGCCTTATGCACAACATGGCTCGCCCGCTGACATGGCTGCAGGCACTTGACCCAAACGTGGTGAACAAGATTGCGGCTGGTGAAATTATTGTGGCTCCTGTTCATGCTCTCAAGGAGCTCATCGAGAATGCGGTTGATGCTGGTGCGACCTCTCTGGATGTCCTCGCAAAGGACGGAGGGCTCAAGCTGCTCCAGATAACGGACAATGGTTGTGGTATCCAGGTAACAAAATGAACCCCCATATCCATATCCTCAAAACTTACTATTGTAACAGAAAGAAGACTTGGCCATTCTTTGTGAGCGTCACACCACATCTAAAATCACCAGCTTTGAGGATCTGGCAGCCATTGCAACATATGGCTTCAGGGGCGAGGCTCTTGCCAGTATCAGCCACATCGCCCATCTCTCCGTGACCACCAAGACGAAAGACTCAGACTTGGCATGGAGGGCCCATTACCTTGATGGGAAGCTTGCTCCGGCAAAGCCTGGCCAGTCCGCAGAGCCCAAAGGTGTTGCAGGTCGTCCTGGGACACAAATCACAGTGGAAGACCTATTCTATAATATACCGACTCGAAGGAGAGCCTTTCGTTCGCCAGCTGATGAGTTCAACAAGATCATCGATATGGTCGGCCGGTACGCTGTGCACTGCAAAGGCGTTGGATTCGCTTGCAAGAAGGCAGGCGAGGCTTCCACAAATCTATCAATACAAGCTCAGGCAACTGTCATTGATCGCATTCGTCAAATCCATGGTAGCGCCGTGGCTAACGAGCTTTTGGAATTCTCAGTCGCTGAAGACCGTTGGGGTTTCAAAGCTGAGGGTTTCACAACCAACGCAAACTACTCTGTCAAAAAGACAACACTTCTGCTATTCATCAACCATCGATGTGTAGAATCAACCCACATAAAGAAGGCAATCGAGCAGACCTATGCTAATTTCTTGCCTAAGAACGGCCATCCATTCATCTACCTTAGCCTTGAAATCGAACCAGCTAGGGTGGATGTCAACGTTCATCCAACAAAGAGAGAGGTTCACTTTCTCAACGAAGATGAGATAATTCAATCTATATGCGAGCATATTGAGTCTAAACTTGCTGCAGTGGATACAAGCCGGACGTTCATGACACAGACACTTCTTCCTGGTGCAAAAGTGATCGATCCCACCCCACAAACAGAAAGTGACGGCACGCCGAGTCGAAGAACTCCGGCATCAAAGAAGCGAAGATACTCGAATGACCTAGTGAGGACGGATACAACTGAGCGGAAGATTACATCCATGTTTGCCCGAGCTGGCCCAAGCGAGTCGACTGGCTCTATGGACCGCACAGCGGAAACAACTGCTGCCCCTGAAGCTCAGGAGTACGAGATAGTTGACCGCGAACTGGTGCAATGCCGACTGAACAGCGTGAAAAAGTTGAGAGACGAAGTCAGAGAAGATATAC
The DNA here is from genome assembly GCA_017165645.1 of Fusarium sacchari. Taxonomy (NCBI): domain Eukaryota; kingdom Fungi; phylum Ascomycota; class Sordariomycetes; order Hypocreales; family Nectriaceae; genus Fusarium; species Fusarium sacchari. The sequence continues at coordinate 1,750,494 of JADANP010000007.1, forward strand.
ACCACGATCTGACGGAGATATTTTCCAATCATACTTTCGTCGGTATCGTGGATGAGCAAAGACGGCTGGCAGCAATCCAAGGCGACGTCAAACTGTATCTGATCGATTACGGCCGAACTTGCTACGAGTATTTCTACCAGCTGGCCCTTACAGATTTTGGTAATTTTGGTGCCATCAAGTTCAACCCCTCCTTGGACCTTCGCGAGCTGCTTCAAGGCGCAGCCGAAATGGAAAAGTTATCTATAACCTCACCGGAGGATGATTTTGAAGTCGAAACCTTGGTAGACCGGGTAGCGGATCAGCTCATTGAGCGTCGCGAGATGCTTCTTGAGTACTTCTCTCTCGAGATATCACCTGCTGGCGAACTAGTTTCATTACCACTACTATTGAAGGGGTACACGCCACCTCTCGTGAAACTCCCTCGTTTCCTCCTCCGTCTTGGCCCTAGTGTTGACTGGACTGAGGAGAAAGCCTGCTTTGACTCTTTCATACGGGAACTAGCCACCTTTTACGTTCCAGAACAATTGCCAAGTTTACCTGGTGATGCAGACGGTATTCGTGAGGAGGACATCCCAGAGGAACTGCGGGCAAGGAGGCAACACATCAGACACGCTATTGAGCATGTCTTCTTTCCAGCATTTAAAGCGAGATTGGTAGCGACCAGGTCGCTGATGGAAGATGGAGTTCTGGAGGTTGCAAATCTGAAAGGCCTTTATCGGGTTTTTGAACGGTGCTAAGAGAGGCCAGTTTGTTCTAGACGTGGGATATAGTGGAGGTATGTTATTTCGGGGCTGCTAAAATTTTGAGATCAATAGTTTCAGGGGCCTTGGTGCAAGGTACTGGGACCAATCTAAAAGGCACCAAAGAGAAATTTATTACGATAATAGTTCAAAGATTCACATGGGACGTATGGTAGGTACCACGGGCAAAGAAATGGTGGTGAATCAGAAATGGATCAAATTTCTATGGACTTACGCCCCCCAAAAAATCAAGTGCTTTTATTTAACCAATTATGCCTGGGGCTTGTTCTTTCTTTTGTATGCCAAGAAACGATTCAAGTTCAACACGGCCTCATCGGCGCGCAGACGAAGCTCGCTGTTGGCACGCTTATCGATGCTCTTGATCATAGTTCGCACCTTGGGAACTGTCTCATCAAGGTGCTTCAGGAAGTTGTTGTTCCAGAAGACCTCCTTGTCGTATGAATAACCTTCATCAGCATAGATGTCAAAGACCTGGTTGAGAGCCTCAACTGCGTCTGCATTTGGTGTCTCGGGAAGACCAGCGAGGAGAGTAATCAGGAAAGTACCGACATCGCGGTTTCGGTCAATGGGTGCGGGATCGAGGGCCAGCTGGCCGAGGACTCCGATACACTTGACGCTGAGGGACTGGAAGGGATCCTCCAAGTTCTGGGCAACAGGTGAACCCTTTGTGGCCTGGTAGAGGGCGATGAAGCGGCGGTGCTCCTCAGCGAAAGGTGTGTTGGGTCTGCCTCGTAGAGAGCGGGCAACACCCCAGGCAAGACTGGTGACATGAGTCGCGAGGTCGATGTCAGCAGTATCAGTTGCGAGAATAGGAGCAATGACCTGGGTCCACAGAGCGCGGCCGACGGGGTCCCAGGCATTCTGAATCGGTGCGTTGTGAAGGTCAGAGAAGTCGATGAGGGAGACAGACCAGGCAATGTTGTTGAGAGCGGAAAGGGCGTGGCCTTGCAGGCGAAGGGAAGCGTCATCAGTGGGGGAGAGGGATGCTATGCGGATGAGCTCAGGAAGGGCGTTGTCGATGAGAGTCTTGAGGATGGGAAGATCATCGATGTTGCTGTCTTCCTCGTTTCTGTCCGCACCGGTTACCATCTCCATGTCGGCTTCCAGCTCATCGTCGTCCATCTCGTCATCATCTTCCTCGCCTCCCTCCTCCTCGCCGTCAGAGATCTCTTCGTCTGCATCGCCCATCTCTTCATCGTCCTTGACCTCGGGCTTCTCCTCTTTCCGGGGTTCAGCTTCAGCTGATGTGTTTAATGTTGTTCCAATAGAGGCTAAAATCTCGAGGGCGAGCTGCTGATATTCGACGGGGTTGGCCCAGCCCACAGCGTCGCTCATTTGGCCTGGCTCAAATGTCTTGAGAGCCTGTGAAAGGGTGGGGATGAGAAGTGAGTTGTCAGCTCCAAGAGCAATATCCTGACCGTCGAGAGAGGAAAAGAGGTTGTGGAGAACACCGCATGCAAGGACGCCGTCGCTGTTGGCAGTCTTGCGCAGGGAGAGCAAAGTACCGTAAGTGCGGTACTCCTTGGAGTTGACGACCTTGTCAGATAGCTCTCCGTTGTCTTCACAGAGGATCATGAGACAAGCCAGGGCATCACTTCTTAGTGAGACAATATCAGGGTTGCTGGCGAGCTCATCTGAAGTGAGTAGCAAGAGGAAGCGAGTGATGATGGTGTTGCGGGAGATGGCTTCAAGGATGTCGTCTTGAGCTTCTGCGAGAGCAGTAAGGAGAGAAATTAGTGATGAAGCAATACTGAGAATTGTAGCTTGTTCGGGCTTTGACCGTTTTTGAAATTCGAGGTCCTTGGAGAGGAGCATCTCGGTGATCTGTGGGTGAGTGTTAGCATATGAATCATGTTTGGGGGAGTAAATACACTCACAGATTTAGCAGCAAACTCGATAGCAGTGAGAATATCAACACGATAAAGATGGACACAGAAGTCAGGCTCCTCCTCCTGCGCAAGGATCCTCAGAATGCCCCAGCCAGCAGCACGGCCCTCGAGAGCAGCATCGGTGAGTGTCTGAGTGGTGATGGTATGAACAATCTGCTCACGAAGGAGCAATTTTCGGCACTTCTCATCCTGGATAATGTTTGAGATGGCGGAAGCAGCAGCAGAGCGAGACTTGGGGTCGGCACTCTTGAGGTCGTTGATGACTGGGAGAATCTTTGACTCGCGAAGAGCAGCAAGTTCAGGGTCTGAAGGAGGCTTGACGGTCTTTGCGATAGGGTCTTTACGGGCCGCGTGGCCACGGGCTCTTCGGGATTTTCCCATTGTAGTAGTATTATTTGTTGTCAGAAAACAACTACAAAAGATAGGTAGGTAGGTAGTTATTGTGTAAGTTTCACTGCGAACTGAGAGGCGGCTAAAAATTTACATGAATATTTTGACGGCGACTTTTGGATCGTGCCCCACCATGGAAAATATCCCGAGTTAAGGGTATGATCGGCAAGCCCGGTGAAATCTGCCAGGTAAGCAATTTCTGCCAGGAAAGTAGTATAAAAAGGGTCAGCTAACTAACCTTTCTATATTAAGGTCTATTTTCTTACTATAAACTTAATATAATAATAAATAATTAATTTAATAGCCTTTATATAAGCTAGTAATATATTAAGCTAGTAAAGAGGTCTATAATTTATTAAATAAAGGTAAAATACTAAGTAATATTTTTATTTTTTAGTATTTTTTATTACTTTAAATACTAAATATAAAAGTATATAAATTAATATAATAATATAACTATAATAGCTTTATTAATTAATTGAAAATATTATATATAAGAGATATTTCTTATAACTAGGCCTTTATAATAACTTTATTTATAAAATTATTATTAATAACTTTAATAATTAATAATTAAGGTAATTAGTTATTATTATAACCTTTTTAAATAGCCTTAATTATTAATATTACTATTAGCCTTATTATAAGGATAATTTATTTACTTAATAGCCTTATATTAATATTCTTATTAACTTTTAAGCTTATACCTTATAGTTATTAGCTACTTTAAATATAATATTTAATAACCTATTTTAAATAAATAAAAATAACTTTTATTAACTTTCTTAGTAATTAAAAAATAATATATAAATAGGTAATAGCTAATATTAATTACTTAAGTTAAAGCTAATAATCTTTTTATAAATAATAGTTTATAATAAGCCTTAAAAAAATATAACTTATTAATTTAAAGTTAATTAAAGTATTATATTAAATATATTTTCTTATTTAATTAATTTTATATATTATTTATATATAAAATTTATTTATATATTAAATTATAAATATATTAATTTATAAATTAAGCTAAATATTAAATTTTATTAATTTAATAGTATAATTAAGGCTATAAATAATATATATATATTTATATTTATTTCTTTTACTTATTAATAAAGATTTTAATTAAAAAAGTTAATAGTTTTTTAAAATATTTTTACTATAATTAACTTTAAGAGATAATTTTTATATATATTTATAGGTATTAAAAGATCTATTAATAATATAATATTAATAAGATATACTTATAATAATACCTTTAAAATCCTATTAAAGAGATTCTTTTTTATTAATACTAGTTTTAAGTTAAAAAAAGAAATTTTAATTTTTTTCTTATAAGTCTAATATTATTTTTAAGATTAAGGCAATATTATAAAAAGGCCTATAAATAAAAAAGAATTATATAACTTTTATTATATCTAGCTTTAAATAATTATAAAGTAGGCTTTTAGTTAATATAAGAAAAAATAAAAGATAATAAAAAATAATATACTTAAATATTTCTTTAGTAATTAGATTAAGATAATTTATATTATAATTAGTTTATATAACTTTTTTACTTTTAAAAAGAAAAAGCTAAAGCTTAAATATAAGAAAAAAGGTCTTTTTTTTTAAGAAATCTATACTTTTTTAAGAACTTATTACTATATAGATATAATTATAATAAAAAGATTTAAAATAAATATAAAAAGTCTAATTATAAATTAACTATAAGTTACTTATTAAGTATATTTAGAGCTTTTAAATAACTTTAAAAATAAGAAAATTAATAAAAAAAGAAGTATTATAAAAAAGGTTAAAAAAGGTAATAAAATTAAGGTTATTACTAAAAAGGCTAATTAAAAAGAAGCTATTTTAAGCTTATAAGAGCTAGATTAAGATTATATTATTTTTTAAAATTAGCTTTATTTTAATATTAAAATTACTTTATATTAAAAATTCTAGGCTAATTAAAGTATTTAAAAATATTATCTATATATAATTTAAGCCTATTTTAATTAAAATATTTACCTTATAATTAAGGCTAAAAATTATAGCTTAATAAGATATCTTTAAAGCCTTATAGCTTTATAAAAACTTTAATTTCTTTATCCTTTATAATACTATAAAAGATATATTTATTTTTTTATTAATACTATATATTTTATATTAATAAGTCTATAAAAGCTTTTTTTATTTTCTTTTTATTAAAGGAATTTTAAATTAAAGTATTATTTATATCTAACTATAGCTATTTTATTACCTTTATTATAAAATTAATACTTTAATTTTTTATAAAAAGCTTAATATAGTTTTTAATTATATCTTATAAGTCTTTTATTTTAACTAGCTATAGAGATATTATATAATTATAAGTAAATAATTAACTATTTATAAATAGCTCTTTTAAATTATTAATATTATTACTATTTTCTTTTACTATCTTTTTATTTTTATTTTAAGGGAAAGAAATTACTTTATTTAATAGTATTAATATTATAATTTTTTTTTTTTTTATTTATTATAAGAATTTATAATAGCCTTAATAAAGAAATAGAAAATAAATTATTAACTTTATAATTATTAACTTATTAATTTACTTTTATAGCTAGTTTCTTAGCTAAGATTTTTTTAAAAAGGTTATTATTATTTAATTTACTATTTACTTTAACTAGGTAATAATTTTAAATTACCTTTTATTTTAAGTTATTAAAAGAAATTATTTTTTTTATTATAAGTAATAGTATTTCTTAATAATAAATAAAGGTATTATTATTACTAGCTTTTATAATAAACTTTTTTATTAGTTAATTATTAAAGAAAATCTTATATTATATATTAATTATTATATATTTATTAATATTAAAACTATTTTTTATTATTCTTATTATTATCTATAAATAAAGTTATTATAAGTCTGCCTTTTATTACTAGTTAAAATAAACCTTTTTTTTATTTTTATTTTTTATATTTTTTATTATATTAACTATCTTTTAATATATATAATAGTTATTTTTAATAACTATAAACTATAATTTAATATAATAATAATTCTATTTTATTATTAAAAAGGCTTTTTTAAAAAAGGTAATAAATAATTTAAAAACTAGCTTTAATATAGCCTTTTTCTTTAAATTTAGCTTTTATATTTATTTAATTATTAAAAGAAGGTTTATAAAATAAAAATATTATTATAAGTCCTAATAATTATTAACTAATTATAAAAAAAAACTATAATAAAAAAAAAGGCTATAATAAGTTATTAAACTATATTAATAGTTATATTAATCTTAGCTAATTTAATAAAAGTATTAAAATTAAAAAGTAAAATATTTTATTTAATTATATTATTAAAAGTTAACTTTTAATAAGAGAATTATTATTAATTTAAGGGTTAATTAATTTAGCCTTTTTAATTATAATTATATTAATTAAGGCAGGTAAAATTACTATTAAAGTTATCTTAAAGGCAATAAAAGTACCTTATAGATATAAAATAGCCTTCTTTTAATATAACCTCTTTAACCTACTTATATAAATATATCTGCTTTATAGCCCGGTGAATTCTGCCAGGCTTGCTGATCATACCCTAAGCCTAATAAGGATTGTTTTACTAGACTTGGAGGCTATATGAAATATGATTATTTGAAGTATACCGATCAGTGACTGTTATAATTCGAATAATACAAGTCCTGATATTTATCGAGCTGGCCTTGTGAAATATTATATTGTTACGCTTGATCAAGTACCTGCTCTTCTATTCTTCTCCCTCCTCATTTGCTTTGTTTCTTGACATGATGGTTTCGATATGGAGCAGTCTCATGAGGCTCATTCTGTATGATTGGATCCATGTTATTAATAGGCACGCATCGATATCACTACTGTACCTATCATGAAACCTTCTGGTTGCCCAGAGACATCCATTGGAAACCTAAAACTGTTTGCAGTCCATAATTGGACTATCACTGTGATACTGAATTCAGTTAGCTCAGAAGGACCCGGCCTGGAGCTCACTGAAAGCTACCTAACGTACCTACCTACAGGCTACCAACCAAACTGCAACAGTGACGAGACAAGCACGAGCCACGCTGTTCTAAGGTCTTGTCCTGCCCTGGGGAAACAAGGGTCAGTAGCTAGCTACCTACCTACCTACCTAAGTAACTTGGGTGCTCTCCGTCATCCTCCATCATCTTCAATCCTTTAATAATCCTCATACACACATAGTTAACCATTCAGAACAAGCGTCATCTCTTTTTGCTACACTCGCCAAATACCTCGCAACTGCGATTGGTCCCTCTGCATGTTTATAACCGCCGTATAAATACCTGCCTCTAGCCAGGTAACCTTTGATAAAGCTAGCACCCATGAGCTCTATCGACTCTTGAGCTCCAACCGTTTCCGATCGACGACAACTCTACCACAACAACATGACGCCTGCACGCGGCAGAACAAAGGCACGCTTCTGGGCAGGGGATGAGGAGATGGCCAATAAAAAAGACGACGACCTTCACCTCCCAGGGCATCGCTATCATAACTCGGGATCTGGTCCTCAATGGCAGGCTACGCCGCGTGCTCCCCGCCGTAGCTCCGTCGGTCGCCTTGTTTCATACCTAGTATTCATATCGATCGTCTTCTTCATAATATACAATTTCGTATCGTCCTCCGATAGCTCGACTGATGCGGCATCAGAGAGGTCTGCGCCGGGGCGCAAACAGGGACAGGACAAGATCTACCATAGGGGACCCCTCAAATTCCCAGAGCTCGCAGAGACGTTGCGCAACATCCAAGGGACCGGCGGCGCTTACGAGAGGAACAAGAACATTCTATTTGCTGCTTCCAGCATCAACAGCGCCTCTACCCTCCTACCAATGGCTTGTCAGATGTCGGCGCAAGAAAAGAACCATGTTCATTTTGCGCTTATGAGTAGGGAAGAAATCCCCATCAAGGAACTCCTCGAGATAAACGGCATCGACAAAAGCTGCAAGATATATGTACACGGTATGGGTTTCTTCTCAATGCTGCCGGGCCTATTTTCTAATTGCTTTTGTAGATGCCCGCACTGACTATGCTTCCACGTCTTCTGAATTGAGGCTGAAACTCGCTGCTATCCGTGCATTCTGTAAGCTCCAATTCGAACCAACCCGTTACACATTTGTCTAACAGAATTGTGTCAAGTCTATATTGAGAACTTCATGCACCCTCAAGCGATTATTGTTGACTCTACCCAGAAGGAAGAAAATTACTTCCTCCAAGCCATACGAGATCAGATCACTGGGACGAGGTCTGCTCTTATAGAGCTGCCAGAAAAACCAGAAACTCGTCTTGCGTGGATTTCCAAGCTTGACGCCTCGGCATTGGCTGGTGAGTAGCTCTCCCTGCCTCTCGCTACCATGTATAATCACTAACTGTCATCAGCCTGGAACAAGGTGCATTTCGACATATTAGTCCAGGCCCCTCCCGTTGGCACTGCCAATCTACAAAGACTCCTCACCTCGCTGCGCAAGGCAGATAAGAGTGCCCTGTCGGTTCCCCAGCTAACCGTCGAGCTGCCTCCAGTTGTAGAAAAGCCATTGGGAAACTTCTTGTCTGGTTTCCATTGGCCATCCAAGGCTTCTGGACAGCTCCCTCAATCGCAAATGCTCTCTCTTCGCCATCGAATTTCGTCACGGAAAATGGATGAGGAGGAGAGTTCAGTTCGATTTTTAGAATCGTTCTGGCCAAGCAAGCCGTCGCACAATCATGTGCTTGTCCTGGCAGCTCACACTGAGGTCTCCCCGCAATTTTTCAACTGTATGTGATCTTCTATGCCTTACCAGGCAGCACTGACATAGCCAGATGTGAAATACACCCTTCTTCATAGCTTATACTCACAATCTTCCATTCTCCAGGACTGGAATGAGAACATCATGGGCATCAGTTTTCACTCTCCCAGCACTCTTCTTGATGATACAACACCCCTAACAGTCCCGCCAGCTGAAGATGCGGATGAAACGAGCGGTTCAAGTCCCTTCTTTTGGCAGGCTCCAACTAGCGATGCTATTCTGTTCATGGGAGACAAATGGGTTGAGCTGCATGGCTATGTGTCACGCATTCTAGAAAAGCAGCAAACAGGAACAGAAACGCCAGCCTTCTTGGCCAAGAAGAGTACGAGCAAGAAACATCCGGCTTGGTTGGAGTATGTGCTTCAGCTATCACAGCTTAGGGGGTATGTGACTCTGTACCCGAGACCGGAAACGGCGAGCACTATCTTGGGGGCACACAGTGACCTTCCTAATACTCCAGAGGAGTACTTGGGCGAAGGCGATGAGAACGATAAGACCGGAGAGGCAGACAGTGCAACGTCAAAGTTCGACCCAGCATCCCCCGTCGATATGCTCACGACATTACCTCGTGAGGGCGACCTACTGGCATTGGGTGACTTGCCACTCATTTCATGGAATGGAAAATCAACATCGCTAGCGGAGCTTGAAACGACCTCAATGGAGCTTACAAAACAATTCCGTCAAGAAGTTGGCGGGTGTCCACCGAGCGCCGTAAACGATGAGGACGAGTTTGGACAGCCAAGGCACAACAAAGACGCCAGTGATCTCTTTTGTAGGAACACGGGCACCGCCAGTGCAGATACGGCGACTGAAGCCAAGGGTATCAAGGAGACAGCATAAGGAATCGCCATTCACAGCCGGAGCCAAAGACAGGGACGGCTTTCATTTTCACTATCTATTGTATGGGGTTCTGCATGGTTGGTACTGGAAGCTCTGGCGCTATCGAGTAACGAACATTTATTAATGTAATTTCAAGGACTCTTTTTGGGTACATATGTCAAGAATTGGATGATGATTGTTGTCGGACCTTGGCAATGACGAGCAGAATGAGACAGGTGCCTATGATTGAGACTGCTGTGAGACTGAAAACCTGTGTGATGTCAGCACATAATCACCACGCTTGTCATACATTGGCAAACCTACTGCATGAGTCTTCCAGCCAATCTGTACAATAGCCGCCCGTTTGCTGTACTTGTTGACCGTCGCTACACAGAGCGTTAGCATGGCGCATGTGCTACGGCGCTGTGGTAACACTCACTTATATAGTTACCCATTCCAGCGAGCAGAGTCAAGACCGAGAGTCCCCAGAATATCGTCCCGAGAGGCTTTGCCATTCTCAACTCTAACGGTGTGGCTTCGTTCTTCAAGTGGAACGAAAGTGTGATGGCTACCGAGACGATGGCCATGTATATCGATAACCGAAGGTATGAGAGGAACGCTATGTGTAAGTATAAGACTAGGGCACGAAAGAGACAGCGGAAGAGGATGTGTACTTCTCTCATTGGCGCAGTGATCTCGCGCATCACTGCTCTCGTTCTCTACTATCAATGGTCCAAAGATTGGCCAGTGAAAGAAAGGTCTATTCTCCTCCTCGCTGAAGACGCAGACTGTAAGCTACTCCATTCATAAAGTTCTCCCGTACAACTTCCACATACTCAAGCTCACTGAACTCAATGGGTCGAGCTAGGTTGGTAATTGGCGCGCAGCAGGCATGGATAGTGAGGTCTTCATCGTCGATATTCGCATCATGAGAAGCCATTTCGACGATGTGACGAACAAAGTATCAATCGATGACAAAATAAGTCAGACTGATGCTGATTGCTGTATTCAAAGCCCACGGGACGAATGTGGGCATGTGAGGTTGGGTGTTAGTAGCGGAAGGTTGATGTGGTTGGTGGTTTCGGGGCTCGGCCGGATACTCAGGTCGTACCGATTACCGGGCTTCACTCTGAAAGCATTAATTACCCTATAGCGGAATCCAAAATTCTATCATATTAGCACTAATGGCGTGACCTTTGAAGTTCTATGTATTCAACATGTTATCTCATCTCTATTCTATGATAGATGCGTTTGAAGTATCCTTGTTATCACTGGCTTGTCTATTTTGAGCCATATTGTAAGAAGTAACCAGCCTCACATCTCCTAGGACGTATGTACAGAAGAACTCATGAATATGGCATAAGGTACATCACGTAAACCATTATCTTCCTCTAAAAACCCCATATCTCATGCCATCTATTCTCGTCAGTTCTCAATGGCCCATCAAGTCGTCCAAATCTTGCTGCCCGTCCCGTGTTGGCCTCAGGAAGACAGAGCCACTCTTTTACACAGTCTGGCACCTCTTCCTTGACATGGGCAATGCAGATCAGTGCTTGCTGGTCAGAAAGACCTGGGATTTTGACCTGATCAGACTTGGAGGCGTCACTCTCGATGATCTCTTCGCCTCGATATGTTTTGGCCTCGCCTTGTTCAAGGAACAGCGTGCACTTGTCTCGTACTGCATCATCCATGCCGCTGAAAGCTTCATCAAGAACCACAACATCAGGGCTCTTAATCATGGATCTAACGAAGAGCGCAACACGTTGTGCGCTGAAAGATAGACCGCCAAACATGTAATCGTCCGCCCAGGAGAGGTTCTCGTGCGATGCTGAAGAATAGCTTGGATGTAGTTCGGGGGCAAACCAGCGAAGCGCCGCCTCAACCTTCTCTTTGGCTTCACTGTCTAGCTTCGGCGTCGCTCGAAATGTTTCTGACCAAGCATTCTCAATCACTTGGCGCACAGTCAAGCTCCGAGGCATGTGCTGATGAACTTCAGGGCTCGAATGTCCAATTCTGGACTGGATATCCCAGAATGTAAGTGGCCGCTGGCCTGTACCAGGTTCTGGGAGGCGAGATCGCCCGAATAGTTTGATGGGAAGAGAGTAAGACTGAGGATGATCCGAACAGAGCAAAGATACTATGGTTGTTTTGCCTGAACCATTGGGACCAAAAACTCCCCAACGCTCACCACGTCGAACTGTCCATATCAAACCGTCTTTAGAACCGTCAGTGGTTTGCTGTGTCCAGTTACCAAGCGCAATTTTCCCACAATACTGAACTTTGCAACCATTCATCTCGACGAGGGGCTCGGCTTTGGGATTTATCGGCTCAAGCTCCTTATATGATGCTTCCCCTAGATCACCATAGGCCTCTGTAGAAGCACTTGATGGTAGTACACGACCGATATCAACAAGTGAATGCAGCGGTAGCCTCTCATCTTCTGTAAGTCCCCCCTTTCGTACTCCACGGACGTACTTCTTGAGACCGTCAAGAACTTCCTCCTTAGGCCCCATGGATCCCACTTGGCAGTCTGTTCTTAGGTACACGAGGTGAGTGATCCAGTCAGGGACGGGATCCTGTGGTCGTGCACTAAGAACAAGACGCGGGCTTGCTTTCTCAGCCAGTGAGTGGAGTAATGGACTTAACCCTGAGACTGTAGGCGGGTCCAACCCCATGAAAGGCTCATCAAGTAAGAGAACTTCAGGCTTAGTGAGAAGTGCACGAGCGATACGTGCCCTTCGACCTTGCCCGTTACTAAGAAACGAGACAGGAAGATCTAGTAGGGGCTCAAGTTTCAGGTCCTTGACAACTCGAGAAAGAAGGCCCGGTGAGATAGTAGCCTCATCCTGACTGGGTTCCGTCTGCATGGGATTGAGCTCTGTGTTGCCCATGAGGAAATCCCTTAGTGAGAAGTCGGTAATCTCCCTTCGCGACTCATATCGCGCGGAGAGATATGCACTCGTTGCAACACCACCACCGAGCCCTCCTCCACTCTGCTCAGCATCGAAGCCCACATACTCGATTGCTTTGTGCGGCGTTCGTAACCGCTTGGGTACTTCCTCAGTGGAAAGGTAGGGATATGATCTCGCAATAGGGGGTTCGCAGAGAAACATACCCCTCAGAGCCTGAAGAAACGTTGTTTTACCAGACAGAGATGGGCCTACGATACACCAATTTCGAGGTGAGTTCGATGCAGAAGCCAACTCAAAGCTCAAGTCACTAAAGAGAGGTGGGTTTGGACGAGATGATGCTGAATTTGGATGATGGCGATAGAATGTGCCATTGGCAATCCGAATGATCGGAGGACGAGTCGGAATTGGCCGCATTATTATATCAGAGTGTCTCTGAATAGATAAAAAATCATTGTCAATGTTAAGGAGAGAATGTTGTCTCAAGGCGAAGCCGGAATCTTCAAGTACCTAAGTGACGATGTCTGTCTGCGTGGGTCTCGTTGAGAATGGAAGAATGGAAGCTGGGGTCAGTGATACGTACCTTCTGCCGGACCTGCAGCTTGCTCCCCGGAGCCGGGACAAGGTACGTACCCTCAAAATGCGGCAACGCCAGCGCAAGGCTGCCTTAAGCTGGAGCTTTCATCATCAACCGCATGTTTGAACCTCTCCCATCTATCATCAATCAATCCACCCGCCCATCAACGTCGCATCATCTCCTCCGCGGAAACGGTCTCAGGCTTTACTACTAAAGCCTTAACCTAACGACTCGTATTTCTTCACCGTACTCCCTTCTTCCAAGCAACAACCACATTTCTCAAAATGGTAAGCTTCAGCACCCATCCATCCTCACTATCACGAGTGCTAAACCTTCTATCCAAAGTCTCAAGCAATGCGTATCGTCCCCGGCAACTCCAACGCCCAGACCTACACTCACATCTCGCACACATCCTCAGCCCCATCCGCCCCAGGCATCCACGATACTCTCCGCCACGGTGTCGGCGCATCCCCCTTCGACTCCAAGTCCACGCCCGCCTCTGCTCATCCCCTCGAAGCCCGCCTCAAAAATTGGGAGGCTACTCAGGAGGCTCTCAAGATGGAGACGCTCCGACGCACCTATGGCATGGCCGAGCCTATTCGACGCGGCATGGAGCTCAAGATTGTCCAGAACGGCGAGTGGCGGCCCATGGCCCTCGGCAATGGCCTCCCCAGCGTTCATGAGGATATTCTTAGGGGCCGTGATGCTACGATTACCTGGGAGGACGTCTTCACCGGCGATGAGACAAGAGCCGTTGCTGGATTCCACGATGAGATGGAAAAGAAGCTTAAGATCCAGTAAACAAGCCGGCTAGCTGTCTCAAAGGAAACCATGACACAGCTCTTTGCATACCATAATTACAACACTTTAGACAGGCTCAAGAAAGCTTAAGAACAAGACTACCAAGGTCTGTTCTTCTGCTGAGAAGATGGATGAGACCATGCAATCGCAACATAAATGCTTTCTATACTGCTATGAATGCGCCGTGATTGATAACGCGTCGACGAATATGCCGAAGGAAAAGAAGATTACAGAGCCAAAACACTACCAAGCCCATACCTCAGAAGACACGATGATACGCCAATGTAGACTCCGGTGTCCCCGTCTCCCACACAGCAGAAGCGTTATACGCTTCTACTGATAAATACAATAAACCAAGGAAAAGCTATAAGGAACGAATGAGTGTCAACCGAATGCTCATCAACTAAAGTGAAGACTACGGTGGCTAGAAAGACCCCACCGACTCAAGACGTTGAGTACATGAGAGTCTTTGGACTTGGCTCTTCTCGTGAGAGCATGCGTTGAGCACAGTCAGTCCGGAAGTTGCCTGTAGTAAAAAACAAAAGTGGCCTTCACTTATAAAATGATGCAGCAATTGCTGTCCCGCGAACGTTGGCCATCACCACCGCTCGATGAAAGGTTCTTATTTCCCGCCTTGGGTTCTTCCTCATCAAGATCCTGTGGCCGAATGCTCATATGTACAACATTGGGGCTCTCGGTTGAAAGTTGATATTCTATGGGGCGGTTAGCAAATGATGGCCCTTCTCTCAGGTTGACGGCGAGCCTTACTTTTCAATTGCTCCTTATCATCTAGGAGCTTTCCAAAATGAATGAGTCTAATGCTGCTGGGACTTGCTGGTTTTGCTTCCCAATCACTACGCCATTCGCGCAATATCAATTCTTTGAGGGTATAAACGCTGATACTGAAGGGATCCGGAAGGCCACTCTCCGTCTGATCTGGGATATCCACGCTCCTCCGACTCAAGTACTTAGCGTCAATCTTGTACGGATGTCGGCTTCCTGAAGTAAGGAGAAGGGTAATGGTGCAAACGGGTCCGTCGGAGGAGCCCCCTGGAATTTCTCTGATGTCGTCTACAGCAGGTCCGATGCCCAGATTCGAGTCTTGCTTAGTAGGTGGAGGAGGAGGAGCAGCCGTATCCTTCTCCTTTCCCTTGGATGAGGCTGCTGCAGTGGCTGCTGAGTTATCGGTGTTCTCAGATGTAGCTGGCGCAGCAGTAGACGGTGCTGATTCAGTTACAACGGTCTTATCTTCGGATTCGGGGGCGTGATCGGCATTCGCCTGCTCGGAGGATTGGGCAATGTTTTCCATGGCTACCGCATCGTTAGGCTGTTCGAGCCGTGAAGTTTCAACAGGCGCAGCCTTACCACCACTCATGGTGGAGTCCGCTGGAGCCGACATACTGAGTGAAGGGTGATGGCGGCGCGGTAAGGATGTGATCTGAGGTCACACCACGCAAGAAAGGGAAGAACGCGAGAGGAAGAGCGGCGTAAACGAATGGTTTGTTCGCTAGCAGTGAGATTTGATGCGAAATTTGCGACTATTTGACGATGTCGGACCACAGATGCGTATGGAAATGAGGAATGCGAAAGTGGATGGAAATGGAGATGTGGATGAATGTAGTCAGTATCCGTAGCGTGGCCAGGTCTCGGGAGCAAAAGTGAAAGACGTCAAGTTCGCTGGGAAGATGGCTAAGGATGGATCGCCCAGGCCGGGGGCCGCAAGACCGGGGGTGGGGCAGTGAATGGCCCGGAGTCTCGTCCACTCAGATAAAACGCTCAGACAATAAAGCAGATGCAAATGCAACGCGACAACCAGGCAGGGCAGAGTTAAGGAACGCGGGTCTGCAGTACGTAGTAGCAGTGAATCGCTTCGTGGTGCAGCGCTGTACTCCAAGGCAAGCTGATGGGGAGACAGTGAATGAGCAAGCGAAGCAAAACAAAGCAGCCAAGGTGCCCTGAGCGGCAAGCGGCTGGAGCGTGGAGCCTGTGTGGAGTGAGAGACGGTACGGAGTACAACAGAGTGGACTTCTCTTGTCTTTGGTGGTGTCGTTGTCGCTGTCGCTGGACGCTTTGCCTGACAGGGAACGGGGAACGAGGGGGCGCTTGGCTTGAGCTAGGTAGACGACTCCCTTGCAATTGTCGGAAACGATAAAGTGACAATGACGAGAAAGACAGGCAGGGCGACTCGGCAGTGAAAGGGGCCGCGCTGCTTTGTTGACAGTTGTTGTCGATCAGTTCAACCAAGCCGGATTCGAGGCACACAATTGATGGCAGAGATAACGAGGCCGTTGAGAATACCGGCAAAGTCGGTTAATGGATACACGATAAATCCTGAAAGCGAGAAAGTAGCCTACTGTAAGAAAGCCAAGATACCTAAACAAGGTAAGTTCCAGCCCAGACCGAGGTGACGACACCAAATACAGTGCTGTATCCGTGATCCGTAAACTACTTGGCGGGCAGATGTTGGCACTGACTCAAAAAAGTTCAGCGAACCGATTTGTGCCAGTCGGAGGTATTAGGTATTTAGTGATAAGAATGAATCAAACGGAATGAAACCACTGTTTGATTGATCTCATCTTGTTTTTGAAGATGAATAAGACAATGGCAAGACTTGAAAACAAAGTCAACGGAAGTGAGTTGCCAAACAAACCTACCAGTCGCAACGGGAGAGGTACCTTAGGTAGGGAGGTGAGGCGAGGCAGTTGCCTTCAATCCCGTTCGGTTAGGTTTACTGGTAAAAGGGAAGAGAAGGTACCTACCCTGGGCTGAGTCGGGCAGGTACATAAGCAGTAACAAAGTCAGTCAAACGCTACCTCAGCTAATGAATACACCCAGAACATGACCCTTGACAGTAAAGTTTCACGGTATAAGTCGTGCATCTCCCTTCTAGAGCCTGGGAGTCCGTTTATTGAAGTACTTCAAGCTTTATTTCTTCCATACGATTGACAATCGGAACAAGATGTCGAGGTGTACATACGGAGTTTATTCTCAGCGATGATAAGTAAAAGCCACTGGAAGGTAAGGAGGTACTTAGAAAAGGTGGCGGCTACGGAAGCCGGCTGTGCCGCTTCCAGGCGACTTGGCCCAGACCAAGCAGAAAAGAAGACCCCCAGCGGCGCAAGCCATCCATCCGTTTGGTACGGAGTACACTGTATATCCATTAACTAAGAGAACCTAAGCTATTGAATATGGGGAACTTCTCATGACTACTCCGTACCTAGGACAAACATAATAAACAACTTTGGTCCAATCTCTAGAAGATGATTTATATACGACACCATTTTCAGCGGTTCTCAGATGGATTGCTCTCTTGGCTCTTCTGCTTACACTTATTAGGCTGTATTCATGATTCAGCGAGCCACTTACACGAAACGTATCGTATTCTACCTACCAACCAATCCAACATACCTAATAAGTAGGTAGGTAAGCTATAGCCAATAGTTGCGTATTCAGCACATCTAAGGGTCCTCAACTGGCATGCGCCCCTCAAGATCTCATCACTGTACGCCTCGGAGCTTGTCCCTGAATCCCCAAAGTTCCACCGAGGAAAAGGCACAAGGAACACCCTCTCCAACGGTCAAGTACGGCCGCTCACACACCGATACATCGGATATATCCCGCACAAGACCACGGATTCGCCCACTTGCATACATTCAGAAGGTCCTTACTCCGCGCTCCGTACAACTCATCAACGACATGTCTCTCCCCACTGTCTTTATAGACCAGACCAGACCAGACCAAAAAGCCAAGTCTCAATCTAGCGTACTCCAGACTTCGCCTCAACCCCCCTGGTCAGTTGTGACCTCTTGGGGGATACAATGGTAGGCTCTGTAGCTCTGCTAATGTGCTTCGCCCCAATTGGCATTTGGAATAAGGTTAATGGACCAAGCCGAATTGAGTCTACGCCGTTCCCCGGAGCAGTCACCCGCAGATTCCTCCCTTCAGATCGAGAATGTGAGAAAGATGGGGTAACGGAGAAATTTGTAGATAGCCTCAGTGCCCAGAGCTAAGATTCTTCTAATGAGTGTGACAAAAGGATGCTTAAAGTGTTATATAAAGTAGAAAGAAAGAAAAATATTTATCATAACCTGTAAATATGAGAGTATATAATAATTTCATACCAGTATGAAGCAACCCTCGGGCGAATCCTGGAGCTGGACGCACCACCAGATTGTACTCCCTTAAGTTCCATCACAAATTCCTGCCTAATACGGATATGCTTAAACGGCTTGGCTTCTGACTATGCTTCTCATCGCTAGTATACAAAGGTACCACTCACTCATAGCACTAACAAATCACCATTGCTGCCAGCACCCTGAGCTGGTTGAAGAACTGCTTGAGGTGCATGTGCGCTCACCACATATCCCGTCGAGTGGCCATTACCTCCTCCAAAGACATCGTCCCCTTGATCGTGCATCGGCTGCATCTGCTGCTGCGTTCCGATACTCGAAAAGTAGGCATCTGCGTCGTTGACTGCTTGCGCGAGGTCCCCTTGGCCATTGCCTGATGTCGGGTTTCGGCTTCTTGGATCAATATCAGTTGCCGCTCCGGCGTTGCCAAACATGCTTATGCTCTTTTGGCTGTCTGCAGCAACAAGAAGGTTTTGCTTCTGTAGTGCGGGAGAATCCTGGAGTTTGCGAGGTCGAGCAGATCTAAACACGGTCTGCACTGGCTTCAAATAGACCGTGGCTAGAGTTCCCACGTTCAAACACATCTCCTCTAGCGTCGTTGAATCCAGTCTTTCTGACTCAGCGGTAATGGCTGGCTTCTCTCCCATCACGATCTGCTTCGCCGCATTCATATCTGTAGACAACAAGCGCCAGTACATATACGCTCGGTCTCTAAGATCAGGGTTATCCGTCTCTTCAGTTGCCCACTTCAAAACCTTGGGGACCAATTCTTGACCCTTGGTTGGTCGCTGGATGAACAGCTTTACTGTAGCTGTGAGCAAGGCCAATTGCACTTCGACGGGCTCCTCTGCGAACGAGTACAGGAAGTCTTCTAGCAAGGCATCGCTGTTCTCGATCCGATCTGCGTATTGGCCAATGACCCAAACCATAGCCGCCTTAGCCTCGGGTTCATCAAGAGAATCCAGATGCTCGCAAAGAGTGCTGATGATGGATTCATATTGGTTGGGATACTTTCGGAAGATGTTTCGGATAACCACCGTAGCTTCCTGCACGATATATGTGATCTTGGTTGCTACAAGCTCGAGGAGCAAGTTGATGCATCGTCGTGCAGCTGGCTCAATTTTAATTGCCAACTTGCCGATAGCACGCACTGCCTTGCGGACAAAGTGGACATCAATTTCAGTGGCGTATTCTCGCAATTCCGTCAACACCTCATCGATGTTGTCCTCATTAGCAAGCATGAAGATAAGTTCCAGCTTTGTGACCTTGACATAAATAGGATCATTGTACTTGCAGAAAAAGACACGGATATCGTTTCGGAGCACTTCCGGTCGTCGCTGGAGAATAAGCAAAGCATTTCGCAAAGCGAGGTACTGAACTTCAGGACCCTTGGCGAGAAGTGTAACCAGGGGTGGTGAGAGCTTCCTGCAGAGAGCCGAGATTTGCTTCTGATCGGCGATGTAATTCATCAGATACAGAATCACCCGAATGCAGGTCAACACGACCGACGAATTAGAATGCGACAGCCGTGGTGATATTCGTTCCGCTAGGAGTATCGCTTCTCCGGATTCTTGTGGCACATAGGACATAAGAGCTTCTAGGATATATGTCTGACCCCATCTGTGGACACAAGATTAGCGACAATTACACAAATGTGCTGCGATTGATCTTACTCAGAGCAATCAGGGAGAATGGCCACCATCTTGGAGGCATTGCTATAGTCAATGGTAAGTTTGATGGCGTCACTGCGTTCCCAGATATCCATGAGTCCAGCCAGAGCGCTCGCAACAACTGTGGGGTTGTCATCCCGTAGCAAAGAGTTCAAACGGTCAATGAGGTCTGAGTTCTCCACCATATGTCGGTCATGGTCGTAAAGTTTGGCGACACAGAAGGCAGCCGTCTTTCGCACATACGGGTCATTGTCCTTCAGCATATGCTTGACTATTGGTACAGTAGCCTCAACAAATTCTCTGACATGAATGTAGGACATCGTTCGGAGAGCCAGTGCCCGTACCAAAGGATTGTGGTCTTCCATATCCTGAAATTCGTCAGTACTACTCCTAGAGTGGTGATGGGTAAACTGACATGTTCTAGTACAGGGATTGCTTTTACGGCAATCTCAGGTCGTATCCTGGCATAGTTGACCAGAAACAAGAAGCACCTATCTAACATGAGCTTCTGAGCGAGTTCCATGTATCGAAATGCCTACATCTTCTTGATTTCCAAACTCTGGATACCCATGCATCCAATGATGTCAGGGAATAGGGCAACCATGTCATTATTACTCATGGTCATATTTGCGACAATCTTCTTGAGAGCGATCTTCTTGCCTGTATAGGCCTTGTCCTTTTTTCCTCCACTGTTAAGCTCGAGGCGTAGCTCGGCAACTTTGCCCTGCATATTATTTAGTCTCGGGCCATCGTAAAGTGATTTTGGGGGCATATATGCGAGAAACATGGCGGCCATCACATGGTTCGCGGAGCGGCGACACCATGTATCGATAGTGACATTGAGCAGGAAATATGATCTGATGCAACGAAGGCTTTTCGCGCAACAAGGTCTGCGCAAAACCAGAAGGAGACAAAGGAGACACAAAGTCGAGTTTCAGTGAAGTGGAGGTTCAAGGACTTATAAGACCTCAGGTCCTACGAGGCTGAGACATGATAGAAGGACGGGAAGGCTTACTCGAGCAAACAATTTGGAGTCCCCTCCACCGGCGGAGCTCGACATGGTGTTGTACTTGTATCCCAAATAAAGACTATATGGCGACTGGGACTCGGTTTCGGTAACGTTGAATGTGGAATAGTCGCCCTATACCTGACAGCCCCTCACTTTGAACTCTTCCAAGTATTTTCAGCCGTCGTTTCGATATTCACAACCTCATTGGGCGGGGATGCGTTGCCCAGCGCAAAGAAAGTCGTAGAGGGTGGATGGTAGATGGGAGGGGATGGTCACATGTGCGCCAGATGCCAACGGTTGTTTGTAAGGCGCTGTGATGTCGCTTTTCAATCGTGAATTATCGTTCCGAGGCTTCTTTGGACTCGGGGAAGCAGGGGAAGCGCTGGTTTCCTCGGATTTTGTTTGCGACGTTTATTGTGATCGTATTTCGAACGTTCACGTCTCGAATCGGCGGCGTCGGAGTTGGGAAAGGGGATCACTAGTACCTACGGAGTAGACTCGAGTAATGTAAGCCAAATAGGTGCTGATAAGATAGTGGGTTGCAATTAAGCCGAAATTGCAGCTGCCACAGCTACGCCACATGTCGAATGTGCCACATGGGGGTGGGCTACAGTCATCAACTTAACCCAATCGATCCACGTCAACGTTGCCGCCACGAGCTTCCTACATCAACCATTAAACATCCTTGCCCACGAACTTCAATCCGATACCTTCGATCTCTATCAGCGACTTTCGACGGCACAGGCGATATATCATGGCTGGACCATCTCCCTCCCCTATCTGGGTCTCTCAACTCGAGAGCCCTCCTGCTGCCAAGTCCAAGCAATCTGGTGTTCAGGATCCTCCTGGCTTCAGCTCCGGAACAACCGTCACAAACTCCAAGGCACGCGAACTCTCTGTCGCGTGATCAATACAGATCAAATACTAACATAGCAAACAGAAGAACAAGGATGCTGTCAAGGTTCAGCCCCGCAAGGCCCCGACTACCGCCGAGATGGAAACCTTGAAGCTCAAGAAGGCCTGGGAAGTCGCGCTGGCTCCTGTCAAAGGTCTTCCCATGACCGCCATCATGATGTACATGTCGGGCAACTCTCTCCAAATCTTCAGTATCATGATGGTCTTTATGGCATTCAAGAACCCCTTGATGGGCTTGATGAGCACGAACCAGGCCTTCGAACGCTTCCAGTCAGAGTCTCTTTCCTCCCAATTGTTGCAGGTCAAGTTTGTGTATGTGGTATGCCAGCTGGTCGCGCTTGGTGTCGGAATCTGGAAGATCAATGCCATGGGCCTATTACCGTAAGAATTTATCTCCGTATGCATCCTTCTTACACGACTGACAGTGTCTAGAACAACACGATCTGACTGGCTGATGTGGGAGGCGCAAAGAGAGCCCCTGGAGTTCGCTGTGGCAGCATTATAAACTGTCTATTGGCACGACAAATGACTAGATAAATAACTGGAGTTGCATAGCTATGCTGCATTCATTGCCTCTCGCTTTACCTTGGCTGCCCTCCATCGCATACCTTTCTTGTCGACAAGTCTCAAAGCCGGGATCATGGCCAAGTTCAGTAAAGCAAGAAACGTGAAACACCACCCTCTGCCCATCCCTGCGATCATGTGGTCAATGGCGGCCGTCGCTGCAGCTCCAAACATACATCGCACAACGTTGTTAGCTGCAGTTGCTGTAGCGGGAGCATGTGGGTTAAGATCAACAATAAGAGTATTGAGAACACTGAATGAGGTTGGAACGAACATGCCGATGAGGAAGACAAGGACCAATGGGACAGCGACTGAAGTTTCAACTTGCAAAGCCCATCCATACCCTATAAGTGTCGCGATACCAGCGAGGAGCGTTGGATAGACCGGCTGGATTCGCGCAGTCTCGATTGGGAACTTGCCAAGATCATCTCCCCGCTTGCGATTGATAGTGAAGCCAATCCTCTTTGCAATTCGTCGATAGTTCCAGTCCAAGACGTATCCCTGACCGACAACGGCCAACGCGCAGCCAAATCCATAAGGCAAATAGCAAAGACCAACCTGAAGATCGTTATAGCCGTACGTCTCTTTGAAGAGTGTTGACAGGGTAGCCGCCACTAAGATGAACGCAAGGTAGATGACTGCATTGATACATAGTATAATAGCCATTTCTTTCTCAAAGACGATGTACAGCGTCTTCAATGGGTTGGGAAACCTCAACTTTTGCTTTGGAATATTCTGGCTTGTAACATCTCCTCGGTGGCTGTAAAGATCAAGCAGGGACCTGTTCCATCTCGGCGGTGCTATCGAGCCATTACCGACGACTTTACGGCACGTCTCCGGAGCGGAGAGGATGAAGGGCACCATCCAGACGCCAGAGAAGATGGCACAGAACCAGAAGATAGCAGGCCATCCAAGGTACTGGCTCAGAATACCACCAAGCACTGGCCCGAGAGCAGGCCCAACATTGATTCCGGCTCCAACAATGCCCATGTACTTTCCTCTTTCAGCTGTCGAGGATATATCTGCTACCACTGCGAAACCTAGAGCCAACGTTCCGCTGCTGCCCGCACTCTGAACACAACGAAGGATCAGTAGCGCAACAAAGTTTCGTTGCAGGGCTAACCCAATGTTTGCACATATATAAATCAAGAAGGCCAGAATATAGGCGGGTCGACGCCCGGCCATGTCACCAAAGTCGCCGAATATCGTTGGCGAGAGGCCCTGGAAAATCATATATGACGTTAAGGTGAGGTTGACAAGCGATACAGATATGTTCAAATCTTGGGCTATAGGGGGAATAGCGGGGAAGTATATGTTGGCCGTCATAGGCGAGACGAAGCTGGCTGCTGTGACCAGAGCTAGAATCCATCTTTTTGTGTTCTTGGAGAAAACGCTGTATGCTGGACCGCTTGATACTCTGGTCATGCTCTCGGGGTCACCCATTATTGTCTCGCCAACTCGAGTTGCTGATACATTATGTGGCGGTCTGCCAAGTTTCTCGGTACCGTGGTTATCGAGACCCTCAAGAGTCTCCGACTCGGTGCTCTGTATGCTAATATCGTCATGGTCATGTCTTGGAGGGCTTTCGGTGTTGGGAGAGGGCTGGCTTTGGCTTTTCTCCTTCATCTTCACTGAACAGAAGGATGGAATATACAACAAACATGATGAGACAGTCGCCGAGAGCTGGAAGACAAGTCTTTTAATACTACCTAACGATTTGCCCGCGATCGGAGAACATTATCCATCGGTGATAGATTTATTTCCGGTTCTGCCTTCTATTCCCGAAGTATACGTTCACCGACGGGCTAGATGGGGTGAGAGCTCAAATCCGCCGAGAAAAACATAGACGGACCCGGCGTGTCTCCACTTTATGCCGAGCTCCGGTCCGATCCACCTCCTGAAGATATTGAGTCCAATTCTCAATTTCCGCTGCCGCCGTTAAAGTTTTCAATGGAAAAGGTACTCAAGCCCTTCATAGATGGCTGATGTCTTCATAATTCTGTAATACTTTCCAGTGTTTTGGAAGTTGAATTGCATGATCAGTCCATCGCGAGCCTGGGAATGTGTGAAAGTTGAGAGATGATGTTTAATTATTGAAAGATTGCGAAGAGTGGAGTATTAGAGTTTCCGTATAAGTTTCAAGTGATTGCAAATCATTGCAAAATAGTAAAGAGGCTGCATCATTAGCTGAAACTGAGGTTGGTTTGTTCGGCCTTCAAGTTTGAGTGCGATGACTAAGCCACGTGGAGCGTTCTTCAGAGTGCGTCAGAGCTTCATACTAATGCAGCCATGGTGTCTACAACAACCCTGGACCACAATTGATGAGGGAGCTTGACTCGAATACTCAGACAAAGCTTCAGACCCCTCGGCCGTAAAGCACACAAACCGAACGAGGAACTCGGGTTCGTCAAAGGTCCATTTTTTCAGCAAAAACGGTCGTCCAGGAGTAATCCGGAGCACACGCCATGAATGTCACGGTCACCTTCAATGAGCTCCTGCGGGAACGAAATGCGCCGGAAACAAGAAAACGGGTCACGTTGGATGCCATCGACGGTTTTTTAAAGGAAGCATATAGAATTGTAAGTCATACGCTTCTGTTCGACCTTACTCCCAAAGCTGATAAGTATCTCTAGAATTCGCACATTACCAGCTTACACCGAGAGCTTCAAGATGTCCGACAAGCATATTTATCGACGGCGCAGCCGCGAAAGACACACAACCGAGTCGCAAAAGAGCAAACACGTGTGCTTACAGATCGAGACCGAGAAGAAGTCGACGCCAATGCGAAACAGATGATCCGCGAGTTGAATGCTGGCATTCGTGCTCTCGACGAGGCTGAACAGCTACGGCGTGAGACCGAATCAGCTATAATCCGAAAGAAATATGGAGGCCTAGGAGCTTTTGGAGCATGGGCTTCAGGCGGGATAATCAGCAGCAAAACAGAGGAGCATGCAGAAGCTGAAGCCAGGGCACGAGATTTGGGAATTCATCGAGATAGTATTCTCTGGTTTTTACGGCAACGACTCGAGCTATGCTGTCGAACGCAACAGGAAATGATGGAAACACGTCTAAAGCGTGAGTTGGAGAAGAACCGCAGTATGCTTTCAAGATCGGGCGCCACCATTGCCGGAGACTTTGCGGAATTTCCTCCATCTGCCCGACGAAACTCCCAAACAGCCCCTGCTGCACCGATCCCTATGTCCGAAGACGGCCAGTTCCCGAGCCAGGGGTTGACTGAGGAACAGCTCCAGATGTTTGAGCAAGGGAATCAAGACATGATGAAGCATTTCGAGAATAGTTTGGACAAGGTCAGGTACGTGTCACATGCTGTCTCGATCTCCATCGGCACACCTTTGCTTGGTTGTATCTGCACTAGAGTTCCAAGCGCAAGCGCCACCCCATGGGGAAGAGAAGTTTATTCATGCATATGAGCTAACACTCGTACGACAGAACTGCTGAGAAGTCGTTACTAGAAATAGCTGAGCTGCAGTCACTTCTCGTAAACAACCTCGCCACACAGTCAGCGCATATAGATCAGCTCGTAGCGGACTCGTTTGCAACTACGGAAAACGTAGGCGGTGGCAATAAGGAATTAAAAAAGGCGACACAGCGCGCAAGCCCAGCAAAGTATACATTCTTTGCGGCAAGTGGGCTCTGCGCTTTCCTTGTGCTTTGGGATCTGGTGTTTTGAGTTGGCAAACGAATAAAAGGATGTGCAGACATCCATTGCTGAGACATACCAGTAGGCATTAATAGCTGGGAGGGTGTGGGAGCCGCAACCAACTACATCTCTATGCTATTTAGTAAGCATATAGTCAGGGACGGAGCACATATACGTGCCTTGTTATGTTCATCTTGGTAGTGCCTCAGGAATTCATGAGAAGTGCGTGACCGAAAGACAAACACCTATTTCAGTTAGAACATAACCTCACTTCAGACTGAATTGATCATAGCTGTGAAGAGTAAGGCCACTGGCTTGCCACTGTATGGACCAACAAAATGAACGACCGAAGCAATGAAGGAGTTTTGCAGTGGTATGTAGCCCGGTAAGTAGAAACCAGTGTACTGTGCCCATTGAGCAAGGACCTGAAGAGAAACAGATGCATGGCTGGTCAGAGGCAAAGGCCATGCATCGGTCTCAAGATAATGAACCAAATTTCCTTGTTGTATCGATTTTAAACTACCAGTATGTACTATGTATTGTCCATTGTACTTGAATGGTACTCTGCATAATATGGACTTGGCAAATCTGGCGACATCAGGAGATTTCATCTCACACCCGCAATCTTTCCATCTAAGATTTAAATTAGACCTCTTTTGTCGTGGGATCTACTGGCCTCGTCTTTCAGCTCTGGCTAGATCAAACATTCGACAACGCAAAGACATACGATGCAGAATGTTCTGCTACCCAACAACGCTGGCGGGTAAACCGGGCCCAGCGCCGGGACCCTCAAAGCCTCCATACTAAGGATTCAGGGGCAATTCAAGATTTACAGTAGATGTAGATTTCAGTGGGAGATGAACCTCGCAAAGACCATTCCAATTTACAGAGTCAGTCATACGACTAATCGAATCCATCATGTTACGTTTTAGCCGGGCGAAGTCGGAGGCGCGCATGTAATAGGGCGCTGACGCTGGACCAGCTATTACCCAACAGTGCATTCTAAAGCCTCGTGATGTTTTGTCTAAGATTTTTTACTTCCCCGTGACAGGACGGTAACGGGGCGTCCGGGGCCGCGAGAGCCATCCGGTACATAGGGAAGTAAATCGAAGGGGTCTGGAAGAATGAACTGGGTTCTTTTTTTCTGGGGAATGGATCCATTTGGAGCCTTGGTTAGTAGTACATACTTAGAGGGGGTTTCGGGAAGAAACTGGAGAGAATCCAACTCAACGATCATGAAACTTGGGTTAGCATGTCACGGGATTAGAGTAAGTTAGAACGGTGAGAGTTAATTAGAGTTATCATCCGTAATGTGAGATGAGATATTTTAGATCAGATTCAAACATGTGAGTTCAAGGGACCACAGATCAGACCATAAAAGTGAATTAGAACTTTTGATAATCAGTTTCAAAGGTTCATCATAACTTCATTCATACCTTAGTAGGTAGGTTCTCTCCGCAAAAATTGAACATGGGATCAGTTACTGGAACGGATAAAGACAGCACTACGTCAGCCTAGCTCCGTAATCCAAAACCCACCCGCCGTCAAACCATGGATCCAATGCCAAGTAAAGCAACAAAATGTACCGAACAGTACATACCTCGGTGAGGTTACGGTTGTCGGTCGGTCAGCTCCATTACGCGCGTGACGTTAGACTGCAAGCCGAGGTGACGCTCACAGGCCTAGGTAAGGTACCTTAGGTATCGGCAGGCGATTACAACGGGGAGCTCTGGTACTGTATTGACGTGATGGAGCTTCACAAGCTTTTTCACAAGCTCGGGAAGTGATTTCGGTATACATTGCCTGTTTGAGGGCAAAGCATAAAAGATTAGATTGTCGCAACCCAAGGAAGAGATAGCCAGAGTTATTGAAATTCTGCGGCGAGCATAATTTAAAGGCCCGATCACAACGTTCTACAACTGACGATTTCATTGTCAACTGTTTCACGATCTCTGCGCAAGTTCAACAGCTGTTCTGTCGCATATACAATCCAATCACCGATTCCTACTGCGTCTCAACTTGAACCGCACAAGCTTTCGAGTCCGACCGTCACGAAGCACCATTCTTCGACTGTAATCATCGCCTGCTCATCAGGCATCAAATACCAAGCCTATTTATATACGAAACAGCTTCAAACAGACCAGCTACCCGTTGCGATCGTCTGGGAAAGGGGCGAGGGAACTCCAGGAACCACAAAGGTACCTACAACAGCTTCAAAGGTGAGTTGTCAATTTCTTCACAAACGCAAGAGGAAGTTTCCTATTATGTTTGCCCTTGGTCCGTTAGGCCTGTCCCTGTTGGGGTCTCGAGTTGAGCTCGAGTCTCAGTCAACCACAGACGCACCCCCTGGAGAGAAACACAAGCACAAGCACAAGCGGTTTGCGGTTTGCGGTTCTGCTCTGTACCTGTATGGTACTGGACTGAACCTTCTCTTCTACCCATGCAACGATAGCATCAACAGGCAGCAAAAGAGCCCACCGCGAAAGCTGTCCCGGTGAGCTCAGCCCACCTTCTACCTTTGTTTGGCATCGGGCGGCATGCCCTTCCCCCGAGAGCTCCAGTGGCCCGGGATAACGGTGCCCTATTTGCCCGCCTGCAGCGAGGTGTCTGGGGGGGGGGGGGCGGACATGACCAATTGCATCAGGCCAGAATCTGGTTTACGCAACAGTCATAGCCATGGGGCCATGTGGATTTTCAGTGCTTTTGCCCGGACAGAGACCGCCGAGTTCTCGAGATAAGAATCGTTGGGCTCTGTAAGGGACAAGTGCCTCGCAGCAACGATCCAATACCTTAGCAAGCTTAGGTACTGGTCTCAAGTCTCGAGTCCCGAGTCTCTTACACGGGAAGAGTGTTGAAAGACGTTTCGGAGGCGAATTGAAACATTTCCTCGTCAATTCATTGCCCAAAACAGTCTTTTATTAATAACTGGCGTTCCGTAACTTACCTATAACTGACAAAAGTTGCCGTTAGGTACCTTTTTTGTTTTCCCCCAAAGACGCACACTCCTACAGGGGCCTCTCACCTCAGTTCACCTGGGCTCAGGCTCTTTCGCATTCAACCGCAAGTCCACACGACCTAAGAGACACACCCCCCTGGTTCCACCCAGACCACCGGACACGGCGCCGCAGAACCCCAAAGGCCCCCTCTTCCTTACTTCCTTACCCCCCTAAATCGAAAATCCTCAGGCCCGCAGCCCACTATGACACCGTCACTGAGTACACCCCGTTCGACTCAGTCTGGCAGCAGCACCTCAAGCTCAAGCTCGACTGATAATAAAACGACGCCGACCTCTTCTTCATCTTCCTCCATCTCTCGTCTCAACTCCATCGTTCGTCACATCTCGCCCAAAATGGTTTCTACTACAAATTTCCCTGCCGAAGTCGTGCCCCAGGCTCCTGAAGACCCTCTCTTTGGTCTTGCACGAGCTTACAAGGCCGACAACAGCCCCAACAAGATCGATCTTGTAAGTAGAAGCCCCTCCAACACAACCTTTTCTTCTGAAGGGTCTCCAAAGTATTATTGCTCTTGCTAACCTCTGCTCTCTCGTTGTTTAGGGTATCGGTGCTTACAGAGACGAGAACGCAAAGCCCTGGGTGTTGCCAGTCGTTAAGAAGGTATGATACTCTTGTGCACCTTGTTGCACTTCCTCCTTCACGGCATTGCCGGCCATCCTCCCTCAGTCGCATAACCTTTCATGCCTCAAACTCCCATATCACCTTCACTTGCGCGCAAACCTTGAGTCTTGGAATTTGAGCTAACCCCACGCGCGTCACAGGCTGATGAGATCCTCCGAAACGACCCTGAGCTCAACCACGAGTATGCCCCAATCGCGGGTATTGCCAGCTTCACATCCAAGGCCGCCGAGCTGGTATTTGGCGCTGACTCCGCCGCCATCTCAGAGAAGCGCTCGACAACATTGCAGACAATCTCTGGTACCGGTGCCGTGCACTTGGGTGCTCTCTTCCTAGCCAGGTTCTACAAGGGCAACCGCACTGTCTACCTGTCAAATCCCACCTGGGCGAACCACCACCAGATCTTCAAGAACGTCGGCCACTCAATTGATACCTACCCTTATTTCCACAAGGAGACCAAGGGTCTTGATTTCGAGGGCTTCAAGCAGACTCTCAAGTCTGCTCCCGAGGGATCTGTCTTCGTTCTTCATGCTTGCGCACACAACCCCACTGGCGTTGACCCTACCCAAGAGCAATGGACTGAGATTGCTGCTATCATGAAGGAGCGAAACCACTTCCCCTTCTTCGATACCGCTTACCAAGGCTTTGCATCTGGTGATCTCGTCCGCGACGCCTGGGCCATCCGATACTTTGTCGAGCAGGGCTTCGAGCTTGTTGTTGCCCAGAGTTTCGCCAAGAACTTTGGTCTCTATGGTGAGCGTGCCGGCTGCTTCCACGCCGTTACCGCCCCCGCCGGCGATGCCTCAAACACCATCACTCGTATCGGCTCCCAACTAGCTATTCTCCAGCGCTCCGAGATTTCAAACCCTCCCTTGTATGGTGCTCGCATCGTCAGCACTGTACTCAACGATCGCGACCTCTTCGCCGAGTGGGAAGAGAACCTGCGCACAATGTCAGGCCGCATCATCAGCATGCGCGATACTCTACGAGCCAAGCTTGAGGAGCTTCAGACCCCTGGTACCTGGAACCACATCACGGATCAGATCGGCATGTTCAGTTTCACTGGCCTGAGCGAGCCACAAGTGATGAAGCTCCGAGAAGAATTCCACATCTACATGACCAAGAACGGTCGTATCAGCATGGCTGGCCTCAACGACAACAATGTCGACTACTTTGCCAAGGCTGTCGACAAAGTGGTAAGGGAATCCGCTTAGATCTGTATAGATTTGAGGTAGAAGTTGAGTGTTTGAGATGGTGTATGAAACTCATTGGACGTGGTCGAATACAAGACCCTGGAAGAAACTCGGCGTTGGGATTACAGCTTTACCATTATTATCGCACCTATCATGAAGGAGACTTTGCAAAAAGCACTGGACTATCCTTGTTTATGAATGCTGTTGACAGCTTTTAATATACCTTGACTGCAAGCCAATGCATTTGCATACTCACCTACCTGGTTCTATCTATAATCTCATAAGTGATGTCGTGTGATGACGATGCTGTAGGACGGAACCCAAGATAGGCTACTTCGTCTGGTTATCATTGATCGATGGTGCTATCTTGGTGTACGCCAGACAGAAGTTGACCCGCAGATAGCATGAACACCTTGATGCCGCTTAAAGAAGGGCGAAATGCGATATCCAATACGAGACTGTGATTGGCCCGCCTCTCACCTTGGGAAAAACAGAAACTTGCTGCTTCATTAGGTAAATTACTATTCTTGCTGTCGCAGTAACCATAAACGGACGCAAGCACGAGGATCCTAGAGAACAACTCGACAAGAAGAGGCTGGGCGACCTCGATAAGAAATAACTCGGGGAAACCTCGCGGTCTCGGGGTAGAAGGCTGCTGTCTTTCTCTGTGTGTTCCCCGGGATTCAGTGGTATCTATCGGGCGGCGCGCGGTATCGAGACGCCGATTCACCGTGAAAGGAGGGTATAGGTATTGGTATGGGAAGGGTATTGCCGCGCACTCCCTTTGTCCCCTGCCACTATCTCCCGTCCGGGGAAGAAAAAAAGAAACTGTCTGGTAGTATGTATTTTTTTCGTGGAGAGTCCACCCCCGCATGTCGCGATGCAATTTTTATCCTTTCCCCGCATGGGAGCCGCTCGCTTGCCCGGGGACCAGGGGGGGCGTGTGGTAACCAATTCCTTGATACCTTCCAAGGTCAGTCATGAAAGAAAAGATACGGGGGAAACCGGCGGAAGGGAAGTTTTTGACGGTGGAGACGGAGTCTCGAAGCGAAGCATAGACTGGGGAAAACGGTGACACGTCTCGAGGAAAAGCTGACCGTCTGCAATAACTTGCTGTTTGTTCAGTTTCCCTTTTGTCATGAGACAGGCAGCTTTACAACATAGGATCCATAGACAGCCCCGGCAAGCCCCGAGTATCATGAAGTTAACTGAAGCAATTGTGTCGTAGAGTCAAAAACTGTGAATCGTGCCTTGGGCTATTACACAATTGCGTATCCACTGCAGCGGGTCACCCAAAAGGTACATTGAGGAACTTGGAGGATCTCGAGACTATCGACGGGATTTGTCCGATACCGGGGGAGGGTGTGCGTGCTAGAAAGGGAATACTGGTAGGATCCATATCATGGGGTAAGAGAAACGTTAGTTGGGTCTCGCAATTGAGGATGTACCTTGCGTATGGATAGGGTCAAGATGGAAATAGTCCGGTGAGAGGAATGGTGTAGGGCACATGACTGTTTCGTTATCTGGGCCTTGTTCCTAGATACCTTACCTTAGCCAGTCTAGACCCTAGAGTTCGGTTACTAGAACATGCAGAATTAGGAATCTGATCTCTAGTGAGTTAAGTTTCTAGGGAGCTAGCTGAGGAATCATCAAGATACCTAGGTAGGTAGGTAGTCATTTAGCCGCGTTGGGTAGTGTTTAGATAGAGCTGCCACCGCACAGCATACACTTGATGCCAACGTGACAGAGTCTGTCCTTCAGGGTATCAAATAGGAACGGTAAATGGCTTCAAATTATACAAGACTTGAGAAATTACCCCACGATTCGCGCGGCCCTTTTCGACCTGGTAATACACTCTTTAAATGATATGGGCTTCTGTAGGCGGTCACAATCTTTGATAAAGATTAACGATTACAGCTAACAGCTAACAGCAGACTCAGCTTGCCTTGACCTAGGATAAGGACTGTGTGGTTCAAGAGAGATCCAAGATGACTGTAGCTATATCAGTCCTGGAGAGACCCCAAACTTATATTGATAGCTTCACTTGCAGGAGTTAGAGCGTACCTATGCGACTTACAAGTCTCTGCCATACCGCATCGTCCCAACAGTAGGCCAGATAACAAAATACGGTGAATTGTTTGTTACTCATATGCGTGACTCAGACAGTCGGTAAAAAAAGCTATAGGTTTAGATATTCTCAGATTGTGCTGAGTATAACAAAGATTGAGTGGTAGGTAAGATCTGGCTTTCATGCTGATTCACTTGAGAAAACTTGACAGGAAGCTATCATCCACAATTCTCTCTCTTTTATATATGCGATGGAGGAGTGCTCGATACAGCAAGCAGATTAACAAAAGACTGGACGTGGGCAATGCTGAGGCAAACAGCATTAATGTTCTAGCATGTTTGTCTAACATGGCACACACTCAGCCTCTGATTTGACAAAGTCTTATGAAATACCTAGATAAACAAGTTTAGGCGTTTGAACCAGTCTTGCTCCAGCATTGTTTTCTTGTGACCTTAGATCAACCTACTTCCCTAGGTATATAAAGTGAGACACATCCTACTAGTTAGTCTCTTTCACAAGCAATGGCGATCTTGCATCTCTTCCATTTTACATGCTAATAGGAAAAAGAAGGGGGAGAAGAAATGGTATACGAACTTGCTTAACCTGACTGACTACTACCGTTGCTGCTGATGTCTAAATTTTATGAGACATGTTGAATCGTATGCCCTCTTGCTTCATTTGAGTTTCGAGGTATAAGTGCAAGGTAACTCTCGTTTAGCTCAACCGCGCTGCCTAAAGTGACACCCCCACCACTCATCACTACCTACCTACCTATCCAGCTCACTACACTCTCAACCTCACCAATAATGAACTTCAGCCATGGGCAGAAAATTACCATGGAAGACTTCCTCGACTCCTTCGGGCCCTGAAAGAAAAACCTCAGTCAAGTCGGAGAGTCCACTACCCACACCATCACGAGCGCCGCACCCAGGCACACCCTCAGCTTCCCGTAAGAAACCGCGTCGCGAGCGCGTGATAGAGACAGAAGGTATCCCAGACTCAACACTTTCATCAAACCCGCAAAGAAACCGACAATATCATACAGATGCCACACGCAGTCCTTCGACCTCGCCTCCACCAGAGCCACCTAAAGAAAGGTTCATCTCACCACCAATCTCACACTCATACCCAAACGTTAACCAGACTCAGATTCATGAGACCAGGCCTCGACCACGATGACAGATACCGCATAGTGGAAGACGAGTTCGTCAACATGGCCCATCAATTCACACTTCACATTCATACTTCTGAATACAACCGTTTGAAGAATTTGGCTAAACACCAAAACGCAGACACAATCCGTGAAATTGAAAGGCCTGTAGTCGGCGCGCCAACCCTTCTTACAAGACATCGCCAGGAGGACGTTCGCCGCAAAGCCAAGCAACGCAAGCTCTTAGTTAAAGACGCAAATGAGAAGAAGGACTCCCCTTACGTAGGGTCAAGTCTGCAAGTTCTCATGGAGAGTCCCAGAAAGGAGCACAAGTGGATATCAACAGGTCTCGCTGATACGGCAGCAACGAGAGCTTCTGCGGGTTTCAATTCACAGAAGATTAGCCCGCTACGGTTAAATCAAGGGTCCAACACACCCTCGGCAAAGAAGAGGCAGATCCCTTTGGGCGATGACGATGAGACTGACGATGGAGATGACTTGGATCTGGCCACACCTTCACGCGCTACAGCTGTAAAAGCAGTACGCACGACTCATGCATCTAGTCCAGCAATGCCGCGATCAGCTCCACGGACAGCCTTTAGTACTCCTCGCACACTGAAGTCAGCTATGAACACAACTTCGAGGACGGGCTCTAGCGTTGAGCGACCAACAACAGCACCTGGGGGAAGCGAAGCACGTAAGGTAACCAAAAGCCGAGATACCGAAGAAGACATCGATGACGACGATCCTTTTGGGATCAACAAACGAAGAATTCAGCGCCAGAAGTCAAGAGAACAGTTCCGCAGAACTGAAGAGACAACACCTTCTAAATCATCACTCGACAATATTCCTTCATTCATCTGAGCGCATTCACTATCACGAAATCTCAACAGTGGTCCAGCAGAGCCCCATTGCTTGAAACCCAAATCAGTTCTTTTCATTCATGTAAGTCCTATTCTTGCATTGGCCGATCCTCCATTGTAAGCTCATCAAAGTCATCCAGCAACTCATTCATATCAACGTGAGGTGCCTCATCATCCTCCTCAGTCTCAGCCACACTCATCTCCTCCTCGGCTCTCTTCTTAGCCTTATACAGGGCGAGCGTAGCACGGAGCTCCTCGTCTTCCTCGACATCTCGCAAGAACTGCTCGTACTCTTGATCCAAGCGCTCTTGGTCTGCCTTCTTGGGGAGAAGCTCGCCCTCGTCCTTGTCCATACGCTTGAGCTGCCAGTTTCTCTTGCGGTTCTTTCTGCGGCGGGGATAGTGCTTCTTGACTAGCACCACGTCAGGGATTCTCGATGAGTATGTGTTGGAGCTCTCGATCTTCTCGTATTCGGTGTTGTTGAAAACGGTTCCGGCCAGCAGGTAACCCATAGCAGAATCACCGGGCTGGAGGAGTCGACCCAAGTGAGTCCTTGTGAAGTATGTTCGGTCATTTGAACCAAGATCTGAGGCACGAGCGACTGTGGCTTCGGCAAGCGTCCACTTGCCCTTCTGGGTTGCTGTGCGGTCGATATCCATGACAATGAACTCAACGAGTTCATGTGTATCAGTGAGAGATAGGAAAGGAGCACGCCAATAGATGGGTGAGCTGATATCGCAAGTCTGAAGAGTCTGGGGATCCAACAGGTACACAGAGGTACCGATCTTGTGGCAGAGGAGGAGAGGTGAGATGTTGCCGCTTTGCTTGGCCATCTTGATGGGCAGAGCGACCAAGTCGTCTTTACATATAGGCACCAGCTCGGCCGAATATGTGAACTTGTACGAGGACTTGGAGGTGTGGGTATCGTGAGAGATGAGTTCCTGCGACGCCTTCACCTTGACAGGCACCACAGAGTTGAGGAAGTCGATGAACTTCTCAGCCTGGTTCTTTTGGGCGAAGAAGAAGTCGATACCATCCTTGGCCTCCCGAATGTTGAGTGTGTCTTTGTGTGCGCCGTGCTTCATAATAAGCTGCTCGAGGAACAGGAAAGTTCGCTTGTGAAGGACCTTTTGACGAACTTGAACAGCAGCTCGCCACACGTTGGCAGTGTACGACTTGGCACACTCAGGGCACTGCTGGTACGCCACTACATACACAACCTCGAAACTCTGTTGAAGCAGCATGCCATCTTGGACGGAATCCTGGATTGTGATCTTGACCTTGACTCGTCGCGAGTGAGGCTCGGTCCAGATAAAGCTCGCGTCCACAATACGGACTTTGTTCAAACCTCGAAGTTTCTTGAGGCACATGGCTAACAATTCGCGGGATTCGGGGGCGGCAACGATCCAGCTGTTGGGGGGCATGAGCCATCGGTCGCAGTCTCGGCAGAAGTTGAGCGTCGCCTCTCGCTGGACGCCTTGGGAAATGTCGACGGTAAGCTTGATACAGTCGTAGCAGAGAGCGCCGCTGGAGGCGGTTCCGTCGATCGGGGCACCGCAGTTGCAGCAGAGAATACTGAAGAGGCTCGAGTCAGTATTGCGCCCAAGAGACAGAACGAGTGCGGGGTGGTGAAGGAAGATTAAGACTCACGTAGCAGCGCCCTGCTGCTGAGAGGCAGGGGCTATAGAGATAGGCTGGTCATCTAGATCCATCGACATGTTGGGCAACGATGCCTTGTGAAATTTGATGTTGTTGTTTGTGGAAATAAATGATGTTCAGTGACTCTTAGAAATCCTAGAGTGGGAGAATTTGGTTCGCCCGCCGCTTGATAAGCGCTTATCGGTTGCAGAAAGGATATTTTTTTTGCAGGCGCGGGGCAAAAAAATGGAAAATGCAAGTCAAGTGGCATTCTTTCCTCAAGAGTCATCAAGTTCAGGGTCCACTTAGCTCCATGAGATTTGGTTATGCCAATCATTGGATGGCCTTGAATGGATTCTATATCTTCAAAAGTCGTGGTTTCGATCAAATCAGGTATTACAGACAAAAATGCAAATGCAAGATAACAATGGCTATACAAATCAGAAAATCTTGCTCAGTACCCTCGTCACCTCGGCTGGTTGGTCTTCCACTTCTGTCTTCTTCTTCGCCAGAGGAACTTGCTTGAACGATCTCTTGACTTGTCGTACCGAATCCTCTCCCTCTCGCTCACCATCTGCCTTCCTCTTCTTAGCCTTTGCCTTGGCTTCCATGCCATCCAGCATCTTTGCTTTCTCCACGTTCCTGACAAACTCCTTGTTCTCCTTTGTCGACTTGCTAATCTCAGCTCTCATGCGGCTAGCGCGCTCAGCGTCCTCGGCAGCGATTTGCTCTGTGAGGTTGTGCCATTTGAAACCCTTGAGGTATAGAAGATTCCATAAATCGTCGTGGTAGTAGCTGCCCTTCTTGCCGCCAATGGTGCGCGCGTTGAGAAGATCGCACACAGCCTTGGCGTCCTTCTTTTTAGTGAACTCGACCCATCCTTCGGTGTAAGATCGCTTCTTGTTACCGCCAGCGCGAACACGACGAGCATGCGAGGCTGGGTCTTCAGGGGCGAGAAAAATGCGGTTGATGGTTCCGTAGGGTTCGAGGAGAGAGCGCAGCTTGGCGGGCTTCATGAAAGGCGGTATACGGGAGAGGTAGACGACGCCTGACTTCTTGATGGCGGCTTCGGAAGCGACGAGGTTCTTCTTTGTCAATGTTCTTGTGACATCTGGCAGCTCTGTCGAAGTTGTGTCTTTTAACTTGCGCTTTGGCTTTTCTGGTTTGTCCTCTCCCTTCTCTTCCTTTTCTATTTTCTCATCCTTTTCAGCCGGCTCGTCCTCGTCCTCGTCCTCGCTGGCATCGCGCTCGATATCGCTACCCAGATCACATTCGTCGTCCGAGTCAAGTTTCCGTCGCTTGGCGCCTCGGCCACCCTTTTTCATATCATCATCCTCAGAGTTATAGCCAACGTCGTTCTCGTCATCGCTATCGGCTGTATCGAGAAAGTCGTTTTTGGTTTCGGGTGCCATGATGAATGCGATTGGCAGCACTGAGCTTGAGCTGTGTCCAATACGAGGCTGGAGAATCCAATGTCAAAAAAAAAAGTAGTCCCTTGCTGATAAGATAAGCTGTCGCCGCGCTAGACTGCAGGGATAAGTTGGAGACGGTCATGTGACTTGGAGGGGTAGCCAACGACGTCACTGATAAGAGGCTCGGGGGGAGAATTGTTCGAGAAGAGCATTACAGCAGGTTAAGGAATAGTATCATTTGATGTGTAAAGGCATGGTATTTCTAGAAACTTGATGCTCGACATGAACTACGAGTGTCTAGCGCAGTACTTACCTCTGTGCGGTAGTCGAATTGACTTAAAACGGTCACCTCAATGTACTTGGCATACAATACCTTTGTCGTCTAAGCTTCTATGAAACAAAGTCTTATCATGGGGCTTCGTATCGTATCGCTATGATCATGACTCTTCTTGAGAGTGAGAATAGACTTAACTCGGGCCTTGATATCTTGATGCCGGTAGTATCATTGGATCACTACTAAGATACTCCCAACTAAATGATCATGGATGTCTTATCAAATGGTAGCGGGGTTGAAGCCGCCGAGTTCGGGTTGGTATCCAATACGTGGGGCAACAGAAGCACCGCGAGCCGCGAGCCGCCAACCGCCGTCCGTCATGGACGATAGAAAGTACAAGTACACATACGTACAGTCATGACCGAGCATCTCTCCCATAGGTACTATAGGTACCTATACTCCACTTGCACTTCAAAAAAGTGGCCAGCTACAAAAGATATAACCTCGTCCACGATCTGTCACTACAATCTCACACTCTTCCTCACACATACCCAAACTAATTATACCCCACAATGTCTCTCGAAGTCATCACCACAATCTCCCCAAACACAAACGAGCCCATCCTCACCAGGAATGGCGCCTCTCAAGCTGACCTTGAGTCTCTCCCCAAGGTCGCCACTGAGGCTTTCCAGAGCTACCGCAAGACAACGCTGAAGGAGCGTCAAGCTATTGTTCGCAAGTTCCTCGATGGCCTCTTGGCTAAGAAGGATGAGCTCGGTGAAGAGTTGACTGTTCAGATGGGCCGCCCCATCTCTTACACGCCGGGCGAGGTCGCCACAGCTGTCAAGAGAGGTGAATACCTCCTCAAGATCAGTGATGAGGCCCTCAAGGACACCGACGGCGAGCCCGAGAAGGGCTTCAAGCGTTTCATCCGAAAGGTCCCTGTCGGACCTGTGCTCATCATCTTTGCGTGGAACGTAAGTGCTGGCCTCGTTTTCGCTGGACCAGAAGCATCCTTGCTGACTCTGCACAGTACCCTTACCTTATTCTGGTCAACTCTCTCATTCCCGCTCTTCTTGCAGGCTGCAGTGTAATCCTCAAGCCCTCACCTCAGACACCCACCATCGTGGAACGGGTTACCGATCTCCTGAGGGACGCGGGCTTGCCTGATGGCGTTTGCCAGTACTTCCACTGCGGCTCTCCCACTCTTATGGAAACCATTGTGCGCGATCCCAAGATCGCCCTAGTTTGTTTCACCGGCTCTGTCGCTGGAGGTCTCGCTGTGCAACAAGCTGCGTCTGACCGCATTGTAAATGTCGGTCTGGAGTTGGGTGGCAAGGACCCAGCATATGTTCGATCAGATGTCGATGTTGATTGGGCTGCTGCAGAGATCGTTGACGGTGCCATCTTCAACTCTGGCCAGAGCTGCTGCTCTATCGAGCGTGTGTATGTTGATGAGAAGATCCACGATCAGTTTGTTGAGGCCGTGCAAAAGGTTCTCAAGAGCTACAAGCTCGGTGATCCCTTTAACAAGGAGACTCAGCTGGGACCTGTCGTTTCGAAGCGATCAAAGCAGACTGCCGAGGAGCATGTTAAGGATGCCGTCGACAGCGGTGCCAAGGATGCCACTCCCGAAAACGAGACATTCAGCAACCCTCCTACCAAGGGTAACTTTGTGAAACCCACCCTTCTGACCGGCGTCAACCACAGCATGCGGGTCATGACTGAGGAGTCGTTTGCCCCAATTAGTAAAGATTCCCGACGACAGTTTGAAGACGTTTTGCTGACAAAAGACACAGTCCCTGTTATGAAGGTCAAGGATGACAACGAGGCCGTCAAGTACATGAACGACAGCGAGTTTGGTCTGACAGCCAGCATCTGGACCAAGGACACAGACAAAGGATACGAGCTTGCCGAGGATGTGGAAGCCGGCACTGTATTTGTCAACAGATGCGATTATCCGGCACCGGTACGTTTTCTGATCCAAGCACAAACACAAAGGGTCTCTGCATTACGTGATTACTGACTGGCCGACAATAGGATCTTGCATGGACTGGCTGGAAGAACTCAGGCAAGGGACAGACACTCAGCAAGTTTGGATTCGATCAGTTTGTGAAGCTCAAGAGCTACCACCTGAAGGACTACCCAAACTAAACTAGATAGAGAGGTCGCTATTGCTGATCGAACCCGGTCAAGGCGACTGACTCTGACAGTGAATAATGAGACGACGATCTGTGTTGACATGAATCAAACACTCGCTGCAAACAATCTGATACTGCCATGATTAAGAACGGAGCACCGTGGATTGAATGTGAGTGCACATCATTTCTCTTAGCGACTGTCTCTGGGGAGTGTCTCCCCTGGCGAGGCGGGCAGGGCAGAAGCGGGTGAGACGAGACGTTTTCGATAACGGGCGACCAAGACAAGAAGAGGCACGTTTTGGTCGCTCTGGGGAATGTTGAGCTGGTGAGGGATTGCTGCATTCGGTAATCTCTATACGGTGAGTGAGTACTGGTAGAACAATCTGCGACAACAGACACTACGTGGCCCTTGTACGGATAATTTCCTTTAGTGACGGATGGTAGAGTGACTGACGAAGTAAGAGAGCAGAGGAGAGGAGAAAACTGGTGAAGCTATTCAATAACCGTTTATTTCCTCGCCCTGGATTGAGCTGGCGACTTTTCCCGCCTCCCTTTGTTGGTGTTGTTGCACGAGATTAGGCTTTTGGGGCGCCACGCGAGAGGCATTGAGTATATGATATTCGACCCCCTTGTACATGGACGTAATTTTATCAGAGGCAATAAATCCCACACAAAGGACATGATTTATTAATTGCAACCGTGCACTCTTTTCCGTCTCTACTATACTGTAATGTCACTTTTACGTTAGTCTCGATATAGTCTCCCAAGTTGGGTTCTCCTTGCGCTCTGCTCTCCCGTCCGTCGCACCATGAAGCGTCCACGTTCGTTCAGCTGAGACATTCATTCACCCCCCCCCCCCCCCCCCCCCCCCGGCCCCAAAATTAGGTGCTGTAGTCTAGTGCTATAGGTTGTTGGTGGCGGGTTTGCACAGGACCCGAGACGCTGGAATTCCAGTGACCTGGATACATTCCAGAAGGAAACGTCAGCGTAGCGTTGACCCCTGGCGCTTAGACGGGTTCAGGGCAGTCTGTCACTGCTGATTTGCCTGTTTTCACTGTGCGTGTGTGCGTGCGTGCATGCGAGTGTGCGTTGTGTTGCATGTGTTGTCTGCATCTGCAGTCAATGGATCTCTTCCATGGATAAGGTAATTTTCCTTTTTTTTTTTGCTTCCCTTTGTTCAGTCAGTCTCGTACATTTGGTTAATACATATGTAGGTACTTATACTCCTCTTGCTAATTTCTTGTTCCGTTCTTGTGCTGTTACATCTCTCTAACCATCACATTCCTTTCCTTCATCACCTGTCCTGTCCTGCGAGGCTTATTATAGACCAACCTCCAGACTGACTTGACTGCCTTTCACTTATACACACATTCTCTCTTTCTCAACCTCCCCCCCATCTTATCTGCCTTACATACCTCAGCTCTCTGTCTCTCTCTCTTCGTACCTGAGACGAAACTCGGATGATCCTCTTTGTATCAAAAACATACCAGAGTTTAACTCCACCAACCACTCACTCACTCGCTCGTTCTCCTACACCACCACCACCACCACTAAAGAGCCACATGCCTTTCCCCATCTGACATCCACTTCTTTGTCCTCCTCTAGACCGTGAATTTAAAGAAAAAAACGAGGCTTCTTTTTGAATTTCCCGCCTTTTCCTCTCTCTCATACAAGAATTCCAATCTCGTACCTTTTTCAGTCAGCCTCTTGTCTCCCAACCCTTCTTTTAAATCTCATCTCAGCTTGCCTCGTTCTATCTTTGCTTCTTCCCGAGCTCTAGAACAACTCTCCACATACTCACTCATAAGTACAACTACAACTACAACTACAAACCAACCACCTTTTTGAGGTTTGGGGCTCTTTCTATATAACAAGCCCTTTCAACCCTCAAAAGTCGACTTGATGGGATCCGCTGCTGTTTATCCTTCCGAGAGACGTGATCCTCGGTGCTTTCATCTTCCCTTGAACCGTCTTCGATCTTCAAAGATGCATATCTCGGATGACTTCCAGACGCTGTGCGAGCGTGTCCAGACAATGGTTCGCCAACGACGCCGTAAGGAGGAGAAGCGCCACATGGAGATTGTATGTCTATACCATCAATCCATCTTGTTCTTGACTAACCCTCTATCTTTCAGTCTGCACCTTTTGGCTTTGAAAAGAACCCAGTCAACCTCCCCGGGGTCTCAGAGGAGCAGTAAGCCAACACTTGCTCAACCACTACAAGATTTATAACTAACAATACAAAGACTCTCCATGCTTCGAGAACAAGCCGCCGCCAGTCGAATCGGCATCGCAGACCCTCCCAGCCCTACAGCTCCTCGCTCGCCATGTTCAACCTCGAGCCTCTTCTCCCATCCAGTCCGACCACCCATCAAGACTGCCCCAACATCTACTTCTCTCTCGTCTACCGACAGCCTCCACTGATCGAGTACGGACACTAATCATTACTATTTTTTTTTTTTTTTTTACACCGCTATTAGAGGTTTTATCAGGGGCGTCTTAAAGAAAGGAAACACAACACTGGCTTGGGTCTATGGAAAGGAACAGCTGTACGATACACACGGAATGGATTGGAATGGAATGCTAACGAAATTGGGCGGATCATGGAGAATTGGGCATCTACGGGACCACGGGAACGGCAACAGCAACGGAGAGGGTAACATTACAGAATATCATCATACCAGGCGTAATCTAATCTGATTAATTCTTTCACCGGCATTACTGCTCTCGACTTCTCCCGCCCATACCTCTAAATTAGGGGTTTTGTGCTAAGCTATACCAGTGTCTCTTAGGAATGTGAACGGAACAATGTCGTTGACGGGGAGAGTGACATGTTGTTTCATTTGGAGGTCTAAGACATACATACATGCATGCACGCATGCGTCCATCCTCGCCTCTCGCTACTATATTCTAGATTACTGCTAATCTTTTAGATCCAACCGGCGTACACGTCCAGACTCTCGGCGCGAACTCCCTCCATCTCCCCCTTAACGCCTAGTAGCTTG
The DNA here is from genome assembly GCA_017165645.1 of Fusarium sacchari. NCBI lineage: Eukaryota > Fungi > Ascomycota > Sordariomycetes > Hypocreales > Nectriaceae > Fusarium > Fusarium sacchari. Next base: position 1,793,766 of record JADANP010000007.1, read on the forward strand.
ACCTTTGTACCCTTCTCCTTAGCCCACTTGTCCAGGAACTCCCCAACTCGCTGCTTCGTCTCCTCATCATCCTTCATCAGGAGAGCCAGGGCATCGTAGCCGCCCGCACCGGGGACGACACCGCCGTAGACCCCTTCAACGGTGCTGAGGGCGTCGAGGAGCTCTGTCTGGCTCTCGGGCTCGATGGGGACGTCGCTGGCGCTACCCATTTGTCTAATCATCTCTCGAACAGCGGTAATCTTCCCCGGCAGATTCTCGACGTCCCCGGCATTGAGAGTAGCAATCAACTGCTCATTGCGCTTCTGGAGCTCATCCCAAAGCTTCTTTGACTCTTCTGGATTCGATGATCTCCACTTGAGGACCTTCTTGACCATGCCAACCGTCTTGCTTCCACAGTCCACATCGCACATGCGCAGTACAACGCCCTTGGGCATGATGACTGCATCCTTGAGAACCTCTACATCCCAAGCAGACTCGCCGTCGACGAGCTTGACCAACGCGTCTGCGAATCCGGCCGCACCGGGCTCGGGAATTGAAGACAGTGTCTCGGGAGAGAAACGTCTGTATCTGCAAGACCCGTAGACAGCGGTTGCAACGTCGAATCCCGAACCGACCTTGCCTTGCGCAGCACAATGGGCAGCCTGAGCCAGGTTGTGAAGCGTCCTCTTGCCCTGGCCAGACTGAAGATTGAAGAGGTCTTCTGGTAGGTAGTGAGCCAGGAGGGCAGCAGTTAGTGAAGTGACGAGAGCAGCTGATGAGCCAAGACCCGTCTTGTTGGCATCTCCCAAGGTCACAGGGAACTTGGCAAAGCGCCCTTGACGTGTGCTCTCGGATTCAGAGTGCGAGTAGTAATCATTGTCTGCGAGAATGATGAGACGAGCGGAGGGCATGCTGTGACTAGGGCGATGCTTGGCCACTCGATCGATGTAGGTGAGTGCATAGCTGAGAGTTGTCTCCACGAAGGGATTGGGATTGATCTGTGCTCCGCTACTGATGAGTGAGTAAGATGAAGTAATTGCGTATGAGGTACGGAGGAGATATTCCTGTGAGGAGTTCATGATTGGCCTTGCTTATGTGATAACTTCATCTATCGCTTTAAGGACTGGCAGCTCATCCAGTTTCATCGACCGAACCACAGCCTCACATCATTCACTCATTCATGTGAAGAAAAAGTCACTTACACCTGCAACTGGGTAACTTTGATACCACCTCCCTCACCAGCCAGGTGATAACCATACCGCCATTGTGCCTCGAGGAATTGCGGACTATCAACCACAATCTCAGTGAGCTGAACTCCAGCAGTCGTGTGAATGTCTCCAGCAATAATGTTGATACGAGCGTCGAGGCCGAATACAAAAGCCGTGTACTCCTGGTCCAGTACGAGGTACCCTCCAGCGAGGAAGACCTTGCCGGGAGCTGAGACAGCGATGGTGGGGTGGTGGAGGGTCATTGTATATCTGATATTTATATAAGAAGCCTTAAATGGTCAGAAATTGAGAAACGATAAACATTCAGGTGGTTTGGTTAAACAACAGACAATGGGAAAAGTCAATCTCTCAGTCGTGAGTAAGCTCCTTACTTTGAATGCATGAGCAACGCAACCCAGCAGATGAGAAGAATCATTAAACCTCAGCGGGGCCTCATTTCTAGACTGTACAGTGCCTGTGATTTTAACACTGTGAGTTGTCCATACCTAGGTACCTAGCCACAAGACATTGTATGTATAATCACCCAATAACAGCAGAGTTCATCAGAGTTTCAACCAAAAGAACACCTACAGTATCGTGATGATGCCAGTTAGACGTCATACAATCAAATGATAAAAGCCTCATGTCACTGCGTTCCCGAGTCAGGACATGGCACCTTTGGACACAACTACCAAGACTTCATAATACTCAAAAAGCATCACTACAAGGACAGCTTTGTTTGATGACACAATTGCCATTTCTTCGTTTCTTGTATTGTATTGGTGGTACAAGCAGCAGGACCACATGCGCTGCTTTTCCTTGGACCAATTCTCTTCTTGGCCTTCATCTCTCCTCCCTCCCAGCTGGCCCTGTTCTTGGCTCTTTTGGTCCCTCTATGCTGCTGAAATGTAATGTAATATAATGATTTCCCTTTCTTGGAGTGGTGATGATCTATCCAGGAACGTTCGGCCCCTAAACTCAATCATTCAGAGGCAAACGCTCCACGTAAGTCCCATTTTGATTCCCAAACGCCGTCCCTTTCCAGGGCCCAAGAAGATCCGAAACCTCTCGAGTATGGCATTTCATCAAAATGCCTTTCCCCTCATAAAGACAACCTGCCCAGCCCAGCCAAACCAACCCAACCCAACCCAATCCCGCCTTCCAACCAGTACAATAGGGTATCAAACAAATTACACCAACATTAAATGCACATTACCACACTCTCATCACGAATCCCACATCGTAACAGTCGTCTATTCCGAAACGTCATGTCCTCCGCCAAGAAGCTCCAGGACCTTGTTAACGACGGCGCTGGGGTAGCCGCGGGTGAGCATCTCACCGACAACACCCTTGGCCTCCTCTCGCTGCTCAACAGCCAGATAAGCGCGGGTCATAGCCTCGTATGTGCTAGGTTCGCGCTTCTCTCGGCCAACAGCATCGTAGATACCTTGAGCTTTCTCGATCTTCTTCTCGGCAGCCCAGCCGTGAATCAAAGTGTTGGCGATATAAGGAGTTAGTTCCACGCCCTTGCTTCGCATGTGAGCAAGCACGGGCTCGGAGGCAGCAACCTGGTGGTTGGCAACCATAGCCTCAAACAGAGCTTGATACAAACTGGCACTGATGGGAACAAGAGACTCCTTGACAACAGAATCAAACATTTTCATAGCACCTTCCATGTCGTGGAGAACACATCCCCTGGCGTGAATGAGAGAAGCATAGTGAACAGGCTCAACGCGTTGGCCAGAGGCACGAATCATACCGAGGACCTCCTCGGCAGCATCCATGTCAACAGGATCAAGAGTAGCGTGAGTATCGACAAGAAGTTTGTAGGTATGGGCGGTAGGGGCAATCCCCTTGGCCTTCATGCGCTCGTAGTAAGCCAAGACTTTTGTCTTGTCTCGCTTTGTGGTCAGGAAGAATTGCATCATACTATTGTAAGGAGCAGGACGAGCCTTGTAGTTGGGCATCGCCTCCATCTCATCGAACAATGTTTCAGCAAACTTCTCATCACTGACTCGGCAGAGTGCATTGACAATGGTACCATAAGTGACCGACGTAGGCTTGATTCCCAGAGCTCTCATCTCAGCAAAGTAGAAGAGGCAGTCGTCGATGCGGCGAGCCTTTCCGAGCTTACCAATGAGAGCGTTATACAAGAATGAGCTGGGTTCGACACCTTCAGCCTTCGCCCGGTGGAAGATACGGACAGCCTCGGAAGCCTCGTCAAAAGTCTTGGTCGAATCCTTCAGCGTGGTGATGTAGAGTCCGAAAGTGTTGGCAGAAGGGCTAGCGCCGATTTCCAACAGCTCCTGGTGAAATTGCTCAGCTCGTCCACGGTTACCCACGGTCAGACAAGCGCCAACCATGGCGTCAAGAATGCTAGACCATCCATAACGAACAACAGCATACTGGGGCATGATGGGCATATCAGTGCGAGCCATGCTAAGAATGTCATGGCAAAGATCGAACTTGCCATCACGAGCAGCAGCAGAAATAAGCTTGGCGTAGGTAATGTAACGAGGATGTCGGCCAGCACGTCGAATGTTGCGGAATCGGTTCAGTGCCTCACTAAGACGAGGTCCCTTGCGACCATGGTTACCCTCAAGATCATCCGCAATAAGGGAGGATCCCTTGAAGTCGGTATTGTGGGCGTAGGGGTCGTAGGTGTCCTCGAAGGTGGAAACTGCAGGAGTCGACAAATAAGTAGAAGCGGCCATAGGCTGGAAACTGGCAACGTGGGAAGCAACCTCACGGGGATCAGGGATGCCACGAGTCTCCATGAATCGAGTGACGAATTCAACTCCCTCATCGACCTCTTCGACAAGATGAGGTTGGGTCTGAGAAACAGAGTCGCGAATACGCTGGAACATCATCTCGGACTGTGCCAATCCCTCGGCAACTTGGCCAGATCCGATCATGGCCACGGCATACATAGCTGTAGGCTCAATGAAAGTAAGATCCACCTGCACGCCAGGGTTGCATAGGACTTGCCAGTACTTGGATGCACCGACAACATCGGTCTGACGGACGTTCATAGCGAGGAGAGCGGTCGCGGGAGTAATCAAATCGTCGGCGTAAGGAGGCATGGCACTGTAGGCTGCGACAGCGGTGTCTGTATCACCCTTGTCGGCAGCAATAGTTGCAATCTCACTCATAGCCTTGGCACGAGCTTCATCCGCGACGGACCGAGCCCATTCTAAAGCCTCCTGGTAGATACCACGGGCGATTAAGCCCTTGACGAAACCGGTAGTGATCAGAGCATCCTTAATATCAGCAGCGCGGACGCCGTATTGGTCGACAATCTTCTGAAAGAACTTCATGGCACCTTCAATCTTATCAGTGACCACGTAGGCATTGATGACCGCGGCATAAACCTCAGCATCGAGTCGGTCGTTGAGGGTGGTCTCTCCATCGTCGTGGGCGATGGCGAGGTTGCGGTATTCGTTGTAGCATTCGACAGCACTGACCAGATCTCCGGACGAGGCGAAAGCTGTGATCATGGTGGGAAACAAAGCAGCATAAGGAACGATTTGACTTCCCTCCATGTGCTCATAAAGACGCAGCATGTCATCGACACGTCCGTTTTTGGCACAGGCCGTGATAAGCTGGTGGTAAGTCTCGGCGGTGAAGTTGGCGGCATCAGTGTTAATTGAAGTGTCGAACAGCTGGATTGCGAGATCGAGGCGGTCGTCCTCGCAAAGAATGGCATGCTCGAGTTCATGAGATGCAAGCATGAATTGGCCAACCTGGTCCATGCCACCAAACCGAACTCGCTTGGCCTCCAGGGCAGCCTTCAGTTCAGCAACCTCGAGGCATCGAGATGCCAGGAGCCCAACGAGAATGTTAAAAGTCTCGGCATCTGGCGAAACTTTCCTCCTAAGCATGTCGGCATAAACGTCGAGAGCCTTGGATACAATCTCGATCTTCTTCATTGGGATATGGATAGCCGACAGGAGGAGAGCATTGTAGGCACCGGCGATAGGCTGCACGCCAGTCGCCAGCATTGCCTCAAAGACAGCAGGAATTTCAACATATCGGCCATTCTCAGCGAGCTTGTGGAGATGGTCGGCGTAAGACAGGGACTGGGGGTCCACAGGAGGAGTGAAGCTGCGAGCGACGCTTGCTGGAGTTTGGGACCTGGAAATCGCTGGAGATCGTGACTTGAAGCCAAGACTAGACACGGGTCGTCCTTCAGAAGCTGCATTCTCAGCTGCTTCCTGGAGGCTCCGTACCTCGATCTCCCTCTCGAGCGCGGCATCGATATGCGCAAGAGCTACCTGATCCTCAATCGACAGGTTCGATTTGACCTCAGCATCCTCAATCAAAGCCTCCTCAACAACATCTTTGGAAAGTCCCTGGTCCTTGGTAAGAATGGAAGCAGGAGTTGGCTTCCATTCAATGCTCTTCTGAAAATCGAATTGGGTCCATTCGGAATCGATTTCACCGGTGGCCTGCTGGTGCTGTAGGGCCTCGAAGTACGCGTCTAGACCTCCATGATTCTGGGCGGGGCGATGCTCAACGGACGGGAGGCCCGAAGATGCTGTGCGCTCGGTATGGAAGGCAGAATGAAGCTGGAGGTTGGAGAAGCGACCAAGTCGGTTGGTCTTTCGTCGTACAAAGCTAGGTCGGTTCTGAGAGTTGAGGACGTGAGGATGAGCAGCAGCAACAACGGATTGAGCGTAACCGTGTGTTGTGATAGACTTTGCGAATGTTGATCCTTGACGGACGAAATTCGAGTAAAGGCTAGAGTATGTGGGCATTTAGAAACCACCCAGGGGGGAAGAGAGGAAACTATATAGCCTCTATGTCAGTAACAAGAACAATCCGGGGAGCGATCACGATGGGTCTCAAGTAAATTCAACTGCCATTGACATTGTGCCTGAGCAATGCCAAACCTGGAGTGCAGTGGAACGATTATGAGATATGTGTCGGGCCATGCGATCTGGGGAGGCGTGGAGGAACAGTGGTGTGTGGTGGACCAACAAAACGCGACAATGGAAATCGGGGTGGTACTTACATTAGAAAAAAAAGAGGAAATGTCAATTGCAGGTTCATTTGACAGCAAGGACGCCGTCAAACAAACGCGCAGACCAGATTGATAGAATGATTATGAAGGGGAAGGGAAGATGTGAAGAAATGAGAAAAGATCAGATCGAAAAAAGAGACGAGGGAAAAAAAATTAAGTCGTCTGGGGTTGGTTGTCTTGTCCTCGGGTGTTAGAATGGATGGGATGGAAGACGAGGGTGAATATTCGACATGGTCCCGGGTCTTAGGGTCGGGGGAGTGGCTGCCTTTTTTTCTCTTTGCCTGAGGTGCAGTGGAGTGGATACCCTGGCGACACTTTTACTGCCAAAGTTGCCCAGTTACGTAGGAAAATGTATGCGTCAAGAGGCAGCTTACAAGAGTCAGTGTGGGGAAAACGCTCGCTGGAGCCCTCACAACGGAGCTTGTTACCGTCAACTATCCACTGAAGGAGCTTCCTCCACGGTCTGTTATCGCTACAAGGTACTTGGACACCTCTGTAGCTGCAAGTACCTATCGATGATGGCTGCGCGGCCATAGCGGCCTTGTCGGGGCGCGGAGTTCGGGTCGTTGTTGGATGCGGCCTATCCAGACTCCGCAGTGGCTCGTCTGTGGGTGTCGACAGGGGTTAAAGTGTGCTCTTCCAGCTTGTGGGTGCCTGGACTCCATCAGGAACAGAAGCAGGTTCTGGAATGACTCAAGGCTTGGGCCTTGCGACCTGTAAACAAAGTTATCTCCATCCCGTCTCTTTTTCTCTTAGTCACTGAGGCTCCCTAGAACCTCCGGAGGCAAAGCTTCCCGGTGACGACGAGTTGAGCTTCAGGTGAACAAGTGAGTGACAGACAGACCAGAAGAATGCAACCAGTTTGTTTGCGGGGGGATCTAATGCATGTGGCAACGATTCATACTGCTTAGTCTATTACACGCGCATTCACACCGATCATTGATCCTAGAAACCATAGATGCTTGAATTCCCACCGCTCGCATAACGTATCCATCTACTCCGTATGAGCAGAACATTCAGCGCTGCGAGTATGTACCTACATACTGTACCAAGACCACTTTGTCCTGGCGTTTGGAGAACCCGTTGGAAGAGCTTGATATTGGCTCGACTCGACCAATCAGCTTTCATCGAATTTTGGAAACTCCCTCTCGTCCGGCCATAAAAGTTTTTTCTTCCTTGCTTTTTATGTACAGGTAGTGGTATTTTTTATTTTGCCGATCTCATTAATTGCTTTTTCTGCGGAGGATCATCAGAAAACACAAATCATATCATCCATACCTGAACTACATATAACATACGTACTTCTGTACATAGCATTTTCTTGGAGTTTCTGCTCTTATAAAAACAAATGAAAAAAGTGCATCCGCATTGACAGACCCTTCTTCGCACGCGACCCTTGGTATGACCCGTAAGTGACGATTTTAGCGAGGAGCGGAACCGTTTTCTAGACCAGAATTCTCAGAACATGCATCCATCATCGACTTCGTCAACGGCCAGGGCCAAGGGTCTCGAGAGTCATTGACTAATCAGCCACCAACTCTTCGATCTCTAATGGTGGCCAGGGCGAGAACAAACCGGTGCTTTTTGTCCAGCCCTCCCTGTCTTAGATGTTGATTTGATGAGCTTCTATTGGTCAAACTCTGTCTTCTTCCGTTAGCGTTGTGACTTCGTGGGAGAAGCCGGAACTCCACGTCCAGCCTGTCGGGTCACTGCCAGATGTCCCGCCAGAGGACACTTGTCTAAGTGCTAGCCTTCCAAGGGCTTTCTAACAAAGCAAGGGTATTTCAGTTTTATTCCAGCTTGACTTCTATCTTTGTGTTGACGGATAGGGCATTGTGAAGGTGGATCTCAACAAACAACCATTCATGATAGTAGAATTACTGATATCGAACGTAAGAACTTGGCCATATCCTCGGTTATTATAGATGTTGTTGAAAATTTGGTTCATAAATTAGTGCCATTACACACCAAGAAGCATCATGAAATTGAGAGTTTGGTGTAGTCTACACAAGGTGTGGCGAAGGCCTGTAAGCTCAACCAGCCTGTGTGAAAATACCAGCTGTCAGCTGCTACAGTGTTACAGCAGAGTGAAACGCACCCGACAGCACCCTTCAAGACAAGCACCAAAAGTACTGTATTGTACCTATAAGTCTACGCCCCAAAGTCTCACCAGATTCTCTGCCGGGGCAAGTAGTGCAACTCCGTCAGGGTTCCGTTTGCCCTAGCCACAGCCTCTCTGTAAGAACAACAAGCATTTTGTTCATGATGACCAGTCATTGTCTGCAGTGTGGCAATATCAGCGACCATCATGTCAGTCCCAGCCTCATGAGGAATGTGAAAGAAACATCAAGCTCTGTTTTTACTTCACTCGGGGATTTCATCACAAGATATTACCTTGTAGGAGCATCTGTCTGGTCTGAGGGGCTACCACAGAAGGACAGATATTCTTCAAATAATCACACTTGCCCATGATACAATGTTCCATCCCAGACTTGTTCCCAGCCATCTAAATTCAGAACTATGGAGGAGTGGCAGAACTGCTCTGCCACAGGGCTGCAATTCTGGTCCGTCACAGGATCACTATCTACGAAAAATACCCGTTAACAACGGATGCCACGGATCACTATGGATTATGGCTGAAAACCCCCCTGGCTTTTCGCTTGTCATCCTTCAGGTCTCGCCTAAGATGACGGGTCAATAGCCGAGTCCGATCGGGTGTAAGCACATGCCCGGCATTTTCGCTTCTAAGTCCACGAACATCCGTACTCGAGTTAGCGATTTGGAGATTTGGAGATTGGAGTGCTATCTGATGGTTCGCCCGGCTATCAATAGGCTGTCGCTTATCAATCTGTGACCGTCTCCGGGGCGGGATGCAAAATGTTGATCACCTCCGGCACGACGGAGCAAAGTTACGAGCGGCTTATAAGGGGGGATGGTTTACTCCGAACTGCCTTATCCTCAATGACATACATAGACCAGTCAGGTCTGTGGCATTCGTTGTTGACGTGTAACTACAGCCCTCGATGCCCCACGGTTTGCGCATACCTGACGTAGCACTGATTTACCAAAGGGCTTGTGCATCCGTAGATTAAGATTGCGATGCGTATCACATGAAGGAGTAGGACCGTTGCACAGTTGCAGTATTGGCATTCGCAAGGCCTCCCTTTGCTTACGCGGACCGAATTCGCGATTCTGCGGGATCGAGAATATGCCTCGTCGCGCCTCATTAAACTCTCTGCGTCATCTCGTATCGATCTCTTCCTCTTGAGGCATCTCGGGGAATTTGAGATGACTCAAGGGGCTTTCGGTCATTTGACAGCGTAGACCCAGGACTTTTCGATGTGCATCGCCCAGAGTGCCCTGAATTGTCTAGATTCCCGATGTCAGTGGTCATGAGACAGTTTTCAGTCTCCGTCATGACAATTTTGCTTCGGATTTACGAAGGAGCTTCTTACCAGTAATTTTTAGCTCGCCCTGTCAACCTGTAACCATGAAGCCAGCCAGGGGAGAGGTGCTGAGATCTGAGAGTCTAGACCGCATCCACAGTTCTTATCGATAGAAATTAGAATCTAGATAAGATAAGATACTCCACTCTTTGTTTTTTTTCTTGCGCATTGTATCGAGAATATTGTGGCCCATGTGAAGCATCTATACTCCGTAGGAACACCAAGATCGCAATCATGGCTGACGATGGAATGCTTTTGAATTTCGACCTAGGCTCAGGTCCAATTAAGCCTCAGGTCAAGTTTAAAGGTGGTCGATGGCGTGACAGGAAGCAGGCAGAGAAGTCGGCAAGGATAGCTTCTGGGAAGACACCGCAAGCCAAACCTTCTGGGGATGTATTTGATGAGGGCAGGTCGTCAAAACGCCAAAGAACGGACGATGGAGGAGGGGACCACTCATTCGACCACAAAGCATTGAACAGACACGGTTCGCGACCGAAGTTCGCAGACAACGATGGCCACGGAGGTTCAGGCCAGCCTCGCAACCAGCAGTCAGATCGCAAATCTAGACAAGTCATCTCCCGACTCTTCTCATTCAACCCCGCACAGACGACAGAGGAGGAGGAGAAGCAGGCAGAATGGACAGCCCCCGAAGCGACCAATGCGCCTTTATCAGATGTTGCGAACTTTGGTACATTGACGATTTCTGCCCGACTGGTTGATGAGCTTGGCAAGATGAACCTGGAGCGGCCCACGGCTATTCAGAACAAGGTGATTCCGCATATGTTGACGAGTAGCTCCGATGCCTTTGTGCAGGCTGAAACTGGTTCCGGAAAGACTTTGGCATACTTGTTACCTATTCTACATCGTGTTCTCCTTCTCAGCGAAAAGGGGAAGGCTCAGATTCATCGGGATTCTGGTGCTTTCGCCATCATCGTTGCGCCTACTCGCGAACTTGCAAAACAGGTTCATACAGTTCTGGAGAAGCTCATCCGACCGTTCCCATGGCTCGTCTCGACAGCAATTACCGGAGGAGAATCTAAGAAGGCGGAAAAGGCTCGCATACGGAAGGGTGTCAATTTTCTGGTTGCTACTCCTGGACGACTTACTGATCATATCGACAATACAAAGGCACTTAGTCTCAGCACGGTTCGATGGTTGATTCTTGATGAAGGTGACCGACTCATGGATCTGGGTTTCGAGGACGACTTGAAGAAGGTTATCACGGCTATCAAGGCAGTTGACGTATCCGACAAACTACCCGATGGAACACCGCTCACGGCCCTACCCGAACGAAGAGTTACAGTGCTGTGCTCAGCGACAATGAAGATGAACGTGCAGAAGCTGGGAGAGATGAGTTTGGCGGATGCGACATTCCTGGCCGCAAAGAAGGAGGACATGGAGCTGGACGTGGAAAAGACAGAAATGAAGGCACCCGCACAGCTTCACCAGTACTACTCGGTTGTCCCAGCCAAGCTACGACTTGTCACTCTCATCTCGTACCTCAAGGCAACATTCTCTCGGCGTGGAAAGACCATGAAGGCTATTATCTTCATATCATGTGCCGACTCTGTCGACTTCCACTACGAACTGTTGCGAGACCCGAATGATAATGAAGCGCCTGTTGCAGGTTCCAAGGAGGCAGAGTCGGTTTCGAAGACAGTGGCAAAGGCAGCATACATCACTTCACCAGCAAGTCCCGAGGTTGTTCTGCACAGAATGCACGGATCTTTGTCGCAACCCATTCGTACAGCTACGTTGCGATCGTTCTCAGCTTGCAAGTCTCCATCTCTTCTGATCACCACCGATGTTTCCTCGCGTGGTCTTGATATTCCGTCGGTCGATCTAGTCATCGAGTATGACCCGGCGTTCAGTTTCGCTGATCATATCCATCGTGTTGGTCGTACTGCTCGTGCTGGTCGACCCGGTGATGCTTTATTATTCCTACTCCCCGGAACCGAAGAAGGATATATCGAGCTCCTGAAAGCGTCAACACCACCAACACCGCAATCCTACGACTCCATTCTCCAGAAGGGAATGATGACGAAACTCGAATTCCCGGTTGAGACATCCGCGAAACCGGAGGATGGGCAGTCTTTCCATGACAAGGCGGAGGCCCTTCAGCTGCACATCGAGCAACGTCTCCTGACGGACACCAAGCGACTAGAGCTTGCTCGGAATGGCTTCAAGTCCCACATCAGGGCATATGCTACGCATACCAAGGAAGAGAGAAAGCACTTTGACATTTCAGAATTACACTTGGGGCATACGGCAAAGAGCTACGGTCTAAGAGAGGCACCTGGCGGCATCGGCGCAGGTGTGGAGAGGAAGACCAAGAAGCGGACGAATAAGGGGGTCGAGAAGAATACAGAACAGGCAGCTGGAGATGAGAGGCAAAACCAGAACATTATCAGGAAGAAGAGTATGATGCTGATGAATTCCGCGGCAGACGAGTTCAACATTGGTTAGGTAGCGCATTCCTTGGTTCAGTTGAGTTTTATTAGAGCAGCATAACTAAAAGCCGGGCATGATGATCATGCCCATGTTGACTTTTCCACATCTTCCTATGACATTACACATCTATTCACATGGTGCTCCTGCGTGCGCGTTCGACGTCATAGCCTTCCAAGATCTTGTCGCCATGACGAGGCAACTCAACATCTCGCATCGTACAGAGATAGATCAAGGTGCGCATCGAAACCTGCACGATGTAAGTCGCGATTCTCTTGCTCAACCAGTCACAGCCTCACGATATGACAGCTAACGGACAATGCGCCACAAACAGCATCTCTCCGACCATTCAAGGGTTCAAAGGCCAGAACATGACATAAATTCGCCATGGGAATTGTCGGGGCATGCCTGCTAGTAGTGCTCTTCTGCCCTATAACATGACTGATGAGGGACACCTCTGCATGCGTCTCAAACACCGGAATGCGTAATTATGTGTCGAGGGACGTCATTTTAGAGGTGCGGGAGGGATGGCTGTGTGGCTGGTGGTTAGATGCTGATCCAATGAACGCGGCCCACTTTGAAGGATTGACGTCATCTGATGATCTAACCTGGCTGAGGATTTACAGGACAAGATATTGTTGAGATTCCGATGAGAAGAGGAGATTTATTTAAGAGAGGCTTCTTTCCGTCGATTCTGGTGGTTTTCATCTGCAATTTACAGGATCTCAAGCCTCAAAACAAATCTCAAGGCACCTACTCCACACTAGTACCAAAACTCTATCCACCACCACCCAACTATCGACATGAACAACAACAAGAGCAACAACGCCGCGGGTAACGTCGGTGAGACGGTTGGAGGAGGTCTCAACTTCCTCACCTCCACCGTGGGAAACACTGTAGGTGGTCTTGGAAGGACAGTTGGGAATGTGACCGGAGCTGCAACAAGGGGTTTAGGAGACACCGTAACCTCCGCCACTGGCGACGCTGGCCGCCCTCTCGGTGATGGAATCGGTAACTTGGGCACTGGAGTCCAGGGCGGACTTGACAGCATCTCCAAGGGTGTTGAGAATGCTGGACAGTGGAAGAAGCAGTAAAGAATCACGACGGTATCACGATAACTTGGGAGTTGAGGAAGGATGCAATTATGTGGGGCTATCACGACGGAGTGTACGACTACGATTTGAGTTAATATGAGCACAACTTCTATTCAACATAACTTCAATTATCTATCTATACTCGTTATATCAGTATGAACACTTGCGTTGCTGACCCGCTTTGCGCCCAAGAGCGCGTCCTCACAATTTGTTGCCATTTGGAAAGGACATCATTATGCCAGAACGGAAGGTACCTACAAATCTCAGGTTTCCCTCTTTAGCAGCATGTTTGCCTGCAGCCACCGAATTTACACAACCCCCGCAACGATGAAGCGATGTCATTACCGTCTAAATCCTTCTTCATGACCCGGCATCAAGCCGAGCACACAATGAAAGATATGTTATAAATCAAAAATTACGCCTCTCATGGCCCCGAAGGACAATGAAGTGCGGACGACACCGCGATGTGCAATGCAGGCCGTCACACACTGAGGTTCCTCATTCTTGAGCGAGGAAACTCCAAGCAAGGTAAGTATGAAGAAGAAAGGAAAAGAAAGTTAGAAGAACAGAGGCAGCGCGAGATTATATAGAGGGGTTTCTCGGGTGGCCCGTGCGCTGTTGACTTCCTCAGGTTGCTAGGCCAACAGGAGCTATGGGCAGCTGCACGTGATTGCCCAGGGGCTGCCTACCTAGTACCTTAGGAAGGCGCTGAGCTATACCAGTAACAGCTCGGCTGCATGTGGAGAGCTTCATCTCTTTTAAGTTCGAGTTTGCCTTGGCGATTACCTCAATTGGGCATTGAAGCCTACGATTTAGTTGTATGAAGCATCCGCCGGCCATGATTGTTCGAGAAGCTTGAACCGCGCCAGTGGTACAGCTTAACTAAGATTGACTAACACATTACAAACCTCAAGACCTACGTATCGATCGTGGCGCAGGTCCGTAAGATCGAATATTTTCTCAAAGCCTCGCTATATTCACCACGTGTTCTACAATGGCAAGCGATGACAAGCGTAAAGTATAATCCCTATGGCTTCTACATCGAGAATTCATGCCCGAGGATAGCAATAATGGGCCTGTATGCCAACCTGGTGATAATTGTGGTGATGCCTTTAGGGTAAGGCTTCGGTCAGCATCATAGAACGCGAGGTATCCGACGAGAGTACGGATTACGGAGTACTACATGGAGCTTCTGACAGCCTTCACCGAAATTTGCAGTCGTATCCAATAGCTGCAGTAGTATTTTCACGGAACTCGGTGTTCATTATGTAAATTGGCATGGTATTATTATGCCGCGAAGAAATGCAACATACCAGAGCAACATTGTGCCAAGACATCATGCTATCGGAAAAGCTGCAGTGACATGCTGGCACTGGGGTTTGAGAATCATCTCCCCTACACCATTCAATGCTAAGAACCCTTCCTTTGTGTCTGTACTAGTCGAGATGTTGCCAGCCGTTTCGAGCCAAGAGCCAAGCGAGACTCGTATCCGCATCACCACAGTCACAAACTTAGAATGCCGCCAAACTACGGTGACATATCCTGAGTCTGACACGAGAGAATGCATACCTACTCGGAGGCCTCGCCTTCAACAACATCAATGGCATTAACCGTGCTATCCCAAGCGAACCGAGGGCTAGGGATGCCTGGGGTCCTGCTAGCTTCGGTAGTTAGACCGTTCAGATCTGAATTGCGAATATGCTTGTCTTGAAATCGGCGAGAATGTGGGATTCGTATTCGATGAATCCAAAAGGACCAGCGCTTAACGTTAAGTATACACAACAAACAATTCAGGCCAAATATCCCGCACCTCGAATAGCGTACAGTGAGATCTATGAATACATTTCAACGTCAGCATACTTGTAACCTCGTTCAAAGCCCAATACAATGTTGGATATCACGGCAGTGGCTTACCTCCATTGGCGCACAAGTGAAACGTGTAAGCCAGGGCGCTTCAGAGTGCGCGCTCAAGAAGAGTCAACGGCATCAAAGTGCCGGACGCTTCATGGCTTGCTACACAGGGAGTCTCGGCTCGGTCTGGGACCCGGTTTGATCTAGCGCTCAGAGAGTTTCGAGGAGAAAGGTCGAACAGAAAACACTAAACGAAACCAATTCTGGTTCGGGGGTATCAAACTGTCCGCGACGATACGGAGCCGCTGGAAACCTAGCACAGCACCTGGATCTGTATGCATATGCCGAGGGCTGTGTCTCAGTCTCACTGTTTGTTGTCGCTAAATGAATGTTTGGGGTAGGGCGGCCGCCCCTGTGCTTCATCCTGGTTTGAGGTTAGCAGACGACCCTAGAGAACCCTACAACGAGGCCAAAGTTAAGTTCGATTTTATATAACTGGCATCAGTTGGAATGACTATAAAGAGGAGGGATGAACTACCAAGAATGGGATTGTATCATCAACAAACACCTGCACACTCACATCCATCACGTGACCACCATCAACTTCACCACCATCGAACTTCACCACCTTCATATCTTCACCATCTTCACAAAATGCATGCCTCTCCCATTAAGCTTTTGGCCCTTTCCGCCAGCACCGTCTCTGCTGCCGTCCACGTCGTCAAGGTCGGTGAGAATGGTTTAAACTTCACACCTGCACAGACGTCCGCCAAGATAGGAGACACAGTAGAGTTCCATTTCTACGAAGGCTTCCACTCTGTTGCCCAGAGCAGCTTCGCCAAGCCCTGCGAGCCCATCAACAGTACTGCCTTCTTCAGCGGTGACCAGAATGTCAAGACCAAGGTCAGCGATAAGGTCTTCACCATCGAGGTCAAGACCGAGGACCCCATCTGGTACTACTGCGCTGTCCAAGGACATTGTCAAGGTGGTATGGTAGGCGCGATCAATGCTCCGTAAGTTCAACTATCCTGTAATCAACATTACATATGCTAACAGACGAACAGTACCAGCGGTGCCAAGAGCTTTGACAACTACGCCAAGGCTGCCGCCGACTCTGAAGATAGCTCTGCTCCCAAGTCTACCGGAGGAGGCACATTTGGAGCTGCTGAGACAGGAAGCGCCTCAGGTTCGGCCTCTGGTACCGCCACCGCCACTGCTACGGAGAGCGGAACTGCTGCCAGCGCTTCAGCAACAGAGAGCGGCAACGCCGGTATGGAGGCTCGAGGACAGATCCAGTGGGGTCTCATGAGCGGTGCCATTGCTGCCCTCTTTGGCGGTCTGATGATGTAGGAGAATCTCCTGACAATCAACGTTGTGTTATGATTCCAGCCCTAGAGGCATTGCATTTGTTTCAGCTAGCGAGTTACTAGTCATGAAACATTATGTATAATCGCGAATAGACCTTCTCCTGCAAGGAGTAGTATGAATATATACCCTCACTTCCACAAGTCACAAAGGTGCACTGTCAGCTGTACCGGCCATGATGTGTTGCGACGCAAGACATTAGCAAAGTTAAAGGCAGCGTGCGTAAGTAGATATGCCACATAAAATGGCATGCATGTCGGGTGCTTGTCGCTTGAAATACCTGTCATAGTTGTAAAAACGGCATCGGCGATCTTTCTTCGGATCCAATACCCCCTTGACTGACCGTTTCATTCTTAAACACTATTGTATGAAGCCATTTAACGGAGATATTGTTTTATCCTGAGTTTCTTAATACAGTTCGTTCCTTTTGTTTAAACTCTCCGCGTCCGTCTGGGCTCAAACTGAACTCGGAGTCTCTACCTTAACCGCTCAGATTACATTTTAGTGGTATGGACATGCACCTGGTAACGATGAGAGTATTGCTAGTGACATAAAGCCTTGTAGGACGTACCAAGTTGAAGCTGACCTTGTCATCAATCGTTGGATCATACATCCGTGTACTGGGTTCTTTTGTGCAATCACTTTAAATGCAACAACTACTACCTTAGTAGGTACTAGGTATGCATATTGACAATACTTCTTTGTACCTCAGGCCCCTCCAGCCTACAATCCTGCCGCCGCCGCCGACGACCCCGCTGCCGATGTTGCTGCCGCCGGAGGAGAAGACCAGAAAATGTCACCGTTCAGATGAGGACGAGGACATCCAGCTTGCCTGCCTTTAGGAGCAAGAAAACACCAGAAATTTATGAAGATAAACTTAGCAAAATGTACACTAAATCTCTACTAAGCTTAGGCTCAACTTACTGATACTAACTTACCTAAGTCTTTCTGTCATTTAGGGTTCAGGTCCTGAGTTTTCTACCTCCCCTACCCTGCCACCTCCGAGGTGCGAACATAAGCGGCCTTATACATAGGTATTTGGGGGGGGGATTATGACCTTTTACTTTGACAAGAGGGATATCATAGTTGGGGATAATCCAAGCGTTCACGAGGAACATGCAATGGGATCTTTTGCTGCATTTTATCTCTCCTGACGTGACGTAGTACTCCTTGAGCAACTTTCCGACACTACCTATACCTACACACACTCTAAATGCCGTTCTGGAGCCACTCAAATGTATTGAGCAACTCGAACCCGAATGTTAAGGACGGAGGAACCCCTATAGCTAACGGTACCAGGTCTGCATTGCCAGTCGGTTCCGAGTTCAAATGCTCATCAAGCACACGCTGAATGATTGCTTCGCAGTCTCCACAAACAACTCTGTTTGGCGAGCTGGGACCGACCCAGTTCAAGAAAGCAACGAGCAAGCTCAGTTGTTGTACGATGTTGGACCGTGAAAGAGCAGGATTCAAGGGATGAACCCCGAAGAAAGTTGGACGAAGTAGCTCTTGACAGAGAATGCCTCCTCCTAGTGCTCCGTACGCTACCAGCTATTCATAAAATCAGAATGAATGACTACTTTTGGATGATGATACTTACAAGCCATTCAAAGTTCCGCCGCATAGGCGCAAATCGATTTTTATGCACCCAGAGCATGATCGTAACCTTGACTAAATCAAAACTAGTTGCAAGTAAAGAACCATCATCAATACCGCCATGCGTAAGAAGCAATCTCTCGACCACAAAGACATCTTTTCGATGAGCGAGATGAAGCAATATCCTTAGATAAAGAACATTTACGTCAAGATGCGGATCATCTAGATCTTCAAACTTGAAAATCAAATGCGAAGGCATTTCGAGAAATGTTTGTATCACGCGGGCTTTGATATTTCTTCATCTTATTAGTATATGTCAAAAATTGCCACGACAACTTACTCAAGATATTCAAGCGTGGCATGGGTATCGTTGCCAAGTGCCACTTCTATCACCTCGTCAAAGACATACGCCATCAAGTAGCGAGCCCGTATGTAACTGTTGCTGGAGATCTCACCTTTCGTGTTCCAGCCCCTGTCATCCAGAGCCTTGAACTCCTCTAGCAGCGTGTCCTCAGATACCATACAACTATCTGGCAAATCCAGGGGCAGTACTGATGAGCAATAGCGACGACTGAGAAGTGGTGGCCTACCAGTGAAGGACACCTCGGATTTGTCATTTGCAAATATGTAGCTATAGAGTAGACGCTTATGTTCGACACAAAACGAAGGCTTTTGGGGCTGTGCTTGTGGCCTCAATGCCTCTCTCGAAGCATGATATCCCAAGAAAATGAGCATGGAAACACATAGACTGTGCGAGTTCCAGTATACGGGGCCTAGAGAGTCAGTGTATAATACCCCACTTGATACTTGATAGTGAACTTACTAGCATCGCCATAAACCATTGTTCCAAGAGCTGCGTGTCGTCGACAGAGATCAAGGAGCATATTATTGCCAGCTGTGAAACGGCGCGTTATCTCAATGCAGTAGTGTATGTGATCGTGCGAGAGAACAGATGATCGCTTGCCTTCAACCCATTGAAGTTGACGATGTGTCAAGGTTGATATTGCATCTGAAAGGCCTTCGAGATGAGCCCACAGAAGCCCTATCGATTCCCATCGGATGTTTGGCCCACAGAACTGGGCTATCCAATCATCAAAACTATCAAAGGTATCGTTAACAGGCTTTGAAGTGTTGCGGCACAGCACATCAGCAACCTGCTCATCGAAGCGTTCACTGCCCTCAAAGCTTTGAAAAAGCAGCCGCAGAGACTTGATGATTCTTGATACAGCTGTGTGAGACCAAGTTGTGGTGTTTTCAGGACCAGGTTCATCGTGGAATATCATATGTGCTCCTGGTCGTCCCGGAAGATACTGCAGTACAACAAGGCACATTTGCTGCATTGGCAAAGGCAAGCTGCGTAAACGAACATCATCACTGCCAGGGCTTGATACCTCTGGGCTGGGCAATTCAGAGACTGTTTCGGAAACAGATAGACTCTCTCTCGCTCCTTGGAAGACCGAGTTGTAGCTTGTAAAACCGAGGTAACCTGGACTGAATGCGTAGTCTCGCGTCATCGGCTTAGCAGGTTGTGGTGACGACATTTGGTTCTGCATACAGAGTACAGCGGTGGCAGATTGGAGTAAAGGACGAAGTTAAGAGGCCCAAGCCATTTGATAACTTTAAAATGCACTCCGAAGATACCTCTTGTCGGAGTCACAATTGACAACCTACTGTTGTTCAGCTGCCCGTAAAGAGCGCCAGGATCGGGGTCAGCATGAGTGCCGATTTCGGCTTGTAACCAACCATGGAGCTGGGTTTTTAACAAACATTCATATCAAATAGGTTACTCACTCCATCTCCGCTGGATCCATTGTAGCATCTATTCCTTGTATGGATGTATTAACTGTGTTTGGCTAAGTGAATGTGGATAGACCGTCAAATCTCATAACAGTCATTGAGGCTCTGTCATATGTTGATAGTATGAGGCATGGGGATCTGATGAAATTGTCATACGGATACTCCGTAGTCTAGAGTGTCCAAACATAAATACAAAAACGTTGTCTACCTAGGAAAAGATGTTGTTTCATAATCTTGACCCTCTAGTTCTATAATGCAATGACTATAATGACCAGACACTACAAAACGGTCTTCCTCGTACGCTCAGGCGTTTCCTCAGTTCATGGGATACTTTTTCGTTCAAAATATAAAGTTAGCAATGGATATCTATTGTTCTCACTTTTCTTAGTGAAGCTACCAAGTACTGTATCATAAACCCACTATAAACCTTGCATACTTTTAGCGTCGCACATGCTAAAAAGTGGCGGGGCCTTTTTTTTAGTCCAAAATTTTTGTCGCATTGAATGTTCTCTCGATTCAACCACTTCAAGACATTTGCGACAATGGGCAAAAAGAGCTTCAGGGTGCGCATACACTTGACGCAACACCCCAATTGCGACCTATACTGACACTACCGCAGGGAAAGAACAGAAGAGGAGGCGGTGGCGGCCGAGGTGGTGGTAACCAGGATAGAGGTGGCTGGAGAGATTATCCTGCCATCCCCAAGGAGAACGAGAAGCTCCAGCGCTTCTATGACACCCTCCTTCAGCTGCCTGAAGAGGAGAAGAATGCCTACTGGGAGGCTCTTAGACGTGAGCTCCCCAACAGCTTCAGGTTCTGCGGCTCTAAAGGGTATGTTCTGTCGCAATCGCTCGCGTAACGCGAAATCTGTCTGCTAACCTCGACGTGCTTTCAGTCACGCCCTTCTTGTCAAGAGCCTTCTCCAGACCAGATATATCCCCGAGATCGTCAAGATCGAGCATCAAGATGGCCGACCTGTTGAACCTCCCCAGCCTGTGCCCTGGTACCCCGACGAGCTTGCTTGGTGGATGACTACCCCCAAGAACGTCGTTCGCAAGTTCCCTCCCTTCGCCGCATTCCAGAAATTCCTCGTATCCGAGACGAGCGTTGGAAACATCAGCCGACAGGAAGTCGTCAGCATGATCCCCCCTATGCTGATGGATCTCCGCCCTGGCATGACCGTCCTTGACATGTGTGCTGCTCCTGGAAGCAAGGCGGCGCAACTCCTCGAGATGATTCACCAGGGTGAGGAGGCCCGTGTGCGCAAGGTTCTCCGATCTTATGCTCAGGAAGATGGCCTGGATCTTGGTGCCGAGACTACAGACGAGATTGAGGCCGACCTCGAAGCCGACCCCAGCGACGCTGGACGGGCTACTGGAATGCTTGTCGCCAATGACTCCGATTACAAGCGCGGACACATGCTTGTCCATCAGCTCAAGCGACTTTCTTCCCCCAACCTTCTTGTCACGAACCACGATGCTACCCAATTCCCTTCGATCAGGCTCCCTGCTAAGGACGGCAAGAAGCCAACCTACCTCAAGTTCGATCGCATTCTGGCTGATGTTCCTTGCTCCGGTGACGGAACTCTACGAAAGAATGCCAACATCTGGAAGGATTGGCAACCCGGAAGCGCGCTTGGCCTGCATCTCACTCAGATCCGAATTCTCGTCCGCGCTCTTCAGCTTCTCAAGGTTGGTGGCCGTGTCGTGTTCTCCACCTGCAGTATGAACCCTGTTGAGAACGAGTCTGTGGTTGTCTCAGCCATTGAGCGATGTGGCGGTCCTGCGAATGTTGAGATCGTCGACTGCAGCAATGAGCTGCCCAACCTGAAGCGATACCCCGGAATGAAGGACTGGAAGATCATGGATAAGAGTGCCCGTATCTGGAGCTCTTGGAAGGAGGTTGAGGACTTTGCCAAGGAGAGCGCCGACGGTGTTATCCCTGGACGAGTCGTTGAGACCATGTTCCCTAGACTCGAGGGTGCTGAATGCGCTGACCTGCCTCTCGAGCGCTGCATGAGAGTCTATCCTCACATGCAAGACACTGGTGGCTTTTTCATCACTGTCTTGGAGAAGAAGTCCGAGTTCAAGGCTAAGAACGAGAACGAGTCGAAGGAGACCAAGCCCGCCAAGACTGAAGAATCCGCTGAGGCCACTCCTGCTGAGAAGGTTGATGAAGACGCACCTGCCAAGGAGGAGACCGAGGTGAAGACTGAGTCTGAGACGGCTCCTGCTGAAGCTGAAGCTACACCTGCCAAGGCCGAAGACAAGCAGGAGGATGTTGCTATGGCTGATGCGTCTACCAACGGTAGCAAGCGACCCCTCGAGACCGAGGATGCTCAAGATCAGCCCGCTAAAAAGGCCAAGACTGAGTCTACTGAGCCCTCAGCTGCCGCTACTCCCGTTGTCCAAGTGGCACAGGAGGGCAGCAAGCCTCGCCGAAACGGCCCTGTCGAGGAGGCTTTCAAGTACCTGGACGTTTCACACCCCACCGTCCAGAACATTAAGGAGTTCTATCATATCTCCAAGCGCTTCCCCGACGATCGGTACATGGTCCGAAACGAGATGGGTGAGCCTGCTAAGGCCATCTATTACACCAGCGCACTCCTCCGCGATATCCTTATCGAGAACGAAGGCCGTGGCATCAAGTTCATCCATGGTGGTGTCCGCATGTACATGAAGCAGGACGCTCCCTCCGCTGATGTCTGTAGATGGCGTATTCAGGCTGAGGGCATGCCCATCCTCCAGGGTTACGTCGGTGAGCCCCGTGTTGTGCACCTCCACAATAAGGAGACCTTCCGCAAGCTTCTCATCGAGATGTTCCCTCGCATCAACGATGGCAAGTACGAGCGCTTCGACGAGATCGGCGAGCGTGTCCGAGATATCGGCATGGGTTGCGCTGTTCTCCGCGTTGAGCCTGACGGTACAGACCCTGACTTTAGAGAGCGCATGGCTCTCCCTCTGTGGAAGAGCATCCACTCCCTCAACCTTATGCTTCCCAAGGAGGATCGATCTGCTATGCTACTACGCATCTTTAACGATACATCCCCGCTCATCAACATAGCTGCGCAGAAGAACCAGAAGGCTGTTCAAGAAGCCAAGGAGGCCGAGGCTGGTGATGATACCAAGGAGGAAGTGGATGTCGCGGATCTTCCCTCGCCCGAGGAGGCGGCCACGGAGCCAGTAGAGGCTGAGGAGGAGAAGATGGAAACGGCTTAAAAATGGGTCAATGTACAGTTGCGTTCTATTGTTTTGGTGTTGTTACAGCTTGAATCATGATCAGGGATGAAATGTTGATACAAAATGGTATAATACAAGGCGTCTCCAAACTTTGCCTACTCGTCTAGTAGTCCCACAGTCCAGTGCACAATTCTATCTACGCCCTGCCCATTAATTGCGCTCACCGGAATGACAGCACAGTCTTTTGTCCAAGCATTCGCTACTCCGCTTGGATGCGGCCTTTCGCCTTTTGTGACACTATCAAGGTATTGTTTTAATTCCCTGAAGTTTTCTTGCGTCTCTGGCA
This sequence comes from Fusarium sacchari, assembly GCA_017165645.1. NCBI lineage: Eukaryota > Fungi > Ascomycota > Sordariomycetes > Hypocreales > Nectriaceae > Fusarium > Fusarium sacchari. The sequence continues at coordinate 1,817,098 of JADANP010000007.1, forward strand.
AGTCAGCCTTGGTTGCAACGACAAACCATGGCTTTCCAGCAATTTGTAGTCCTGGCTTTGAACTGAAATCTTCTTCATCGTTCGCCATACCCGGGGACAGATTCATGGGACCCTTCATATCCGACGTGACATCCCAGTCAATGTGTGACTCGATTGCGCGGTCGGCCTCTTCTTCATCACGCATTTGTGCGTATAATCCAACCTCACGCCATAGTGATTCCAAAGCCTTGACTGCATTGCCAGCAGACAGATCAATGACGAAAGCGAGTACACCAGCGCGTTCAACATGGCGTAGAAAAGCAATGCCTAGGCCACGGTCAAGATGCGCACCTTCAATCAAACCGGGAATGTCGGCAATTGTGAATCGGGTGCGTGGTTCAGTGTCGACTGCTTCGGGCAGACCCAGCTGAGCAGGATAGCGGCGATAACTCTTGATTACTGGCCGACCAGAATACTTATCAAGAACGACCGTGCCGATATTGGGCTGCAGCGTTGTAAAGGCCCAGTTGCCCACTCTGGTACGGCTGTTTGTGATGGCACGAAGGAGGGTACTTTTTCCAGCATTAGGAAGACCGACGAGGCCTACGTCAGCAAGAAGCTTCAGCTCAAGCTCAATCTTCATGGTGACAGCCTCTTCGCCTTTAGTAGCAAACATGGGCCGAGGATACGCCCTAGATGTGAAGTGGGGGTTACCCAAACCACCGATACCTCCAGTTGCAAGAAGGATTGGCTTTGGGGTAGGGCGAGATAAGTCAAGATGAATGGTGGGAGGCGGTTGTTTCAGAAGCCGAGTTCGTTTAGGCAATCGAGGAAAGACGGTTTGTTTGATGTCAGTCTTAGACAGTCCGGGATACAAAAGCCACTTGCGACGCTCGGGATCCTGATCGCCCTCCTCATTCTCCTCTTCGACCTGTTCCTCATCCTCCTCCGCCTCTTCGTAACCCTCTTCGTTCTCTTCTTGCCTCTGCTTTCGCTCCAGAGCGGCCATGCGTTCCTCCTTTCTCTTTTGTTTCTGCTGAGCGCGCCACAAGCGCATATCCATCTCTTCGTCAAGCACCGGGTCCTCACGCTCTATTTCACGGACTACGGTTCCCACAGGCACAGTTATTATGATATCCTCTCCTCGTGTTCCACTCTTTGCGCTTCCCTGTCCATGCTTGCCTCGACCGGCTCGAACAAATCGCTTGCGCGCCAACTTGTGCAGTGAGGTTTCACCATGCGCTGCTTGAATGTAGACATTGCCGCCATGACCACCATCGCCACCATTGGGAGGGCCCTCAGCAAGGTATGCTTCTCGCAAAAAAGAAATACAGCCGTTTCCGCCTCTGCCAGCATAGAGAGTTAAAAAGGCTTTGTCGGAGAAACTGGGAGACGCATAGTCATCTGGAGCAGGGTTTAGTCGGGACTCTGGGAGGTCGTTTATGGTGGAGTTGAAGCGACGTCGGAGAGCTGCTGTGCTGGCGAGGGTGTGTCTCGACAGAAATATCGAAGGGTAGAGGAATGGTAGGAGTGTCGAAGACATAGCCGGGCACCGCGGAGCCATAATTAAAGAATTGTGCGACAATTCTAGGGTAGAATTGAAGCTGTTAGGTTGAATATCTTTTGATCATGTCTTGCCTTGAGCGTAGTCGAAATTTTGGGGTTGCTGATTAGATAAGGTCCCTGCTCGAGTTTCTGATTTAAACATGACAGAGCAGATGATGGATGAGAGAATACAAGTACAGTTTCTTGAATTTTTCAGGTAGATAAGGCTATATTTTGTGTGTAATTACCTAGGTATGTTAGCAGGTATCTATACTTCTAGATACTGATTTCCCTCAGGTACTTTGATCTCAGCTAGTATTGGATCTCATCATGAGGTGGTTTTCGTGTAAGTCCTAAAGGGGAAAGAGGACTTCAGTGCAGAGCAACCTACCACCAACCTACAAGGCAACCGCCGGCTTGGATCTATGCCTCAGGTCTCAGCTAGGACTAACGAAATAAGGCAGTGCTAAGAGTTTCAAGGCTTCTCTCTCTCTCCTCATCTGATTTCTCCTTTCTAATACTCACTTTCGTGATACCTTCCATCTCGTGCCATATCAACATCTCGCCTCCGACATATCGCAGCCAGTTGCCACTAGGCCATCTCCGTATGACACTCACGGACCTCACTCCCGGCGCTCAATAGAGAAAACGCCAACCAACGCGCTGTACCAGTGCGGGCATGCGATTTCCAACATACTACCTAGTTTCTAATATTGGCACTCAAAATTACCGATAACAAAGCCACCGTTTTGCTCTATATTCAACTCTCCATCGATGATGCTCCCCTGTCTGTTCGTCTCGCCTCGCCCCGACGGGATCCTGCAGACCAGCATTGGGCTAGACTAGCCCCAGCTTCCCGAGCTTAACAACAAACGCCAGCTGACGCCAAAATGCGGTGAATCGGTGTTGCAGCAATGGATAAAGCCAGCAGAGCCTCTTATGTGTCTGTGGTCAGCCTTTCAATGTTCCCTCGCCGTCTTCCTTACTACTACGGAGCAGGGCTCTTAACGACTGCCTTCATTCGTCGCTCTTGATAGATGCTCACTGGCTTACCACCGTCAACCCAACCGAGGACCCCATTTGTCACACCCGGCTGTCTCTTGCATTCTTTGAACTTCGCCAGTCGATCCAGCTCAAGTCTCTTCTGCAAGACAATATCTCACGTCAAGCCTCGCATAATTTTTCTAGGTCAACTCTCGTCTTGACTCTTCCCTAAAGTCCCACTCACCCCTCCATCTGGTGTACTATCTACTGCTTGTCAACACCACCCTTCCTAGCAGAAACCACATGAGCCGCACAATCACCCAACGACAGTTCGCCGCCATCAACCCCTCCCTTGTAGCAGTTCGAAGCCATTGGGCCAGCCTGCATACGATCCGTGGTCCCGCATTCGAGCCACGACTGTAGACGTGGTCGCCCTGCTCTCATTCGATCTCTCCACATAGCTTCCTTCGCTTCCCCACGCGACTTCTTCCACCTCACTCTTCAGTTTCTCCCTCCATTTCCAGCTTGAGCCCCGAGAGCTGCTGGTGCTTGCAGTGCAGCATACATACGGCTCCAGCGAAACAGCAGCTCGTCTTCCCAAGCTGGTTCTCGACGGGCAAACCAGACCATTTTGCAACCCAGTGTCGTTATCTCCTTACCGCCACGCCGTCAATCGACTTTAACACGGCTCGTGCCTTTTAGCTAGGTCCGTTTTAACTTCTCTCTGTCATCCTTATCCCTACCTCCTACCTCCTTCCCCATTTCTTGTCTTCTCATTGTTCAATCTCACTGTTGCTGGTCTTCTCTCCCGCACATACAACCCTATGCAGAACGTCTGCGGGGTTGGAGGGGGATCTCACGTTGTTGTTATGAGTTGACCGTAGATGAATATTGTTTTTCTGGCCATCTCTTGCACTACACTCACCCACTCTAATTCGGTGTAAACCAATTCGCCTGATATCACAGCTAAGATGTTTCCCAGAAGTTATCCCTACAGTGGCAAGTCTATTTTCAGGATGGATCCTGATTGCGCGATATGCCACGCTCCGGCCAACATGGCGTGCGAGTGTGAGGCTAAGGGCCTTGACGTTGCTGTCAAACAAGCCGAGGATCGCATGATGCGGTCGATATACAATGAAATACGGTACATAACTTTGCCCTCCCCTTACGCCACAAAGCAGTTCTGACTATCAATTCATAGTTCTTGGGTCCGAGGGCATGCACAAGACTACATACTTGAATACTTCCGTCTCCTAACTGATCAACGAAAAACTGCCCATGCTGCGCATATGGACCGAATTACTGCCCACGCCTATCACTACTACCACGCACCGCCTCATCCGACACAAGTTGCTGAAGCACAAGCGTCCCTCAAACGCGGCATTGACGAAGACTGGCAAGCGAGCGTACAACGGTATCCTGAAGTGTTGGAATATTTCTTTGGGCTTGTTGAACTCACATTACCGGCGGAGGATGAGCCTGCTGTAAAGGATCCGCCATTGGGCTCGTTATCAAACTCGCGAAAAGTGAATCGGCGGAGCGGTACTGCCCCTCCCGGTGCCTCTGCTGTAGTAGCACCTCCAGGATATCGTGGTGATCCAGGCCAGATGCATCCACAGGAGCCTCCCATGCCCAGACCCGATCGCCGAACTCCCGGCCCTCAAATGAGGCGGCCTAACTTTGGGGCTATCCCGCCGCCAATGCCGGGCGCCTATAATTTCCCTCCTCCATACTAAACGACTACAAATGGCCAATACGTTAATTGTGAGCATCTATCCAGGTGCTGAGTATGCTACAAAAATCCATATTACGATTTCTACGAACATCACGACCATTGCATAACTAGGGCGTGGAGTATTACCGGCCTAGCAGACCACGGTGGCACCATTACTGGGGTTTTTGAAGTTTGGGCTGACGATGCCATTTGTGTTTGAGTAGAAGCTTTCCCGTCTGGCATATTTTCATTGGAGTAACTGGGGTTAACAAAGTTTGGCGATTTTGTTCCGTATCTGAAATTACAATACCACGCCACTGAAGGCAAAATTATGAACGACACCACAACTTCCTTTGCCTTTTTGACACGCATCACGACGAATAAAGCCATATCTTGGTTGGGTGTGCGGGAGACGGTGCGAAAGAGGGGCACGCATCCGAGGCAGTCAAGGTCATGGCGATAGGTCGAATGGTGTGAGCTAGGTTATGCAAGCTCATGCCGGCGTTTTCAACACATCATCTGCTGCAGTAAGACGACACTCTACTGTGCATACATCGTTACATGACTAGGCCTTGGCCGACTGCATACACGCATGCACGCAACAGGAAAAACAAGCAGAAAAGTGTAGACCCAAAGAGGCACAGCAATATATGCCCGACCCCAGGCTCAGCCCAACTCAAACTTCGATGCAGGTTTACATGAGCTCATCATTCTAGGCAAATCTGTCCATGAGCGGCAATAAGCAGTTACCCCGACCCTAGGGTTTGGATCTACAGGGAACCCGATAACCGAGTCTCATGTCACGCAACTCTAAATGATAATAGGTGCAATGCATCACGAGATTGAACCAACTCTTTGTCATTTTCCTTGCGCATGACTTTGATAGGAAACTGCGCCTAATTACAAAAACAGCACAAAAAGCGCTTTTTAGATTCGAGCATGTGGCGTTGAAAGAGGGGGAGAATGGATGTATGAAGCCGGAAGGAACTCAGGCAATAAAGTTGGTGGGCAAGACAACTTTGAATAACGTTTGATTCGGAATGCCGGGTGGGCGCCGGAGGGAGCCAACAGATTTCGGAAAGGACGAGGACAATAAGATCAACTGGGGTGAGGTAGAGAGCGCGTAGGAGGAAGTTGTAAGCCCAAGGAGCATCGACGGTATGGGATATTACCGACGAGCAATCGATGTTGCGATAAGAAGGAAGTTTACGACTCCTGCTTGTCAGCAATAGAAGTCTCCTTCAGGTCAGCAGTGGTCTGCTCGACCTTGTCGCCATTAGCCTCGGCGGCCTCGAGTTCGGCGATCTCCTTCTTAGCCTTCTCAATGTTCTGAGATAGTAATTAGCATCGTCTTTTCACAGGCGCTCTATGAGATTGGTGACTTACACGCTGTGTCTGGGCCTCCTGGTCGTTCTTCCAGAAATCGAGCTTGGCACGGACCTTCTCAGCTACAGCAGGGATATCAGCAGCACTCATGGGAGGGTCGATACCCATGGCGGCACAGTCCTCAACCACAGCTGGGGGAACGTTGAACTTGTTCGATGAGCCGCCATGAGCAGTCTTCTTGCCCTTCTTGCCCTTCTTCACCGCAGGCGCGTACTCCTCATCACGGTCCTCCTTGCGAAGGAGTTTGGTGCCCTTGAGGCCAGACTCGTCAACGCTTCGTTGGGCCTGAGCACCGAGACCTGTATCGGCCATCAGAGGGCCCTTCTCAACCTTGTGGTTAGGATCGAGGAATTGGAGCAGGCTGTTGGCGCGGCGGATCTCGTCTAGGTAGGCAGGGTCGCTGGCATCACCCAGACGACGCTCAGCCTCGGCCTTCTTTCGCTCTTGGTGGTAGCGCTCCTGCTCAGCCCTTTGCTTCTCGCGGTAACGCTCCCGAGCTTCACGGTCGTAGGCCTGATATGCCTTCTTCTGTCCGTAATAGTCATCCTTGAGCTTACGGATAGCGGTGTACTTTTCCTGCTGTTCGGCCTGGAGCTTGGAGCGCTCATCACGGAGACTGGAAAGACCCTTGTAAGCTTCGTCCTGCTCGGCCTTGATAGCATCGATCTCGGCCTGGATCTTGTTATACTGGTCGGAGAGAGCCTTTTGCTCAGGGTCGTCCATGCTATCCTTGATCTCCTTAATCTTGGCGCGGAGGTCATCGATCTGCTTCTGGGAATCATCAAGCTGTCCGAAGTTCTTGCGCATCTTACGGAGACTCGAGATGTCTGATAAGGCCTTCTTTTCATCTACCAGCTTCATGGTGCCGGAGTTAACCTGCTTGTCCAGACTAGCAATCTGACGGTCGAGGTCCTCGAGGCTCTTGAAGGGAACCTTGTTCTTGGCAGCCTTTTGCTCATTGATTCGGCTTCGAACTTGCTCATCAAGACGCTTGATCTGGTCGAGCTTAGTAGAACGGGCGTTCTTTCCGCCAGCCTGCTTCTGTCGAATCTCGTTGGCCTGAGCAATGAGCTCTTGTCGTCGCTTCTGGGTAGGGTTTGGCTGGTCCTTGTTCTTGTTGGGCATGGCAATCTCGATCTTAGCCTTGACAGCGGCCTAGAAGAGTATAGTTATTAGTTGATGTTGACTCAAATAGTTTCAGCTCATGAGGCCACAGATGTGGAATCTGGGTCCATCCAAGCCACATTTTCAAAAGGAGGGGGACTGAGCGAGATCTTACCAGACGGTCCATTGAAGCCTTATGCTCCTTCTCAGCCTTTGCGAGTTCCTGCTTGAAGAGATTCTCATCGGGCTTGGCAGGTCGAACATTAGCTTGCTTGTCGGCCTTGTCCGCCGCAGGAGCGGGAGAGGTTGCGGTTTCGGCCATTGCGACGAGAGGAGAATACAAAGACGAGAACCAAGATGAATCAAGTAGAGGACAAGGACCAGGAGCGAAATTGCTCGAGGATAAGTAAAAGTGCGAGGCTTAAATTGAGCAAAGTTCGACACGTGTTGTCGAAAAGGAGGGAAAAAAAGACGACCCCAGAATAAAGCTAAGGTAAGGTAAGGTATAGGTAAGTTTGGTGCGGTGCAAATGCAGTCTCGGCCAGTGGAATTCTATCACCTTCTGCTTCTGAGGTAAAGTTCTGGACCCGTGTCTCTTGCTGTGAATTCTCGGGGCAGGCCCGTGCGCCCCTGAGCTGTCTCTCTTTTCATTGTCTCGCTCACTGATCAGTCCAGTATTACGGAGTACAGGCAACTCACTCCTTCTAGGGGTGCCCCTCCCTTAGGACTCGGGTCCTTCCCCTAGCGTTCGCTGGAAAGACCACTGAGCTTCACTGGCGCGTCCCAGGTCCAGGGGTTTGTTCCCGCCCCACCTTCCATGATCAGACTCGCCCTCTCGCGGTGGCTGATGCAGGGATAAGTGGCGCTGCGTGGCGTCTATCAGAATCACATGACCCTTTCAGTCCTCTGACCCGCTCAAAGAAGTTTGGACTTTTGCGGCGACGATGCGAGGCTGAACGAAACATTTTTGACGACGCTCGCGATTTCGACATTTTCTTTTTGCCTTTGTTATCTCGACCACCAACACCACATCTCGAATCGTACCTCGCACTCACTACCATGGATATTGATCACGTTCCCACCGACGCCAGGTCCAAGGAGGTTGTTCGTCTTTGGCGAGCATGGAGGACCGTCCATGAGATGGTCGCGGACCGAGTATGTTTGTCCCAACAGCCCTATTGTAGACTTCAGAGAAGCGCGCAACACTTCCGACTATGTAACCTTTCTGTAATAAGCATACAACTAACATTTCAAAGGAATACGAGCTCGCTGAAGAGGAAGTCAAGATCTCTCTCGACCGCTTCCGCGACGAATACTGCAACCCCGACGGCTCCATCAAGTAAGACCGGCTATACTTGCGACAATATAAAGAAATCATGGAACTAACAGTTCGACTACAGCCGCGCCAAGCTTCAATTCTCGGCGCGTCCCAGCGAGAACATGATCCGCAAAAACACACCTCCCGTGACAGCAGCCAACCCTAACCCCAACCCCGGCGCCGACTGTGGTCCTGTCTGGGTCGAGTTCCTCGCCGATAAGACCTTTGGCGTCAACCAGATCCGACAATTTGCCAAATATGTGATCACAAACAACTACAAGACTGGCATCATGGTGACACACGTTCCTCTCTCACCCGCCGCCCGCAAGACTCTCCAGAGTGTCGAGTCCGTCGCTAAGATCGAGTGCTTCCTCGAGGATGATCTTCTTGTCAACATTACCCACCACGAACTAGTTCCCAAGCACGTCTTGCTTTCTCGCGAGGAGAAGCTCGCTCTTCTTAAGCGCTATCGCCTCAAGGAGACCCAACTACCACGTATTTTGCAAAAGGACCCTGTTGCTCGTTACTTGGGTTTGAAGCGGGGCCAAGTCGTCAAGATCATTCGAAACAGTGAAACGGCTGGCCGTTATGCCAGTTATAGATTGTGTGTATAGATGAACAATTGTGGACGGGGCATTCTTGAGAGATGGAGCCGAAGATGAGAGCTATTGGATGGAAAGGGATGGGAAGGCTCCTGGTACGAGGACGGAGGCGTCACACTGCACTTGAAATTCTAAAAAGCTGGCGTTTCAGGGGTTCTATGTATATTGCGCGTTGCCGCAGCAAAGCCAATGAAGGAATATTAAGCATTTATGAGAGTTACTCTTTGCCCTTTGCTCTGTGTAGGTAGATGCGAGGCTTGTAAACACCTTTATTATGGACTTGTTCTTCTAAAGTGACGGATGCTACTAGAGCTTCACCTTATCCTGTAAGCTTGCTGGCGCTGTGTCTCAAATGGGCGATCGTGTTGTCCGACCATTCAAAATATTCTCAGATAGTGAACAAATCATGTCAATGCCATTAAACGTTAACTTGGCGTTTGCCGGGTATATATAACCAATAACCATGTCATCCTGACACACAACCATAAAAATCCCAAGCATATCATAATGCAAACCGCGATAGTTGCGCGAATGCCTGATTTCCAAATCCTGCCTCGTATTGAGACTTCGCATATACCCCAAGTAAAAGATCCCTGCGTGCGCATTACTCCTGTCCTACCAACCCAAAATACATTCAAAGCCTGTAGCATAAAACGCCCCAGGCCGTATATAATTATTCCAATCCAGGCCAAATAAATCCCATAAAAGTCGCTATTGTCGTGAGGTAGTCGCATGTGAAAATGTGAAGATGTCGTCAAAGGTGATGGCAGATGATACGAAAGTTGGTTGCCACTAGTTTAGAAGGCCACCGGGATCCCTCAGTTCCGCCACGGGTGGCCCTTGCAAATCGTATCGTGACTCCTGTCGGGATTGCGGTATCGGCTGCAACTCTGTTCCTCGGGGCTTGGACCTGGACCGACTTGACCTTGAATTCATAGGTCCAAAGAGGCCACCGAGGTCTTGGAGCAAAGCAGTCGAACCTCGGCGAAAGCCTCCGGATCCTGCTGGTAATGAAGGTGCCGGGGGCGAATGTGACTGTGTAGAGTCTTCCTTAGATGACGCACGACTGTTGGCTCGAAGGCTCCCAGAACCCTCGGGGGGGACATCAAGCAGGCCACCAACATCGAAGAAAGAAACTCTCCTTGGTGCTATTCCGTTCTCACTTTTCGACTGAGAGAGTGGGTCGTGTTGTATCAGAGAGTCATCGCTGTGCTCTGCGTTGCTGCGTTGTCTCTGAGGAAATTGCCAGCGCTCGAGGTCTTGATCCAGTTTGCGAAGAAGGGGGGCCGGGGTGTATTGCAGAGCGCCGTTCTCGCTCGAGTTATCAGGCTGATCCTGAAGTTCTGGATCAACGGTCATACCAACGTCCCGTACGAGGTCTTCGTCGCTTCCCCAGTGTCGGTGCAACGTCGGGCGGCGAAGGTTGAGTGAGGGATCGAGGGACTCGGCCACTGATGAACGACGAAATTTTTGCTTCTTCAGGCCGCGATCACGCACGAAAGATCCCAACACGAGTGAGTTTGCCGCAGCCGTGGCAAAGAGAAGCTCAACAGACGCCAAAAGGGATCGATACTGCTGACGACCGTGATCATCAATGATATGGGGTATCCGATAAAGGGTGACTCCAACCACAGATAGACTGAGGGAGAAGAGAAGCACAAGCTGTATCTTCCTCTTGATTGTCATTCCGCTTGTTACAATGATCGGAATTGGGAAAATGACAAGCAACAAGTCAGTGACCACATTGCAGACTGCCATCGTGAGAAGCTGC